>CM066232.1:1200000-1841516 GCA_033675125.1 Athetis lepigone | reverse complement strand
CAATCACTGTAATTTCGCGCTTCAACGCGCGTTCGACAGTCTGTCACATAAAATTTGTGCTCAGTTTGGTTCAAAACGAGGGTGAAGCTACTTGAGTAAGATAAAGTGATGAATTTATTACACAGCATACTTAAATAAATAAATAAATAATTATCTTGGAACACCTCACACACGGCCGTCTGATTCCAAACTAATAAGAGCTTGTACCTACTATGGTAATGGACAACTGATATACATACTGTTGGAATCATACAAAAATCCAAGTCCTAGTCGATACACTATTCAACCTAATTAACCTCATACTTTTCTGACACATTAAATCGGACTGTCGAAGAGTGCACACGTGTTTTACTTTCCTCCTGGCGTCGATATCCCAACACATACTTATGTAATTAATAATAATAGATTACATCCAAACCACAGAACATACAATCTTCCTCATCACACAAAGGTTGTCTGGGTGGGTATCGATCCCACGACCTTTGACTTAGCAGTCAGAATCACTCATCAGGCCCTTAGGTATATAATTATGTATTATTATATTTAACTGTTTCTAACAAACATTTAAGAAGAGAGCGTCCTCTTAGTTTAAATTTCATGCTGTTTTACATTGCACGACACAAAAGAACTCATTTTTTAATTGAAAGTCACATAGGTTACTGGGCCCGGTTTCGAACCTCAATCACATGCATGATAGGCAGACGCCTTAACGATTGTGCCATCACGAGACTACACCATAGTACTTCGTCACAGTAAAAAAGAAAAAAAACAAATACAAAGTATTTTTCCAAAGTCCCATTCAATTGCTAGTCACGTTTGTCAACTAAAGTGTAAAGTTTTTGCTCTCAACTATTGCAATACGTTTTTTTTCCCGACCGTTCGGATTTGGTCTATGGAAGTTTTTATTTATAAACTAGCTGCTGCCCGCGACGTCGTCCAAATTGACGCTATTTAAAAGCAGCAATAAAACTATGCCTGCATTACTGGTTTGTTCATCTCACAAAGGCGATAGTGTGATAATATATTCTAGTCTATGAGTTGACCTGACCTCTAAGTTATACTCATGCAAAATATGAATAAAATCATCATCATCTCCCTAGCCTTTTCCCAACTGTGTTGGGGTTGGCTGCCAGCCTAACCGGATTCAGCTCAATACCGGTGTTTTACGTGGAGCGACTGCCTATCTGACCTCACCAACCCAGTAACTGGGCAACACGATACCTCATGGTTAGACTGGTCAGAGTTTCTGGCTAACCAGTAACGACTGTCAAAGTTCTACGAATGACAACCGGGACCAACGGCTTTACGTGCTTTTCCGAGGCACGGGATGTCAGTGATGTCTAAGATAAACTTTAGAAAGTACATATGAATTGAAAAAGTCACATTGGTACTTGCCCGGATTCGAACCCACAACCTCTTACACGAGAGGCGGGCGCATTATCCACTGGGCCATCACGACACTTCAAAAATATGAATAAAAAAAAAATCTCTGCGGTATATTTTAAAATTATTTCAGACAACATACAAACAGACACAAAAAATCCTGCTGGAGTTCCGGAATATATCTAATAGTTACCGCGACCCGGAACATAAAGGGCAACCGTAGGAACAAGGGAAGGTTTAAGTCAAGTAAAAGTCTGACACTCCCTCCCGCCGCGCCCAGAAAGGTAAAACGCATTTGATCATTTCCCAACCTCAAAAAAAAGAACTAAAAGCTATAATATTTGGCTTTGGCATCGCTTGCAGAACATGTATCAAGTATTTTTTTGTAAATATTCAATGTACAGTTTCGACTTTGTTACGATTTTATTATATGTAGAGATTGTCGATGAATACATTGAACGAAGACGACGCGAGCTAAATCTGCGTGAAATGAACTGTGAAGATTAATGACCAGAGACACCCTGATAATGGAATGTTTGGCAAAAGAGTTTGATGGTTTCGTGTATTGTTCTTTTTCAAGGACCTACATTTTTATGCTAACTTCACTGAGTGAAAATAAACAATGAATGACAATTTTATTGTAGATCCGACCATGAAATGTGGACAAAACTACTGAACTATTTCAAGTCTAGAAAGTAACTATTTAATCACATATAGGTGCCGATTCACTTGTGCACAAACTAACGTAAATTTAAGTTAAGTGCATCTTTCTCTTTCCATTTCTTAAAGAAAAGGACAGAAGATACATTTTAGTTTAATCCTGTCAAAATAGACAGCGCCTGATGAAAATTGACGTATATTTAGACGCCATGTTTTTAAATTGCGTCTAAATTATCTATGGAGTGTCTAAATTTGACAGTACTTAACTAATATTTGATCTTCTGTCCTTTTCTTAATTAAAAGGAAAGAGAAAGATGCACTTAACTTAAATTTACGTTAGTTTGTGCACAAGAGAATCGGCACCATTATTTGATGCAGAAAACCCTGCATTAGTTAACATATTTGTATTCTCTTTTCTTCAATTAACGTTGCACACACTGAGAACTCCTCTTGTATCGTGGTTGAGTTCACAAACATACAAACTTGCATAAACAACGAGAATAAAACAAACACCTGTAAGCCATACAATTACTTTTAATGACGGAAATCGTACCCACAACACGCAGCACAGCAGCCGATCGCTCAGCCACTGCGCCACACGTTTGGCGCAAGGGTGTTGTAGTCCATTTAGTGTAGAGAATTTGAGTACTTATGATTGTTCTTGTGAATACTGTGAGATACGTTTAAAATGAAAAGGCAGCCATAATACTCTTCTAAATCCAGCCATAAAATATAATGAGACTCTCTCTTCTGTACTCTTTCAAATCCCGCCAAAAAATAAGTATCCATACTAATATTATAAATTTGAAAGTGTGTCTGTCTGTCTGTCTGTCTGTTTGTCTTTCTTTCATGGCAAAACGGAGCGACGGATTGACGTGATTTTTTAAGTGGAGATAGTTGAAGGGATGGAGAGTAACATAGGCTACTTTTTGTCTCTTTCTAACGCGAGCGAAGCCGCGGGCAGAAGCTAGTCAGAATATATTCTCTTCACAGAAAATCTATATGTATCTAAAATCTTAATTTGTGCCAACAATACGAAACTAAAGGAGACATTTTCTTAAGTAGCTTGCATGTCTACGCTCCGTAGCAATAACACTCGTAGCAAAGGGCTACGCAAAACACGTAGCAACAATAAATTGCCTCTCTAATCCTTGTTACGATGTACTACGTAAAAATATTTCTAAGATACTTTCTTTTCAGTACTAACAAGAACATCAATTAATTACAATAGTGTTTTAATATAATATGACATTATTGTATTACAGAAAGCAATCATTACTTATTAACCAGATCATGTTTCAATATCCTTATAACATTTCCAAATCTCAACCAAATGAATTGTTCGCGTCCACACAATAATCCCTAATTCTGCCTTCCAGCAAAATTAATATTTTCTCTGCTCCCTCTCTCGGAACGACGGTCCCTATAATCCTGCTTACAAAGCTAAATAACTTCTATTTACCTTACCTTGACAGCGTTTTCATCGTAAATTGTCCTTACTCAACACCGTGGAAATAATTAATAGTATTATGTCAATAGACCGCCTTTCGTACCGAAGGACCATAGACTAGTACCTCGCTGATAACTAGATGGCGTTAGTAGTATCATACTCACTCAAATGTCTCACTGACGGCGCGGCGTGTGTGACGATTTGTTGGACCGTTTGGATCCCTTCAAAATGGTTAAGCTACTTGGGGCCGATCCATACGTCATGTTCGTGAACGGACGCTGTCTGCTAAGACTGGTCATCTCTTAACTGCCACAGTTATTTTTTATTAGTTTTTATACAATATCTATTTTATTTTAACATGCACTACTTGCTAAATTCTTTTCATCTTAGATTCAACAGTGAATGATGTAACCAATTTTTTGTAATCCTTTATTAGCACTAGTATATGATTTATTTTAATAAAATAGTTTTGGGTTTGAGTTTTTGAGTTTGAACGAAGGACCACAAATTAGTTCCACACTGGTAACTAGATGGCGTTGTTACACACTGATGGGAAGTGAGAATGGATGAGGTCCCTAGCCTATAAAGGAACAAAATTAATGATCATTGTGAATGCAGTAGACGTAGGAGGACTAAACAGTCCCATCCAATTAGACCGTGGCAGTTGTGGTCAAGTTTACCTTGTGGAGTCGATTTGCGGTCCAGTGTGGTACCTACCGAACATTAATCACGACCCTTATAACTATCGGTCAGGTATTAACAATGTTTTGAATATTAAGAGGATGTTGTTATTGGTTTCGAGAAAATAGGATATTTGTTGAAATCGGTATGGAGTTTCTGTGTGTAATGGTTTTGAAGGCACACTGGTTTACTATATACAAAGGCAGCATTTGTAAAGTTTAGACTCTTTATGTTATTTTAGGAAGTTGGGGTGATGCTTTAACCGATACCGCGCAATAGTGTAGACTGTAGAGGTACAATCATTATTGTCTTTATATCATTTGAAAGGTCCTATTGCTTGGCATAGAAGTCTCAAGGTTTCCCAGACGAAGCGGTTCAGTCCCAAACCCAGCAGAAGAGTTCCCATTCCCTAGATCATTGGCTTACCTTACCTACTCTTGCTTTTCTCGTCTGCTAATCCTATGTCTTAACCACGTAAATTCCAAGTTTCATAAACATAAGAACTAGCTTAAGATCAATTTGATAGGTATTCTCAAGTTCTCTTAGAGTCTAATCGTTTATACACTCTTATTCTTGTTAATCATCTTGTGTTCTCGATCTATTTTTGTCTGAGATTAATATATGATTGTTTCTTTGATTGATGTTATATCCCGTCTTACTGTGTACGTACTTTAGTAAAATAAATCTAGATTTCTGTGTTAGTAAGTGTACGACGTTATGTTTGTATGTATTTTGTGTTATATGCTTCTGTACAAACATGGTAAAAATAGTAGTCGCAAATACCTAGTAGTTAGTAGGTTCGGGAGATTCCTGAGTCGGATTCGGGCGGAAGCGACGCCTGGGTGTCACCACTGCAGAAACGGTCGCCTGGAGGACACGGTCGAGCACACAGTGGAGGTGTGCCGCGCATGGGCGGAGCATCGACGTGTCCTCGTAGAGGCGATCGGCGGCGGTGACTCTCGCGCCGGCGCTGGTTCAGGCCATGCTTCGGGCGAGACGGAATGGGATGCCGTCGCCTCCTTCTGCGAAGCAGTTATGCTAGTGAAGGAGGAGGCGGCGGCGCGCGAGAGGCAACGACGAGCCTCTCGCCCCGGACTAAGACCAAGGCGAAGACGTCGAGAGTCGCAAGACGACTACCGGCCACCGTAGGCGCGGTTCTGCGGATGGCGAGCGATGGGTAGCTCGCCGCCCGGCTAGAACCAGGACCGCGTAGACGGCGCGTTTTGTTCCACGCGCGCCTCAAAGAGAAGGAGTCAGCACAGGAAGGGGCCCAACAGGGCCAACGCCTGCCGGGGTTGCGGAATGTTATGTTTATAACAGTTACCGTGACCCTGGAACATGAAGGGCAATCGAAGGAACATGAGTGGGTTTTAGTCAGTAAGAGTCTGACACGCCCTCCCGCCGCACCCAGGACGGGAGCAGTCATTGGATGATTTCCCACTCACCAAAAAAAAAAAAATACCTAGTAGTTACAATTGGAACAAACCTACACAAGAGGTACCTACCTAATTGTGACTATGCAATTTCAGCTTGTATTTTGACGATTTAGTCGACCGTCACCTCTAGTATTATCAATTGGTCCAACCCATTCCTAGTACTTAGTCATCGTGACAATATTATATCGTGTTTCATGGTGTCTATATCGGTACTACTTATTTGTTTTATTTCAGTACATCGCTTGATTTTATCATGTTAGAATGTCTATGTGCATATAAACTAATTATAATGTTATCTATGTTACTTTTATAAGGCCGAAGAGTTTGTTTGGTTGGCTAATCGCGCTAATCTCTAAAAATCTTGGTCCAATTTTATAAATGTTTGTGTTGGATAGCCCAATTTTATTTAGGAAGGCTATATAACAGCACGCTATGACCTACAGGAGCGGAGTAGTAATCATGCAGGTGAAACCGCGGGTAAACGCAAGTTTTACATAGAAACAATATAAAGCAGCTAAAAAGATTCAACTGTTTTAGTTTATTTCAGAAATAAAGGGATCGAACAAAACACAATAATTCACAGCTAACATATAATGCAAAAACAGAGTGTACCCTTTATCCAAAAGGGTCGGTCCACCAGAAATTCACGAATTAATCATATTATCCACCAAACAAATTTATGTCAGAGGACGTAAGTTTTGATGGAAACAAACAAAGAACTTTTGTTATTAATGGCTAAAGCTTTCCACAAAGGATACTGTCATATTTATTTCAAAATTGTTTTTTTAACTAGCAGTACTGCGTCGTTCACATGGACTTAAGTGCTATTTAATAAAGTGGTGCTTAGTGCACTCCGATTACATAATTATAATTGTTGCACAAAGACTTAGTGCACCGTATTAAACTGCTAATGACATAGGTTTAAGCCTTATTATTAACACAAATGTATTATAGCTATGTATTTTAGGTTAAGGTAATTATCCATGAGCTATGCAGTTTAAAAATAGGGTATTTTTATTACTAGTAAATGTACAATAGCCGGTTAACGGATGAGACTCGTAAGTAATATTCACGTAAAATATACATTTTTAGTTTTTAATAAAATGTTAATTTAATACCGTTAGCGTTGAATAGTGGTTGACAAAAGCTTTAGGCTGTCCATAGGACAGACGGGCGAGCGAGTCGAAAATCCGCCATTAGAATCTAACGAGCGAGGATTTTAATTATGCAATACTATTGGTGGATTTTTGACTCGCTCACCGCTCCGCTCTCACCTTCCGTTACTATGGAGACGACGCCTTAGGGTGCAGTTCCATTGAGGCGAAGCGGAGCAGAGCGGAGAAGAGCTGTGCCGTGATTCACCAATCACATGGCTCTTAGAAGAAGAGATGTGAATTTCAAGACATGTGATTGGTGAATCACGGCACAGCTCTTCCCCGCTCTGCTCCGTTCCGCCTTAATGGAACTGCACCCTAAAGCCCGGTTTCCACCGCAAGCGGAACGGACCCATTAATGACTTCGTTAAACTCGTGAAGTCATTAATATGGGTCCGTGCCGCTCGCGGTGGAAACCGGGCTTTACAGTTGGAATCGCTTACTGTTGGTAGTGCGTTGTGCATTTATTACAAACGTTCAATGGCTGCCGGGATTTGAGTAGATGGACAGAACGGAGTATTGTCTGCGCTCACAATAACACACATTAATGTTCAGTCGTTTATCTTTACAACAATAACTAGCCATTGATGTGTTAATTGTGTTTATGTTGAGGGGAAATTGTATGTTTTAAGTCAAATTAACATACAGTGTGAAGTCTGAAGTTAAGGCTAGCATCACATGAAAGAATAGCACACCTAACGCTTACCTTATAGAAACGCATAACTAATACCGTGATTTGAAATCATACTTAAAGTACGAATAGTCAAAATTGTATCGAGTTTTTTTATGAAATAGTAGTGTCTTCTTGCATTTTTTATTTGGAACAAATCCGCTACACTGTTCTTAACTACTGCAACTCTTAAAAGCCAGAATCTTATCAATAATGGAGTCCGCTAGAAAAGCGCCGCGCATTGAAGCTCAAGGAGTCCCGAAAAACCGTTCCGCTGTTCTGGACCCTAAAACGAAATAACCAGAAAAGAACAGGTTAGGAGTTAAAAGTACATGATTCATTCTTCTTGCATACGATGAAGATTGATAACTTTCCTAAATTCAACAAGACTCTTTCCAGATTGAACATCGCCCTCATTATTTTCTTCCCTTCCACCGTTCTGTAAGGCCCAAAAATAACCGTAATGTTCCATTAAAAGTTCCTCCCCCAGCCTTATATCCGAGGGCCGAGTTAGTTACAGTCACGTATCAAACCTGTCACTCATTCCTCCGGTAATTGGACCACTTGGTCCCACAAATAAAGCAATCTGCAAACGGGGGACCGTCTCAGAATAGCTCTGAATTCATAACGTAACACTGGCTACAAAGGTCGGAGGTCAAGGACGGATTGCGGTTGAAACCTGTCCCTTTTGCTCAAGGGAATTGAAGTTTGTAGTAGATTACGTCAATGAGTGTAGGGAAATGAATGGAGAGATTAGGTTGTAGTTGAATGAATGTAAAATGTTTTGAGTGGGTAATTTAAATCCGTACTAATATTATAAATGCTAAAGTAACTCTGTCTGTGTTTCTGTCTGTCTGTCTCTTCTTCACGCCCAAACCACTGAACCGATTTTAATGAAATTTGGTACAGATATAGTCTGGGACCCGAGAAAGGACATATGACAGTTTTTATCCCAGAAATACCCCGGGAACGGGAACTATTATTTCACGCGAACGAAGTCGCGGGCAAAAGCTAGTAATTATGTAATTATGAGTAACGTTATAAAGAAACTTTTGTTAACCATATGATATATTTTTTAACAGTATTACAACAAATTATAAGGTATTAATTTAATTTCATGAATAAAAAACATAAATTGAAATAGAATATAACTATTATCAAAGTGTTAGTCCCGACACTTACATACTCTATCTTATATCTATATCCCAAGAATAGAATATTTACCCACAGGTCAATCTGGAGCAAACTTTTGTTATATCAATATTCAAACCCAAAAAGACTTTTGTGGCAAAAAAAATGTCCCCTTTTTAGAATAATCCAATTCTTCTTTTGTATCGTTCTTGGATTTTCTCATTGTTAACCTATAAGCCACTCGGTCGTCGGAAAAGCCTTATATATCCGGGATTTATAGCAAGACCATCCCCATAGATTTTCGTAAGGATCCTCGCATCGTGTGACGCATGTTGAAGTCGAAATCCCCTAATTTAACTTGAATTACTTTGGAATTCAAGGTCATTGTTTCTTGTGGACCAAAGGACCAGATTCCTAAAGATCTTAGCTCCTTGGTACTGCCTTTGGCAGGCACTTTGCATATTTTAGGAAGCACGACGTGAGAATGGTAAAGGTATTTCGGAGATTTAAGTGGCAGGGACTGAAAGAAATTGAATTTGTTAGGCTTTGTAAGGTTAGGGTATAGGAGATATATTTTATGATAGGTGGAAACCTCATAAATTGTAATATTACCGTACTTGAATTATTTATATAAAGGTAGACAAGTTATTTAGGTTCTGTATTTAGAAATATTGTATATTTATTATTAATATCCATACTAATATTATAAATGGGAAAGTGTGTGTGTCTGTCTGTATGTTTGTCTTTCTTTCACGGCAAAACGGAGCGACAAATTAACGTGATTTTTTTAAGTGGAGATAGTTGAAGAGATGGAGAGTAACATAGGCTACTTTTCGTCTCTTTTTAACTCGAGCGAAGCCGCATTCAAAGTGTGTCTGTCTGTCTGTATGTTTGTATTTCTTTTACGGCTAAACGGAGCGATGAATTGACATGATTTAGATAGTTGAAGGGATGGAGAGTAACATAGGCTACTTTTTGTCTATTTTTAACGCAAGCGAAGCCGCGGGCAAAAGCTAGTAAACAATAAAAGTCGCTCACAAAATTAACAGTATTCAAACGCCATGGTTTTCTTATTACCTTTGTTATCA
Organism: Athetis lepigone; assembly: GCA_033675125.1. Taxonomy (NCBI): domain Eukaryota; kingdom Metazoa; phylum Arthropoda; class Insecta; order Lepidoptera; family Noctuidae; genus Athetis; species Athetis lepigone. The sequence continues at coordinate 1,831,863 of CM066232.1, read as the reverse complement.
TTTCTAGCTAAAAACGACATTTAGCAATCGAGCCTTCACAGCTAAATATAACTGTCCATCTGATTGCTGATCAAATTCACATTGAACCAAGTATTGAAGATTTTTTACCTTTACAAAAACGTAAATACAAACGAATGTTAATGTAAATAGAGTCGATTCAAAGGTTTTTGTTCCGTGAGCTAGATTTGCATTTCCTGAAACAAATAAAGAAATAAACGGATATGATCATTGTACTATTGACAATACGAAGCTAAATAGTATCACAAAACAAAAGACGATCTTTACAAATAGATCAACTGGTACTCTAGAGTCTAGTACGCAGTTTACATAATTAAAAACGGTCAACACAAAAAATATATTAAACATACTTCCTTACATCATTTGAAAGGTGGATTATGAACAGGAATGTGACTATACTTGAGCCAAATTCGACAAACAATAGAGGCAAACAAACCGTTGCTTGGTTTTTCGAAATAACGAGGTAATATGCATGTTATTTGATTGATTCTAGTGAAATATGCTGCAATAGGATTTCTTAGTAAATAGTAAGCGTGAAAAAGGCGATAATCATGTTAATAATAGAAGATTTGTAAAAAGTAAACTGTGATAACCCTATATTGGTTTGTTTACCTGTATTCTTTATCGAATTTGGCTCAAGTATAGGTATTATTAAGGTTACATGCCAATTATATTGGTACATGAAGTATGGTTGAAAAACTAAACAAGATTTATTCTTAACACACAAGTCGTTTCTAGAAATACTTTGATTGTAGTAAGTAGTTTGTAATTAGTGCCCGAGGCTCTTAGACCCGAGTTCACCAACACGAAACCGACCGTTTAAATATTTAAACAGTCGTTTAAGCAATATTTCCTGTTCACCACACTCTAAACTCTGGTTATTGTCGGTAATCGGGTGGTTATCTTAACCGAACTCAGATGCACCGTTTAAAGCGCCTAACCATTGATTACATCCGTTTGACAGAACTTTTGTAGGATATTTTGTTTTACCAACAAAGTATTTCAAGTGACAAAATAATTACTTTTTATTTTTTAATGGAATTGATTGAAAATAAATTAGAATTCAATACCACCAAGCAATATTTAATTTTAATAAATATTAGACATCAGATCACTCCATTTGTTTTCGGCAATATCCGAGTAATTCATATGACTCAATGACATATACATGACATGGCATGACATGACTCTGCCATTTTTTTAATGTTATCTAACCATATTTAATAGTCATGCGCGTCAGCGTTATTTCATGTTATACCCTTACATTTTATTTGGTCGTATTGCCCTTATACTCACTCATTCATTCAAAAACGCCCGGTTTTCTAACCGAACCTCGAAACGTGATGGTGAACATGAACAGCAGAAACCCGCTTCTTGTTTAACCGTCTTTTAAATATTAACTGGCTGATCAGAAAATCAACGTTTAACTTTGTTTTGGTGAACTTGGGCATTAGAATGAGAATGTCTTAAACCATAATTATTTTTTAATGAAACATAGTTAGCTAGCTGATAGTATCAGCGATTTATTTAATACACGAGCAACAGCTTCAAGCCTCTGGTATATGCTTAATAAATCACTATTGGGTATTTCTTTCTTAAAATAGAAAAGTACTAGCTTATCGCCTTTCACACACAATACACAATCTTTAATTTCGAAGCAGAGAAGGTAAATTTTTTCAGTTACAAGGAGATCAATCGCTTACATAAACCTTTACAACTAGAACTAAAAGTAAATATATGGAGTGGAAGGTACATTATTTAACTTCCAAGCTTTTCTGTTTCTTTCTGAAGATTGATGTTCAATCCATCTCTCGTACCTAAGGACCGGTTTTATGTTCTCGTGTGAGTAATGTATCTAGTATTATGTGTAGTTTTATAGTGTTAGGGGTTTGTAGCATCTAGATTTCTTAGTACTTTAACTAAACTACGATTTTAAGGTTTTTAACGTAGATATTTGCTTTAAAAAAAAATACACTTTAGAATTGTCAAGTATGTTAATTTGGATATGTCTTTTTTATGTTAGCCTGTTCTGGCCCACTCCTGGCCTCCCTCTACTTCCATGTATCGTGATCCCTCGCTTCCTTATGCCAATTCTGTGGAAATCCGTTGTCAGTTCGTCCCGCCATCTCCTTCCTGGCCTTCCGCGACCCTGTCTCCCCGATTGATAATTATCACTAGCGGCACGCGAAATTACCATCATCTTTGGTTACTTCTCCGCCCCTGTAGGTCGTAGTGCTAAATAATGGACTATCCATAAAAGATTATTTCAAATCAGACTAGCTTCTAAGTTTAGCGTGTTCAAACAAAGAAATACCTTTTTTTTCAACTTCATGCATAAAATAGAAAAAAAAAACATGAACGACGAGAGTTAGTGCCTTAGGCGTACTAGCACAGATTAATAAATATTAATAAATAGTTACTACGTAACAGATACTTCACTCCAATACAAAAACCAAAATACCTACGCTATAATAGCCTACAAAATCATAATAATAATACCAGTTGTTTGCAGCAAGGAGAAATGTACCATAAGTACGCACAAAGAGAGTTGAGATTCTTTTGCCCGCCGCGCGACTAACGTGTGTGCGTGTCGTCCAGCAAATCTGCTAGGGTTATACGTATGATGACAATGGTAATAAAACGAATGTTTTAGAAAAACAATTATTATTTTATTTGTTGATCGAATATTTTTTAGTTTGATAAATTGACTGACGACTGATGCATATTTTTCGTTCCTTGAATTCCCGACCAATATATTTTAGTGTCAAAAATATCCAAAACCGCGTGAATAATTTTATTAAATAATCAAAAGGGAAACAAGCGAATTGGGAAACAGGGGAATTGCACAATAATCAGGCAATAATTAGGTACGTGGTTTCGGCATTTTGATAGTCAGCGCTGTACCCGTGACGCGCGAGCACTCAGCCGGGCGCGCGACAGCCCGGTGCGTCGTCGACGTACGCGAAGCGTAGGTAAACGCGTGGCGCTGAGCGTGCGATGATAGCTATATAAACGCGTTTTGAGCGAGTGACGGACCGCTGTGTACGTATTGGCTATTAGGTGCATAGTACTTTTTTAGTATCACTTGATTGTACTTGTTATATATGTAGCCTGCTCGGTTTTCTTTTCAGTGTCAAACATCAAACTCCGTCTTTTCTGAATCATTTCTTTTGTCTCGTATAAGTTACAAAAGAAAACTTTCCTAAACTTTTCTTACACTCCCAAATCAACATAGAAATGAGAATCGGAGTGCTTTTATATTAGTTTTCCTGCTTACAAATTCAGGACAGACTTTATTAGTTTCTTTAGTATTTAACCCTCAATAAGATTAACATAATTAATTTTATTTTAGAGTCTTTAATTACGGTACTTAAGCACCTACGTAAGACAAAGAAAGCTTGGCTTATTTAGCATTACATTGGCCTTTTAGTAATTCACCTTGCTAATGACGTTACAGGAATTACGCAATGTAAATCGAATTTAAACTTCTTTAGTCAAATGGCAACAGACTTTGTAGTAGGGTTACCATCAATAAAATGTTGGGTTTATTGTAATAATTAGAAAATGTGTTTAAGTGTTTATGATTCAATATAGATTACAAAACCACATGCATTCAAAAGACTTACTTTTTATTTTATACTATCTTACGCCCACGGCTCTATTAGTAATGTCAAAAAATCCTTTTTTAGTCGTTACTTACACTTCACGAAGAACACAGACACTAAAGTTTCATGTCTCAAAGACCAGCAGTTTGGGCTGTGCGTTGATATATCAACATTTTTATATAATTAATATATAGATTTTACTGCAAGAACTTCAGGCATCTAGGTCCAAAAAATATTGTGCGCCCTGACCTAATATTATTTACAACAGTTTGGTCATACGAACCTTAATAAATTGCTACTATGAATTTAACCCCGTAACTGCATTTCCTTAGTGGTGACAAAAAATATGTGTTTTACGTTTTATTGCTACTAAGAAAAAGCACTTACAAGGTTAAGCTCGTAAATAGTTTACGGTATGTGTGACCTAGCAATTGAAAAGAATTCTAGATCTTACCAAGCAAATATTTTTTGGATCAACTTGTACAAAAATTGCCTCATGTCATTTGGTTTAAATTAATTACCCATAAATTTTAGTGCTATTTTAGGGCAAAGTATCAACATTAATTTATACGATTTCATTCATAATATCAGAATTCACCATAAAATTTCTTTTGTGGTTTTTAAAAACCATTTGCCTATGTTAGTTCATTGTTAGAAACGTGCTTTGCTATTAAATACCTTAGGAGCATAATACAATACATGTATATTAAAGAACGGGTAAGGATATAAGATGCTTTTACATAAAAAAGAGACAGAGCTAATAATATTCATTGACTTAGATATTAACCAAAGAACAATTCAAATCAGGGAGTTTAAAAACGACTTGGATTGACATCGGCTTTGACTGATTTTGAGGGGTTCCACGAAAATGTCCAAAAGGGCTTAAATTTCTGGTCACCAATAATAGCAGCCTCAACAGGCTGTGTCGCTAACGAGCGCCACTTTGCTGAGATTGCCGACTTCTCATTAAGAGTTATAATCACTTATCTATTATACCTTTTACATGAGCATCCATTAGCCAAGGAAGTGGATTTGTAAGGAAATGAAGCAATTTTGGAGTCAGTTTTGAAAATGTTATCTTCAATATGGCGTGTTAATGATGCGGGCCTCTGTTTTTGGAAAAAGATTTGTATTTAATACATTGAGCCTTCCTCTTGGGAGCTGTGATTGTATGGTTTCGCTATACATACCTACTGGTACTTTGGGTTGATTTTACAAACAATTTCATAATAACCTTCATTGACCTCTGAGCAATAGATCGCGAGATATTTGGGAAAAACTGATTTTCGTGACCTTTTGACCTTTATAACTTTTTAGCCGGCACGATATCAATGTCGATTTTTTACATCTTCATTACAATGCCGTAATAAAGGTGTATACAAAAATTCAGCTCACTAGGATTTTTTCCGTAGATGCAACTTAAAATGACTGGACTATAAACGAGATTTATACAAAACTTTGTCTTTTTTTTACCTATTTAATCATTGTTGTAACGACAGTATTAGCAGGTTATGTATCACCCATTGTCGATCCCCGGACATGACGGTTTTTATTATTTCATCGTCAACATGCGGGTTGCCGCGTGATCCTCAGTTATTGCCGGCACTCGACGTGAAATATAATCTCTATTAATTACATTATTTTGTTACAAAAAGCTTTGTCGGAAAATGCTATTAATTTGTTCAACGTAGGCTGTGAAAATAACTCGTGATTTATAGATCCACTTTAAAATTAGTTGTGTTATTGTTTTCATAGAAATTGAGGAGCATAAAAAATGATTTATTAAAAAGCGATAAAAAATATATTTTTTTAATAAATAACTCTTTACATGTCTTTATTGTGTTTCTTATTTTAATCGAACGATGGAGCCGGGTTTCTGGATGAAATAACTGAAACAAACGTAGAGGTCAAAGTCTCTTTAAAGTCCATACAATATTGTATTGGTCAAATTATGCGAGGACCATGATGGTAAACTAAAGTGATCTCTTGATAAGAGTAGCACACAGATCTGTCCAAACAGTGCAAGCATTTGCCGAAAATCGTTTAACTCAACTAAAAATAAAAATAAAATAACTAGGTACTTATGGGTAAATTATTAGCTTAGCCGATATAAATGATCACCTTCGTTTCCATACTTCTGCCATAGATGCACCGCAAATTCGTTGTTAGTCATAGAAGCAGAAGGTAAACAATTCCTAGATGAGCTCTTCACTAGGAATTCTACTCTTACTAAAGATCCACAGACAGTGCGACAACTACGTAAGTGTGGTTTGTGTACGGTCAGCAAAAGAGATATGTTACCAGGGCCAATGATGTATCCAAATGAAATTTAAATGGATCAAAGAACAAATTACTTTGTACAACATTTGTTTAATTAAAATATATATCCATTGGTTAATGAAAAAACTTTAACTGTATCTGACGGCCCTGGTAACATATCTCTCTTTTGCTGACTGTACGTTGAAGTACCTATTAATATAAACAGAAAATACTATCTTCTTTGCCAGTAAAGAAATTTCTATTTTAGTATCGTCTTCCTTTCAAACTACTTTTTTTCCTTGAAGTGGTTTTTTTTAAGTTTCAAAAGTAGAATAAGCCGACATTTTTGATAGAATCAGATAAAGGGTAGAAAGCAAATATTCCTAAAAGAAAGTACTCTCAGAATGACCTTCCTCAATCCTTTGAAAGCCCATTAGCGTTAATTAATAGTACATTATTATTAAATCAATGTGATTGATGACGAACGATTTCGTAATTGTTTCTTATCAGCACTGGTAGGCATTTGTTTGGAGTTGTAAACAAAGTTTAATCATAGAAATCGTTTTCAAAGTGCCTTGACCTTATTTTTAATGATATAAAAATACTTAGGGCTTATTCGTGATTTTTCAATCATCAGTTATCTTCTATCTGAGGAATAAATATGGCAGTTTGGCATATTTTCTATACAAAAGCTGTCAAAACGTCAAATATTCTCTTCAGATAAAAGTTATCTGGCGATTGAAAAATCGGCCCTTAATGTAATAAGTAGTCATTTTAATAAGTACGGTCAAAAATGGTTAAAAAAACAACTGATGGCATGAATTCAGTAACAAAGTTTATTTTGCTTAGGCTTGTGTTTAAACACCGCCCAAAAAAGTACCAATTTTACTACCAAAAAAGTTCTAAACGGTTACCAAAATGGATAAATGGTAAACCAAATAACGTTTCTTAAAATATTATAAACTAAATTCAATTGGTTTTTATATGTATTTGACTAAAAACTAAAACTTTATATGAATCACTAGTAGATCTGGCGCTGTGTGGTCACAGTTCTAGCTAGGTTAGGTTTAACCCAGCTAAATTTGGTGACCATTAATCCATTTTGGTTAGCAATAACATTTTCTTGGTGATCATTTAAATTGTATCCTTTTGCTTATAACCTAAATAAACACGAAACAATACGATGCATTGTTTAAATTTGGCGAGCCATTATGATTTTTTTCATTTGTGAAAATATGACTCGAAATAAGATCCTAAAAAAAGATCCGCATTGAAAAATTAAAAACAGAAAATCATCAAAAACCCGGGTAAATCGGCGGTAGACAGCTAGTTTATAAAATAAATAAGTGAAATAACATTGATATGTACGAAAACTATCAATTTGTTAGGTGTCACTCTGAAAATATGTCAGCACGACGGACGCACATCCTAACAATGTTGAAGAATGTGTGGGAAAGTTAGTGTACCGGCGGATATGATCGCGTTGTTTTGGGTTCGAATCCATGTTTATACAAACATTCTCATCACTGCATGGGCGTGTTTATATGGAAATTTTAAGAACGTAACGTTGTGTTTACAGAAACGGATGTTCTTACGGTCATGCTTAAGAATTTAGGATTTAATTAATTTTGAGTGTTAAGCTCTACCAATTTTTGGCTAGCTGTGCATTCATGTTTTATTAGACAACAAAACCTAATACTCCAAATCTCCATTAATATCGTTTTACCCCTGATTGATAAAGATTTAGTTGTTCATAAATCAAATCAAACTAAGCTTAAGCACAATGCAACTTTTTCTTGCCTTTTCATTAAGAAAGGGACAAAAGATTAAATATTACTTTAGTCCTGTCAAATTAAGCTCCAAAGATAAGATAATTTAGACTCGATTAAAACATGGCCACAAAAAATACGCCAATTTTCTTCAGGTGCTGTCTAATTTGACAGGACTAAGCGAATATGTATCTTCTGTCCTTTTGTTATTGAAATTGATAGAGAAAAATGCACTTAGCTTAAATTTACTTCAGATTGTAAACAAGAGTCCTGTACCATTACCTCGATATCTATGTTAACATGATCAGGGGCCCTATTCTGCTATTACGATCGTGTCTTAATGACCAGTCATCGGCCAGATATTTGACAACTTTGACAGTTTTTGTATGGGAAATGTGTCAAAAGTTTGATGTTAGACGTTAAAAATCGATCATTGAGACACGATTGTAATAGCAGACTAGGGACCCTGGCTACATGAAACTCCGGGGATTAAAGGCCCATTGTAACTTAGACTTAGACTAGTCTGATTTAGTTGGGTCTGAATTTATTGACATGACCTTACATTGTCTTTTGGGATGATATATTTGACCCACTTTCAACAATCTGAAGTCATTTCGTCAAACATGAATAGACTAGATCTGTTTTATTTGTAACTTCTAGCTCCCTTTGATTAAAAATTTTGTTTGAAAGTAGTGGGTTTATAATGATGTAATATTACTCATTTGATGAAGACGCATTTTCATATAAAATTGTCCTGTTTTATTCCTCTAGGGATAGAATTTCCAATAATCGTTTCATCGCTTCTCCTTTGTAAAAATAAGATACCGTTCAAATTGCATGTATGTACCTTCACTATTTTCAGCTTTTTTTGGGAAGTGGAAAATCATCAAATGTCTGCTCCCGTCCTGGGTGCGGCGGGAGGACAGACTTTTACTGACTAAAACCCACTCATGTTCCTTCGGTTGCCCTTTATGTTCCAGGGTCACGGTAACACACATTGGTTGGTTATACATTCCACAACCACTATTTTCAGCTGTGCGTTAAATATTATCCAAAACCTGTCCCTTTATAATTCTGACATTATTCAGTTTTTACATGGTTATCTCTTATATCTTTGTTGTTTTATAGGTACGTATTATGTTTTTTTTCTGTCTTTTAATTTCTGTCGAAAATATTATAATAAATTCAATGGTTATCGTATTATTACATGTATTATTACAATACGTGCATTAATGATGACCGGTTTTGTCAACGTTTTTCTATTCGACCTGATGCTGGCGGAATATTTAAATAATAATTAACAAGATTAGGCTTGCATTAATGATAATGTTTTATTACTGTTGCAAACGGGTCTCCCCTATATACAGGTTAAAATTCACGGTCTTCCTTTTATTTGTGACACTATGTTATTTAGCAAAAAATAATCCTTATGACGAAACCTTTCGATCAGTATGATAAAACTACAGGTTGATTATTTTTTCTCGTGGAACAAGTTCGATTCCCGGCCCAACCATTTAATTATTGTAATATCTATTAATGCAGTTTAAATTGTTTTTAAAATTAAAATAATGTCTTCTTTCAATAAAATGTTCTATTTACAATATTTAAGGTACTTTCCCTCCATGTGGCATAGCCGACATAGCCGTGGGACGCCCTGTATAGGCTTCACTAAATTGCTACAAAGAAGCGTTTTTGCACGGTTTTATTATTGAAATGTTTTTTTGTATTTACATGCCCTATGTTTTATCAATGATTTTGTTCGTCTAAGACATATCCTGCGTATAAAAGACAAGAGAAGATATTAATTAACCCTAACACCATATAATGCTAACTCTAGTTTATATCTGTCTTTGTGTCCGAATAAAGTATGAATTTCCTGTCAATTCATGTTTCTCCTGTCCTTTCACCTTTTAAGTCTGACTAGTTTAACCAAGGGGTATCGTGTCGCCCGGTAGCTGGTTTGTGAAGGTCTGACAAGCAGTCGCTTCACGTAAAACACTGGTATCCATTTTCCGGTTAGGCTGGAATCCGACCTCAGCAAAGTTGAGAAAAGTCTAAGGAGATGATGAATTAAAAAATAATCAAAATCTAAATACAAAATCTTTATACCAACAACAATTATTTACATTTCATGTGCAACCTTTCAGTTCTTTCTATAATCTATACTTATAATAAAACTGTGGCCAAGGCTCTGGCCCGGCTACTGAGGGCGTTCCATGGCCATTCGGATGGTACGGGAATACCGTTCCACCTGCGAGGCGGCGATTTCGCCGATTCTTGCAACGGTGTTGTCTTGATACCGGCCTGGGATTTTGGAGGCAATAGTCCTTGCACACGGACCAGTGGCGCGTAGAAGTGCAACGCCGCGCCGGGGTGAAACTGCGCTACCGCAGCTAATCACGGCACGGCGCACAAAGCTCCTGCGGGATCTCATGGCAGAATAGAGACTGCGACTGTCACAACTTAGTACTGGGCACGCCTCTTTGAGGAGTAGCTGAAGAGGCACCTCGGCGTTCTCACGTATCGTTTGACATAGTCCCTCACCGGACAGGGACATTTCGGGAGATTTTTGTGTCGGATTCGGGCGTAAGCGACGCCTGCGTGACACGGTGGAGCATGCGGTGGATGTATGCCCCGCTTGGGCGGACCACCGCCGTGTCTTTGCAGAAGCGATCAGCGGGGGTGACCTCTCGCGCCCAGCTCTGGTCAGGCCGTGCTCCGGAATAGCGAATAATATTAAACTCACTGACTGATATCAACGTGTTTATTGTTATATAAGTAACTAGAGACATAAAATTTAGAGGGTTTATTTTTTGTAAAGAGTAAATATCCACTAAGAAAGGATATTTTTAATTCAACCCCTAAAGGGTTAAAATAGTGGATAGAAGTTCGACATCCACGCAGGCGAAGCCGCGGGCGAAAGCTAGTTATAAATATGTCAGCTAGAGTGTTACCATCATGCAGTATAATATTTTAAACTAAACTATAAGTCTGTGTCTATAATAAGTTTGCAATCTACTAACTGAAAATTGTGTGCGTGTGAGTGTGTACGTGGTATTTATTTACATAAATAGAAAAGTATTACTTGAATAAAAATCATTTATTTCGATGATGATTATCTTGCTTGAAACATATAAATATTTGCCTCACTTCAATACACTTGAAAGATTACCTACCTAAATGTTAATGTTATCATAACAATACTGATATCAGTAACTAACGTGTTTTATTATTATATTACACACTCGACAATCATTCGTTAGACATTATCCATCAATATCTTACGTTATAAAGGTGCTCTCACACACCAGTTGTATACTATTGCGTAACATTTATTTGGTGTGTGTAACTTTTATTAAGCAAAGTGTAACAGAAGTTAAAAATCGTTAGTGATGTTATACCTACAACTTCGTGTAACAAAATCCATACTAATATTATAAATGGGAAAGTGTGTCTGTCTGTTTGTCTTTCTTTCACGGCAAAACGGAGCGATGAATTGACGTGATTTTTTGAGTGGAGATAGTTGAAGGGATGGAGAGTAACATAGGCTACTTTTTGTCTCTTTCTAACGCGAGCGAAGCCGCGGGCAAAAGACTAATATTATAAATGGGAAAGTGTGTCTGTCTGTCTGTCTGTTTGTCTTTCTTTCACGGCAAAACGGAGCGATGAATTGACGTGATTTTTTGAGTGGAGATAGTTGAAGGGATGGAGAGTAACATAGGCTACTTTTTGTCTCTTTCTAACGCGAGCGAAGCCGCGGGCAAAAGATAGTTGTAAATAAATTAAAATATAAAAGCCCCGCCCCTGAAGTCATTAAAATCGCGACTGCAGCTAAAAAAAAGAATAAAATTCAAAACGGCTAATCCGATTTGTTGAAACATAGCTACAAACCATTGATAAATAATTTACATACTTCCAAGTAAAGAACCACATCCAAATCAGACAGACGCACAAACATTGCGGTTAAACTTATGTCATCCCTCTTTTTGCGCGAGATCAAAAATATTTTTGTTGTATAATATTTTGTTTTCTCTCTTCCCTATTTTCAAAATAATGGTTACAGAATGTTAAACTAGGTGTATATTTGGTTCTGCACAACCCGCTAGCAGATGTCTCTACCTATGGAAACAAACAACTTTTATTATGGAAACAACTCTGAAATCTCGAAAAAAATATCAGCTGTTTCATACATTATGGTCGGGAGGACATTGAACTTTTGTTAGAAACAGCTGATATTTTTTCGAGATTTCAGAGTTGGTTCCATAATAAAAGTTGTTCGTTTTCATGGGTAGAATCACCTTCTAGCAGGTTGTGCAATACCAAAAATACACCTAGTATATGCAGCAAAAACTTGCACTGTTAATGTTATCATGACACAATATTATATTATAACGTTACACAACTGTGTGCTGCTACCTTTAGATAACTACCACGCGACTACAAGCAAAGTTCATGAGACAATAAACGTAGATAGTTATCTGTATCCTATTCACGATGGCAATCATTATGCGGTTGACAGACAGCTGGCTTAGTGCGGGTTTCGGCCGCTGAGATTCGCCCGGTTCGGTCGAAACAGAAGTTCATTGTAATTTTTATATTTTTAGAGTGGTGTTTCGGGCGATACTATTTTCAAGCTAATTTTGTACGGTCGGAATGAAGGACCTGTTTATTCTCACGGTACAAAATGAAGTATAATTAATTTTGTACGGTGAAAATAAACAGATTTATCATTCCAACCGTACAAAATTAGCATCGTCCGAAACACCACTCAAAACTATTAATAACTAGCTTTCGTCCGCGGTTTCTGCTGCGTGGATGTCGGTATTTCCATATCCTATTTATTACCTTTTTAAGGTTAGAATTTTCAAAAATCTTTTCTTAGCGGTTACAGACTCTTTACAAAGAACACACCCTGTAAGTTTCACGTCTCTCGGACCAGTGGTTTGGGCTGTGCGTAGATATATTAACAGTAAATCAATCAGTCAGTGTACCATTATATAAATAGGTATAAATATGTAACAAACCTACATAGAGATTTTCATTGTCTTTGGGTTTTTTATAGTCAATGGTATGAAGTGTCATAATTTTGAAGTGTTCGTCCTTTTCCATGTTGTCTGAAAAAATATAAGTGTTTTAAAGTAATTATTATTAAACAATGAAAGGAATTGTGAGGAGAGATTTGTACATGAAATGTCGTTGCTCTTTGATTTTAGGTATGTATTTGACAGCATGTGTAATTTAATATTTAGTGTAAAATCTCTTTGAACCGCACCAATCATAAATGCCAACAACATTTTGCTAATCTACCAAGCGGGTGATTTTAGGGGCAAATTGTCTTTAAAACTGAATATAAGTAGATAATGAAATTTCTGTTTCGGCCGGGCCGGGGGAATTGCATCGGCCGAAAAACGTACTAAGCCAGACAGTTGGTCTAGGCGGCGCGTTTGTAATCGTCACGCCGGAGGGTGCACGGGAAGCAACCATTCAGCTTCTGATTGCAGGAAAATCGTAGGAAAACATCACAGTGAACGGCCGACCGCCGCGCGAGACACACGTACGTGCCTCGCTTGTAACGCGCGCGGGAAAAACGACAATAAATAACATAGTAGATCATTTATATTATGAAAAAGTTTATTAGATTAGTGTAACTTAGATGCCAAAATTCAGACAACAATTTGACAATAAAATATAGATTTCTATTTTATATTGATATATTGAGAAATATTTTAAAATGACCGATCAGAAGAATATGGAAGTTTCCGGGAGTGTTATGGACGGGGTGGCTGAAAAAGGAGGAGTGCTGGAATCTCCCGCTAAAAAGGGAGCGACGGAATACTCGGTGTATCCTATACGATGGCTGGTTTTGTTCGTGTTCGTCTTCAACTCGGCGTCTAATTCGATGCAATGGATACAGTACACTATAATTCAGGACGCGATTGTGAAGTACTATGACGTTTCGAGTATTCAAGTTTATTGGACTTCGATGATCTTCATGATTACGTACATTCCGCTGATATTCCCTGCTAGCTGGCTTCTGGATAAAACGGTAAGAAAATTGCTGTATGTTTGATTGCTTGCTCTGAGTTTATTTCGAAACTTTCTTCTCAGAGTATAGTCAGCTAGGAAATAACGGGCCCATATTTAGCAAATAAGTAAAAATCATACTGACGAGTAAAAGTATTACAATTAACTTACTTAAAGAGTAAATATTGCTAAAGGTTCTGTTATGCCGGTTGAAAGTCGCACATATTCTGTTTTTTAATAAATAAAATATATCTTTTAACTACAATGGACATTTCGACACAATATTATTTGGAGATCACCTTTTAACAAGATATTTTAGCAAGGAGTTACGTGTATTAGGAGAGATTAATCCAAAAAAAAAAGGAAATACCCTGACTAGAACGGTTTTACCGTTAACTACCTAACCGGAATCAAAACACGTAGAATCGTACGGTCAGCTACGAAAGTAGCTAAAGCATTTTGGATTCTTTTATCAGAGTTGTTAAGGAAAATGGTAAAGGAAATACGAAGCGAATGTACTGTTAAAATAATATACATAATATTATTAGTTATTACCTAAAATTTTGAAAACATATCCGTGTTATTTGTCTATTTAGAAAATCCGTAAAATTCACTGTAAATCTTTTTACATATTGCTTAAAAGTTTCAAAATAATGCAATCATGCAATGTATTTTAGTTTATTAGAGTTTGTTTTATCTTGATTTAAGACCTATTTTGTATTTATGTTAATAGGTAGGTATTGTATTTCTAACTAGCTTCTGCCCGCGGCTTCGCCCGCGTTAGAAAGAGACAAAAAGTAGCTTATGTTACTCTCCATCCCTTCAACTATCTCCACTTAAAAAATCACGTCAATCCGTCGCTCCGAAAAAAAGACAAACAGACAGACAGACAGACATACAGACACACTTTCCCATTTATAATATTAGTATGGATAAATTGTAAGTGTTAAGTTAACACGTTGTTGACCATACCTTGCATTACTATTTTGAAAACAACAGCGATTTTTAACGAAATAGTATTTTAACGAGTAATAGGTATATTCAGATAAAACCAAAGATCAAAACAGATTGTCTTAAAACGGTGATTCGAATACAAAATCAGTTTTGCATGTTACGACGTAAACAACCAAACAACGATGTCTATACTTACTAATATTATAAATCCGAAAGTAAATCTGTCTGTCTCTCTTTCACGTCAAAGTTGTTGAATCGATTTAATTCAAATTTGGTACAGAGTCCATAGACTGAGAAAGGACATGGTTTTATTCCCAAAAATCTCACGGAGACGGGACCTACGAAAATAAAACCGCAGGTGACAGCTAATCCGTACTAATATTATAAATGCGAAAGTAACTCTGTCTGTCTGTCTGTCTCTTTTTCACGACTAAACCACTGAACCGATTTGAATGAATTTTGGTACATATATAGTCTGGGACTCGGAAAAGGACATAGGATAGTTTTCATCCCAGAAATCCCCTGGGAACAGGAACTATTACTATTAATCATAACTAAAACTAATACTATTAATCCACGCGGACGAAGTTGCGGGCAAAAGCTATTTTCTTACATATTCTTTTTCTTACATAGTAATAATCTTAAAAGGAAGGCTTGCTCAAGCCGGGGTTTTCCTCTTTAGTTAATTGGTGTTCATTATACCTATATGACATTATGTAATTTTAATCACTGTGCTACCAATTAAGTCTGCGTTTTGATTTGGGGCGTGTGGCCTTAAAGTACCTATTATGATTGTATGTAAGTTACACGTGCCTACATTTAAATAAATTGATAAAAAAACAATACATCTGCCGCTTTCTACTTAGTATAAAGCAAAGTCGCTTTTCGCTGTCTGTCCTTATGTATGTATGCCAGTATGCTTAGAGATCTAAACTGCGCAACCGCTATTGATGCGGATTTTACAACTAAAGTGATTTTAGGATGAAGGTTTATATGTATAAAACATATATATTATAGAACAGAAAAAACGAAATATCATAGATTGAAACACACGTGCAAAACAGGTGCAAAAATAAATAAAAAAAGCAATACAACCGCCGCGTTCAAAAACTACAAAAGGAAAATTCGCTACTCAGAATGGCAATTTTAATGTTTTTCGTGAATAAATAATTTAATTTTGGTATTGGATTAAATCTCCATCTTTTATCAATGCCTTGCAAAAAAAATTCTAAACTGAAATAAAATATTATCAACACGATAGGTGCTGAGCTAAATCAAATAAAATGCATAATTTATGAGATTGTTAGTCATCCCATTGACGTAGTGACAAATTGATCATTAGGTTGTGGGTTTTCACGGTCGCCATCGTGAGCATGTTTTTGCTGGTTATTAAGTACTAACTTTCTGCCGTGACTTTGTCTGTGTACTCGTTAATCGCAAACGCGCACACACACGCAAAGTAAGCGCCTTACTAATAAACGCTGCATAAAGTTATGACAGGTTTATACGTCAAAAAATGTATGGTTACACTGGCTTTATTCATTTCATAACTTTACACAGTGATTATTAGTAAGGGCATAAAAGTTTAAGTCCTTTCTTAGAGTTCAAGTAAGTTTTTGCTGATGAAAATCGGTTTAGTAAGGAGTCGTGATAATGCAGTAAACTAACTGAGTTACTTTCTTATTTAGTTACGTTTTTCATTACTGCTCCGCTCCCGTGGCTCATAACCTGATGTTATGCCGCCTTTGTCTTATTCTGATGTATCTGCTATTTTACTGTAAAGTTCCATCAAAATCCGTTTAGTAGTTTTTGCGTGAAAGAGTAATACACAAACACATACTTTCACATCGCAGGATTTTACTTATACAACGCTTATCTCCTTGATTATTTCTTTAATATAATCCTGATAGCTGACAGAGTCGGTTCTTCGAATAATGTGGTGTATAATAATATTATTGATTCTCTACTAACATTGGTATGTCAAACCACTTTTAACCTAAAATATGGTTCAAGTGCGATCACTTACAGACACCAACTCATATGTATCCATAAATATACCTCTAAATTCTTTCATATCCAATGTGAGTCAATAATTAACAATGACTAAAGAACAACAGCTGATAAGATAAAGGGGAGTAAGCAAAGTTTAATTGCTCGTACGTTAATCTGATTCTCATTGTTAATTAATCTCATAATATGCGGATTCTCGGTATTCTTGCCGGCCTCTTTGGTGGAAACCTTCTTTTTTTTGGTGAGTGGGAAATCACCAAATGACTTTTTCCGTCTTTCGTGTCTTTTACTGACTAAAATCCACTCATGTTCCTTCGGGTGCCCTTTATGTTCCGGGGCCACGGTAACTATTAGAACCATTTCGCAACCACGGCTACCAACCATTGGCGCAACCATTGGCCCTAGAGGGCCCCTTCACGTGCTGACTGGTGGAAACCTTCTTCCAACTCATCCAACTCCAAGTGGATCCAGTGTTGGTCCGTCATATAACTGTCTATTGGTTAGTAAGTCTCTCTGACTCCCTGATGTTCGGCCCGAAAACCACCTAGAGTACGGTAAAAAATGTCGGTTTCAGTGTATTTTAAAATTTATCTTCATTGATATAATGCCGTGATAGCCCTGTGGATAAGGCACCCGTCACTTATACAAGAGGTCCTGGGTTTGATTTCTGACAGTAGTAACTTTTATAATTCACGTGTACTTTCTAAAGTTTATCTTCTTGGACATAACTTTCACAGGCGACTAGAATCAACTATTTTTATATGTAATTGACGTTCCATAGTGGCTCCATGGTTTATTGGAAAGTAACAATTTGACTTTGATATCCTCTGCCTCGAAAAGCACATTTAAATCCGTTGGTCCCGGTTGTCAATCGCAGAACTTTATCAGTCGTTACGGATAATCTGAAGCCAAAAAGTCTGATCAATTTTCCCAAGGGGTATCGTGTTGCTCTATAACTGGGTTTTGGAAGTCTGATAACAGGCGCTTCAGCGCGTGCGTGTGGAAAAAGACTACGTATGCCGCAGCTCCATGCTGAGGTAGGAGGCTTTTCTGGCCTCGCACAGGCTTTATATTGTACGCTTTGTTCGTCTATTGTTATTGTTTTTAATTGGGAGTCTGTGTGTGTCCAGAATCAATGTGTTTTCTTTCTTTCTTTCCTTCTTTCTTTCTTTCTTTCTTTCTTTCTTTATTTCTTTCTTTCTTTCTTTATTTCTTTCTTTCTTTCTTTGTTTATGTGCAGTCTGCAAAGTAGACATGTATGCAGGGCCCTCATATGAGGGGTTTTCTTGAATACCGATGGATGTATTCAAATGAAATTCAAATTGATTGTAAAAGTAGTTATTTCTACGATAGTACAAATTTTTATTATAAATAGCCATGGTTTTTTAGAAAACTTACATTGTATCTGACGGCCCTGCATACCTATTTGCTTTGCTGGCTGTACAAGATAATTATGACATAATATTAAGTAGCGCCATAAGGTGTGAGATCTGCACAACACGTGCCAGTCATTTTGTTTATAATAATTATACTGTAATTGTCAATTGTTATCTTATTAATTACTATAAGTATGACAAAGGTTAGTCAGCACCTGTAAGTACTGATTTATAGTATGTTCAAGCCAGCCTATCGACCACAAGATCGTTATGATAAAACTAATTGCTAAATATTAGTAGATACTATCAATTCATGTCAATTTCATATCTTTGTTTTTGTCATTTTCGAGGGACTTTCCCGACGACGCTCCTTATGGAAATGTTACATAGGCATAATCATTAAGTTAAAATTTTGTGAAATTTTGTAGGCAGATAAATATTGCTATCTCGATTTTAAAATACTCCGTTATTTAAAATTTTGTAATCAGTATCGGTCTAAAAATTTACATAATTACATATTATTTTTATAATTTACATAATTGTATAGTGCCCTTATTCTATCAGATCATTTTATAATTTAGCTACCTTTTTTACATCTATGTATATTAGGGTGTAGCCTTCTAGTCTGACCTGCCCCCCTAGACAAGTGGCATTGTAGAATAGATAGCGAAAACGAAAAGATTGTCAAATGTATGGAGATGTCAAATTGTTTAGCGAAAGCTTATGTCAATTCCATACATTTGACAATCTATTCGTTTTCGCTCTCTATTCTACAATGCTACTTGTCTAGGCCCTCTGCTCTCCTAGACAAGTGGCATTGTAGAATAGATAGCGAAAACGAAAAGATTGTCAAATGTATGGAGATGTCAAATTGTTTAGCGAAAGCTTATGTCAATTCCATACATTTGACAATCTATTCGTTTTCGCTCTCTATTCTACAATGCTACTTGTCTAGGCCCTCTGATGCACCTGAATACCAGTACTTTACGTGAAAGGACTGCCTCTCCACATCTCAGATATTGGGAGGAACGATACATTTCCTACAAAAACGGTTTAATAGTATGTAAGTAATTATATATTAGAATTGTGTTGCTGCGCCCTAACAGGGTATCATGTATGTACTTTTATCTTTTACAACATCCTATGTATCTACTCATGGTCGCAATAAATATTTGAAGTTTAAAGTTTCAAGAAACCGTAAAAACGAACAAAAAAGACAGATAGATGAAAAAACCGATGTTTCGCATTTATTTATAAATATAAAGATATATTGATTACTTTATTATAAAGCGCGTTGTTGATACACTTCTATCTATTTTCTTCTTTTTCTGGATATAACCTTATTCTTTTACTGGATATAACCTCGTTTTTTGTCGACGGTTTTATTTTTATTACAATCTTCATAATATTACATTCCAGCTACACCGAAGAATTATTTGCCTTGATTTCCGACGAAGGAAATCCGGGAATCAAATGAAATATTGAATTGTGGATTTGAGGAAGATTTGATATTCTTAGAGGTTTAATATATAAAATGAACATTAAAAACAAAGTAAAAATTTAATTAAAACATTGTTATTGCGGTTTTAATGGTTATTGAATAGAATTTTAACAAAAACATAAAATTATAATAAACTGCTTCTTTTTTAATATCCGGCATTATTAGCATTATCTAAAATACCAACGATTTGCTAATATTTGCTTTTAGTTCTTGTTATGGAAAATCCAAAGGCTATTTTATTTTTTGTAATATTTTTGTAATAAAAACTATTCTATGTCCTAGTATTTCTCAAGTTCCAAACTATGTCTGTACCAAATTTCACACAAATCGGTTCAGTGGTTTAGGCGTGAAGCAAAGACAGACAGACAGACAGACAGAAAGACAGACAGACAGACAGACAGAGTTACTTTCGCATTTATAATATTAGTTTGGATGGTAAACTGACTGACTGGTTGACTGACTGTTAATATATGAACGCACAGCCCAAACCGCTGGTTCTAGCGACATGAAACTTGTAGGGTGTGAGAAAGGATTTTTGGGAATTCCAATCTTTGGGTGTCATAGAGGATGGAAGTAAAGGCATGCACGCGGGCGAAGCCGCGGGCGAAAACTATTATATATCATTTAATACTAGCCGATGTACTCAGCCTCAGAAATAATATATCTTCCTATTACCGAAAGAGTCTTTAGGACCAAACCTGTTACTTGAAGATTTAATGCATTCAAACAAAAATAAACATCATCATTTATCAAAATTATCAAATTAAATCTGAGTGCAAAAAAATGTGTGTGAAAAGCCATGCGTCTAACAAAAATAGACAAATCCTTGACATTAAACGAAGACCAGACAAGGCCTAGAGCACCTTGTTTCCTTAGCAATTCAAATTAATGCAAGCATAATGTAGTCCACATTTAGCACCAACTTATGTCCACCATTGAATCATTCACGGTCTCCCAGACCATATTATTACCATAATGTTATCATTACCTTCACTTTGAGGATAGAGAAAAAGTCACAATCAAGGTTTGCTAAGGGATTCTGCATATATCCATCGAGCAATTCCGCGACACCCGAAATAGAAATGTAAACTATATAAATAAGTATTTTGAGACAACTTACACTCCGCCATCTGATCCCAAACTAAGTCGCGGTTCTGCGGATGGCGAGCGATGGGTAGCTCGCCGCCCGGCTAGGACCAGGACCGCGTAGACGGCGCGTTAGTGTTCCACGCGCGACTCAAAGAGAAGTAGTCAGCACAGGAAGGGGCCCAACAGGGCCAACGCCTGCCGGGGTTGCGGAATGTTTATAATAGTTACCGTGACCCTGAAACATAAAGGGCAATCGAAGGAACATGAGTGGGTTTTAGTCAGTAAGAGTCTGACACGCCCTCCCGCCGCACCCAGGTCCAAAAAAAAAACCCAAACTAAGCAGAGCTTGTACTATGGTGACCAGAGAACTGATAAACATACTTATATAATTTATAAATACAAACATATTTCACGTAACGTATTTTATATAACGTCATCACGTTATATAAAATACGTTAGTGGTTAAGGCGCCCGCCTCTCATACAAGAGGTTGGTTGTGGGTTCAAATCCAGGCAAGTACCTATGTGACTTTTTTAATTCATATGTACTTTTTAAAAAGTATCTTGGACACCACAGACATCAGTGAAGGAAAACATCGTGAGGAAACCAGGACTTGTAGTTAGTATGAGTCCGAAATCACCAATTCGCCTTGAGCAAGCGTGGTGATTAATGCTCGTGCCTTCTCTATTATATGAGAAGAGGCTTTTGCCCTGCACTGGGACAGTAATAGACTGGTATTATTATGATTATTTTTACATATCCATACTAATATTATAAATGGAAAAGGTGTCTGTCTGTCTGTCTGTCGGTATGTTTGTCTTTCTTTCACGGCAAAACGGAGCGACGAATTGACGTGATTTTTTAAGTGGAGATAGTTGAAGGGATGGAGAGTAACATAGGCTACATTTTGTCTCTTTTTAACGTGAGCGAAGCCGCGGGCAGAAGCTAGTTTTACATACAACAAAATGTATGGCAGGAGTCTCTCTTATTAGCGGCACCAGTTGCGACTTGCGACCCCAGAATCACCCATACATTTTTATGGTGCCGCGACTCGAGTTGCGATTGCTAGATAAAGCAGTTTGACCGACTCTCAAGCTATAAATACTCATAACGGCTAACAATTGACTAATGTCTTTACGTGCTTTCCGAGAAATAGGGATGTCACATCAACATTTTTAATTTACTGGCTAACTAACAAACTAAAAAATTCTTAACAAACACAAATTGTTCAAGCTGGGAATCGAGCTCCCAGTTCAGGCGTCGCGTTTCGTACTTAAAAGCAACTAGACAGTTACTTAACACTCTTATCTATTTCGTGTGACGCAATAATTATCAAAAAACAACTTCAACTAATAACGTTGTCTATGAAACACTATTAGTGAGACATTTTTTGCTACCAATGCACTTTTTTCTGCCATTTAGATTAAGCAAACTGGTATTACTAGAAATATATCGTCGTTAAATTAGTCGAATAGACTTATCTTTTTGTTCATAAATATTGACTTAAATTGAGCGTTTGGCACTTTTGTTATCATCGTTTTATTGAAATCATTAAAGTAAGTGTATACATTATATTTTATACCTTTATTGAATGTATAATATTTATTATTGTAAGTCAATGAACTGTATCAAACAATTTACAAGCACTTTTGAATTGTGAAGAAGTCGTTTAGTTACTATATATACATAGAAAAGAACATACAAGAAAATCACGGACAGTGTTGCTGAAATATAGTTACAACTAAAACTACATGGACATTTTCAAACTTATTTTATTTTGACAATACTCTCCTTAATTGAGGTGATAAAACGATATACTATAATAATATGACGTATTTATTAGCCAAATTTCTTACCTACACATTGGTCCTAATGTGAACAACCAACCTTATTTAGAAACCGGTCTTCAATAAACTAGGACTTTTGAGTCACTATCTCGTCAAAGACACCTTGGCCAAGCCTGCACTTGTTGCGAAAATGCTAAATAAGGCGATTTAGAAAGTTAAATAATTTCAAAGTTGATGTGAAACTATGGTACCTTTCACGTTTTTAGCCTCAATAGTTACTGAATTATTCCCATCAAAAATCGTGTAAATGTAAAGATTTAAAAGCTGAAGAAAAACTAAATGCGTCTCCTCCATTACACAAAAAGATGATTTTTTACTTAATTGGTAATTTTCCTCTCGGGTTTTCATGACCAATTTATTTTTATTACCATCCCACTCTTGAAAAGTAATTTAATTAAGAACAACCTCAAAGGTTTTGGCTGTGTGTGGCAATCTTAAATAATTCTCTCCGTTTTGATGTTTTCCCTGAAAAAAAGAGCTCACTATTTTGCTTGATGCAATGTTAGGGATATTGCATTAAGCAGAAAAAATGTGCTAATTTTACACTCACGAAATACATAAGGTCTCTTAATTATAGTTTTAATTGTTTAACCCATCAAATATAATAAATTAACCCATTCAAAGATGCGAACAAAAAAAATCCGATCCGTTGCGAGTCGGACACATTTATGATTGGTCAAAAAAGCTATAAGTACTTACCTATATCTTTTTTATTTTTTCATTAAAGTACTGACTGAAACAGTACTTACGAAGATATAGAAGTAGAAGGAAAGGACAGAAATATGAGTGATCATGCGGGCCATATTTTATTAAGACCCCAGATTGTGCAAAAAGGGGTGGAGCCACCAACAAAATGTATGAGTGTCTTCAGGTGTCGGGTAGCGCGACCAAAAGTGGTTGTTTTGAGTATGAGTAGAATCATCTCTTGGGGGGTTTAAAAATTGTCTTTCCGAATTTTCAGAAGGTCCAAAAAAGATCCCAGATTTATCACACAACGAAAAAAACTATTTACTTTACAATTTGTCAACGTTTTTATACCCTAGTAACAATACGGGTATACCAATGAAGTTTCCACTAATTGAGCAAGTTTTTTCGATGAATATATTATGGTAATCTTGTCACATGTAACACAATTATGCACATTTTAAATGAACACGACCTTCACTGATATTGCATCTATTTGTCTCAGTGTTGAGGAAATTGTTTTTAAGCGTGTTTTGAACAATGTTTTTTTTTTATTGTTACAATACATTTTTGCGAATTAATTTAAAAGAAGAACGTGTTTTACAGTGTTTTTACCAAATATATGAGATTTCGTAAGTTAAACTTTCATCGTATTTGTCATTTTGGATTTTAATTACCTACCTACCTACTTCGTTTTCAATTTTTTTGTTACATTTAATGTAGGCACAATATTAATGTCCTTATTACGTCAATGATTAAAATGAAAAGTTAAAATTCAAACATTCAAAATTCAAAGCATTTATTTCACTTAGACCATTTACTTATGAATTGTCAAAGAGTCGTTTGGTTAGTCAGAGAAGAAAAGTGACGCTAATTGCCTGTTCCAAAACGTAGATCTCTATGTCAGTCAAAACCACAGAAGAGTTTACCGAGGTAGGGTCTCATTCATTGAATTTGCAAATGGCATCCTTTATCTTATTACATAACATTGGAATCGTAGTCGTGAGTCCTGATTGGTGCTCTTCCGTCCTGTCCAGCAGGTGCCAGAATGTCCACGAATTGATAATGATTTTCCGCCCGAGCAACAAAAATAAAAATAATTGAGTAAGTACCTTATACTTGTAAACACTGATTAGGATTAATATTTATTGCACAGCCACAAACATAATTGGCATATATTTCATAGTATTACATGACTAGCTGGAAATTCAATATTGCATTTTCACATATCCATCCAGTTTCGTGCTATGAATACTTTTGTTGAAACTGTGGAATGGAAAATGAAATTCTGTGAAATAGAATTTTAAACATATTCGGAATATGTGTTTTGTATTAAATTCAATATTTTTGCTCGCGCGCACTCACTATATGCGCACAATCTCGACTAACATTTTTTACCTACTAAAAACGCTAATCGGTTATTTGTGTTTACTTATTAATATTGTATTTTCTCTATAAGTGATTAATGTAATCTTTTGAGAAAATAAATGTCTTAAACCGTAATATTTTGTAACTTGTCCAGAATCATGTATCAAAAAAATGGTGATTTTCCACAAAACAACTATTTTCTATCAACGCCTAGGTGGCCGGGTGTGATACGTGACTTAGAAAAGTGTTAAAATAGACATTTTAATGTTATTTTAGGATAAAAGTAGTTTGTTACATAGATTATCAAATATCCATACTAATATTATAAATGGGAAAGTGTGTCTGTCTGTCTGTATGTTTGTCTTTCTTTCACGGCAAAACGGAGCGACGGATTGACGTGATTTTTTAAGTGGAGATAGTTGAAGGGATGGAGAGTAATATAGGCTACTTTTTGTCTCTTTCTAACGCGAGCGAAGCCGTGGACAGAAGCTAGTTAGATTATAAAGATTATCATATAGAAGAATTGACGATTTTTTTGGCACAATCCCACCACACTAACTTGCCAATCACAGCAAACTATCGAAAACCAAAATCAAAAGTGGCATCTACGAGAAAAGCGCTGATACCTGTGTGTATGGATACTTAAGTAGATATACTCTTCACAAAGAACACACCCTCCAAGTTTCATGTCTCTAGGACCAGCAGTTTGGGCTGTGCATTGATATTTCAACAGTCAGTCAATCAGTTTACCATTTTATATAATACTAGTTTTTGCCCACGACTTCGTCCGTGTGGATTAATAGCTCCTGTTCCCGGCGGATTTCTGGGATGAAAACTTTACTGTCCTATGTCCTTTCTCGGGTCCCAGACTATATCTGTACCAAATTTCATTCAAATCGGTTCAGTGGTTTAGGCGTGAAGAAGAGACAGACAGACAGAGTTACTTTCGCATTTATAATATTAGTACGGATATACTACGTGTATTTTTGGTTTTGCATAACCCGCTAGGAGAAGATTCTACTCATAAAAATAAACAATGAATGAAAAAATAACAAACTCTGAAATCTCGAAAAAAGTGTCAGCTGTTTTACACATTATGGTCGGGGAGTATTTTTTTCAGAGTTGGTTCCATAATAAAAGTTGTTGGTATTCATGGGTAGAATCATCTCCTAGCGGGTTATGCAAGACAAAAAATACACCTAGTATTATAGATTAATTCTAAGCAAATTGAAAAAGTGACAGCGTCACGTATCCGGTATCAAACCCACGACCACAAGCGGCCTTTACCACTGCATCAAGATAACAACGTCTGGGTTATCGTGAATTAATTACCTATTTGCCATCGTCATTGTAATTAAGAACCAGACCATAAACAGCCGATTATTGTATCCAATTGCTTTCCTTGATTATTTATTAAAACGTGTTCGATAAGCTATCACTAAATCAGGTGATTTACCGTATCTTGTTTAGCCAGGTACAACTAAACTTGATAATGTTTTTAATATCGTTATATCGTGGGATAACTCACATGCGGCGGTCTGATTGAAAGCTAGACAGAGCCTGTGTTATGGTGACCAGACAACTGATGTACATCCATACTAATCCATACTAATATTATAAATGGGAAAGTGTGTCTGTCTGTCTGTCTGTTTGTCTTTCTTTCACGGCAAAACGGAGCGACGGATTGACGTGATTTTTTAAGTGGAGATAGTTGAAGGGATGGAGAGCAACATAGGCTTTACTTTTTGTCTCTTTCTAACGCGAGCGAAGCCGCGGGCAGAAGCTATTACTTATGTAATTTATAAATACATACATCATCATCTCCCTAGCCTTTTCCTGACTTTATTGGGGTCGGCTTCGGCTTCCAGCCTACCCGAACTTAGCTGGATACTAGTATTTTACGTGAAATGACTGTCTATCAGACCTCCACAACCCAGTGACTGGGAGACACGATATCCCTTGGGTAGACTGACATAAATACATATTATAAATAAATTACATCCAGACAAAATTATAGATAAATTACACCCAGGTAGAAGAAACAAACATGCTCGTCACATAGTTATTGTCCTTGGTGGAAATTGAACCCACGATCTCCGGCTTAGCAATCAGGATCACTAAGCACTAGACCAACAGGCCCGTCTGATAAGAGTTAGAAAATGTATTAGATAACTACATATTTACACGTTAGTTTGTTATGACTAAGTTTATCTTAATTTTTCACGGAAAACTGTCACTGATTACTGACTGATAATTGAAATAAAATAACAACAACAAGCTTACTAAGTTTTTCTTTATTCCGGGAAAATTACTAACAATCATAGTATATAAATAGCGCTTCCCGCTGTTTGTACCTACGTAGGCTGATATCTTTATAACTACGCAACGGATTTTAATGAGGTTTTTTTAATAGATAGAGTGATGAAGAGGAAAGTAATTTTTTGTTTAATACTGTATACATTATATTATTGAAAAAAGTGGAGATTTGTTATACTGTGCAAAGTTGAGGCGGGTCGCTATATAGTTACCTATAAATAATTAATTTGTTATCTCACTGCAGGGCAAAGGTCTTCATACAGTGAAGGCACGACCATAAATCGCCGCGCGTACTCAAAGTGCGGCGGTTCCAGTTTTAGATAAGATGTGTAAAAGTAACTCTGACTGTCTGTGATAGCCACGATAAAACTATAAAACCGAGTAGGAGAAAAAAAAGATAAGGAGTTGGGAGGGTGCTACTGTGTTTATTATACGATTTTCTTTGCATAGGATATTATAATTTTAAATATTACA
This sequence comes from Athetis lepigone, assembly GCA_033675125.1. Classification (NCBI taxonomy): domain Eukaryota; kingdom Metazoa; phylum Arthropoda; class Insecta; order Lepidoptera; family Noctuidae; genus Athetis; species Athetis lepigone. The sequence goes on along the minus strand of CM066232.1, from coordinate 1,804,569 downwards.
TATACTAAAGATTTTGAAAAATATGACGATTTTAAACTTACGATACATTTTTATTGAATTCGCTCGAACCTAAAGCAGTTGAACCAATCTTCTTAGGGATTTATTCAATGGCTTCAAAGTTTGCTATCAAAATGCTTGCTTATGAAATTGCAGAGTTTCAACATATCACGAAAATTGTGTTTGCAAGATCAGTCTACAACAAAAAAAAATACGTTATGTATTCTGCAAATAAATATATATTTGAATAAGATAACTAGGATAAAAGCTGCTTGGAGTATCAACGCCCAGCCCAAAACCAATACAACAAGTAAGAAATAAATTATCAGGTTAAATTAGCAACCAATTTGTTTTTGCCTACACTACATCGAAGATTATCTTATAGACAAGGACCAGTATATTTCCAAGCATTATTATCTTTGATAACAATCGTCTAATTTACCTTCACTAATATAATAAAGAGGCTAAGTTTTCTTTCAGGTCCGTAGGGGGTATCTTATACGATAGTTTAAGAATATTGTTACCTTAGAAATCTAAGATTGTTACTAAGGTAATGGATTTCTTCTTCTTAATCGTGCACTCTTGACAAAGCGGTCGTGATCATGGAAGGTCCTTAGACTTTTTTCTTTCAGTGGCGTTCCTAGCGCACTCCACTTTTGAGCTGGATGTTACTGTTTTTATAGCGTCTGTCCATCTGGTTGGTGACCAACCACAAGGACGCTGCCCCTCTATTCTCCCTTGCACCACTAATCGGTAATGGATTTATAGTCTGATAAATTAGTAATTATAAAAGTTATTTTCTGAACGTATTACAAAAAGACCACTGATAGGAGGCTAAATTTATTTGACTTCGTCTAGTCATCTAGTGGTAAGTGACCCTGACTGCTAAACCGGAGGTCGTGGGCTCCATTCCCACCCAGGACAAGCTTTGTGTAATGAGCATGCCTGTTTGTTTTGCATCTGGGTGTAATTTATCAATAATATCAATTTGTTTTTGAATTATTTAATAGGTATATCTGTTTTTTGGTTACCATAACACAAACTGTTCTTAGCTTTTGATCAGATAGTGTGTGACTTGTCCCGATATTTTTTCTTACGCTATTCTTGAGCTTTTCGCCAAGCCAGACGAACCGCGGGCTAGACAAGTAGTATAATACTTATAAGTAAGTACTTTTATTTCAAGAACCTGCTATGTATCCTAATTTGCTTCAAAGGCAAAAAGGTAACTAAGTTTTCCTTACATTAAAGTCTATTTAGCACAGAATTCTTTATTCTCCGCAAATGATCGTCCACAGTTTATCGCCATAATTTGCATACTTGATTACCTACTTATTAGTTAATTTAGATACTCAAAGATAATTTTCCTTTGTTAAAGTCATAATTTATTATACTGTCTTATCTCTTATTTTTATTGTAAAATAAAGAATCGTCATGTTTGAATGGGAAGGTGACACGTCTATCGTAAAATAAGTTGAATGAAATAGGCACTCACACACTGTCATCATTGCTGACGATTAACGAGAATTAACAGTGGAAACTACACTATATAATATAACTGTTATCGTCTCAATACCAGCCTATAACTGTCCCACTGCAGGGCAAAGGCCTCTTCTCATACAGAGAAGGCACGAGCATTGATCACCACGCTTGCACAAGGCGGATTGGCGATTTCAGACTTAAATTCACTACAAGTCCAGGTTTCCTCACGACGTTTTAGTTTACCGATGTCTGTGTGTCTGTGATGTCCAGATAAACTTTAGAAAGTTTTTAAAAAAGTCACGTTTATACGTTACTGAAAACGAGATTATTTCAGGCTGAGTTTTATATGAGGTGTCGTGACGGTGCACACGTGATTCGACTAACTGGGTAGTTTACACCATTAACCAATAAATGTTAGACACAATTTCTATAAAACCTCTTTTAATTTCAGCTCAATAAATTCGGTTCATTTTTAATTTGCTATAAAATTTGATTTTTAGTTGTGTTGAAATCAATAAATAGATAGTCAACTGAGTTGTAATTTTAGTGACGTCATAAGTTGCCATTGCCATACAAAATCTATTGGAGAATTGCGTTTTGACAGCTCATAAAAAGTACGTTAATTGATAATGGTGTAAAATACCGTATTTAGTATGTGCCGTCATTTCGGCGCCGTCATCTCGTTCTCGATGACGTCACGGTGACGAAGTTGGTGGACACCTTAGGGGTCTTGTCAGCTTCAATCGACGGCACGTTAGTGTTTCACGCGCGCCTCAAAGAGAAGACAGCACAGGAAGGGGCCCAACAGGGCCAACGCCTGCCGGGGTTGCGGAATGTTTATAAGTTACCGTGACCCTGGAACATAAAGGGCAACTGAAGGAACATGAGTGGGTTTTAGTCAGTAAAAGTCTGACACGCCCTCCCGCCGCACCCAGGACGGGAGCAGTCATTTGATGATTTCTCACTCCCCAAAAAAAAAAACAAAAACCTGTCAGCTTAGCGATGAAGTGATAATCTCTTATATTGATACGAGATTAACATTTATTATTTGTACAAATTCTTTGCGCGATTATAGTTGATAGCTAATCGCTTCCTATCCGCCAGTGAGACAAGCGCCTTATTGTAGTCATTTTACAATACATGCCCATTTAGTTAATGGTTTAATTTATACTAGTATTGTATTTATTTATTTTGTGTGTAAATTGATTTATTTCGGCAATTGTATTTTTTATCTCTAGTTTATACATAATTATGTAATCACTTGTTACAGTATATTATAAAAGTAGGTAATACATATAATATGTAGAGCTATAATTTACTTTGTACACCTCTTAGTATTTATTTATTTATGTCATATCTTTTTTTCAAGTCATTTCAAAAGACAATCTTAGTGTTAAGAAAAAATTATGATACATTTTAATTATTTTTTTATCATTTGAAAAACATTTTTATACCCCATCATATTTAACATCCGAGTTAACTATCTTGTTTGCTATCCAACGAAAAATAAACAAATTTATACATCCATTGAAAAATCAACCCTAACCTGAATGCAGTAAACAACAGTTTGTCGGCAATAGCTTCCGACTCATTTATAAACTTACACAAAGATATGTCTCATTTCGATGTTTCTTCGTATAGGGGAGGTTCTAATAATGTCCCCGTCTGCGTGGCCTTGAGAACCCACCTGCCACGGAAACGCGTCGAGAGATTTACGCATGTGGCGCCATTATGCGATGCTTGCTAGAGACACACGCGTTGCGTAATTTGGTGTAAATCCGTTATATCTATATACCATTATACATAGTATACGTAGGATAGAATCCAGGATCTAATATATATTTGGTACCTGTGGGACGAAAGAACCAGCATAATACAAGAAAACTACTTTAAATCGTAAAGATAAACTATTTTATTTGAGGTAAACATTAAAAAAAAACGTCACACCACACCAGAACACTGAACGAGTCCTTCAGTCAGATTTGGAAAATAGGTTATAAAACCCATTTGAGATGTAATGTTTTAAGTATAATTATTAAACAGTCTTATTATAATAAAACTAGCCTTCGCCCGCAGCTTCGCCCGCGTGGATGTTGAACTTTCACCCACTATTTATTTTAGCCCTGTAGGGGTCTAATTTCCATAAATCCTTTCTTTGTTGATACGTACTTTTCAAAAAGAACTCACCCTCCAGACATGTCTCCGGGACCAGTAGTTTGGGCTGTGAATTAATATATCAACAGTCAGTCAGTCAGTTTACAATTTTATTTTGTACACTTATATAGAAGAAGATAGAAGGATTGCAAGAGTGACGTGGGTATAAGTAAGTATGATTAATTGATACCAGCTGTCTCCCACGGTTTCCCGCGCATATGTCTTGGATTACTGCTCCGCGTCCATTGGACATAGCATTAGGTATATCTATAAAACCCACTACCTTTTAAATCTGGCTATTATATGCAAACGATAACCAAAGATTAACGCAATTAAACAACAATCTATTCAGCTATTTTGGGCTAGCTTTTACTCCTATTTTACACCTTCAGGGCTCGAATTTCCTAATTTTTTTTCTTAATGGAGCTACCGACTCTTTACAAAAAAAACACCCAATATTTCAACAATCAGTCAGTTTACCATTTTATGTAAATAGCATTGGTTCCCAAACTGTGCGCCGTAGAAAGTGAAGGGTGCCGTGAGGCGAACCTTCTTTTCTTCTCTTCTTTTTTGACAACCAAGACAACCCTAATGCTAAAAGAATGAGGGGTAGAAAGCAGTTGTAGTATTGTGTACTTCGTTGATAAGCAAGAGACCATAATGCTCATACGTGTTTAGTCTACACTATTACAGTCATAATCTGCACAAGTTTCATTTCCTTAACGGAAATTCTATAACATATACTAAAGTTGTCTCACGAAGAACTTAAGGATATAATATAAACTTCCTGCTTCCCTTAAGTTACGTAGAATTTATAGCTTTAAAACAACAATCAACAACTGTTAGTGACATTAAAGTTGAGTATATTTATGTTGTCGCCATTATACAGAATGTTACGCAAATGAGGATTCAGGCGTGCGTGTAGAGTGGATTGTTGTAATTGTTAAATTGGAATGTATGTCTTTTTCGTTGTTTACTTTGTATCACTGTGTTTTTGTGTAGAGTGAATTTTAAAATAGCTATTTTCCATAAACATAGCTATATAAAAGTATAAAGACAGTATTTGGAGTATCCACAGTGGCGGAATGAAAAGGTTCATTACTGTTAAGTCGGTTTTCGCTTACACCGTACTAGAATGAATTAGCCACCATAGCGATGTTTTTTTTTATTGTAATCTATTTTTCATAGAACCCATAAGACTAGAGCATAGAAAAGATGGGGAACCCCTTTATGTATATCTTGATCCGTTTATTTTCTACTCTCCAATCGCTAAACCATTACCCTTTAGATTTCCTATGAGGCTTAAATCTGCAAAATCATACATTTGGACGAAATGATTTGTTGACCTAAAGCCGTTTTCTTCATGTGGCCTTTTCATATCGGCTTTTTGTGCTGCACTAACACCGGGGCGTCGACCAGAATTAATGTGCCGATGACCAACGAGTGCACCTTCTTCGTCGTGTCTCCTTATTCAAAAATCTCACGCTTTCCATGGTAATATTAAGATTACGCGATATCTCGCTGAATTGTAGCCAGTTTCATGTTCAGTAATAATTGCCGCTCTTTATTTAATATTCAAAGGCTTTGGCATAATAATAGATATTAAAACGAGGAAGCACGATATGATGCAATTCAAAATTCGCTAATGATTTTTCATAATGATGACACTGACAGGCTAGTACTGACAATAGTTATATTTGAATAAGATATTATTAGTTCATTTAAACGTATTTAAAAAATCTTAAGATTTATTTATCCAATTTTAACTTTGTATTCGAACAGTAAGACATTATTTTTTTGCAACAGTCTGTTTTGTGGCAAATTTTCAATCTATACTAATTTATAAAAGAGGTAAAATTTGTAAGTTTGTAAGTTTGTAGGTTTGTAAGTTTGTATGTAGGGGGTAATCTCTGGAACTTCTGATCCGATTTGAAAAATTCTTTCAGTGTTAGATAGCCCATTTATTGAGGAATACTATAGGCTATATACCATCACGCTACGACCCACGGGAGCGGAGCAGTAACAAAAAATGCGGGTGAAACCGCAGTGGACAGCTGCTAGTAGGTAATATGTGCTCGCGACACATCAATGGAATCAATTTCACAACTGACGAACCTTCTAATTTCGCAGCTGTACATAACCTCTGAAAATACGTGTCCAGTTACAATATTTTCACAGATATAAATCTATTATTATTAGCTGAGGCTACACTAGGCTGCGACGCGAACTGCGACGCACGAGCGATTGAAACAAATACATGGATTCTCACTAAATGGCTACACCGTTCATCAAATATTACTAGCGATCTTTGATTATTTCTGCGATAGGAACTACATTACTGTAATCGCGGCACCGGCTACATCGACGTATCAGCGAAATTGAATCGAATATACGCCAGATTTTCGGTTATAATGTAGCCATTCCATGTTTATCTCGTTTCGCTCTTCCAGTCGCATCGCAAATCGCTGCCTACTGTAGCCTCAGCCTAATAGGTTACGTGTTTTATAGTTCTAATTTCTGCAAAGACAAGCCACAGGCAAGCTAGTACGACTCCGATAACCTTTTCTTAACTACACTGGTTGTAAGGACCAAAATCTTGTGCCAAAGTGGCCGTCTGGCCGTAAAGACCAGAGATTACTGAATGGTTGCCATAAAATCGTCCAAATCTCACCATACCTTGCCCGAGGCTCCGGAACTTGTAACAACAATCTCTCATATATATTTTGTGTAACTTTCTCTCACATGCCGACCATAAACTTACACTTGGTGAGCTTACGTAACATTGCGCCTCAATGGAACAAAAAGATATACGTAAACGCTTCCTTCGCTATATATGTTCATAAACACGGGAAATATACAGGTTCCTCCCAATTTTCCTGGAAGGCATACCATTGCTACGTTGTATCGTGTCGATAAATATTGATGGTCCAGGAAAAACTATCATTATGAGACACTAAACAGTACAGTTTATATGCTGAGTTAAGTAAGTATAGGACCGCGGTAAATTGGATGGGACGAGATACATGGTCTCGTATGTTTAGAGCTGGAAGAAAAGTGATTCAATAATACGTAATGAACGTTGTGCAAAAGTAGTTCGTTATTTATTTAGTTTTAAGGGTGTGTGAGTTGATTGAATTATGTTAATTACGTCACAGGTTAACGAAGAGATACTGCGAGGAAAGGGATCATAAACTTGATGAATTTTAGGATAATTATGCATTAATTTAAAGTTATATGTATTAAAACACGAAACATTAAAAGACTGTAAACTAAAAGATTGTTTTGTTCTAAAATGTTTATTTCAGTATTCTTTCAGTACTTGCAAATAAAATATTGCTATATTTTAACCGTAGTTTTATCACAAACAACGAACGCGCGAAAAATTTCAGCCATACCTTATCTTTTATTTAAAGCCCAATTTTAAAATGCTTTTAACAGCTTCCCTTTAATACCCCTCCCGGGTGGAATGCAGTTAATGAGAGGAAGGCTCCAAAACAAACCAAATATGTGCTCAAGAATTCCGTACTAAAGGCATCGGTATTTATTTATCTTCCACGAGAGCCTGCTAAAATTCCGTGAGGCCAGATTTTTCTCCCTTTCTCGTCTATTTAGGATTTCTTGTTAAAAATGTAAATGGAACTTGGTTATAATATTACTAGCTTCTGCCCGCGGCTTCGCTCGCGTTAGAAAGAGACAAAAAGTAGCCTATGTTACTCTCCATCCCTTCAACTATCTCCACTTAAAAAAATCACGTCAATCCGTCGCTCCGTTTTGCCGTGAAAGAAAGACAAACAGACAGACAGACACACTTTCCCATTTATAATATTAGTATGGATGCTTCCGCTGTCCGTCCGTCTATCAATGAACTGTCTCTTAAGAGTCGTAAAGTCATAGAGAAATTTCTATAGCCTACAACATTTAATCTATAGGAATAAAAATTAATCGCCTAATGTGTTACTAAGCGCAAATACATACGGCTGGATCAATTTATTTGAGTTTTATATTTTGTTTCAAAAAGAAGATTTTTATGAAGAGAAAATCAAAATCGGACAAGGGAAAAGCGGTCGAAAAGCTAGTAAAAGATAAATGAATGAAAAATTAAAGGTTTTCATACAAGAAACAGGGTTGTTTTGGCGCCGTCAGGGCGATATGAGCCGTTTTTTTCGTAATTTATATTCTTTATTCGTACATCTTTAGATGACAAGATAATTTGATTTAGATTGAAGTTGACTGGATATAAAATTGGTAACCTAAAATATATTTTTTTAAATTGTCGGTTCCCTTAGCTTTACTGACGTGGATCTGTGTAACAATGATAAGTATTAAATAATTAACCATAAGATAGATATCGAATCGCACCATTGTGGTGCGCTAACCAAACCAAACAAAAACATCTGGTTTGAAAATTATTTACTCTCATAATAATTACATTCCACTTAGGTATAAATATTATTTTTTATTACTCTATTCGCACCACATTTTCCAATTTTAGATAAAGAAATATATAAATGTATGTAAATAGAAAGATGATGAATAAGTAGCGGAAAGTATCCATAACATTTTTTGTCCATAGCATACCTGCGCCCAAAATACAATTTTCGCGTAACTATAAGGAGGAAGCCTCAACAGCATCCTTAAGTTATTATTATCTCGCATACTCACTCACAGTCCAAAAACCTTATGAAAGAAATAACATATTTCACTCACACAAATGCGTTTGTCATATTTCAGCGTTATTTCCGGGTTCAGTCCGGACCTGAAGGAATCTTCTCATGGTCGAAGTTGCTACTCATCTCTACCTCGTTTCATCTTATTCATTAAGATGGACTTGGCTAACTGGATTCATTGTGGCGTAAGAATGATAATAGAGCTGAATTTCAAGGCCATGTCATTCTGCAGTTTGTCACAAAATCAGATAAAGTTGGGTTATTTACTCTCATAATAATTACATTCCACTAATATAATAATATTATTTTTCCAATAATATATTTTTTTACTCTATACGCACCACATTTTTTTAAGACTTGGCTGATTTCGACTTTAGGGTAATTCCGAGTACGGGAATATTAGTATTATGTAACTAGCTATGCCCCGAGGTTTCTCCCGCGTTTCGTTAGGTTTTCGGTTACGGATCCCCGTAAGTCGTGATGCTGTTTAGCCTATGTCTTAATCTGATGTATAAAGTATAATATTACTGTAAAATTTCGTCAAAATCCGTTCAGTAGTTTTTGCGTGAAAGAGTAACAAAGATCCACACCACTCACATACAAACACGCACACACGCATTCAAACTTCCACATATATATTATTAGAAGGATGTAACTACAGCTAATATGTTAGATATATATCACACCGTCAAATCCGCTTGTTTATTGGCGCAGGTTTTTATTCAAACACACCACAAGTATTTATAAGCCAATGTTGCTTTACAGCATTATATTGCGCCTCTATATAGGACCTATAATCCGAGATTAAGACGCTGATAAGACTCAGACACTCTCCAAATAGGCTTATTTGAAATATTTTTTATACATTTACGTTGAGTTTGTTTGACTTTTCAAAGGCAAAGATATCTTTATGCTTTTTACTTGTTGTACTTACATTTTTTTATTGGATTAAAATCAGTAATCTCTAAAGCATAAACAAGCGCTTTAGCAATCATCAGCGTCTTAAAAGGCATGACGTCAGAAATCCCTTCGCATTCATACATGAGCAAAATTATCTGACGCTAGCAGATCGTAAGACCCGCGGCGCTGAATAGTTGTATCATCGTCCTACTCTTTTGTTTATTACCTTTTATTACTTGTCAATTTGCACAGACCATGTTATGTTTTTACCACCTTTGGTCAATTGGTTTCTATTCTGGTGCTTAGTATCTGTTCTCTGACGGTTATTTTCAATAACATAATTTGAGAATTCGGTTTCTACAGGTAACATTTTGACACTTATGAAAATTATGTCAAATATCTTTAGTAACCTAACCCACATTTTTGCAAATTTTCCGTTAGTCATAAACAAATGCCGACTAATAACGTGGTGGTTTAGCAATTATCAGCGTCTTAAAACGCATGACGTCACAAATCCCTCGCTGTCATACATGAGCAAAATTATCTAACACTCGCAGATCGTGTTAGGACCCGCGCTGAATAGAAACAGCTGATGAAAGCTACACTTGCGTCGAATGTTTCAACGGATATCCTCAGACACTTTGTATTCGAGGAAATGCATCTCATGTGTAGCATACAACTGAAACTGACACATTTCTTTTATAAATACTGGTTCCAATAAGTCAGGTATGAATGGTTTTGTTTGGTTACTTATTTTTGCGTTGAATTATTTTTATACCTAATTAATACGCTAAGTTTAGATTATTGGTGCTACGAGTCTAGATCAATGGCTTATTGTCATTGTGGATGACTTTTAATAGTTCAATAACACTGTTGTCTCAATTAACCTTTAAAGGATTATTTACCATCGTTCAAAATTAAATTTCAGCAATAAGCACATAAAAACCACTTTTAAATAAGAATTGTGAATAAAGTAAATATTTCATTTTTACAATTTATGACCACTCAAACAAGTTTTATCGAAAGTGTGAACGAAAATCGGCGTGGATATCGTGGGCGTGTGGACCCGATAAACTGCACAAACCAACTGCGCCGTCAAATCGTAACGATGCGATAATCGTTGTCGTGTTTACCGAGCATTAGTAAAAGTACCGTTTGACATTCTAATGATTCGAGTACGACATTCAAAAAACATGATTTTATGTTATTTTGTCTACAAGGTGACATGACTTACTCTTCTTTGATAAACAACAAATATGTGTCAGCCAAATTATAGGTATTCGAAGTTTCCAAATTTATATAAAAGCAATTTCGAACAGAAGTTAGTTCGCCATAATGGATTTCAAAGTTGACAAGCCCGTGTCAGTAGATTTTGATGATGCTGCGAAAATACAAATTTTGTGTGTTTCAATAGGACTATGTGAATAAAAATGTTATGAATTGTCTCAAGTGCTTTTATGTTGAAATCGTTTGTGCAAAAGATTAATGTAAAGTCATGTTTTCCTATGCAGCGTGAAAACTTTTAGCAACAACGCGTCCTGGAACTTAATAATTGCAATCTTATCTCAATGGCCAGTCATTGACCAAATATTAGTCAATTTTAGATAGTTTTTGTATGGGAAATGTTTCAAAAGTTTGACTTTACAAGACAAAATTCGGTCATTGAACTGCAATAGTAGACTTGGGCTCCAGCACACAGGTTCTGTGCGCGTGTAGCGCACGCTAGTAAACACACGAACACAAAACTTTGATGAAGTATATACTTACACTCAACTTTAGCTGGTTTAGCTTTAGAATTAAGAAAAAAATATCCCACTGAAACACAAAAACAAAATTAAAATCCTATGTGTTAAACTAGATCAATTAAGTAAAGAGCTATATCTGTGCCAAATTTCTGCTGATTACGATAACCCGGATTGAGTAACAAACACATAAAGTTTTACAATCAGATTATTAGTGAGATCTGGCCAAATCTTTATTTACATCAATTTACCTATACTATAACCCGGCCACGCGTTTTATAATGTAAATAAATAACCTTACCTCGGTTTGTTGATTTGTACCTAATCGAAATAAAATATCGATATCTCTCAAGTTGAGTCCAACTGCACACGGTGTGCTTTGATTAAAATCAGTTAAGTGGTTTAGGAGTCCATAGCGAGCAAACATACACTTAAGATATCTTTATAAATGGTATATAAAATGATAACCCAAACCGCTGATTCTAGAGACTTGAAACTTGGGGTGTTCTATGTGAAGAGTAGTGTATCCATTTTTACAATTTCCACCCCTAAAGTAGTGGATGTAAGTCAAACCTCGCGGGCGAAGCCGCGGGCGAAAGCTGGTTGACAATAAATCGGTATAAATTCCGATCTGAGCTCGGAAACTCGTATTTGCACCGGGCAATTAACCCTAGATCGCAGAGATTCTTGCGTTCCGTGACCTGAAACGTCTTCAATCTATTAGCTACTAAGTTAGGTATAAGTCCTAGCTCTTATCTAAGAAGCAATTACTTTGTGAGGATTAAGAAAAATTGCTTCTATAAGGCTTTTTCTTACTGCGTGGTTTTAAATTCTTGTATATTTTAATTCTAGTATTGGGTGTTAATCTATTGATTAGTATGTCATGTCGTAGCGTGATGTTTCATATAAGCTATCACCTTCTTCGATAAATTGACTATGCAACCAATTTCTTTTTTATTCGGTTCATTAGCATATTTTATTTATTTATTGTATACTCGTAAAAATATACTTAAGTGTATCAGTTGTCTCGTTACTATCGTACGGTCTGCCCAGTTAAGAATCAGATGGCCGTGTGTGAGTTGTCCCAACATTTATTCAGTTACTAGCTGCTGCCCGCGACGTCGTCTGCGTGAAGGCTTCAGCTCCACCCCCGTAGGTGATAGCGTGATAATTATGTTGACCTGAACTCTTAGTAATATTCATGCAAAATTTTTAATTAAATCCATGCAGTCCTTTTAGAGATTAGCCCGGACATACATACAGACAAACAAACAACAAAAGATATATTTAACGTTCAAGCGTTTTTCGTCAAAATAGTCTCCCCTCTCTCTTAAATTCAAACGGCTGGTTCGAAAAAAAAATCATGACGGTCGTCCTTGGATTGTACCTTAAAAGAAAGCTATAACGGCTCAGATGAAATCGTTGTTAAATTGTTAATGCGACGTGTTTCGTTATTGAACCCTATTCTATGCGTGGCCTGACACGCACTTGACCATTTTTTATTTCTAAATTCCACGACATATAATAACATTAACGATTGTGAATTGATACAAAACTTCTCTGTAAATTACGTTTGTAGTTTTGCTCTCAGCAGCCAAAATATACAGAGAACTCGTGACGCGGGAGCAAGCGACGTACAGCTGTCCGTGTGAGAAGCAGCTCGTCCTGAGGTCGACACCGGCAGCCTGCAGCGTATGGCGACTTGTTGATAGTCATGGCGAGGCACACACTCACTGGAAACCGCACGCGCTTGAATTGGAAGGGGTAGTTGTACGGTATGAGAGGAATACGTGGTATAAACACTGCATCGCCGACGCCACAACCCGTCAGCATTTCCGCTTCAATTATATTCCTTTGCAGTGAGATGACTTTGAGCCGGGTCCCGTTACACAGCTTCGGAGGGGACAGGTTCCGAAGAAGCATAATTGGGACGCCGACCTTCATCTTGATGGTGTGCGCTGGAAGTCCACTTGTTGTAAGGGAGTTTAGGAATTCTACGGGATCATGTGTGGCGTCATCTTCTATCTTGATCGACTACAGTGTTTATGGACGTACATATAAACTACTTCGCTTCCCTCAATTTTCGAGAGAATGCTTTCGTTGATGGCTGCAGCTTGATCATTTTTGGGTGTTAAAATGGCTCGCTGGCACGAATTCTGTTGGTTTGGTATTCGACTGATGTTCCCATACACACAACAAATGAGTTCTTCTAAGGAGGCCACCACTCTACCGAGAGACTCTGGGAGCACTACCTGTTTACCTCTTTCCTCTGGTAGAGTGCTTTCGCCGAGACTTAGAAGGACCTATGAGAATTCTTGGGCAAGTGGATTGCCACCGAGCTGAGCTCGCATATTGATGGTCAAGCGCAGCCTATGAATAAGTGACCACAACGAAGACGTTTTAACGAAGCATTCACCTCGTCAGCCTTAGACCCCCGTTTCACTACAGGGAGTGTTTGCCCGAAATCGCCGCTGAAAAGAACTGTAACACCACCCATCAAGTGTTCATTCCTGCGGTTGTCCTGCAGGGTTCTGTTCACGGCCTCCACTGCTTTCCTATTAGCCTTCGTGCACTCCATCCCATACGATCAGAGAGCAATCCCTAAGCACATGTCCCTTGTCAGTGTTACGGGTAACAAACAGGCATTTCGGCGCTTCCTAAATCTATGGGTATTTTGAACGTGGCATGCGCTGTTTTGCCACCAGAAAGCAGCGTAGCAGTGATTCCTGACGATGCTACAGCAATGGCAATTTTGCCTTGCCTCCTGACCTCTGCAAGGATACCAGTGATTATGAATGTTTTCCCTGTTCCACCAGGAGCATCCAGGAAAAAAAAATTACCTAGATCGAGCCTAATGCTTTCCAGAACAGTGTCATATATTTGTTTTTGCTCTGAAGTGAACCTAGTGACGTGGTCATTTCGGATAGTGGTCATTAAAACCGGAATCGTAATTGGTTTCGGCGGTGTACTCCCGATTTCCACGGTCTTGATGTGGTAATGATCTGGGAGCTGGCAACCCGTACTCTACCAGTGGTTTACCGCCGATTGAAATGACCACATCTTGAAGTGAACTGAGACAGGTGTTCAGCACGCGTTCATCAGTTGCTTCGATTTCACCTTCAAAAGCACGCCTCAAAGCTCGTAAAAATTCCTCGGACAGAAGATGGCGGTACTTTTTCCACAAAACTACCGGGTTCGCGACTCCTCAAAACACCAAGATGACGGCAAACAGATAATGCATGCGACTGGGACTGTCATCATCATCATCATCATAATTAGGTATACAACGACATAAACATTTATATTACTTACAAAGCAATAATCACACAGATAAACCGAACAAAAGTATTAACAGTCAATGATTATTCAGTACTAAAAACATGAAATTGATGAAGGAATGATCATCATCATTGAACCGACTTCAAAAAAAGTAGGTTCTCTGTTCGACCTGTTTGTATGGCTGAGCCGATTTTGATGCGATTTTTAGTAAAGTGTTCGTTACATTCTGGGAAATATAACACTAATGGATTTAACCGACTTCAAAAAAAGTAGGTTCTCTGTTCGACCTGTTTGTACGCATGTTTCTCCGCCTTCATCGTGTGGAGGTACTACCAGCTTAAGTTATTTTATACATTGAAATCAGTGATAGCTTTTGAAATCAGTGATAGCTTTTGAAATCAGTGATAGCTTTGATTGCCTCATCAGATGTTTCTAATCTTCGATCTTGTAAACCAGGAAAGGCCTATCAGACCGAACAACTTTTGCTTAGACGTCATTCTTATTTAATGTGTAATGGTGTAGTTGGGTGCTTGGAGTTCCACATTAGGTGTTCTAGATCTTCAATTTTATACGTCAACAGAGAGTGCTCATCAGGCTGAACCACTCTTTCTAAGACGTTATTCTTATATATGTTAGGTATAGTGTACGTAGCTGGGCTCATGGAAGTCCACAACAGGTGTTCCAGATCTTCAATTTTTATACGTCAACAGAGAGTGCTCATCAAGCTGAACAACTCCTGCTAAGACGTCATACTTATATATGTTATAGTTTAGCTGGGCTCATGGAGTTCTACCTCAGGTGTTCCAGATCTTCAAATTTATTCTTTCAACAGAAATTGCTAATCACGTGAAGCAATTTTTGCTATGATACCATTTTTGTATCTCTGATAGTTTAGCTGGTCTGTTGCGGTCCTGCACCAGTGGTTCAAATTTCGAGGATAAGTTATAGCTTATATGTCGCCCAGACTTAATACTTATACAACAAAAAAAAACTCATTGAAATCCGTTGAGTACTTCCGAAGATAGTTGCTGCCCGCGATGTCGTCAGTGTGAAGGCTCCAGCTCCTCCCCCGTAGGTGATAGCGTGATAATTTGTAGCCTATGTTATGACTCGACCTCTTAGTAATATCCCTGCAAAATTTGAACTAAATCCATGCAGTACTTTTTGAGTTTATCCCGGACATACATACAGACAAACAAACAAACAAACAAACAGACAAACAGACAAACAGACAAAAATTCTATAAACTATATTTTTGGCTTCGGTATCGATTGTAGATCACGCCCCAAGTATTCTTTTAAAAAAATATTCAATGTACAGTTTTGACTTTCCTACGATTTTATTATATGTATAGATAATGATACCCTAGAAATCTTTCGTTGTTGAAAAGCGGAGTGTTTTCAACACGATTTGTGTCATTAGCTGATATATAGGGTGACCGGTAATTACTGATTGTACTCGCGAAAACAAACGACTTTCCCTAAAAAAGTTTTTTAATTAATTTGACGCAACTAGCGAACCTTACTTGGTTATATTTACAGTGCAGGTTTTTTTATGAAATGAGTAGGTAAATTATAGATAATATAATATTTTATTTTTTAATTATTAGGGTTAGATAAAAAGTAATGATTTAAAACATTTTAAAGCATGGGTTAAAGTAAAAAAGAAATGAAAATTAACTTGTTTAGGAAAATTGTAGGTTATGTCGAATGTCATATTAACAGGCGAAGCCGTCGTAAATAGCTGGTATTCGTGAATCGTTCTAAATATTAATGGTTGATGATCCAATTAATACGAAAGATAAGTAGCATTTAAACTTTAGTTTTTATGAAGTTCAGGTAACTTTTTATTAAAGTCGTAAAGTGCTCGTAGATTTTATTCTTCCGAACCCAATTTGCTTGCGTGGCAATCGATTTAACGTAAATGTCAACAAAATTGTAAATTTTTATGACATTGAATATGAGTTTCCGATATTACACAGGTCCTGGTTGTAAGAGACAGTTTGGAAGACAGATTCTCTTCAGGGATTAGTAAATTATATATTAATCTAAAAAATACAACATATAAGATGGCTGGAAATTACTACCAATTTATTGGTGAAATATTAATCTTATAGTTTTATAAGGGCTCTATGTTCGATTTATTGTTTGTTATTATGAGTATAAATAGTTCCTGGAATTATTAATTTTCGATCGAATTGTCGCCCCCAAAATTCAGAGCGCACAAGATTTCATAAAAAAATTTGGACCGGCTTCCATAATTCCGAGGCAAAATTGTGATTAGATAATTATGTACATTCGACAAAATGGAATCATGACCCACCATTAGCTTATTTTCCAACAGACATTCAAATACAATTAGGTCGGCAATTGCGTTAACATGTATTAAAAATGTCACACGTCTAGTCTTATTATTTTGAGAGCTTCAAACAATTCAATCATGATTCAATTTTGTCGATAGTACAAGGATTGCTAATTTAAAGATTTAATTAGTTATTTATGTGGTCACTTTAGTATTTGTCAATTACATTATTACTATTACTACCACCATACGACTTACCTATTACTGTCTGTCTTGTTCGAAATGTGTGGATGCCTGTGCCTGTAAATACAGGCACATGAGACATAACTATCATCCTTGTCTTTATGATGGCAAAGCTTCTGTAAGTCCATTGGTATTACAGATTTAGTGTCTATTTAAAACAACATACATATATTATTTTGAATGTGTTATCACATACAAATGGCACTACATAAGCGAATTTTCTGAAATTATCTTCCAACTACTTTCCAGCGACATTGCTGAGAAAATACGAGGATCCTTCATCTCTCGAGATGCGCTGTTATTAATTTCTTGAGAAATGCTTTCAACACTCCTTGCAGGGACTTTAAATGTGGAAAATAAAATTGTCCTCTTAGAAGTTCCAAGAAAGCTCGTGAAATATTAACAAGATTTACACTATTCTTACTCTAATTTCAAACTCTTTGAAGTACTTTAAATAAAAAGACGGACATATTTAACCCTAAAATATGTAAAGCATACAAGGTGCTACAATTTAATTTCTTGAATAAAAATATTTTACTCACGGAAGGTCCGACAATTTGCCAACATTACACACCGCACAACGAACACCACAGTGTCAATCATGCACGCACACACTTACCTATATAGCAAACACACACACAAGCTATTTGGACGCTTCAGTCGTCATTAGAGGTATATCAGTCTTTTTTTAGGCTCCGGTCTTAGCATATACAAGGTGTATTTTTGGTGTTGCTCAACCCGCTAGGAGATGATTCTACCCATGAAAACAATCAACTTTTATTATGGAACCAACTCTGAAATCGCGAAAAAAATATCAGCTGTTTCTATGAAAAGTTCATTGCCCTCCCGACCATAATGTATGAAACAGCTGATTTTTTTTTCGCGATTTCCGAGTTGGTTCCATAATAAAAGTTGTTTGTTTTTATGAGTAGAATCATCTCCTAGCTGGTTGAGCAAGACCAAAAATACACCTTGTATATTCGATAGACGATAAGTAAAGGTAATATTACTTACCTAAATATTTATTACTAAATTCATACCGCATACGTTTTCTAAACACGGTAATTGTAACATGCAAAAACCGCAACTTATGTTTATTTACATTTCTAACCTCTAAGCCTCGTGCAAAATTCAATTTCCGATAAATTGTCCCCTAGATAGACGTATGACTGACATATCCTGTCGACAATGTGTCGCCGGGCAATAAATTTATGCATGCCACCGATACGCGGATGCCAGCGAGCTTGCAATTATTTTGTTTCAGAATAATATTCTTTGGCCTTCCATGTTTCATTTTGTCAATATTTGTGACAAATTGTTAAACGGAGGATGTATTGGTGATGTATTGGTTCAATAATTCATACTGAACACATATTTGGCAAAGATTTTGTGCTTAGACAACATATACCTAATTGGAGAATTTTGTGCAACAAAACGTACAGATGATTTTAGAACAATTTTTTTGAAGTCAGAAGAAAAGAACATAGAGCCTTATCTTGTCTTAGTCTTATAGGAGTTTCTGTCAGTTTGGTAGAAAAACTGCTATAAACAATACAAGAAAGTATTTTATAAAGAGGCATTCATAAATCGTCAAACATATTTGTGTTTGGAGCACGATAAATTGGTCGAAAATTTTAATCCAACGCAACGTAATTCTATAATCTGCAAAAACTTAGCTCCATAAATTTTGACAAAATAAACCAGGTGAGCTGTCGTCCCGGCTAATGCTAAAAACTCATCTTAAACTCATTTCATCTTAATTAACATTCATTTTTACAGAAATATCACAGTCCACAAAACCCTGTGCAAATTAAATTACTTCCTCCTCGGGTCAGTACCGGAAACCTAGTTCATTTTAATCCGTACTAATATTATTAATGCGAAAGTAACTCGGTCTGTCTATCTGTCTCTTCTTCACGCCTAAACCACTGAACCGATTTGAATGAAATTTGGTACAGATATTGTCTGGGACCCGAGAAAGAACATAGATAGTTTTCATACCGGAAATCCCCCGGGAACGGGAACCATTATTTCACGCGGACAAAGTCGCGGGCAAAAGCTAGTAGGTAATATAGGAAGTTTATAACAAGACCAGTCACCATGATATTCTTGAAGTTACTTAAATTATGTTCACAATATACCTGAGTTCACAGATTTTTTTATAACTTATGATTTAAATATCCTGAAAAGTAAAGTTTGTAGAAGTCTATTGGCCAAATAATATAACGTAACTTAATTTTAACCGCTCTCAAATCTGTTGTTGTCTTTGTCACTCTAAAGCAGGGGTCTCCAATCTTTGAAGCCTTCGGGCCATAATGATTTTTTCAGTTTGTTCCAAGGGCCAAACCTGTTTTAATTTTTCTGCCCTTAAGTATATTTCTAGATTCATTGACTAGTCGCGGGCCAGATTGACGACACTGGCGGGCTGGATTTGGCCCGCGGGCCGTAGTTTGGAGAACCCTGCTCTAAAGGTAATAAAGTAAGGACAGCAACGATTTGAGAGTCTTTTAAGTGACGCTTGAGTATCACTTAAAAGACACTCTCAAATCGATAAGCTCAACCAAATGAAAGCAAAAGTGCGTGGAATATTTTATTTCCTTCGTTTTCACTGATCAATAAAATTATTTAGACTTCAAAATCGATCAGTATTCCTGCCTTCAGTGTAAGCGAATCCATATAACTTGAGCAATGCCTACCTCATAAACCACAATTTAATTCATAATCTTGTTCCTTGCAAAATTTCGTGCAGTTGTCAATAGTCTAGATAAAGTAAAAGACTCATTAATCCCTTTACGGATTATGGTGAACCCTCAGTTTAATTTTCTTCTCTATAGCAACAAGTTTTAGACTCGAAAAACTGTGCTGATAGCGCGCTTAATTTAAAACGTAGTCTATTTATATTTGTTAAGTAATTATCTTATTTAACTCAGTGATTTTTAATGATGAGGGCCAGAAGCTGTTGTCAGTCAGGTAACGAGTGACGATGTATCTTTTCTGAGAATGTTACTTAGGAATGGAAGTAACCATTTTTATAATACTAATAGGTAGTCTATTAGTTATATAGTACATTTGCCTACGACTTCTAGTGTGGATGTTACAGCCTTGAGCCTAGCCTAGCTTAAAGTCTGTAAAAAAAATAACATATCCTATGCTGAAAAGATCTTTACCTCTATATTATGTTATTCAAGAATTGTTACGCACAATACAAACCTACACATTAGCCTTTCTGTGCAAATGTGCATACCAATAGATATATCATAGTATTAGAACAACATAATAATCAATAACCTACGCAAATCCTGATATATAACCCTTTGTTATCGGCTAAGCGGTTAACTCCATATTCTATGTAAACTATGATACACTCGTGCGCATAAATTACCTCTAACATGTGCTTGTAATCTCAGTACAATTAACTGATGACGCCACGTCGTGGACTGCTGAACATCGCTCATGTACAATCGTCTAAATAGATTTGTGTGCAGTACCGATAGATATCACTTAAGTTTTTTTTATCGTATAGATAAAAAAACTTAAGTTATTAATAAATGTATCATTGTTTGTCAAATCAAAAACGACAAGACCTAATTATAAATAAAATTAAAATAATTCTTTTTTTAAATACACTTTGAAGCCCGATGAGGTTTTAATGAAGAGACAAATTGAAAATATTGTAACTTTTTCAAGGGTTTTCGTGTGAACAAGACACTGAATGGATAGGACAAAAGCAGTTGCTAAGATCAGCTAGTTAAATAATAGAATACTTACCGATACTTACTCTCGATTTTACTTACTCGATCGGTCACATTAAATCATATCTAACGGGTCGCTAACTTATTTACTTTGCTGACAGTACATAAGCAAAGCCGTCTTGTAATCCAATGGATTGATGGATTGGTTCCCCTGATCCTACAAGGGTTGAGGTCCGGATTGACAGTCCAATAGGGGTTACATCAATCTTTGTTTTAGGAATACCAACCATGTTTGGTTGCAAGGTGACAAGTGACCTTTCGACGACCAAGCGACAGCCGGCTGTTGCATGTTAGGCTGCTATTGTTTTTGTATTGTGCCTCAATTACGTATGCTAAAAGATTAAAAAAAATTAAAACAATGTTGCTGTGGCAAAATATTAAAGAACTATACTAATTATATTTAATCCTATGTTACTTGGAATGGTGTACGGCTTCTTATACATCTGAATTCAATTCAATTTGAAAAGTGGAAAAATTAAATCACATGCGTACATACATGAAACCAGAAACAAAATACTCCTGTTTGTGGAGCCATGTACTCAAAAAAACTTTTGCAATAAAAGCAGTCTTAAAAAACTTCAGTTTAATAAGCTGGAACTATAAAACCATTATTTTCTTCCACAAGCAGCCATATCATTGAACGATGCTTAAACATTCTTAGCCATAAGTCCAGTAATATAACCTGAGGTATGTCGCAACTCACAGGTATTCACATGGACATTTGTCCCTGTGTGACACTCGAGTGTTTAATTAAAACGTATGGTGACGTTGTTTGTCAAATGTTTTGTGAGGGTAGGCGTATTTTTGTTCGGAGTTGGAAGCCCGGCTTTAATTAAATTTGTTTTTTTTATTTATTTTTTATTTTTGCTTTTATTGGTAGGCTGTGTGAAACGGTTTTCAATATGTTTGGGTGTGCCATTGGTATTGAAATTCGTTTTGAATTGCAAATAAAAAAATATATATTGTATGTTTACATCAAAGAAGTTTATAGTGTAAAATATTGGTTTAAATTTAGCAAAACCTTATTTGCAATAAATAGTATGGTGAAATTAAAAATTGCCGAAATCGCCAACCCGCATTGAGCAAGCGTGGTGATCAATGCTCGTGCCTTCTCTATATAAGAAGAGGCCTTTGCCCTACAGTGGGACAGTAATAGACTGGTATTATTATTATTTATTATTATTATTTATACATGCACACATATACTAAGAGAACAAGACGAATAAATAACACAAAAAATAACCGCTTAAGTACTTGGTAAAAAAATTAAGCAATTCAGTTTTCCAATTCACTTTTCATGTCTATCTAGGTGAATGACATCTCAATGAAAGAGATATATTATTATTTGTGAATGAATAGTTCCCTAGTAAATTATTTATCTTTATTTTATCTCAGTTCACGAGTACCAATGATACCTACTAATAAGATATAATGATATTGATAACTATACTTCATAGACAAGCCCGTCGTGGTATAGCAAAGTGGGAATTTGTCCTAGCGGTACATATAAATTCATTCATTCCTTTTACCTCTCAACATCCAACCGACAGCCGGCTGTCGAGGTATGCCATTCCATTGTAGTCCTTAATTTCATTACTTACAGACTACTTTTGTATGAACAAGTTTGGTTATTTACGTTCTTGGATGAATTTCCTACAATTTAAAAAAGTAAAATTACGTTTTTCTTTTTGGGGTAGTAGTGGAATTTCCGCCTCCATTTTGTTTATTGAGTAATGTCTGAGGGGACGTTTAACATTAATGGAAGCAGTATTTTACTCATTGATATGACAAGTAAAAGGAGTAAGAGAGGTTGAAAGAAAATTTTACTTTGAGCTGACTCCTTTATGCAAATATAGCATTAAATAAATTTAAACTAAAATCTCCTAGATATTAAGCCCAGAAAACGAGTTTAATTTTGAATTGACAATAGAATTTGATTTTAACAAATAAATTGTCACACACAGCAACCTTTAGCCACACAGAATCCTATTCTCATTCGTTTTCACAGTTCATAAAAAATATTACATTCGTAGAGTCCACATCAGAAATATTGTCATCTCGCATTATTGAAAACAATAATTATATTATTATGTTTTCCATTATTATATTAGAACAATTTGACCTTTTAGTTCAAAAGCTATCAGTTTGATAAGAATTCGCTTAGGGAGAGGTTATCATAAAGTACATAATATATTACATATCCATAAGACACGATGTCAATGAGGTGCAATAATAAAGTTTGTTCACGTTTTAGGTACGTTGTTCTTAAGTTAGACATTGTTGAGGATAATGACGATGTATTTACTAGCTTCCGCCCCCGGCTTAGCCCGCGTGGGATGTAACTACCATCACCTATTTTGCACCTTTGAACATACTTGATTTGAGACACAATAGAAAGACAATAGCAGCCCGACAGCCGGCTGTCGCTTAGTCTTTGAAAGGTTAAAGTGAGAATTTCCAAAAATCCTTTCTTAGTGGTTACCTCTTTACCAAGAACAAACCTTGCGAGTTTCATGTCTCTAGGAGCAGCGGTTTGGGCTGTGCGTTGATATATCAACAGTCATCAATCAGTCAATTAGTTTACCATTATAGTATACTAGCTTCTGCCCGCGGCTTTGCTCGCGTTAGAAAGAGACAAAAAGTAGCCTATGTTACTCGCCATCCCTTCAACTATCCCCACTTAAAAAATCACGTCAATCCGTCGCACCGTTTTGTCGTGAAAGAAAGACAAACAGACAGACAGACAGACACACTTTCCCATTTATAATATTAGTATGGATTCATAGATTAAAGAAATAGAAAAAAGACAACAAGGAAAACGTGTAACAGAAGCTCAATTTGAAAAACATGCAGCAAATCATTAAATGTAAATTTTTTAAGGACTTTTGGTCACTCTTTTTGGTCCGAATTCGGAAGTGCCGAGCCCTTTGTATTGTTGATCGAAGGCCGAGCCAAAAAAAAAATATATATAACCCTTCTGTTAGAGCTTGTTCTTCTAAACATTCCCCATACAAAAAGGTATGGGGAGTGATTGGTGTCCTTTAATAAATAAAAAAATGTGGACAAGGATGGCCTGTCCGAAGTAAAAGTGACCAGAAGAAAGAAAGAGAAATTAGGTAAAGCAACAAGGTACGCACTAAATTAAATGTGATTGGACATTCGTTAGCTAAGACCAAGTTAAGAATTTGGTTATTAAATTGCATAAATTAATAATTAGAACTCATTTAGTACCAATTAGAAGCTGAAATAAGATATTTTTACGTAATTGCGTATTCAAAGTTATTCGCAGACCGATGACGTCTGGTCATATTTGATTATCTGAAGAATTATCATTGTTTGGCTTTACAAGTGACGTTGGTAAAACCGTCGCGTCGGTTGGATAGGTATTAATAATTACACTAACCTACAGTAACAGTTATGATATATCTGTATACCTAAATCTATATTTGTAAAGTAAATATTTTGTAAACTGACTGACTGACTGATTTGATATATCAATGCACAGCTCAAACCGCTGGTCCTAGAAACATGAAGTTTTTTAATGAGTTTTTTAAAGAGTTTTTTAATGAGTGAAGAGTAAGTATATCCACTAAGAAAGATTTAAAGTTTCTAACCAAACAGGTAAAAAGGGGATGGAAATTTCGAATTTTAACATCCACGCGGGCGAGGTCGCAGGCAAGAGCTAGTGACATAATATCATGTAAGTTTTACGGCCAATAATTTATCTTGATAGAAAAATTATTGGAAATGGCCGGTCGGTCTATTATAAAAGGATGGAGCCATAATAAATTGAGCTTTTGTCAAATATCTCTTGCAACATAATCCTGCAACTGATAAATACTATATTGGAAACAGCCATTACTTAGTTTACCTAGCTCAGATAACATAACCACGAATATGTAGCAAGGTCTAGGTACCAAATTATCGGCAGGTGATAAAATACGGTACAAACTGAACGTTCACATACAAAATTATTGACTTAAGATAGTGTCCGACCGAAGCTTCGGCTTCGGCTTCGGCTTCGGCCACCTTCGGCCACAAAAACCATCTTCGGCGAAACCTTCGGCTTCGGCCCAAAACCCGGCCGAAGCCGAAGGTTTAGCCGAAGGTCCGAGCAACCGTCGAGATTGAATGAACTTACGAAAGACAGAGTGAGAGAGCGACGGACAGACGTCGTATTGACAAACTAACCTAAATTTAAGTTAAATGCATCTTTCTCTTTCCATTTCTTAAAGAAAAGGAAAAAAAATCTATAAAAAATCTCCTAATTTATACGCAGGCCACACCGCCAGCTAGCTGGCGGGCGGGTTAAGCGAGCGAACATCGTTTCACCTCTTTACATACTTCGGTTTACACCGCGAGCTACCGACTAACCCTAACGAGCTAAGCTGACGAAATATCCTACGATTCCAGCAAAGCTACTAGTTCACCTCGTTGGCGCGCCCGCGTTTCGCTAGTTTAGCTCGCCCGCCAGCCCGCTCGCCCGGTTCGTTCGCCCGTCCTCCCCGTTTGGAGTAGACAGTTGACTATTCGATGCTCGTCTTTCAGATAGAACGCTAGCTTCGCTCGCTTAGCCCGCTCCACGCGCTCCGCCCGTCGCTCGTCTGTCCGTTCGGTTCGGTGTGAACCCCATAGTTTAGCTCGCCAAAATTTCGCGTAGTTTGTATAGTTTACTTCGTTCGCTTCGCCCACCCGCTTAGCCCGCCCGCCCGCTAGCTGGCGGTGTGGCCTGCGTTTTAAACCCTAAAAATTTGGCTCATATTCAATTTACCGTAAAATTAGATTTTGAGATGCTTTGTAATCAATAAATGGTTAGATAATTGAGCTGTTTACTTAGTGACATAAGGTGTTTTGCCATTCAAAATCGATGGCAGAATATCGTTTTGAAAACTCATAAAAAGTACGTCAATTAATGGTAAAATACCGTATTGTAGCTTGTAGACAATATTAAACAAAATTAATTACTGAGAGATTACAAACCTTCGGCTTCGGCTTCGGCCGAAGGTTGTGGCGATTGCCGATTAATCGGCTTCGGCTTCGGCTTCGGCCAAAAATAGACCTTCGGTCGGACACTAACTTAAGAATTAGCACTCCTAAGATATTGGTCAGCCTTGTACCAAAAAGTTTTAGCACGATAAGCAGCTTAACATAGAATAACTAACAAAGTAGGAACCGTTAATTAGAGTAAATTCTAAATTGGAAACCCTTTATTGAAACTTTTATCAATGTATTATAGAGCTTGTTACAGAGGAAGGGCCCGAAATATTTCCATTTAATGATTAAACTTCTGGGTTTCAGTTTTGACCAAAAACGTCCCAATATTGGGGCATTTTTACTTTCTTCGTCAACTTGCAATATATCCTATACAACTATAATTAAGTATCATCGAAAAGTCCTTCCAACATAATGCATATAGATAATGACTATGTCAGAAGAATTGATCTACTTTTAAGAAATGATTGAGTTCTATTTTAATATTCAATCTATTAAAAATGCTTGTAAAATAGAGGCATTTCGTTATTTTTTTACTCGCTGAGATAACATGGCGCCTGGATTTGAACGTTTCCGCTTAATAATAAAAAATGATTTTCAACACTACTCTACAATTTACATTACCAATTTTACACATCTTTTAGATTGTCGAAAATTTAGATTTACAGATTTCGTATTATTTATTTCTACCTTGATACCTTCATTTCATCCTACATTGTTTTCTTTCCTTCATTATTTCTGTATAATATCTGTTAATTTACTAGTAGACCACGATATGTGCAACAACATTGTTTTTTATGCTAACTTAACAATATTTTGTATACAAAAGTGCACTCCACACAATTGGTCGTTAAATATTCCTGACATCACGAATGAATTATTGTTTGTTAGCAACTGTTGTAACTCCTGCACTAAGTTAGTTATTAGTTACAATGTGTGTGTAATTTACGAGGATATGTTAGTCGAACTCAAACTCAAATCATTTATTTTTAATAGACCATTTAAAGGCACTTTTGAATGTCAAAAACAAAGAAAATGAATCTAGTTGCTCATTCCAAAAAGTTGATTCGTATGGAGAAGAATGGGCAAGAAATTCCATACTTACTCTTTTAAAATAATGTTGTTTCAATATTATTTGTAGTGTAGTGTAGGCGTACTTTATTTCTTTCATACCCTGCTTTGGGGTCGGTTCTTATGTCTGATAGATGAGTGTGGTGATGGCCTAGTGGATGGGAATGTGTAGATGACGGCGCCGAAGTGGCGATAATACATTTACTGTAGCTTCGTGTCCACCCCACGTCATGTAACCTCATACTAAACTCTGCTTGTAGCATAATAGAAATATAAATAACAGGCTTGTAGTCATCTTGTTCTCGTTGACGTGACGATGACGGCGGCTGCGGTGGACAAACGACGTAACGCTGCTTTTTAGCAGAAATTTGTATAAGTTTCCTGGATAACCTCTTTATCAGATCTCGGATCTTTTTCTCAGATCTACTATTTATTACCATAATTATATAATCGTAACAATAAACGTTTTCAATACAAAATTTCCATTTATTTTTTCTTAGAAGGCTATCCAGTTATAAAAACATTTATTTACGATGTTACGACTTTAAATCTCAGACGGATTATGCAACTTTAATTCGCACGCAACCAACCACGTTAATGCATAAATTTATAACTACGACTGTAAAAATATTAACGTAAATTTCAGATTAGCAGATTTACTATAATAGAGACGGCGGCCTTGTAGAAGAGTATTTGCGTTTCCTCGTTCGAAATGATGCTGTATAAGTATTGAGCTAAATATACTAATTCGTTTGACACACAGATAAAGTAGATCTTTTAATAGTTTTGCTGGTTTTTGGTGTGGGATATCTAGCGTATAATATTCAAAATAATTATTTATTTTCACACTAATAATACCAGCCTATGTCCCCCTGTAGGACAAAGGCCTCTTCTCATACAGAGAAGAAAACTTTTCTAGATTTTATAGATAGAGCATTGGTCACCATGGTCTCCACGATTGCTCAAGTCCAGAGGGCCTAGCCAAGTGGCATTGTAGAATAGAAAACGAAAACGAATAGATTGTCAAATGTATGGAATTGACATAAGCTTTCGCTAAACAATTTGACATCTCCATACATTTGACAATCGTTTTCGTTTCGCTATCTATTCTACAATGCCACTTGTCTATAGGCAGGTTTCCTCTCGATGTCTTTCTTCACCGCTGCCAGTTATGTCTATAACTTAGAAAGTATATATAAATTGAAAAGTCAAAGTCACAACCTCATGCATGCGAGGCCTTGACCAGTGGTCCATCATGACTTTTTAACTATAGCATATCACTTACCTATAGCACATCACTTTAACGTTAACATACAATTATAACTAGCTTTTGCCCGCGACTTCGCCCGCGTGGTAATGACTGCTGGCAAAATTGTGGCCTATGGGGGAGAATTTTTAAAAATCTTCTCTTAGTGGGCGCCTACACCCCCTACCAAACACACATGCCAAATTTCAGCTCTCTTCGACCAGTAGTTTCGGCTGTGCGTTGTCTGTCAGTCAGTCAGTCACTCAGTAACGAAAGCGTTTTATATAATATACTTAATTTAAACTTAGATAGTGTCATCAGAGAACGACATACGATCGAGAAACGTATTCCTTTACATAATGCTAAGCATCACGTTGGTTATTTACAAAAAGTATCTTTGTATTTTATTTATAAACATCCCTAGACTTTTCCTACCAAATTAGGGCCGGCTTTTAGTAGGAGCCTTACCAGATGAGTCGTGCCACACTATGCCCAAACGTGGTCCTCATTGGAAAATGTTTGCTCCAATAATAATCGGTTCTCTGTTAGATGTAACAATACCAGTTCAGTTAGTCGTAATTTATTGTGTTGCTAGGTATAGATATATAGCAAATAACCGGTTTAATAAACCTGTTATTTTGAGGGCACGAGTCAATATTCGTACTCGCTACAAAAACTCAAGACATTATTTTGGACAACCTTGCGATTTTTTTTTGCTGTACTTTATAATGCTTAAATACAATTGTAAAAACACTGTCCACGTTTGTTTAGAACTTAATGTTATAAACAAGGACAGATTTAATAGAGATTATAGCAAATCTAAACTAATAGTATAAAGATGTAAAGTTTGTTATTTTGTTTTGGGTCCATAAAAGATGCAATCATAAGTTTCACTTGTAGTATAGGATAGATGACTGTTACAAAATATAAAATTAAGTCAAGGGCAAACGATACAAATAATTAATCATTTTTGTAACGTGTCCACCTGCATTCAACAAGCCCTATTTTAATCCATTCGTCTTTTTCTTTTCGAATCTTTTCTTCGGATTGATAACTCTTCAAAAACACCTTCATAGCAATTTATTTTTTCTACCTCTACCTAGATCTGCTTTCTTGGCATCTTAGATAAATGAGTTCACCTAGTTATCCAAGGCTTTGAATGATTAATATGAAATTCGTGTCAGCCAAAGTATTTATCTTAATTAGACCATTTACAGATGGTTTGACTGTCATCATTGTAAAAAGTATGTTTAATCAGTTAATTACTTATCTTCGCGTTTTCGCGGTCTTTTGCGAGATTAAAATTTTCTTGTCTAAGTTAATCTTTAAGGCTGTATTAACCATTGTCAAATGACAGTTTTTTTTACCTTAAAATAACGTTACTTTATGTAACGTTTTGGCAATTCTAGTGTTTTAAGCAAGTTAGCCCGATAATTGATCAGGAATTCAGAAAATCGGACTAACAATCTATATTGTCAGACTTTCTGACTTCAGTCTACCCCTAACTACCGACGTTAAACATCTACAAATGCCAATCAGGCCCAACGGATTTACGTGCTTTCCGAGGCACAGGGATTAAATCTATTGACAGTGGTTACGAACGACTTAACTGTTTGATAGTTATTGAAATTTACCGAAATTATCCCACGATGTTACACAGTGTAGTCTTTAGAATGTTAAATGTTAAGTAATAAGAATTGAACACCATTACTTATCGTTGGCATACAGGTTCTAATAGCAAATATTTATTTTTACATTTACGATACAATTTTAGAGTAATACTAGCTACCCGCCCGCGCTTCGCATAGGTGTTACAAATCTTTGAAAAAAATCCTGGCTTTTCTCTACTATATTATGCATGTATTATACATATAAACCTTCCTTAAGAATCACTCTATCTATTAAAAAAAACCGCATCAAAATCCGTTGCGGAGTTTTAAAGATCTAAGCATATATAGGGACAGACAGAGGATTGCGCCTTTGTTTTATACTATGTAGTGATAGCTTATACGTGTTAATAACACATAGGCTACATAACATCATGCTATGGCCCAAGGGAACAGAGCAAACCAAAACCTAACATAATGCGGGTAACCGAGGGATTGCTAAGTTAGTATTATCATTCTTGCTTCTTGCTAGGGATTTACCCAGTCTTTCATTAGACAGCATTAGCTGCTTACGTACTATCAACAAACGTTAGGCATGCCCATTTATGAAAATTTTCCTGCGAACGCGCAGCAAGTGACAAACCACGCCCTTTTTTGCTCCGGCCAATTAGAGACAATATGTGATTGTGTGAGTGCAGTGTGTGCGTGTCACAAAAAATAACAACAAACATTAGCCAGTGCGAATTTGCTACTCGCTCATTGTTCACGCCTCCCGTTGTCATTCCCGCCTCAATTTTTACGACCTGTTTATTTCTACCGGACTGATTGCCTGCCTAACTGTGACCCCTTGTTTTGTATATCGGACTGTGATCGTAGAACTCTTTTTGACTCTTGCTCGTATCCTGGACTTTGTGTATTGTGCCTACTGCCGCTTTATCATGACGACGCGAAACCTTAACCAAGAAGAAAGAAACGAAATTATTGTCTTGTATAGACAAGGGCTGAATATATCACAAATTGCTGTGGAGTTGAATTTGCAAGTAAGTCATAGTTTTTTATTAAAAAACAAATAAACATAAATTCACTCCTCCCACCGAATAAAATGGTAATTGTTTTTTATTAATATTACAGGATAAATAAATTTTACAGAATACATAAAAAACTATTTTATGGAAATATTATTATCTAAGCATGGGTAGATCGCAAGTTAGACATTTATACGTCAAATCAAAGCATTTTTTTTACAATATTTTATATATTATAGTTTGATAAAATTAAGTTACTTACAAAAAAAAACATTACTGTAATTAAAGGGCAGAAATTTAGTAAGTTATGCATCATAAACATTTTATTAGCGAGAATCGTAACGATTTCGTTGTTAATATTCATACATTAAAGTTTATTCATTTAAATAGTGTTTTATAAAACCTTTCGCTTAGTATTCGTGTGAAATCTAAGCGATAGTGCATAGTAATATATTTTCCTTTAAAAAATTTAATTATAAGATACTGTAAATTAGTAAAATGATGTTATTTTCTTACGCGAATGATTTAATGGTAAACATAGCTTACCGATTAGTTAGCAATCTCACAATTGAAAGATCTCACAAAAAAAGGAAATTTTTAATAATTTCTTGTGGTATTGAAGTGTATTTAGATGTTTAGAGAATTATAATTGTCTTTTTACGAAACTATTGAAATTAAGGTAGGCCGCCTAATAAATCTTATAAAAAAATTCGAAGAATCTTAAAAAAAAATGCAAGTGTGTAATAAATGCTCTGACTACCGAATATGCAATAACACAAAAATTATAGTGTTGCCACATTACCATATTATTGAGTGGGGGTGTGAATTATTAATTTAAGCAAATTATTTGTGTATTTTTTTTTCTATGGGCCTCAGTTGCCTGACAATAAAGGTTTATATTATTAAGTACTGTTCCATGAAAGTATTTATAAAGGGTGTCGTTTGTGTCAATAAAGCTTTTTTTATTTTTAATTTTATTTTTAGTACTATACCAATATTTTCATTGTAGGCACAATTATATAAATCGCATTATTTCTGTATGTCATAAACAAAATTTGTCAAACATTCAATACCAAACTTTAAACTACTAACGAAATTTCTGACGTCGCTTCGTTTCATATAGGTAATAGATTTTTAAATATTTCTTACATGTTATAATATGTAAATTTTTTTTGTGTGATTTAAATATATTATAGTCTGATGCAATATCGAAATATTCCTAAATGTATGAAAAAAAGTTAGTTCAACAGGTTTTTTACAATCGAATGGTTGGTTCGGTAATAAAAAAAAATGATAAAATAGTGACCCTTTGGTGGTGTTCGGGAAACAATGTATAAACACATCTTTTGTTTCAAAAGAAAATTCTAACTGCACATCAAAAATAACAAGTGTGCATGTAGTATACTTATTTTCGAAAAAAAATTTGGGCACCCCGAAGTAGGTTTTTATTGAGTCCGTTTTATTTATACAGACGGATGTAGAAGCCCTGCAAAGCGAGGCTCCGTCAATCTTTCCTTCCGTCCTTGATTAATTAATTTTGTTCATAAAAAATAGTGCTGCAAATGGTTGCTAATTTAGTTATATTTTGAGTTGAGTATTATGCTGCGTCAGCAATTCCGATTGAATTTTGGATTTGTTTTTTAGCTCAAAAAGTTTTTTTTTTTTTTGTTATTTTCGTTTATATATATTATCATGCAAAATATTTAAGCTTAAAGACCTTATTGTAATCGTGTAAAATGCAGTCAGAAAGTTTGTTTTTTTCCTATCTTTTCAAAGACATTGTTTGGGACTTTTATGACCCTAACATATCTTTCAACATTTAAACAATGGCTCTTTGTCACCATTGTTTAAAACTGTGCTTGCGCTCTTAAGTAGTTTGAATAAAGCACACATTTGCTTAAAAGAGTTTCATACACGGATGGAATTTCCCACGTTTGTTTGTTGTTTACTAACCATAAAACAGATAAGACTGTTACTACAACCCAAAATAGATAATATTATTTAAAAACGTTTGGGATATTTCTCATGAACTTAATCCTTTTGCACACAATATTTTATTATAGTTTTAATAAACTGCTTGTAGTGTATAATATAGGAAATATTAAGTTACAATATAACGCTAATCGTGATTTAATTTTTTGCAGAGGTCCACGGTTCGCCGCTGGTTGCGAAGATATGAAGACGAAGGGAGTATCCTCGAACGCGCTTGTGCACCTCGACCGCGGGCTATTAGTCAAAATCAATTTTATTAAGCAACATGATCAATACATCCTTCCCGCTCGCCAGATTTAAATCCCATTGAAAATTTATGGGGTTTAATGGTTCAAAAATGGGATAACAGGGCAGAAAGAAATAAAGAAGCACTTGTAAGCCACTGCGAACAAGCTTGGGATTCGTTACGAGGTTCCAACTTGTGTGAAGTCCTTGTAAGGTCCATGCGTAACCGGTGTGATGCTGTAATAGATGCAGAAGGAGCAGCAACCAAATATTAAAACGTAAAATTTTGAACAGTATTACGGTGTAAACGGGTTTATATATTATCCTATATACAGGGTGGAAAGTTTTTATGGGCCCTGAAAGAAAAAATAAGGATCAAATCTTTCAAACAAACAGTAAATTAAATTAGAGCAAAACCATAAAATTTCAACTTTTAAAATCTAAATTAATTTTTGTTTTAATACATAAAATTCTTCAGATTTATTGTTTTCCTTTAATTTAATGAACCATGTTTGTTACAAAAATTTCGTCCTTGACGTCTGTTGTCATAAAAATACAGGGCGTTATATTTTTTTTTTTAATTTTAGCCAGTTCGATTTTCATGTGTGTCCGAGTGTGGATGCCATTTTATTTCTTTTCAAAAATAAAGGAATGTTTCCTTTAAGTAAAATTCTTTGACTTAACGATTTAAAGTAGTTCTCCTCCAGAGCTCATTGAAACTTTCAACCCTGTGTATTTTAAAATACCTCTTAATTTTTATGGAAACTACTTTACACAAATTTATAACAATAAAAAATGCAAAAAATATCGATAATATAAGTTTTTAAAGCAGTACTTATAAATAATCAAGAGAATTTAAAAAATATATTAACTCGAAACTACTAAAATTTTCAGATTGCACATGTTTCTTTTTAATACAACTGGATACGATGATTCTAATTTATTCTTTTATGATTGAAAAAAAAAACTAATTGTGTAATATTTAACCTATATGAAATCACCATACCTAATATCTAACCACCTATATCGTAACCATGTTGTGTAATTATATTCCTTAAACAATTAGATTTTTCAACAGAAAGATTTTGATTATTACAAAACCATGCTGTATATTAAACAATAAGGTTTTAATTTAAGTTGGTTCCAATTTTCACTTTTTTTTTTGCGATTTTCCAATAATAATAAAGTATCAGACAAAACCATCCTGTATAATTGAATTATAGTTTAATTTTTTTATTCTTATGAGAAATATGAATAAAATTTTAATCTTTATCCCTACGCATTAAAAGATGAACAATTATGAAAATTGAAAACGAATTTGTTTTTAAATAATTACGAACTGGTTTAAGATATCACCTTTAAGCCCTTTTTTCTCATTTGTTTTATTATATCCGGTTGGATAGGTGGTTACCGATACCAAAATAATTATAATTTATACAGTGAAGTTTGAGTAATCAAAATCATCTTGTATAACTGTGTAACATTACATAATAATCATATTTGTATACAGAATGGCTTGTATTGTAACTTTTTTTACCCTTTCACAATAATATATAATAGTGCCTGTTCAAACCACCCGGTTAAATTGCATTACACAGTTTGAAATAAATATAATTGTTATTTCCCCACGCCATAAAATATGACCATATTTTGGAGTGTAATTAAGTTTATTTTGATTCGATAATAAAACATTGCACAGTAAATAATGAGGTTCAAAGGTTCACTTTTAAGCCCTGTTGTTTTTTACAATCATTTTATTGTAATTAACTTACCAGAAGAGGTTCTTGCTCTTATATTCTGTATTATATGTTTCAGTAAACCATAATTTTTCAGGAGTGTTAACATAAAAAGTAATTCCTAAAAAAAGAAACTATTTATGTGCAGGTAAATGTTATGTGTTGTGTTTTTACTAATCTGTAAAAAATTGTTAATAAATTAATATCAGCATGTTATTATTAATATTGTCAACGATTTTGAATACGCCATGTTAAATCAGTACAACATAAATACTATAAGCAGAGACCGCATTGTAACACAGTCTCTACTTGTCGAATGTATTTATTCGTTCGTATATTCATGCATTTTACGTTTTCTTGTCTTGATTTTTTTTGAATGCATTCTAGTCATTTCTTAATATTAACAATAATGTTACCAGACGAAACACTTATTATTATGTTATTTTTTAGTTTATGTTATTGTGTGTCTATGTGTTGTTAGTAATACTGAAAAGGTATATAATGTAATATATAAATAGAAACCAAAATATATGATTTACTTAACAATATTATCTTATGTTAATTGCAACATATTTTTATTGTTATTAGGAAATTGTGTTCAAAAAAATAAATGCTTTATAAGTTAATTCGTTGTTTTTCTACAAATGCCAATCCTTAAAATTATATTATATTTTATTTAACGCCCTAATAACCCTAAAAGAAATCTAATTCTGTAGAGATTTTGAAACAAAAAGCAAAAATGTTTAACACTTAATGACAAATAAAAAAAACATGCCGTAAAAAATCTTCAACCCACGCCCGTGTTCGACGACATCTGTATAATAAAACATAGTAACTCTTTTATTATGCCCCTACAATTGTCTGTTACCTGCTGTAATAACTGTCCCCCGCTTCGCTCACGTAAGTTAAACACGTAAGTTCTTAATAATTGTACTATCCATCACAAAAATATTTTTTCTATTTGAACCAGTAGTTTGAGATTGGCTCATTCAACTAAGCAAACACAACCCTTCAGGTTTGTAATATTGGCTCCACTCCGGCAGCCAAATGGCATGCAGAGTTAAACGTAAAATAAACGAAATAACATTTTGCAAGAAAATAACATCAGAGTTAATAGAATAGATCGTTAGATGTAATCCCACTAATATTAAATGTGTTTTTTTTTTATGTTTGTTCTGTTACACTTTCACACAAAAACTTAGAAACGATTTTTTATGAACTTTACTGTAAAATAGCCAGAATAACATATGGGCTATATGACGTCATGATTTGACCCAGCGCACACCGCTAAAGGTGCAGCGGAGCGCATTTGAAGATAACAACTTAATATAAACCTTAACTACCTTGACACACGGTCAATAAAAGAATAAATTTGCACGCAGTGCTCGGAGCGCGCTCGAATATTGACCGTATGTTAAGGTAGTTAAGGTTTATATTATATTATTGACTAAAAATGCGCTCCGCTGCGCATTCAGCGGTGTGTGCTGGTCCTAAGACCTATGGGAGCGAAGCTGTAATCTAAAACAACATAATGCGGGTGAGACCACGGAATACAGTTAGTTTATTACAGTTTAAATTAAGTTTATAATGTCTTAAAACATTTTTCCCAGGAATATAGCTAAATATTAAAATAAAACAATACCAATAAAACATTTTGCCAAAAACAATCAGAATGTATAAATACGTAATTACTTATAGTTAACAATGATTCATAAAGCGTCTTACTAATAATCGCTGCATAAAGTTATGACAGGTTTATACGTCAAAAAATGTATGGTTACACAGGCTTTATTCATGACATAACTTTACACAGTGATTATTAGTAAGGGCAAAAGAGTTTACGCAGGCCGAGTAAGAATTACAAACACGCCACAAAACAAATGAATGAACCCTGCTAACAAGCACGTGCATAGTAGTGTGAGTGTTCACTTCTAAACTTCATTGTATGTCGTTGTGTAGACAAACACTATCATAATACGATTCCTATTGGTCGAAACTCAAGCTCCGCGCGATCGAGCCGAGAGCCGTGCTATGCGATTGTCGCCTTAGAGATGGGCAAGCGGAACTTTAGTCGATAGTACGTAATACGGAATTATTTTGTAGCTTCATCATTTTCTAAGAGATATAATTATAATCCCAGTGGGATGGCATCCTCTCGCCTTAATGAAATGTTAGTGTATATTATTTTTTTCAGGAGAGTCGGTCGCGTTGAATTCAAGTAGTCTATTTTTATGTTAGACTAGGTAGCCGTTGCCCAAGTTAAGTAAAAACAATGATATTTTAAGTAAAAAAGTGTAGATAGGTTATATGCAGTCAAAAAGTGGCACATTAAAAGTTTGCCAATTGGCAAACAGGATACTGAGTATTGCGTTGACATATTTTGACGTTTATCTCTTTTTCACTCGCACTACTTCAATCATGTCATCCTACTTTGACGTGTAATGTATGTGTGCGTTAGTGTGCCGTTTTTGAAGATATATAGGATTTCGTTTGGGTAACCTATCTACGCCTTTTTTACTTAAAATATCATTGAGTAAAAAAGTGTTTTGTAGTCACATTTTATTATTTGAAGTTTTTTATACAC
This sequence comes from Athetis lepigone, assembly GCA_033675125.1. Lineage (NCBI taxonomy): Eukaryota > Metazoa > Arthropoda > Insecta > Lepidoptera > Noctuidae > Athetis > Athetis lepigone. The sequence continues at coordinate 1,767,577 of CM066232.1, read as the reverse complement.
AGTATTTCAAGGGGTTTCCGTTGTCCATGTGAGAAGCATAGATTTTCTAAACTATCACCCTTTTTTACGATTGTACATACGAGTAGTAATAGACCCTGCCTCAGGAAACTCTACCAAAGTCTCATCACATAGTGATCAATCATTTAGCTAGACGAAGATAGCTTAGCTAGAAGACTGATTTCGATTTTTTCTCAGTGTGATCAAAATAACTTTATAATGGCGCTTTAGAACCCGAGGATAATGTAGTTTTCTAAGAATTACCAAAATCAAGCCAAATTCAAATAAACAAACTCCGGAGCATTATAATATTGTCATTTACATATAGTACGCATTTAATTTACATTAAAATGCTCTATGTTCCACCTTATGCCCCAGTCACTGATATTTTGAGGAAAAAAAAATACTAAGTAATTTTTTCCAACAGGTTTTATTTAATGGAATAACTTATTGGATTAAGGTGCAGATCTAGAATGTTGTTGTCTAAACAAACATTAGTATAACCTGTGGTATAACTAACTATTATATTAGTGATTTATATAAGCAATCGTAAATATTTTCCACAAAGGTGAGATACCTGTTCTGTTCCGTGCAATAACTCCATGCGTCATTCAATTTTCATTCATGATTATGGCAGCGCGTGTGTTAGTAAGTAATACCTAAACACATACATAACATAGATTAAATTGATGCACTAGGCGTTACTGTAAACCTTCGATCAAGTATAAACTAGATACACATTCCACAACAGAAAAGCGTCCTAACCAAATGACCGCCCACTTGCCGTTGTGGGTAGCCTATTCATTCAGTAGCATTTGTCCGTTCCGAGCGTAAACATGCCGCAGCGCTCAGTGAAAAAATGTAAAAATCACACGTCCAGAACGTTAAAGGAATATGGAGTGTCATTTTTTAGGTAAGTACTTTTGTTATTATTACAATATGCATGAAATTCCATTAGTATTTGACCAAGAAAAGATAATAAAACATTTTTTTAGTTCATATTAACGACATTCGGCGAGAGTATAACCCTTGAAATTGAATAGACACTAGCCGAACTTACAAACCCATACCATTGTTTTTCAACATCATTCGTTTGGGTTATACGATGACTCTGTTCTGAAATGATAGAGACGCTGTTGTTTTTTATTAATTAATTTATTTTTACAAGCTTTTATTTAACCTGCAATGTATATATGTACGTATGTGTTATGTATGTATTTGTTTCAAGGAAATTAATAACATAACATAATAATATAACATTTAGAAGTATTACTTTATATGATATGTGATTTTTTTGTAATTTTTATAAGAACGTGCCAATTTTGACGTGAAAACGTCTTAAATTAGGTTGCGGCTGGGAGTCACTTATGAAAAAGTGTAACGCTCGGTAACGTTACGATGAGTCACCGAACGAGAGAGAGGCCCGCCGAATGCCTTGCGTCTCTCTCCCACTCAACTATGATCGGTAAAAGACGTTGTCACGTAAAATCTTCGCCCGTAAAACCGACTTTACAGGCAACCATTTTTTTTGTACAATTGCGTTGTCAACACTTCTATTTTTTCCTGTGAAAAAAAAATGATTTGCTGTGAATATTTCTTTAGTTTTATTGCAAATTTCCTGTCTTAAACCTCAATAGGCCCTGATCAACAAATTATACTAAGTTTCAAATAAGCAAAAAAAAACATAATTGGGAAAGGAACATTTATTTTCTGTTTTATCATATTTCATAAAAATAAAATTAACAAAGGCAACTCCACTCCTCCCTTGTTCGACGTAGCAGCGAGTGTCATAAAAATTTATTGCTTTTAAAACCAAAGGTGATTTGTAACAAACTAAACAGGTTTTATTTTCAACCTCATTGTACGTAGATAAGGTTTAAATTTGATTAAATTCTTTGATTCTTAGGACCTTATCGTAAATACTTGAAGTGATATACAAATGTCTAAGTACGTATTGCAGTTCGGACACTATTTTGTTCCATTTTGTATGGAACTGTGTATCTAGTTGTACACTTGATCGAAGCTGTAAACATAATTACTGTCTGTATTTAAGCTAAAGTTGCAACAAATGCCCGGTATTATTTTATGAATCAAGGTAATGGATTGATGACGAACACTAAGCTGTCTTAACATTTATAAAATATGAGTAACATATTCAAAAAGTAGCGTCATATTTTTTTTGTGGTAGAGTGTCTCATTATGTGACATCATTGTTATTGTCTTGTTACTGTCGCCTCAAAAATCTCACAAAGGAGAACTAGTCTCCACAGGAGTAAGATGAATGAGTTCTAGTGGCTTGACAATGCAAATTATTTTTATTTTATTACATAGAGCGAAAACCTCAGCTATTCTTTACAATAGTATTCATATATTATGTTAGGCATGGAAACCATAACTGAATCAACTAAATATAAGTGCTCCTATAGGAAAACAGGAAGCGATTTCGATTTTTTTTCTCTTATCTCTTATTAGCATTTATTTCTCTATTGAAACATTATTATTATTATTTAATAAATAGCCCGTGCTGCCCCTGCTGGGCAAAAGCTTCCCTTCATTCCTTCCATCTCTCGACTGCGCTACGTCTTACCAATTCTCACCCGCGTTATATCAGATTTTTGGTTACTACTTCGCTCTAATTTTACTCGAAACCACGTTTTATGTCACAAAAACGAAAAAAGAAGATAAAAAGTATTTTATGTCCGTCCACTGGTCCTAAGCTACCTCCCCACTAATTTTCAGCCAAATCGGTTCTGCCGTTCTTGAGTTATAAAATGTGTAACTATAAACACGACTTTCTTTTATATAATAGATAACCAAACTAAACTCTTCTCGATCTTTCCAGAACCTCCGTGTGACAACAATCATCGGTTCGTTCGGGACATGTCTGGGCGCCTGGCTGAAGGTGTTCTCAGTGCCTCAGGACATGTTCTGGCTCGGCTTCATGGGACAGACCGTGGTGGCCATCTCCCAGGTCTTCATCCTGAACGTGCCGCCCCGGCTGGCTGCTGTGTGGTTCGGAGCTGACCAGGTGTCTTCTGCCTGCAGTATTGGAGTGTTTGGGAATCAGGTATGTTGAATTTATTGTGCTTTAGTGCTTGAATTTTTTATTAGGTTTTTTTTGGGGCTGTTATCGTATCGTTCGTTCGTTTTATTCGTTCTTACCTGTAGACAAATGGTGGAAACGGTTCTGTTATAAAGGGGCATAGTTTTAAAGTAACGGAAATTTTATTAAACTTTGTATTAATGAATTAAAAGGTAATAATAATTATAGGATCCCTAAAATGTAACTTTAAAACTGACTTTATGACCTCGTTATTAATCGGGGCGTTCCAACAATAAATTAAATATGTAAATGTTAGAGAAATAAAAAAAATAGACAAATTTAAATGCTAATTAAAACGAAAAGTTGAACTTCAAAACTGAGTATAAATCACGTTTTGTGTGTCCCAGAAATTAGTAAACCCAAAAGGGTAATTTATCTACGAAACCTTTGAACAAAAAATAAAGCATATAAAAACTCTTTATATTTAAATAAATCAAAATTAATATGACGTGTTATTAGAACTTTCGCCCTTTTTGTTCACTGAGGATAAAATGTCGTTAATTATCTAGTTAGGTTTGTTTTGGAGGTAACTTGTAGGTAGTATCTTTGATATTATTTATCAGAAAAGTCACCAATATGACTTTTTTAATTCAAATAAAACTTTCCAAAGTTTCACATCACTAACATCTCGTGCCTCGGAAAGCACGTAAACCTGTTGGTATCGGTTGTCATTCGTAGAAGTTTGACAGCCATTAAGTGCAGTCTGAAGCCAAAAAGTCTGACCCGTCATACGTGACATGTCCCGTCGCCCAGTAACTGAGTTGTGGAAGTCTGATAAGCAGTCGCTTCACGTTTGACATGCGTTAGACATTAATATCCAGCCGTCTCTGGTTAGGCTGGAAGCCGACTCCAACGAGTTGGGAAAAGGCTAGGGAGATGATGATCAAAAAAGTATACAATGTGTAACTGAATTAATGCACTTTGAGAAAATAGTTTGTTCAAAATCGTTTACTGAATCAATTTTTGTAATTTTTAATATAGGTAATATTTTATCCCAAAAATAATTAAAACTACGTAAACTGCTGTCACACTTCCGCTGTACAGTCAAAACAAACTAAAATGGATGAAATACCTACTACGCTAGACCCTTATGCAAGTGCGACAGTGTGCATGCGTAGATTTGTAATGTGACTATAATTTTCTCCCACAATCTGGACAACTAATTTATAAAAAAAAACACAGTGTTTTAAACATAATAATAAAAATTCTGTGTAGGTATGTATTATGATTATAACATAATATTCTAATTGGGGTGTCTGGTGGTGTGCGTTTATTCCGGGACATGTTGTAGATAGTTTCAGCTACAAAGTAAACAATATTCACCATACTTTTCGCTTACTTTTACTAATACTTAGTGTATACTACGATAAATCGTATCTATTCCACGACAATCTGTTTATAAAACTAATAACTCGTATTTAGAACCTTGTATTAGTTATTTACTATTGTACGACTATGAAAATTACAGCAATATTACAAGTAATTTTTTAACAGATGTTTTTCTAATATACAATACATACTAGAGACAAAAAAGATATTATGCCTCTTAATGCCTGTTATTACACCGGCCGACACACCCATACCAGTCTAACTGAAACACAGCAACGCTTTTTTGCGACAAAAATTGATGCGATTGATAATTTGTCACATTATTTTTTGTTCGAACACCGATGAACATCTTTATTTTTTTTATTTCCTTAAGTTTTTGTAGGCTTAATTATTGGGCCATGTAGTGACGGACGATCTTAAAGATGACGCAGATATAGAAAGAGAGCGCAGGGCGATGGCTGTGAGGGGTAATCTGCTGGCTCGTAGGTTTGCTGGTTGTTCAGTACCGGTGAAAATAACACTTTTCAAGGCGTTTTGTCAAACATTTTACACCAGCAGCCTGTGGGCCAATCATACCCAAAAAGCAGACAACACCCTGCGTATTCAATACAATAATGCCTTCAGGATGCTGTTGAGGCTTCCGCCTTACTGTAGCGCGTCGGGAATGTTTGCCGATGCGCACACAGACGACTATTTCGCGTTAATGCGCAAGAAAGTGGCATCACTATTACGCAGAGTGAGAGAAAGTAGCAATAGCATTCTGAAGGCGTTCGCAGAAAGGTTGGAGGGGCCTACAATGGATAGATTTATCAAGCTACATGTCAGACATGTAGCTTGATAAATCTACAAATTGGTCCTAAATTGTGTGTTGATTTTTGTCTTACTGTTTGCGTTTTAAGTGTTTTTTTTACTAATATAGTTTTTAAGTTTATGTAATACTAACACGCTATGGGCCCTCGATGCCTGACAATAAAAGATTTTTATTTTTATTTTTATTATTTTATTATTAAACTTGACGCGTAACGTCTGTCCCGTCATGTAATGACTAGTTGTTTACGTTTCTGCTTAAACATGCGTTTCATAATGACGCAGATTTGAGGGTGTACCTAAATTATGATGCCATGACCTTACGACCTTTGCTTGACCATCCTTAAGGAAAAACACATCTTGACTAACTGTCTCTGCGGCTTCGCTGACGTAAACAAAAGGTCTGATATAATCTTGTCCTCTGTGACGTGATGGTCTAAGTCTTAAAGAAATCTTAGATAAACTGTTAGGAAAAACAGGTAAACGACACAACTAGTCATCCCCTAGCCAATGAGGGTTTTTGCGTATGAGAAATCCGCTAGATGGCAATACGTAGGCGTGAGGTCCAACTGCAGCATGATTGGTAAATTTTGACATATCTGACAATGTCATGTCGAAAAAACGACATGTCAAAATTTTGACATATATGTCAATGTCATGTCGTTTTTCGTCAAAATCATGCTGAGTGATAATGGTCGGCCTACTCAAAGATAAAATATTAAAGCAAACCCCGCGAACTCCGTTTTGCCACCAGATGGCTTCCTGTTGAAATTTTTCCTGAATGTTCTTTGCTATAAACCTCACGGAGCCCGAGACCTTTCCAACGAATGCAAAACCGTGGAAATCGGTTCGTGCGTTCTGGAGTTATAGCGTCAGGAAGGAAAACCCGACTAAACAAATCCCGGAATTTCTTTTAAAGAGAAGAAAAATCCCGTGATTTATGAAATAAAAAAGTTATTTACTTTTACACAATTTATCTGTCTATCTCTGATGATTTTATTATTTTAATTTATTTGTAATACTGTTTTGCACACGAGATGGTCTATTAGAAATCTTAGGAAGATTCATATTAATACCACTATTTTGATGCAAGTACCAGAATAACTCCGAACTCTACCTAATTCCGACCTCTGGTCATTACCGTTATGTGTGTGTGTGTGTGTGAGCGTTTCGAAATTTCGAATCTTATGAAACAATGATGTTATGAATAAAAAAGTGTAGATAGGTTATATGCAGTCAAAAAGTGGCACATATAAAGTTTGCCAATTGACCAACATGATACTAAGTATCGCGTTGACATTTGACGTTTATCTCTTTTTCACTCGCACTACTTCAATCATGTCATCCTTCTTTGGCGTGTAATGTATGTGTGCGTTAGTGTGCCGTTTTTGAAGATAGAATTTCTTTTGGGTAACCTATCTACACTTTTTTACTTATAACATCATTGTTATGAAACCATTTATTTTCTACTCAATTAAAAATTATACTATCTATCGATTTTCGGACTATAAATCTGTTATAACTGAAGACTATTCTGTAAAATGTACAAATTTTTACTTGAAATATTTTATTACACGTAAAAAAAACCTATTCAATTTCTTCATACGTAAATTTCTTTTCACATTTCAGATTCGTTTACTCCAATAGCTCTGTTATCCTAAATCTTTTCCCGACAGGATTCGAAGGGTAATGTGGGCTCCTATGATATCCATCCTAGCGAATACATCATGGCAATCGGAAATCCTCCGAAACTACTGGCCCATAAAATATGCGATGCGTAATAGGATTACGGAGTAGAGCTTGCAGTGAGCTTGTCTGGCAAAGTACCACCGAATCTGTTTCTGCTGTAAAACAGCGTTGCTGGGTTTCGGTATGATAGATATAGATTCTATAGATTAACAACTCACAAAAATAAATACATTTAAAAGATAATAATTGTCATATATGGGTATCTTTAGTGTAACTTTTTAATAGAAGTAGTGTAGACCCAGTGTCATAAGAATTAATATCTTTAATTTTCTAACTAGCGTACGTAAGCTTCTGTTCGTCAACTGACTGCTCTGTTTTTTTTTTATGCACTGTTATTTTATCTGCGGAAACTTGTAAATGGCCACTGTTTTTGCACACTCATTAACCATAACTTTGTTAGCTGTAAGTTTTCCAAACATAATAAAATAAAATAATAAATAAAATCCGTACTAATATTATAAATGCGAAAGTAACTCGTCTGTCTGTCTTTCTGTCTGTCTGTCTGTCTCTTCTTCACGCCTTATCCACTGAACCGATTTGAATAAAATTTAGTACTGATATAGTCTGGGACCCGAGAAAGGACATAGGATAGTTTTCATCCCGGAAATCCCCCGGGAACGGGAACTATTATTCCACGCGGACGAAGTCGCGGGCAAAAGCTAGTAATAATAATATATTTTAAAAAGTGAGTAAGTATAAAAAGGATTTTTGGAAAATACCCCAAAGGAGTAAAATAGGGGTTGAAAGTTTCGACATCCAACGGCGGTGAAGCCGCGGGTGAAAGCTAGTTTTTATACAAAACCTGAGTTAATCCCACTAGACACCTATTAGAATATCTTAAAAAAAAATGTATAAGTCTAAAAATTTGTATCACATAAAAGTGAATGGGGATCAAAATTTTAACAAAAAAGGATCATAATATGGCCATTTTTAAGTTAGTTTCCCTTTCTGCCTCGCTAAACGTTTCCACTCTGCTAAAGTTATACATCGTGTTGGGAATTAACAATCCTTTTCTTGACTCTTGTAGACGTGACGTTCTCCACTTAAGATTTGAAGTGTTTAGAGACAAATAGTCCCGCAATCGTTCTTCAAGTATTAAGATAGTAAAGTGAAGGTGAAAACACAGTCAATTTAAACAAAGGATTTAAATGAAGACTTCTTAAGTCAATTTAATAATTAATAGTAGCTTAATGTGTCTCAAATAAATTTTTATCCCATACAAACTCTTCATACAGGCTCGAGCTGGCGCTTTCTGACTTTTAAATGAGCTGTCCCCCGCGCTTTCACCCGCTACTTCGGTTCTTTTTGCGCTTCCGTAAATCGTTGCATGATGTTACATAGCCTGTAGCCTTTCTCGATAAATAGGCTATCAAAAACAAAAATGTTTTTTTCAATTCGATCTAATAGTTTCTGAGACTAGCGCGTTCAATCAAACAAACTTTTAGCTTTATTTACGTCGTTATAGATTTTCATAATCCAGATTTCCCGATATTTTCCATCACCGATGTCGGTGACAACCTGGATACACTTGGACAGACTTTGACGTGCCCAGTTGACGTTTTAAACACGAATATTGTTTTTGTGCAATTTTTATATCGTCCAATGTCAACAGGATTAATTACTAAAGACCATGGTTTACTTAGCTCAATAGTCTTTTTTACCTATGAGCCGGAAAATTGACTTGAAACAATTATTAGACCATTATAGTAGTGTTTATCAGTTAAATTTATTTGACCAAGGTGTTTTAATTACTGTAATTTATAGCAGTTCTTCTTGAACTCTTTTCCGTACGAGACCTGCTCTACTTGTCATGTGTGTTAGTTCTTTTTTTTTATTGTAATGTGCGTGTATTAACTACATATGCACCTTAACTTTACTCATTAATCACTCTGTATATTAGCATGAAAACTGTTCAGTTGTTTTTTTTTTAGTTTATGTAGGTATCGCGAATTAACAGCCAAACCGGTAGAGACATTTTGATTTTTGCTATGAAAGCCACTATGTAAGCCTTTCCCGGTGTTTTCACGTCTTTACACAAAAAATACCAACTCGTAATATGTATTAACAGACGAAAAGCACATTCTAACAAAGCAACTCTTCTTGTTATACATATTATTATTGTTCAATAATAAGCATCTCTTTGACAAAGTGCCGGATACTTCACTCCAGTGAATAGCCCAATGGCGGCTAATAAGCCAGTAATGGAATATATAATGAAGGACCTCTCTCCTCTTCGCTTGCTGAGGAAAGGCTTTGATGGTGCGATGACTATGAAAGTATTATATATTACTTTATTTAAGCGTGCGGCTTCGCTCGCGTTAAAAAGGAACAAAAAACGGCCTATGTCACTCTCCATTCTTTCAACTATCTCCACTTGAAAAATTACGGCAATTCGTCGCGCCGTTTTGCAGTGAAAGACGGACAAACAGACAGACTCACACACATTATCCCATTTATAATATTAGTATATGGATAACCGGTTAAGCACGAGCGGGACTCTTACACGAAGGTAGGGATTGCAATCCCGCAGCTTATTCAATCCCGCGGGATTGATATGCGGGATTGACCAATCCCGCGCGGATCCCGCGGGATCCCGCATTTTTTATTTTCTTTTATGAAATCAATTAAAACTACAGGTTTTTTTTTATAAAAAATTAAGTTTTATTATAAAAAATCAAGTTTTATTATAATAAAATCAAGTTTTATTATAATAAAATTATATATGTTTCACATAATGCAACAAAAGTATTTGTTTTCGAACAAAATATTAATTAAATTGTAATTAAGTACCTAAGCAAAAGTAATCAAATCAGTCTTATGAGAACTTAATATTTAAATGTTTAGCATCAAAAGTTTTTAATTCTACCCTTACATTTACATATATAATAACAGGTTTAAGGCAATCAGTCTTATTCATTATAATGACTAATAATCAAATCACAACCCCCTTTTATCATTATGTTATTACTACGACTAACCTATGATGTTGATGATACTGATAACTTTTGAAAATACGCTCTTAAAAAGCAAATGTTTTTTATAGTATCATCTCCAAGCCTGCTTCTGAGTGAGTTACAAATATATCCTGACGCCGAAAACGCTCTCTCAGCTTTTACGCTAGTAGGCTGAATCGTCAGCATATATTCATAGGCGAGAGACAGGTACTCTCCCTCCTCTGATACCATCGGACTCAAAATATGCCATTTCTTTTTTCAACATTTTATCATAATCCTTTTCCTTGTTTTCTGGTTTATTCTTAAATATTTCTTTTTCTTCCTGGAGCTCTTTTTCTAATTCTTCTTCTCTAATTCAACTTCAATTCTAATTCTTCTCTAATTCAACTTTAAAACGCGGATCCGCGGATCCGCGTTTTAAAGTTGCGGGATCCAGCACTTTGATAAAGGGTGCGGGATCCCGCGGGAACGCTGGATCCCGTTTTGCGAGATTGCAATCCCTACACGAAGGGCTTTTTACCAATTATTCACAAATTAACTAAGAGCCCATCATCATCATCAGCAGCATCGACTTTTTATTACTATTTCTAATTATTCAACAAATCCGAATTTAATTTTGAAATCCGGATTTGACAGTCAAATAAAAATATATGGATATCCAGATTTTTGGGATTACTGATCGTTCTGATAGCATTATAGATCCAAGTACTTACTATACTTACTATGTTACACGTGTCAATGTTTAAAGTGGTTTAAAGTTATCTTAAGTACCTCCTCCTCCCGCTCTGCTTTTATAATAATTGGGTATTTTACACCAATATCCAATAAATGTAAGACAAAATTTATTTTAATTTTAGCTTAAAAAATGCTGTTTATTTTCCATTCACAGTAAAATTCGATTTTGAGTTGCTTTGTAATCAATAAATAGTTAGTCAAGCGAGTAGTAAATTAGTGACGTTATAAAGTGACATATCCATACAAGAATAAGGAGAGAATCGCGTTTTGACAGTTCATAAAAAGTACGTCAATTTATGATGGTGTAAAATACCGTATTATAATGACGAATGAGATTCAAGAGAAACAGAGGAACCCTGATGCCCATCTACTTCTGTAGCCAATTTATATTGTTACGAACGCGAATTTGAATCTTTCTTTAATATTCAATCTTACAAAGCCTTAAGAGTATAACGACAAAATTTTGGAGACGAAGTTTCAACGATATCTTTGAATAAATTCATTAAAAGTTGCGAAAGGTTTTTATGGAACAAACTTGATAACGGGCTACCAGGAAAACCATAAAGCGAAATTGAACCTTGAAAAACGAGTATTGTAGCAGCCAATACGAGGATTCAATTTCGAAAGCGTAATAAAAATTGCACTTGAATGCATAACGCTTTAGTGACCGGAAAGATGTCGATGTTTCGAAAAATTGGCATGGGCTAGTTGCTTCGTTTTTTTAATCTTATGTGTCTGGTGATGAGGAAATGGGTACGAATCTGGTTGTCTGCTTCATGGTACGAATTGTTATTATCTGATCACTGATGTCATACCTTTTTTCCTAGCCTACATTTTTCTGCTGCTGCAAAAGCATCCTCCTAAATATCTTCAAACACACTGCTCAATCTATATCTAAATAGCCTTGGTCAAGAGGTTTGCACAATTTATGCACTTACCTACATAATTATTTCTTGTCAAAAACTTTTAATAGGAAAATGTTAGATATTTATGTTTCTACTCAACTTTTTAATGGCATTTTACATTATCAGAAGTTAGAATCTTTTGTTTTCCTCGATACGGAACTTATATCGGGAAAAACGGTAAATTAACTTGGCAAGACTGAAGAAGGAAAGTCGCTAATTTCTAGATTTGACATAAGATAAAGAAACAGTCACAAAAGCTGTCCTGTTCAATCTTACCCAAATTATTAGACACAAACACATTCATCCTAATAAAGAAGCAGGAAATGTCAGCACAAATAACACAGCAAGGTCTAAAACCCTAAGACATCGTCAAGGAAGCCAAGCCAGTCAATTATAAACTTTAACTCAAGGTAATAAGAATCAGAGTAATGGACAGATGAGTAATTCTCCCCGCCTGTCTCCTGTTTGATAAGAGAACTAAATATTTTACAAGCAGAAAGGACGTTACTTAAAGTTTATTGCTCTCAAAGTGAATTAAAGAAATGGCGCAAGCAATTTACATTTGGTCCTAAAGTGGAAACGTTTTGTAAAACGTTTACGATTCGGAATGTTAAAGAGATTTTAAATATTTTTAGGTTGTAACTTTTTACGCGGATGTTTCGAAAGGGAATCTTATGTTTTCTGAATTATTTAATGTGAGTTTCATTATTCTATCATAACTTCTAACAGCGGATCTGGTTCAGATGGATCTTAGAATTCCTGCATTATTGTAGTTTATAATATAGGCTAGTCATATTTGGTATATTCGGATAATTAAATTAATTTTATTTATGCTAGTAATTAGCTTGCTATTTATCATATTTCATGTATCCAAATAATAAGTTTCTTGTTACTCTGGTCGTTGTTAGTGTCATGTCCAAGATTTTTTTAAATAACCTCTTCAAGTCTCTACTACACTTTTAGTCGTACTTTGATAGGTAAGGAATTAATTCAGCTATTCGTTTTATTCATTTACAGGACCTCCTAAGTCGAATTCGTAATAGTAATCATAAAAGTCTATCCAACTGAGTCTTAACACAGCACTTCCTTTCTTTATATTCAATCTGTTGCAATCCCGAAGGCAATCTTTCATACGAGCGCGTGAGAAAAATGTTTATCACAAGTTGCCTACTTATTTCTTCTTGTCACATCAATGTTTCTTTACAAATGTTGTTTTTCTGTCTTGTTTGTTAGAGACTAACTGTTCCCCACGGTTTTATCCGCATAGTTCCCATTCCCGAAAATCAGTTGTGCCGACAACTGTGCATTACAGTTCCGGATAGTGTAGCACACTGCTGGAATTGCATCGTAACGTAACTTACTATCTTTAGGCCGTTTGTCCACCGCCACTATCACCGTCACGTCACGTCAATGAGTACGAGATGAAGGCGAGCCGAGTTTAGTTCACCTCATGGCGTAACGTGTGCTGGACAAGCGGCTATAGTAAATGTATACATATAACGCCATTTCAGCGCCGTCATCTCATTCTCGTTGACGTGACGGTGACGGCAGTGGTGGACAAACGGCCTTAAGCTATCTCGAAACAAATTGCACGTCTTATTTGGCGCACGAGGTTGTCAACCTGACGTCTTTGTCTTGTCGAACACTTTCCTCCTTCGAGCCTTGACATGCTTAGTTTTTTTACTGTTTTCCTTATGATAAATCCTCAAAAAAAGTCGGATAAACTTCTAAATTGTCATCAGAAGTTACGAGTCATTAAAAAGTTTACTAGATAAGTAAATCTATATTTTTACATAATATAAAGAGACAAGCATTTTGGTATTAATCGACGCACAGCTATAACTACTATAACTAAAAAGATGTAATTGCCCAATTATATTTTTTATGACGCAAAGGCGCACCAACAAGCGATTTTTGTAAATTCAACTTCCCAACTGGGTAAAATTTTGAATAGAATTTTGCATGTAATATATTATATTTTCAATATGCAATCTGGTTAGTAACCAGATTGCATATTGGCAGTCATGATCGGAATTCGATTGAAATGTATTGCTTAATAGCTGTTTCTGCCGCTTCGCTCATTCATTTTCTTTTTCTAATTAAAGTATTCTAATTCAGTGGTTACCATAACACAAGCTGCTTAGCTTGGGATCAGTGTGCAAAATTGACCCAAGATGTTATTTTAAGTTAACTATTATTTATTTATTTAATCTCAGTGGACTAGCTAAGTACGCTGGAACTACCATAAGTACAGAAGTGTGCGAGCAAACATATATTAATCATCAGATAGAATTGCAATCTGACATAGGCACGATCACGCGCAAGACCAATGGCAAACAACCAAAAACTCCTGATGGGAGAACCATTTATCGCTTTTGGACATCATACCTAGATTCCCAAGCTTAGCAGTCCTGCCTGAGACCAACGGGTTAGTCTTGCCTATCTGGCTGATTGTTAAGACTATTGGATTATTAGTCGTAGCCGCCATGTTAAACTGGACATTACATTCAACATTCGCGTGACATTTAATATAATTTACTTAATTAAGTCCTATTCACCCGTGTCATAGTTAACGCTCCAGGTGTTGGAATCCATACCGCTGCAATGATAACCTTCCCAACACTTATAAACACTACACGTGATTGAGTTCTGCTGGCCGTGATTGTGGTCGGAAGCCATCATCCAATTTACTCGCGAGGGGGCTCAGTGCGAAGTGTGTATCATTCGTCAAATTGAATGTAACTACAATTGTATGTCACTGTTATGTAACCTGATGTTGTATGCAGGGCTATTTTTAGTTGTTTAGCTAACCCCGATGCAATTGTCCTGCAAGCTAGGGCTTGATTTCAAATAAAAATGGACGTTTAGTTTTAATCACGTTTATAAAATTATACTTTTGGAGTAGAACTGAATTTCTGAGTTAAAGACCGAGTTTTGTGTTGTCTTTTCGTGAGCGTAGTGTGCTTAGTTCGTGCTCACAAGTCGTCACACAGCAGGAACTCTGTTACATTGTATGTTACATTTTGTTAGTCTGTACATGCTTTAAGTTTCTACTCTGTGCCAGATTTTATAGCGGTCTTGACGGATTGTCATCATATCGGACTATTTCTCGACATTACATATGCAATAGCTTGATTTGCGAAGCAGTGGCTAGATTTAGATTCAACCTAGAGTTAAGTACCTAGTATCAAGTCGATGAGCAAATATTAGATCTGCAACTGTCATATATTTGGTTTATTTCCGACGAGCTTCTTTTACTGTAGACTCGAGAAAAATAGCTGTTATCAGTATAATTGAACTATTCTTAAAATTCTTTCTCTATTTCGTGCCTTTAAATATTCAAAGAGTGGAGTGCCTATTGTCGTAGCAGTTATTTAAGACCGTGTGCATCCCACAATGCATACGATATTCAGAGATACACACGAATGTTCTTAGAAATGTTTTCCTCTGCTCGATTTTTCTCTTTGAAACCCGTATCGGTAAAAGGTTTAGCGTAACTGAATCCTATTCAAATGGTATCAAAAATAGTTTCGGTGTTAAAAACGTGCCGACTCTATTTTGCTAGGAATGTTTTCATTCGAAGTTATGCGAATTTATTCCAAGGATTTAGTTTTTTCCATTTGGTGCAAACCAGAGACACGCACTGCTTGGTCACTTAATTTTTTTTTTTTTATAATACTTATATTGTTTTTTTCTTGTTTGTTTCATGTTTTGCACCTAATAAATATGTTTATCAATCTATCTATCTTTTCAATTTGCTGAAGCAATTATTACGTTTCCATATTTTTTTTGAGCTAAAACCTGCGTTAAGGAAAACGGGCTTTATCCAACTTGTCAAGGTGCTTACAATGTCAGATCTTCGTCAGCAGGCAATGTACCTTATGGAAGGAAAGGTTTATTATTATTTAGGTACCTAAGCCTAATTTCGCCTTTTGGTAAGCCACAGTGTTAGGCTAGCCGCACACACACAATAATATTGACAATAAAGTACGTATTGTCAATAGTATTGCGTGTGTGCGGTCTGTATTGCGGTATTGGATAGGTAGAATCTAGATTATTGACAATCTTGTATTGACAATATTATTGTGTGTGTGCGGCTAGCCTTAAACTACAATTTTGTTAAGTATTTTAGTTTTAATAAAATTTGGATAAACAGTAAATGCATAGTATCCAATACTGTAAACGCTGTAGCAATAAGGTTTGCTTTAAGAAAAACGAATTCTGAGTAAACCTCACATATTAGTCAAAACACTAATGGTTAGGTACAGCTATATTCGAACTCTAAATACTTATGTAGGCAGCTTATTGATTTTAATTTAGAAAAAAACATGGTTTCCTTATTCCAAATTGTAATTAAAAACACGACTTGATAACAATCCCACGCCGCCCGTAAAATTCATGAAGGTACAGCGGCACATATTATATACATAAAACACTTGGCACTTTTAAAAGAACACTGCGTGGATTTCTTTTAGATTCACAAAGGGATCTCGGTATGGTTGCCGCAAATACCTCAATTATATAGTTTATAACCGCAGCGACAAAACATGTTTATTTCCTGTTCTCTTTTATTTAAATGTATTTTTATTATGGTTTGTTGAATTTAGACGTGACATTTTATTTTATTGGTGGTACTTACATGATATTTATTTGTGAATAATTAACACACATAATACACCTAAAATAGCATCACTTTGCAAATAACACAGACACAAATTACCTAATGATTACACCCGCGCAATTTATATATATTATTATGAATATTTTCCTTTCACCCGCACACTATTTTTATTTATTTTTTTTTAACCCTTTTTTTTCTCTTATACTTTCGCCTTCTTGGCGTCCTTGAGTCACCTGGTTCCAGCAGAATACCAGCGTCAGGTATATGCTGAGCTTATACCTGACATATGCTGAGCTGGACACCCATTTGGTGCAAACCGGAGACACGCACTGCTTGGTCACTTCAAAACTGTAATATTGTTTTTTTTTCTTCTCTGTTCTTGTTTATTTCTTGTGTTTTGCACCAAATAAATGTTTTATCTATCTATCTATCTATCTATCTACATATTTCAGCTGAAATAAAAAGCGATGGTTCCACAGTTGTTTGTAATGTCGAGCCGTTGGACAACTCGTCCGACAAACTGGCTTTTAATTGAAGCCTATATTTTATCGGACGTGCCAATGCTGCCCGGATGAAAGGGAGCTCGGTTTATAGCGAAATGAGTTTTTTAAATATTTAGATTTCAGTTTATGGTGTTTGAAGTGAGTGGTTAGCGAAGGGTGTGCTTGGCAGTGATATTATAAAAAAAAGGTGTAGGTAGGTACTGTAAAATGTAGTTATTTCACCAAAGTATAACTGTCGCAAATTATATTCGTCTCTTTTTCAGTCACAATGCTTAAGTCATGCCATTCTACTTTGACGTCTAATTGTATGTGCGTTAGTGTTCCGTTTTTGAAGAATGTCCTATAACTAACCTATCTACAAATTTTTTACTTGTAACATCGTTGGTGATTGAAGATAATCCTTTTAGCGTTAAAATTGTCATGTCGTATTTTGAAATCAAAAGACTCTGAAATGGTAAGGCTTGTAGGAAGAAGTGTCAAGTTAAATCGTAAGGCCAAGAGCTTAACATATTAAATTATTCAGAGTAAACCTTAATGTTAACAACCTATGCACGTCGACGTCATACAATATGTTCACTATTACTTATGCTTAATTTTTTCAAAAAAATCGTTATAAAAACTTAATTCCTTCAACTATTAAGGTGCTTACATAAACTCTTCTCATACATTTATTTCCATTATATACATTTAATTTTGTATCTCCTCTATATATCAAATATAGGGTGTAACAACTGTGTCATTTCAAATATTTATTATATTTCAATATAACTGTGTATTACTAAAATCTACATGTCATCGTTAACCGAATGAAGAATTTTTAATTTTAACACAAAAGCTGTAACATAAAATATATAAATCACATGAAATATCTTTTACCCAAGTAGAGTGCAATAATTAACGATCCGCAGCGACTGACAATATTAAAATTCCCTGACATTCAGGATCCCAAAAATTGGGTACTTTTTACTGTTTTTTTAAACGACCATGTTTTATCACCTCTTTGTCGTCATTATTTGAAATTTCTGTCTTTTATTTTCATCCATACTAATATTATAAATGGGAAAGTGTGTCTGTCTGTCTGTCTGTCTGTTTGTCTTTCTTTCACGGCAAAACGGAGCGACGGATTGACGTGATTTTTTAAGTGGAGATAGTTGAAGGGATGGAGAGTAACATAGGCTACTTTTTGTCTCTTTCTAACGCGAAGCCGCGGGCAGAAGCTAGTATAAATATAAATAGGTAACTTTTATGATAAAATCTTCCAGTTGCCTGGCTCTAGTCTTTTTAGAGAGTGCAGAGATGGCGACCAATCCGATTAGCGATCGGCGATCCGGCGATTGCACTCTTACGGTATAGGCAGTATAGGCGAATTATCCGATTTCCTTCACTAATATCAGTGAGGTCTAAATACATAGAAGATAAACATGACCGGCGTCTGTCGGGATGCTATCGTCTTTCTATTATGTATCGAATAATGTGTGTTTGAAGGATAAAGAATTGAAAAAGTGATATCGGTTATTAATTAGTTTTTGGACCTCACAATAATATTACTTATAGGAAACTAGCTATTGCCCGCGACTTCGTCCGCGTGGAATAATAGTTCCCGTTCCCGGGGATTTCCGGGATGGAAACTATCCTATGTCCTTTCTCGGGTCCCAGACTATATCTGTACCAAATTTCATTCAAATCGGTTCAGTGGTTTACGCGTGAAGAAGAGACAGACAGACTTTCGCATTTATAATATTAGTACGGATAACGGCGTCATAGTTTCGCCAAAATCTCTAATACCACAACGGAAAAGAAACAAAGTGTTTACATTATTAGGCTCTGGTATCAACAATTTCCTTGTGCGCCTACACTTCTCTAGATAATCTTTTAATACCTTCTCTAGGAAAGGATTTGCAGATTTACGCGATAGCAACGACTATTTAGTCGTAAAAATATTAACAGAAACCTTGGAAAAATTACAATGTGATTACTTTAATGGTTTAATGTATAATGTAATGTAATACTACAGTTTCATGGTTTTTACAGAACAAACTATTATGTTAAGTTTAAAATTTTGCACGTGTTCTGCGAGTTTTAATCGTTGCGGATAATACTTGCAAATATGAAAACGATAATGCTATTATTTGCTGACGATAAGCGAAAATATTAAATTACTTGCAACCCCATTCTTTTGGTTTCTGTTCTGCTCTCGTGGGTTGTAGCGCGATGTTATATAACCTTCCTAGATAAATGGACTCACCATATTTTTTTTTTCAATTTAGCCCATTAGCTCCTATGATCAGCACGTTTAATTAACCAAACAAACAAACTCTTCAGGTTTTTATTATTAAGTATAGATTAAATTTTACTTATTAGGTACTAGTTTTTCCCGCAACCTAGCTCACGTGGACTTAGATTACTCAATCCTCATAGCTAATAGCATAATAATAGATTATTGCCCATCCGTGAAGTAGCAGATGATTTATGGTTTGTTTACATAAACTTACTACTTTGTAAATGGCACACAAATTGCTTTGTTTTTCTTGTAAATATGATAGCCAGAACTATAAAGAACACTTCTTATTATAATATCTATATATCATCGTCTAAGTTCTAACACAGCACATGACAAAATACACAAATCTTTTCAGAAGAGCTTAAAACGTTTTATTTAGCAGCAATCAACTTTTGTTTTTGGAATAACCCTAATAAGGTTATTTCAAAAAGGAAAATAATATTCCCTATCAAATAACTTAATACTTTCTGCGGTGTTAAAAGGCAAGGGAGCTGAGCGTGAGTTGTTGCAAACGATGACCATTTAACGTTCAAATAAAGATTCTCAAGGGGGGAATATTATGCAAAATGAATTTGACAACATCTATCTAGTAGTATCCTTATAAGGCCACGTCCGCACAGACAGGCGGCTTGCTTAGCGCCTAGTGTCTAGCGAGTCAGCTAGCTAGTAGCTTAGTAAAACAAACGTTCTAAAATGAACGCGACCGGCTGCACTGCGCGCTTAGCGCCTAGCTAGTCGCTTGGCGTGCATCTATGTAAGGCCACGTCCGCACAGGCAGGCGGCTTGCTTAGCGCCTAGTGTCTAGCGCGTCACCTAGCTAGTGGCTTAGTAAAACAAACGTTCTAAAATGAACGCGACCGGCTGCACTGCGCGCTTAGCGCCTAGCTAGTCGCTTGGCGTGCATCCATGTAAACAAACGAGTTGGTTTTTTGTTGCGAGGCGCTAGGTTGAAAAGTAGCCACTGGGTGAAAACTTAACTCGGATTTTTGTAATACTATAGGAGGTTAGAAGAAAACCATGGATGAAATATTGATTGCTTCAGTTTTCAAAAGAGAACCTTTGTGGAACCTTTTTCTAAGATGAGTATCCAAATGAGTTAGTTTTCCTTTAACTTTACTGAGAAGTAGATCAAATGTTTCCCTGGTCATACGCAATATAAACAAATAGTATTACAAAAATCCGAGTTAAGTTTTCACCCAGTGGCTACTTTTCAACCTAGCGCCTCGCAACAAAAAACCAACACGTTTGTTTACATGGATGCACGCCAAGCGACTAGCTAGGCGCTAAGCGCGCAGTGCAGCCGGTCGCGTTCATTTTAGAACGTTTGTTTTACTAAGCTACTAGCTAGGTGACGCGCTAGACACTAGGCGCTAAGCAAGCCGCCTGCCTGTGCGGACGTGGCCTAAGACTTAACTGTGCACCTCGCGCTGTGACCTAATGCTGACGGAATGCTATTTCTACTAAACGAGCGAGGAGAATACGGGGCGCCGAGCCCGCAGCGGGAGAGTACCAGCGAGGTGCACAGATGAGTTTTAGGGATTGCAGATTACAATAGGTATTCACCTATTGTAATCTGTAAGTAATATTATTATTTCACCTAAAAAATTGCAAAGAATAATTTTATTCGTCGTACGCTTCATCAAAGTTGGTAATGATCCATGCGTGACGCCTTATAAATTATCGTAATTATTGTGTTTTCATGCAGCTCAGTTTGTGACGTTTGCTCGTTCCTACCGGCATTGTCGATCCTTCATAAAGATGAAACGTGATCGGAGTATAAGATAAGTACGATCATATTTTCCGAAAAAATAAAAACAATTTAGTACCTATTAGCCGTGTTTTTCATGAGATCTTTTTAGTAATTTAGGATAACACCTCTATCTGGAAGGCTTAATAAAATACCTAAGAGTTGAAAATAATTGTTGCTAAAAAAATTTAAAAAGAGCTTCGTAACTTTTTAGCTTACAAAGCCTATCTATAGCGTAAAAGATTTCTTAACAGAGAAAGAAGGAATTTCAAGACTTTCCAGTGTTAGAAAAATTAACTTGATACTTTCTTTTTTTGCCAGTTTTGCTCGTACAGCCTGTTTTCTATCAATGGTTACTTTTCAATGAAGATTTTCTCAGTAGTAACCTAGAGCTGTTAGGGTTTATTCCAGAAATCCCTACCGACAAAGCCCCACCAGTAGGGTAGTACTCGTGGATGATTGAGACCTCCCCAGTGCCTGGCATATCAAGTAAAGTTGTTGCTCCCATTTGTCATTCGTTATTCAAAATTAAACTACCCTCAAGTAATTTCCTACGTTATTATCTCAAAATGATCATTTCACAACTTTCATTTCACGTTTCACGTTTCAAAACTTAACTTTATAGGCAGCCATTTTCAAATTTTTCGCATTATAAAACAAAAAACTACTATTTCCAACAATGATTACTCAGTTCGTGAGTTATTACGAACAAATCACTCCAATTAATTAGTCCCTGATCCTAAATCATAAATTATTTAATAGTCACTGCAGGTGTGAAAAAACACAATACTTAAATGATGGATTTATAACATTGTTTTCAAGGTAAAAAGTTTATTATAGTTATAAAATATTGGTTATTGTCAGAGCCTAATTGAACCATTAGGTAACCATCGTTACGCTACGTTTAGGAAATTACTAAACAATTGAAGTGTTTTACATGGAAACATCTACCTACCTATAAATAGACATGGATAACTTTTTTTTATGGATGGGAAATCATGAAATGACTTCTCCCGCTCTTGGCTGAGCGAAAGGGAGTGTTAGACTTGTACTGACTAAAACCCACCCTTGTTCCTTATAATATATGGGTGGGTTCCGGGGCCGCGGTAACTATTACAACTAGTCCGCAACCCCGACCCTTATTGGGGTGAGGGTCTATAAACAGAGTACTCAAAATAAATCAAACCGACATTAATACCCATGAAATTCATTGCCGATTTATCTCAAAATAGTTAAGTTTATTTTCACACGAAACGTTTGCAACTACATAAAGCCTCGCCCACACGGTAAGCGGATTAATGGAAACTCGCAGGTACCTATCCCAGTTGTGTTCAGAAGAACTTCATTTGAAATATTATCTTTATTATCACGTTTTCCACGAATCGTGAAATTATTTTATATTTGATTGTGTATTTTCGTGGGCTACCTGCCGCGAAATGTTTAGAATATCATTTTAATTTTAATCGGGTATTTGTCCGCGATTAATTTTGGCCTGTGTTACTAGGATTTAGCTACTTAGAACGGAGAAAAAACATTTATTATACCAATCTCCATAGAGCAATTCATCTACTAATCTCGACCCTAACAATCAATACTTAACTTAGTAATAATAATATCTAGACCCTAAACGTCTCAAGACTATGACGTAATCCATGTCTTGGGATGTCACTTGGTCATAGTCTTAGGATACACTGAAGCGGATCTCTCTATTAAGATCGGCATTTATTACTTTCGTAATTTTCCTCCGCGTGTTGCTACTTGTCCTACCTCCATTTGAGCTCGATTACCATTGCTTTTGTTTCTCTCCTCTTATCTCCTCTAACATTTTATTTCTCTCTTTCACAGCTTGGCGTTGCTGTCGGCTTCGCTCTTCCCCCGATGCTGGTGCGTGCTTCTGGCACCATCCCAGAGATAGCAGCCGACTTACGACTTATGTTTTATCTCATCGCTGGATTCACTAGCGTCCTGTTCGTCTTCATTTTGCTGTGTAAGTATTATTAGTACTAAAGCTTCATGTCTTGCCAGAAGATCATGCTACCCGGTACTGTCAAATTTTTCCAATCAACCTTGAACTTAATGCTTAAATTATAAAGTTGAAAATGTATTAAAGAAATTTGACAGATTGTGGTGGTTTGGTGTGCTGGCATTTATGCTCAGGACACCACCACCCATCCAGGCAATTGGTGGGAATCAGTTGTATAAAATTTAATTATATGGCACTGTCATAGTATTTTTTATGGGGCCTTATGTGTGGCTCTAGTTGTGTTTTCACTGTCCTAAAAGGTGCGAAGAAATAATTAGATTTGAAAAACCTTTGCAAAATTCCAAGCTTCGGCTTTCAAACGCAATAAAAATCGGGAAGAGATCCCTTTTCAAGATAGTTCTCTAGGATAAAATTACATTTATCAATAGAGTCCGCAATAAGGTAGATTATATTCGTTCACAGGTGCCTCTACATTTCGTATCTCAGTTAGATTCATTTGTAAAGGGATGAGCCCTTAGAAATGGCATGAAATGTCTAAATCAGATTATGACTACATAGTATAAAACAAAGCCGCTTTCTATCTGTCTGTCCGACTCTATGAATGATTAGATCTTTAGAACTGTTAAACGGATTTTGGTGTGGTTTTTTTACTAAATAGAGTGATTCAAAAGGAAGGTCTATCTATGTACTATCGACAAAATGGAATCATGACCCATTTTGATTGTAAATCGTTTCAGACTGTCAAAATAACAAGACGTGAAAAGTGACATTTTTAATATTTTTTTACAAGAAAGTCGAACTAATTGCTTTTAAATGTCTGTAGGAAAATAAGCTTATGATGGGTCATGAATCCAGTTTGTCGATAGTACCGAATACATGCAGATTATAGATAGGAAAACCTAGAATTTTCAAAGATTTGTAACACCCGTGCGAGGCTGGGGCGGGTCGCTTGTTGATAATGAAATAGGTACTTTTAATAAGTATTCTGTAATTAGTTTACTGAAACCTGCATTTATTAGAAAAAAAACTTCTATAAAAATAACTATACACAGCCGTTTAACCTCACACTTTAGAGTTCTTAAACCAGTAGCCAAGAAATCGCATTGGAGTTGGTTATAAACTTGTAAACTGCGACGGTTTGCAGCAACTACGAGTACTTCATAGTGTGAGCAACTAACTAAACTAATTTCCCGCGTTAACCTCTGAAACAGTGGATAACTTTGTGAACCGATCTGGTGTAGTTTAAACTGCTTACTTTTAATTTTCAATTTTCTTTACTGTTCCTAATTTGATAGGGAAAACCAACTTCCTTATTAATTCGACGGTCTCGTTGCTTCAGCTCCTTTAGTGTCCCTGGCTGCTAAGCCGGAGGTCGTGGATGCGATTCCGTCCCAGGACAAACTTTGTGTGATGACCATGATTGATTGCCTTGTGTCTGGGTGTAATTTATCTACACTATGTATAATTATATTTATAAATTATGTAAGTATGTTTATCACTGGTCTCGTTTCCATAGATAGGTAGTACAAGCTCTGCTTAGTTTGTTTGTTTATTACTAGCGACCCGCCCCAGCTCCGCACGGGTGTTACAAATCTTTAAAAATCCCGGCTTTCCTCTACAGACTATAATATGCATGTATTATACATATAAACCTTCCTTAAGAATCACTCTATCTATTAAAACCGCATCAAAATCCATTGCGTAGTTTTAAAGATCTAAGCATACATAGGGACAGACGGCGGATAGCGACTTTGTTTTTATACTATGTAGTGATTTGGCAAAGAAGGCGGATAAAAGATACTTGTCTGACTTCGGTAAGGCGTGTAATTATAAGGAAAACCTCAATATTAAAGACCCATAATAACCTCGTGGCTGCTCGGGTTTTCCCTTACTTAATCATAAGCTGCATTGTTGTTCTACCTACCTGGTCTCTACGTCAAGAAGACGTAGGGACAGGTAAGTAGACTTAGAACTGATTCAATTCTCGCATCATAATTACGCATTTTATCAATGAACAACATCACACCGTTAACATCAAGTTATATAATTGAAAACGATCAAAATTTTATTCAGTCGCAAATTTAAAGTTAATTAGAGATATTTTTATAAAAATTAACAGACTGAGACTTGAATGACAACATTTTTTTAAGGGACAATCTCGCCAGTCTATTTTAACCATTGTACGTTTGTAACTCTAGAGGTGGCCAGAAAAGCTAACATTCTTAAAAATATAGGGTCTGTAGTGTTAGCTCTAATTTAGACCCCTAGACACATCACATGGTCTCCTGATAAAAAACATAGAGTGACTAATATACCATTTTTGTTCAGTCTTCAAAGCTGCACCCCCCTCGCCGCCGTCGGCCGCTGCAGACCTGGGCAACAGCCTGGACTCCAACTTCCTGCTGTCTCTGAAGAAGCTTATCACCAACCGTAACTACGTCCTGCTCCTCATCTCGTACGGGCTCAACGTTGGAACCTTCTACGCCATATCGACGCTGCTCAACCAAGTTATACTTACTTATTATCCGGTAAGTCTAATATCTCCCTAGCCTTTACCCAACTATTGTAGGCTTCTAGTCTAGTTGAATCCAGCTGATGAGTGTTTTACATCGAGTCACTTTCTATCAGCACTTTACATTTCTGGTACAGAGTAACAAAATACCTATCCCTTACTGATGTAAGTCTTCCTATCGTCTGACTGCCAGAAACTACTAATCGACTTTATATTGCTTTCCGATGCACGAAATGATAGTTAAATCACGAAGAGATAAAAAAAATATTTGCTAGATGTGATCTCTGGGAATTCTAGGCCAGTGACAAAAAAAACTATGATATACTAAAATAAGCACCATTTGCCTATACCTTTCCCCCCTTAATAACAACAGCTTTAGACTCTAACTTTGCAGCCAACTTGCATTCATTTGTATTTTGCACTTACATTCGCATATTACGATAACAACATACAAATCTATTTACTTCTATCTCCATCCTTCCAGGGAGCAAACGTAGACGCAGGTCGAATCGGCCTCGTCATCGTGGTAGCCGGTATGGCTGGCTCCGTGGTATGCGGCCTGATCCTGGACAAGACGCACCGCTTCAAGGAGACCACCCTCTCTGTCTACGCCGCCTCCGTTGTTGGCATGCTCATCTTTACCTTCACCCTGGATTGTGGATACATCTCCGTTGTGTATTTGAGCAGCATTTTGCTTGGGTAAGTTCAGGTGTTCTTTAGTGCTAATCAAGTAACTAAGCACTGATGTGCTGTAGACTTGATGTGGACACGGTTTCGATTTGGCGTGCATACTGTTTCTCTTGGCATTGTGTTCGTCATTACAGAGATTGATGACTTTCCGCAAAGTCCAAGTCCAGAGACCTTGATTGTGTTAGTGTATTGCATACTAAAAGTAGTTTTTTCGTAATTTCCAGGTTCTTCATGACGGGATATTTGCCGGTGGGCTTCGAGTTTGCTTCAGAGGTGACATACCCAGAACCTGAAGGCACGACTTCAGGAATTCTCAACGCTGTTGTACAGGTAAGAAGACATTTCTTAGTTATATTGGCTATTCCAGTTAGGACACTGAAGATTGATGATTAATGTCCTTTTCTGTCAGGGTTATTACACGAAACAGATTATAATTAAATTGATGCGAAGTAAGCTTGAATCCCCCGGAGTCGACGTGTACTCGGACTGTGTGACTGTGTGTGTGTCTAGTTACTTTATAATAAGTTCTAAAATAAAAAATTGAACAATTTCGCTAATTCGCCTTTTTGAATTTGATAACAATAAATTCAATTACGTATCCTACTCATTCCAGGTCTTCGGCATCTTAACCACCCTCCTGTACGAATGGATGCTGGGCTCCGTGGGTGACCGCTGGTCGAACCTGACCCTTTGTGCCCTCCTCGCAGTGGGAACTGCAATCACCGCCGCCATCAAGTCAGACCTCAGGCGACAAGCTGCACAGAACAACTCTAAAGAGTAAAGTCGTGACGTCATTTGTTCTATTCTAAATTCAAACTTGATATGTGGGACTCCAGTGACTTTAAGTTCGTGACGTCATAGTATGTGGTAAGAAAGTTTGTGCGATTATTCGCTCAACAATCTTATGTTATGATAATATGAGTTTTCGCTTGAGGAATTTAAAGTTGTGATCAGACGATCTCAGCGTTAGCTGTTATTTAATTGACTTGTGACGTCAGGCTTAGTGATGTAGGTTGTACCATGCTGTGAGAGATCAAAAATTATATTTGTTGCTGCTATTTATAATATTACTATCGAAATTATATGCTTAAGTACGTTTTAAAAGTTACTTTGCTAGGCTGTGAATAAGTGCGGTCGTAACCAAAGATGACTGGACTCATTTAGAGACGCTGACTTGACTCATTGCGAGGCAACGACTATTTGACTCGTTCTGAGGCATTTGCTTGTAGGAGTCAGATATGAACATTCGGAGACACAAACGTATAGGTTGTAGTTTGTTTGACAGTTGACGAGTTTAGTCAAATGTGACTTTTGTGTGTGAGTAAATGATAACAATAAGTTTGTCCTATTGATTATTAAGTTGTAAGAAAACTAAATCGAAACTAAGCTGGCTACAGATGTGTCCGCATTTAGATCTACATTCCTCAAATTATGAAACGAAAAATTACGCCGATATAAAAACGATGTGATTGTATTTATTTTAGACTTTATATTCTTTTTTAATCATTTATATTCCTCAGTTATGGTTATGTAGGTACCATTACAAATATTTTATGTGCATACATGTGTTATAAAATAATTATAAATATACATAGGTAATGTCATCACTTCAGTATCAGGTAAAAGAGTATCTTGCGTCTGTTTTTCTGAAATATCAAGTTATAAAGTGGAATATGCTCCAATTGAGGCCCCAATAAGCTTCTTAAAGTTAAAAAAAAAACCTAATGGTGCGATTTCACTAAAAAATTGTGCAGCATGGTTCACAAAATTTTATGCAAAACTTTAAAAATGTTCTATGCTTAGTCTACCAGAACAAATATTGTGCCGAACAACTGTGCATTACAGTTCCGAACAGTGCAGCATACTGGTGGAATCGCATCATAATAGAAGACACGTAGGTCCTATCTATGATTATAATATAGAGCTAGAAACTTGGAAATCACGACAATAATTGTGTGACTGTAACTATACGGTAGTTTTTGCCACAAACTAGATTAGATTGAGATGTATCTTACGGAATGATATTATATTGATGTTGTAGATTGATGGAATATTTATGAAATAAACTTTTGGATGGAAACTATTGTTAATAAAGTATTTTAAATACATTCAATAAACTTTGAACGTAGCTAAATATTATCTACTTATTTGAACTTGATAATGTAGAAAAGTAGCCTTCAATATAGAAGGCTTATATTTTACAAAATTACATACCTACCAATGGTGTAATGGTCAGTTCACCCAGTGATTTCATGATTGGTTTTAAATATTGGTGTCAGAATAAAATATACTCTAATAAACAGAATTGAAAAATGGTAATATGCTTACAAAATAGAAGATTAATTTGATTGTAATATAAAATGATGTAGTATTGGAACTAATGGTAAATCACTTATACTTATTTGTTTCGCAAGTGATTTATCATAAGTAAACAGCAAATAAAAACTATAAATTATATAATAATATACATTGCTACATAGCTATGTATAACACGCGCCTATAAAGAAACAATTTGAAAATGACGAGCTATCGAGTACGCGGTCATTGTTTTAATCTATACTTAGTGGAAAATTATTACAAAGAAGATCATAATAAATACAATATGTTAAAGATCTTCCCTATAATAATAAATAAAGCCTAATAAATTACTTGAGCCTAAACGATAAAGTTACTCTAAGCGAGGCATAAACAATAAAATTCTCGTTATTATTAAAACTTGCATGTGTCCAAAGGAATACCTAATAATATCGGCCTAAAAGGTCAAATTTAAAATATAACTATATTGTGCATTTAGAACTGTAGGTCGTAAACAAAAAATAGATATATTTATTATGTTAATACGATCTAGATGCTGCAGCAGTGCATTAGGCCGTATTGCTAAATTGTCACTTAGTTCTGGCATACGACCAGAGTTTAAATAACATTTGACTTGCGAAAACAGTCTTAAAACATGAGAAATAGACAACTTAGTACTATTTTGGCTTAACTTTTTCTTTGTCTCTATCTTGCCAACGTAGTTTGACAGTTGTGCAACAGTGACAGCTAGTTTGGTAACCCAAAGCACTTGTTAAGTAAAGATGTATTTATCTCGACCATTGTGGTAAAAATATAAAGCGCTATCAAAGTGAAATCATCTTAAAGATGTGCGATTGTCTTTGTATTATATATATACCTATTCTAAGGCAGGAATGGGCAGTTGTGATAAGATCCAGGATTGAGCAATAAAGAAAGATGCTCATTCTTCTGTTGGTAGATTTAATTAATTATGTTTTGGATTTTGAATCCTAATACTTAGTGATAGTGAGGTTTTATTTTGTCTGCTTATGACTTGTAATCTCTTCGTGTTAAAACTAAAGTAGTGATTGTATAGAATAAAGGTGTGTTTTGAAGTGCAAGAAACCTCATAAATACAGTTCTTTTTCGGCAATTTTATCTGTATTGTGGATTTGATGATTTTTATCACTAATGTGTTGTGTGTTGTAAGTTTTGGTAGCAATATCACATTTCTATATACAATTCAAATATCATTGGATAACGCATAATATGACTAGCCCTTTCCAATCTGCCTGCCTCAACTCAAGGCATGGCCTCATGTTGAGGCAGCCTCAATATAAAGCATCCTCATGTTGAGGCGTTGCGCGTGGCTACCTCACCTCTAAATCTTTGAAGTTTACTTGCAATTCGAAACATTCAATGTATATGTATGTGTGCCAATACATCTGTACTGTAGTAGTAGGTACGTGGTGTTATTCTATGTGATTATGTTGTGAGTTACCCAGTATTATTTAGAATGACTTGTAAAACTAAGTATTGTAAAAGATCCTTTTATACTTATCTGTTATGTTAGCTCTTAAGATGTAGGCTTATGTTTATAAATAGCGAACTTATGGTATTTATTTATAAATTTTAGTGGAAATCTGAAGTGATAGCTGCGCAGATGCGCTAAGCTTTTGTTGTTATCAAGCAGGTATTTTGTTAATTATTAAATGCAAAGCATTATCTCCTGAAAGCAATAGAACATGCTAGCGTATTTATCTAACAGGTGTATAAAACCAAGCAAAGCAAGCCTAATATACTATTGAACGAATACCAATTTAGGTAGGTAGCTGCTTAGCTAACCTATAAAAACAAAATGATATTAATTTATTTTTTACATATTTATTGGCAAAAATCAAAAGCATGATCAATTGATAGCATGAATTGTTATTGTTTCAATTTGTCCGTAAGGCAGGTAAGTAACTACTTACCCAGTCATAAATAGGTACTTAGTAAAAAAATCATTCTGTATAAAAAAGTAGAGCTTTGCTTTGTTTATATTGCTTTGTTATCTAAAGTTTTCACTGTCATTCCAATAGGTTTATTTTTAGGTAATAGTTTGTATGTAGACCGTAAGTATCCGATTGATGTATTTTAACTAAAATGATTAATAATTATTGTTGATGTAATTACAAATTTATTTTATTTCACGCAAAACTTCCTGTACCATTGAGTTTATACCACAGGGTCCATGATTGATTCTATTAGCTATATTTACCATCTTCAACTTCAACTTTTATATTTATTATGGCAATCCACCGAATTTTCGGTGATTTCTGCCAATGTGCAGTTTGAAAATAATATTTCAGTTAAATGACAATTGTACGGTTATTAAATTATAGTATGGAGATCATACACGTGTTCTTCACGAGATGACTCTACCATCTTCATACATTATGAAACGCAATAAATAACACTGGTCAACACACAAGTCTTGTTTCCTTTATTTATTTTTTTTGTTATTGGGTATTTCTATGGCCCTGAGTATGAAAAAAATACTGGAAGATTGCTAACAGCTTCAGTTTTTGAAATAGGTAGTTTTATTAGTTATTATAAAAAAAGTACAGAAAATTAATAAGTGATGTTAACAAAATTTCTATTGAAAACCATCAAAATAATGATTATATACGATTTTCTTGAATGAACGACTTTAAGTAGATCACTTTGCAAACTCCAGCAGTAGTCTGCCATCATATGTGAGTCCCACCGTCCCTGATACAGCTCTTCCATTGTTCGAAAATCCTGATGGAATCTTTCCCCTGCTCCTCACTAAAATCACCTAGATTTAGTGGAAATCGGTCTAAATGTGAGTACAGGAAGTGGATTTTTATGCTCATGTTGCACCCTAACTCTTGCAAGTTCGATAGCATGGCTCAACAAGCTCGACGTGGTCGTCAGATTTCTTTTTGCCTAGGAAATTACTCATAACCAAAATCTCTTTTTCCACTGGACCATAACCGCGTAGACATACCACACATTTCTGGCATACAATATGAGGAACCCATGGCTTGTCCTGATTACACAATTTTATTTTAAAGTATTGATGATACGCAGTTTTTACTAAGTCCGATATAGGTTTTCGATATTTTGCAAATAAGTACATATTATTATTCACCACAGAATGTAGCAAAAAGAATCAGGATTAAGTACACAACACCTTCTTTGACGAAGCCATATCGAAAACAACAACAAAACATATTACAATGTCCAATAAAAACGCAAAGTAGAAATAGTACTTAATGGAGGGTAGTTCATAGTACCTACTGTACTCTTTGGGGTAGTTAGCTGTAACTCAAAAACAAAAGCTGTGAGAGAAAAATTGTTACCATATTTAAAAAATACGTGTTAGTTTGAGATAGAAACAAAATAAATTAAAGATTAACGATTTTATTTTTTTTTGTTTACCAGTGTAATTCTATTGAAAATTGAAATCTACTAATTCTGATAGAGGGCGCTGTGAGCCCGATACTTTGACAAATTGACAACCAAACAACTGACAAGTGACAGTTGCCATGTTCAATTTCAATGTTGACATTTTCGGCACGAGTTGCTATGGCGGTCTTTTCATTTTGTCCGCGAAGAATTTTGCAAATGTGAAATTATAATCAATATCCATGATATTATCGGGATAAAATTATGTGGCGTAAATATATTGAATGTGAACATGTAATTGTGGGCGGCCATCACATCCCTTTGCCAGCAATGTTCTGATAACAAGACAAGAATCCAGTTTAAATTGTTTTTGTTTAGTCAAAAGAGTGCAAGTTTCCATCATGAGTTATAAGGAGAAAATGGAAAAATGTGAAAACAATAACATAAGCAGGTGTCAAAATGAGTTTAATAGAAATTGCAAGTCCCACATTCCATCTAAAGTAGATAGGGGTGAGTATAATTACTGTCTTAGTGATACCTGCATAAATGTGTAAATGATCTTAGATGTTACTTACCTACTAAGTGTAAAATTATTAGGTAATTTACCTAGGTAGGTACTTATTAATTGAATAGAACCTTCAAAAGGAAACAACAATATTTCTTTCAACCAATATTCTTTTTTAAACAATCATAAACATAAAAATAAAGTAAATTGCTGACATTAGACTACCCACTGACCCATTAAGCAATTAATAATGATAGTTATAATGCAAATTTCAGAAGTAAACTTCATTTAATCAGTCAGTAAAGTAAAAAATAAAAGTATAGACATAGCGGGATGATGTCACTTTTTTATTGAGATGTATGAAAATATTGATACACATGCAAAAGTTTCACTTTCCGCTTAATAAATAAATAACTATTAATATTTTAATTGCAGGAAAAACAAGTGGTTTCTTAATACTTTTCACTATAGTGCAACAAGTCTGTTTCCACTTGTAGATTCACTTCTCGAATTTCCTCTTAAACGAAATTATATTAATTTCCAGAAATGTACAGAATATGTCCGTCTAAGTTAAGCAAGCGGGAATTAGAAGATCTATACTTTACTGTATTGGAGAGTAATGTGGAACTCAAAAAGACAGTCAACGGCCAACAGGACAAGATCCGAATACTGTCCACACAGGTGCAGCGGATGAGTAATCTTCAGGAAAAAATGATGAATAAAGAAACCAAGGAATGTTGCATGGGAACCAAAGCTATTGTGAATGAGCAGAAGGATTTGTAAGTAAATCTATACTTCTATACTAATATTATAAAGAGGTAAAATTTGTAAGTTTGTATGTAGGGGGTAATCTTCCAGAGATACCCCCTACATACAAACTTACAAATATACTCATGATCCAATTCAAAAAATTTTCACTGGCAGAAAGCTACATTATTACTGAGTGCTATAGGCTATATAATGTCATGCTATGTTCCACGGGAGCGAGGCAGTAACCAAAAACCTAACGTAATGCGGGTGAAACCGCGAGGAACTGCTAGTTAACTTATAAAATGATAATTAGAACCTATGTCATAAGGATACTTAATATGTCAGAGGTCACATAGTCAAGAGAAGATACGATGGGGTATCGCCAAAACGAGACTGGTGGTGATTAACTTCTTCCAGAACAAAGATACTAGGGAAAAATATCCTAAAAATATATTGCAATATTTTTTTTATTTTTGGACTTTAAGGGAAAATAATCTCGCCAGAGTTGGTTTTTGCATTTTTTCTCAGAGTTCAGTAAGTAAATAAATGCTGGTAAAAGCATTTAGTCAAAATAATGTCTGGGAGCAGATTAAATATGAAATGATCATGGAATCTTTCTAAAATTGTCTTTGCATATAGCAATTATGCGAGTTTAAAAAATTGCCTATTAAAGTGAGTTAAAGATAACTCTGCTTACAGCATATCAGACCTAAAAGACAAGAACCAGATGATGGCTGAACGGATCGAGCAGCTAAACATGAGGCTGTGCTCTGCCAAGCAGTTCATGAAGACTGCACCACTGAACAACTCGGCTAGATCCACGAAGTACCCCACTAGGTTTGTACTTGAGAAATATTGTAGTACAGGTTTTTATGTGACGTTATCAGCCCCAAATCTGATAGGCAGTTACTGTAAAACACTGGTGTTCAGGAAAAGGTATTGGCAAAAGGCCAGGAATATTTTGATGATGATGATCTTCCCCAAGTCTCAGGCTAAGATTAATAAACTTAGCACATATTTGAACATAACTTCTTTCGCACGGGAAGATTGTTTTATTTGAATATTACTTGTTATAATAATATTGCTAGCTGATCCAAGAAAATATATAACTATATATTTTGCTTTAGAAACTTACTAAAGAATATAATATTTGTTACAGACACGATTGTTTCAGTAAAGGAAGTGACCCAATAATCAAAACATCGAGCTCAAGCCAATGGGAAGGGTATGTATCAATTATAAACAGAGATATAATAGAATGCACATTTATATTTACCCGAATTTCAGGGGTTAACTTTGAAGGGAAAGAACTTTTTTACATTTTTATTTTGCTATTCGCAAGCAAACAAACCAGCAAGCTTAGGTTTGCAACTGATTTGTCAGCTTCCTAATAATAAGTAACTACAGTTGAACTACTGTACTAAATCTAAATTAAATATTAATGATATGAATCCATTTAAAGCTTAACATATTTTTTAAAATGT
Source organism: Athetis lepigone (assembly GCA_033675125.1). Lineage (NCBI taxonomy): Eukaryota > Metazoa > Arthropoda > Insecta > Lepidoptera > Noctuidae > Athetis > Athetis lepigone. The sequence continues at coordinate 1,733,233 of CM066232.1, read as the reverse complement.
AACGGTAAACATCAATTACATGCATTTTGTTGATTGAAATGTTTTTATGAATTTCAGAACTCCAAGGAAAAATGCTGAAACCCAAGCCAATATATCACTTGAAAGGTAAGAGTTTTGATCAAAAGTAATTAACTTAAATTTGTGTTTTGTAGCTTTTAATAGGTGCTGTAAGTCCCCATACCTTTTATTTATTATGGTAAGCAATTTGCCGCGGCCAAGCTACTTTATGGACAAAAAAAATATTTGAATATTTTTTTTACCGTGTGGTATTGAATTTTTTTGTTTTTGCATTTTGTTAAAGTCAAAGTCAAATCATTTATTTTCATTAGACCAAAAAAAGGCACTTTGAAACGTCATACTTATAAAACAAAAGTGAATCTACCGCCCATTCGGAAATGTTGTTACGTATGGAGAAGAATGGGCAAGAAACTCCATACTTACTCTTTTAAAAAATAGTTGTATTACAAAGTTTTTTTTTTTACATGGTTAGGCGTGATTTAAAATGAATATAATCCAAAAACCATTTCCGTCAAAAATTACATGTATATAATAAAAAAAACTTTACTTTTTATATAAATTAGGAAATGGAAGCTTTATAATGTTCGCGAGCAAAGTGTTCACATGTTCACAATTAAACTACATTCCTCAAACAATGAAAATAATGTGTGTTATTTAAAAAAACCTAAAATAATCCAATATTATGAATGCGAAAGTAACTCTGTCTGTTTGTTGGTCTCACTTTCCCGCCAAAGCTACTGAACCAATTAAAATGTTTAGTACAGAGATAGTTCATAGCCTAAGAACATAGGATATAAGATAGTTTTTATCGGGTACATCTGCGAGGGAAAGCTAGTTAACAATCCTTAAAAAATCCATACTAATATTATAAATGGGAAAGTGTGTCTGTCTGTCTGTCTGTCTGTCTGTCTGTCTGTCTGCCTGTTTGTCTTTCTTTCACGGCAAAACGGAGCGACGAATTGACGTGATTTTTTAAGTGGAGATAGTTGAAGGGATGGAGAGTAATATAGGCTACTTTTTGTCTCTTTCTAACGCGAGCGAAGCCGCGGGCAGAAGCTAGTATACTATAAATAGATTGATCTTTTCAACTAGGTATCATTTGTATTTTAGGAGTCCCTCGAATGCAGATCAACCATGTAACGAAAATAAATGTAGAACTCTCATGGAAGATTTGAAAATTAAAATCGTTACTTTGCAAGAGGTTAGTGGTATTTTATCTATACTAATATTATAAATGGGAAAGTGTGTCTGTCTGTCTGTATGTTTGTCTTTCTTACACGGCAAAACGGAGCGACGAATTGACGTGATTTTTTAAGTGGACATAGTTGAAGGAATGGAGAGTAACATAGGCTACTTTTTGTCTCTTTCTAACGCGAGCGAAGCCGCGGGCAAAAGCTAGTGTATAGTGTTCTTTTTTTAATAACCTACTATTCTAACTCTTATTGAAGAAAGTTAATTAACAAAGAAGTGGTTACAAGTAAGCGCCTGACAAAATTGTAAATGCAATTTCCCAGGCGAGAATCTTTTGCCCTCGTTTTTTACTGTCACATAATTTGCAAAGGGCATAACCAAATCAAAGATTAAATTATGGTTACATTTGACGGGCCTGTTGGTCTAGTGACCCTGACTGCTAAGCCAGAGGTCGTGGGTTCGATTCCCACCCAGGACAAACTTTGTGTGATGAGCATAATTGTTTGTTCTGTGTCTGGGTGTTATTTATCTATAATATGTATGTATTTCAAAATTATATAAGTATACAATACAAAATACAAAAATGCTTTATTTTTTCTCTCACTCAGATATACATAGTTAACAAAATAAGTAATCTTTGCAATGTAGGTACATACATGATGATAAAAAAAATCTATGTGAGAGACTAGTTTCTGTACTAGGAGACCTGTATGACAGATAACCAGTATGTTTATCAGTTGTCTGATGACCATAACACAAGCTCTGCTTAGCTTGGGATCAGGTGGCCGTGTGTAAGATGTCCTAGGATATTTATTTATTTTATTATAATTGTTGATTGTTTTTTCAATAACGGACGAAAACATTCAACATGGGGTTAATTATTCTCAAAATTTGCGACATAACATCCCCTTTACATCATATTTTCGACAACAGGAACTTTGCAATGTTCACAACGAATATTCAACGCGCCTCAGTCGCCTAGAGGACGAAGTGTCGAAGGTTCGCAAAGAGAACATTCGCGTCAACAGCGAACGTACGGCCAGCGAACATGCGCTGCAGAATACAGAGAAGCGAACGAACGATGCTCTCGCTAATTATAGGCTCGCTGAGTCTAAATGTGGTGAGTGTAAGATCTTCTTTTAAATCTTCGTACACACGTGATTCGAGACAATAGAAAGACAGTAACAGCGCGACAGCCAGCTGTCGCTTGGTCGTCGTAATATTGAATACCTTCTTTAAAAAACAAGCTTCGCGCTGCGCTGGAAACACCACGTATCATACAGATTTTTTGCAAAAAAAACCGACTTCCCTCGATTTCGGCATGATACCATCATCAGATCCTGGACCTGATGACAATGGGACCTTTTGGAAAGTCTACCCTTTCAAACAAAAAAAGAATTGTTCAAATCGGTTGGTAAACGACGGAGATTAGCACGAACAAAAAAAATACAAACATCCGATTGGCGATTTGAGAACCTCCTCCTTTTTTTAGAAGTCTGTTAAAAACACAAGTCTTACTACCACTCAGGTACTTACTTGTCCAAAACAGAACCCAAAGACTACAAAGCGATGCAGTTCGTATAAAAAAACCAATAATAATCTGAAATCTTAAACATTACAGCTCAACTCAACACTCAGCTGTGCATAGAAAAGCGAAGGGTGGCGGAGCTTGAGACTCAACTGAAGGCGTCCAACATGTCCTCCAAAGTGAACAAGGCTATTGAGGAGCATTTGTCAACTATACGAGTGAGTATATTGTCCTTATATTGCATTCCGTCGCGCAGTCTTACGAAGTGTGAAAGGATTTTAGAGGTATGAAGAACTGGGTAGGTGGAAAGTTCCTCATTCACTTGACAAGGGAGAAGTCTCTGACAAGATTGAAGTCGTGTCTAGTGGGCTACTGCCTGACGGTTGCAGTTGAGAGGTTGTAATAAGGCTAAAGGCGTGTAAAACTCTGATTGCAGGGTGTAAACTGTTGATGTGTATAATTATGCAGGTAAATAAAATTCTAGACTGGAGAAGTACAATGATTGTATACAAATAATGCAGAAAGTGAACAAATGTCTTCGATGTAGATACTTGAGTTAACACACTCAATACAAACGCCTGATTAATTTACATAGCAATGATTATATTTTGCTGTTGTATTATTTTGTTAGGCGTAAAGTCAAAGCCACCGCAGGATAAATATGAAACCTTCTTCGTACGAAATAGAGGTAGGAATAAAGGCGTGTATATGTCGCAGTCATCTGGTTAAATCAGCTATTTGACTGTATGACTAGCGCGTTCATTGAATGACGACATTTAATTGAATGACTAAAGGACAACTCGTCAAGTTGTTTAATGCAACGTTCAACGACTTGAATGAACGTCATTTAGCATTGTCGATAAATGGAATATAGCTGACTTTGTAATGTTTGTTTAGGGTGAACATAGGTGGGCAGCTTAAAAACTTAACTTCCTTTACATTTATAAAAATGAGGACATAACATGACACACCTTATTATGATTTTAATTTAAAAATAAAAACATTTTGTTTCGGTGACTATTAACGCCGCAGTGGGAAAAAAAAATGAACTAAATTACAATCACCTGACTGATTTTACGTCCGCTCTGTTCAAAGGGCTATGTTACAATCAGCTATCTAGTTGGACGTTGAGTGATGCTTGTTTTATCAACGTTCGGCCTAGTCATTCAATTAAATGTCGCCATTCAATGAACGCGCTAGTCATACAATCAAATAGCTGATTCAACCAGATGACTGTGACATATACATACACACGAAACGATGTCGTACTGTACAAATCTACGACGAGCAAGCGACACGTCATCGAACGAGTTGCCACTTAAAATATTTACTAGTGTTACCAGATTTAATCAAAGATTATAATATCTCCAATGAAACTTTTTCCTTCAGGAAACAAGTGGTCCATCAGATAATGGTGTTTCGAAAACTCCCTGTTCTACCAGTGAGAACAAAAAGGCTACGCCTAAAGTATGGACAAAAATCATTTTCATTAGTAATTAGTGGATTTTTAAAATAGTTATATAGGTTTTGTATAGAAAACTAAATAATTTAGTAGAAGTAGTATTAATTTCCCGAAGCATAGCTAACCCCTTTCGTCATTTCCTCAAGAGTTCCTCCACTTAACTTACACTAAACTTGACTATTATTATATTATTTTTAATTATTGTGTTGGTTTTCCATCTGAATAAATAAATAAATAAATAAATATAAATCTCGTATGCAAAATGGTTAATACAATGGAGCTATCAATTGGGAATTGTCAATTCTCCAATTTAATTGTCGAACTCCACGATCTCCCTTAGTGTCTCGTAGCTACTTGTCAGCAATTGCAACATAATATAACTGGATTCTGTTACATAAAGTGTTGATAAATTATTTTGTTGGTTTGCTACAACAAATTAGTGGTTTGTGCGATTTAATTGACTGTTTTTACGTTAACGTACACCAACATCGTCCACTCGCTCTTACCGAAGTGTCCTCAGCAGAAAGTGAAGCGGTAACTTACAATACCGAATTCAAAAGCATTGCCACCAGCCAATGACATCCATACTAATATTATAAATGGGAGAGTGTGTCTGTCTGTTTGTCTTTCTTTCACGGCAAAACGGAGCGACAGATTGACGTGATTTTTTAAGTGTACATATTAGAAGGGGTGCAAAGTGGCATAAGCTACTTTTTGTGTCTTTCTGACGCGAAGCCGCGGGCAAAAGCCAGAACAAAATAATTCGAAGTCTTCTCGAACTTCGTCGAACTTTCTTCTTTATAAATTCTATACTTTCAGATGTTACCTCCCCGACTGAGTACAAAAAAGAAAGTCTCGCCGGATTCTTCGCCTAAAAATAACTTGACGAAATATAGTCCGAGCACAACTTCTAGTACCAGTCAACGCATTAAAGTCAGCAAGAGCAGTTCCACTTCTGTATGAGCCTTTCAAAGTTTTCCTTTTTTAACCTTCAAACACACGTTCTTCGAGACACAATAGAAAGACAATAGCAGCCCGACAGCCGACTGTCGCTTGGTCGTTGAAAGGTTAAGCCACTTTCTATAATTCTCAAAGCTTAGTTTCTAGCTTTGAGAATTATAAAAAGTTGTAGTTTCCTGTTTCACAAGAATAAAAGGAACTCTCACTAGATAAAGTAGTTCTAGGCCCGTCCGCTATCAGTCAATCAGGATACTTTTTCTTTCAGGTTGTCTATGCTCGAATAAAAAACGGTAACTGTGTAGGATTCCTTAAGACATGTATGCCCGATATCATTCCTGAGCGCAACAGGAAAGCCTAGAACAACGAAATCGTTTTTATAAGAAACCTTCTGTATTTGTCTGGTTTGGATTAGAACTTTACAGGCCGTATCGCGAGCAAACGAGCTTTTAAAAGATTTTACAACTTTCGTTTTACTAATAATAACGTTTTACTACTAATATTTGAAAAAGTGACACAAATGATAACGAACCATTAGCGAGCACACAAAACAGACGTCCATACAGCGGCAAATAGTAATAAATGCACAAAATAACTGTTTTCCTACAGGACGACTGCAACACTTGTGGTTGCAAGCCTCAGCTAACGAGTGAGCCGGACCGTCCTACTTCAGATGACGTATGATACACTACCTTTATTTATATGAAACTTTGTTCGTTGTGTAAACTGGGCTCGGAAATCGGTTAAATAACCTTTTCGATTAAAGTCGGTTTATTTTGGCTTTCCTTGGCCTATAGCTCGTTTAAAAAGCGGGCTGCACGAAATCGATTTATTTATAGACCTTAAGTACTGTTAAAAAAATGGCGGTAATTAGCAATTTTTCTGTATTTTTTAGGGTTTTGCACCCAAAGAGTTCGCTGTCAGTCAGTCTGTCCATTTGTCAACAGGCTTTGTCTCGTCTTCTTTTCATGAACCGTGATAGTAGACAGTTAAAATTTTCACAGATGGTGTATTTCTGTTGCCGCTAAAACAAAAAATAAAATAAAACAAATATTTAAGTGGGGCTTCCACACAACATACGTGTTTTTTTTTTGACGTTATGGGACTCTCCTTGTGCCAGTCCGACTCTCACTTGGCCAGTTCTTTATGAGTTTTTTTGAATACTTAGATTCAGTAGCATTTTGTGTTAGTGTTGGATACCTTTAAATATTTTTTAAATTTCAAATAACTACGTCGAATTATTTCAGGACTGCAAAGTCGATGAATGTGGCTGTTCTGCAGATATCACGTCTACGCCAAAAACCGTATGAATTTATCTTTATATATATAAATAAATATTATGTTTTTATTAGGTTCACCTCTAACCAAGAAAGTAAAAAACATTAAAAGTCAATTTTTAAAATGTTTGTAATCCCCTAAAAAACTGTATTGACTTTGATAGTTTTTTAAGGTTTTATGATGTACCCAGAAAAAACGAAAAAAGTTTAATTAGTAAAAATACATATAAATTAGTCTTACTTATCTACTAACTACTAAATTTGAACCCCATATAAAAAGGTTTCATGATATTATAATAGATCGTAAAAGTAAGGTTAATTCACAATACTTTAGAAAGTTTATTTCTAGAAAGTCAGACATCGTTATAATGTATTTAATTTCAGAGCAAGACAGACGTCGAGTGCTGTTGTCCTCCATGGATCCAGACTAATCAGTTAAAGCCTGCTTTGTCTTCGTCTCCCGTATGATACATAACTTTATAAATATTGAGGTTCTAAGTAGACTTTAGAAGTAGAAAAGATCTTCATGAAGAAGGTCTCCCGGGAAAAAACAGTATGTTGCAGTTACCTGAACAAACAATTTTTAGGATGGGTCGATAATTGTAGCGACATACTGTACGTGTAGTGCCAGTATTATACATACTGGCACTACACTGTTTCTTTTCTGGTCTGTTTTTTTTTAACAAACGAGTACCCAAAATTTTGTCTGCGTTTCTATTGGTCTACATAAGCATAAAGGGTTATTATTGGTGTTTAAAGCGTTGGCTCCGCCTCGACTAATTTCCCATCTCTCTATGTCCATACCAGAAATGTAAGAGAGATATACTCTGTACTCGTTTGTTAAAAATAAATAGACTATAGTAAGCACATGGCATTATATCAACTTTGTCTCTGGGATGGTAATGAGTGGCGAGGCCTCTGCTATTGTAGGCGGTGAGGTGACCACTTTCGGTGGGTCGTCAATTTGTTAACAACCAGAGATATATAAATATATAATTATTTAAGATGTCCCCCACACTCGACGATTATGATCGTTTTATAATACAGAATGTCATGTAGGTATTTTGTGTAAGCCGAGGTCGTCGATTGACTGTTAACTATAATCTATTTTTTTTAACAAACGAGTACTGAGTATATCTTTTTCACATTTCCAGTAATGACAAGAGAGAGATGGGAAATTAGTCGAGGCGGAGCCAACGCTTTTAACACCAATAATAACACGTCATGCTGACTATGTGGACCAATAGAAACGCGGACAAAATTTTTAGTACTCGTTTGCTAAAAAAACAGACTATAGTAGAAGGTAAAACGTATTGAGGACATACCAAACATGAATATCATATATTATTATCACCGACATTACGTTCTTGTCCATTTATATGTACGCCTGAGTATATCTTATTAGGATATAACAATATTTTTTTGTTTTGTTCCAGGCTTCAAATTCAAAATGCTTGAAATGCGCTTTCGAAGATGAGACCGCCGACTCTCCTCCGCCCAAAGTAAGAATATTTTATTATTACTTACAAAAACTATTGTCGTACACGATAGAAGGGAAATTGCGACGTAAGGTTTTTGTCGTGGTGGAGCTTCATCTCGCGTATTAGTGAAAGAAAAACACAGACAACTAACATTCATCCATCTCGGCCATAAAAGAAGAAAAAAGAGCAACTAAGTGTGAGGCGGGAAGGGCAACTGTAAGGCCACGTCCGCACAGACAGGTGGCTTGCTTAGCGCCTAGAGTCTAGCAGCTTGCATCCTGGCTATTCGCTTGGATACAGAGTGGCCGCACATGAGGTGGTTTGCGTGGAGTTCGCTAGGTGCCTTGGGTATTTGCTTGTTGGCACGTTGACGAGAGGCCACTTTCAAAAATAGCTCTAAAACTACTCTCAAAAAAATTCATCTTTAAAATATCACGGCCTTATCCGTCATGTTGGGTTCATGATATAAATAAATCACGGTCAAGTTATGGGGAGTTTAATCCATACTAATATTATAAATGGGAAAGTGTGTCTGTCTGTCTGTCTGTCTGTCTGTCTGTCTGTTTGTCTTTCTTTCACGGCAAAACGGAGCGACGGATTGACGTGATTTTTTAAATGGAGATAGTTGAAGGGATGGAGAGTAACATAGGCTACTTTTTGTCTCTAAAATTGCGAGAAAGATAGAGTAAAACAACAATTCCATTTTCCCCAATGATGTTATATATACAATAAAGAGGTAGATATCGGACTAGCGCGTGCAAATTGTTGCAGTCAAATTCAGACAATTGTTGTAATTTTACTTAGTCGGCTAGTAGCAGCGAGCGAAGCAAAGCGTGTCCGTGGTGTGACATTTGTGACAATAATAATCTTAAATGTCGAGCTGTGTATTATGAAAGTGTAAAGCTGTGGTTCCAAGATAAATAAGAGTGAAGGAATTTCATACCAAACGTAAGTAAGATATAAAGGAACGTCATATTTTATTTTTTCACGATTTTATTTCTCATTTACAAATAAATTTCGGATTTTTAGTAATATGGCGGTTCGAAAAGGATAGAGAATATGATTGCAACTGCAGCGCGACAAGGACAAATAGAATATGTCATTATGATATTATGACATTGTCATAGATTAATCAACCAGAAGCGAAATCGAGGGCAAAATACATAGTGTTCGAACCGCTCGATTGCGCAACCTGAGTTTTCTTGTTAGTTAGGCTGACTGACCCCACATCACGCGTGCGAAATCGTCGGGCGTATGAGTAGCGCAAGCGCCGCGCGTGCGTCGCGGGCTCCTATTGTATGGTTGCGCGCTCGCGGCGTGCACGCGGCGGCCGCGTCGCTGATACGCCAGAGGAACGCGCGCGCCTAATGTGGGGGAGGCCTTAGTGAGCGTCTTGACTCTTGCTAAAATAATATTATACTAAATATAATAAGTTCTGGCTTTCAACTGTTCATAATAAAAACAATATAGAATGAGATCAGTAATAACAGGCTATTAGATATTTTATTAGTAATATTAGAATATATATACCTAGATAAAACAGATTATTATGTTTTATTATTTTTTTAGATTTCCGAGTGACGATCTTACAAAACATAAATGGGTCAGCATGGTACAGGCGCTAGGCGGAAAGAAGTGAACATGACTGGGTGCCTAGAAAAAGTAGTACAATTTGTTCTGCACATTTTGAACAGGAAGATAAATACACTACATCGAAAGGATACATGCGTCTAAAAAAATTTTATTATTAATTGGATTATAAGTAAATAGATGACTATTTTGTTTGTTGTTTTATTTAATAGATCATACCTAATGTTATATTCAATGTCTCTTCTGTTAGCGAATCCGCATACTCTATGATTCATTAGTGAACTTCAAGCGCAACACACTACAGATAACTATCTCTTTCTGTGTCATAAGTTCCGTATTATCTATCGCAGTCGTAGTTGACGCCTAAATGTAAGTACTTAGTAATAACAACGCAACAATACAGAACGTCGCTCAGTATGAACGTAGCGTATCTTCTTTTAAATATCATTGATTTTCCCATATAAAAGTTGTCCATGTTCTGTTGGATGTCGTTGTCATAGTAACCGGCAAATCAAGTGTCAAAACAGTTACGACCATAGAGGTTACAACCCGTCAAACCTGACACAAATAAGTAATGTTTAATTGTTTTCAAAATACGAATGGAATCATTTTTATAAATCCAAATCATGCAAATAAAAGCCATTTGATACGGTTTGAAATAACAAAAAGGCGTGTAATATGCTGTAAAAAATAATACTGTAACAGCTTTTCTTATTTCCAACGTACAAAAATAATATTAAGATAAAAAAAATATCTAGATTTAAAATATTTACTAGCCTTCGCCCGCGGCTTCGCCCGCGTGGATGTCGAACTTCTACCTACTATTTTAACCCTTTAGGGCTATTTTTTATATTCTTCACAAAGAATAAACCCTCCAAGTTTAATGTATTTAGTTAGTTATTGTTAATTAACAAACACGTTGATATCAGGCAGTGAGTTTACTATTATATACATACTAGATGACCCGGTGAACTTCGTATTACTTACCTATTAATGTAAACAAAATTTATTTAAACCATATCACCTTTATTCATAAAAGATTTGTATCGATTTCCCCACCCCCCCCCCCCCCCACATTATCACAATCTAGATTCACGTGTATATGAGTGGCCTAATAGTTGTTTAGTAATCTGGCAATACTGTCATTGTCGCTGTCACCTAACTTTTGAAGAAAAGATCGTTGAAAGGAAATGTTATGAAATGGGCTTTTAGTTTAAAAAAAAAGTCCAGGATGGCCATACAAAAACAAAAAAAATATTAAAAGCACCATTATTTAATCAATACATATAATAAAATAATTATATAATAAAATCAATCCATACTAATATTATAAATGGGAAAGTGTGTCTGTTTGTCTGTCTGTCTGTATGTTTGTCTTTCTTTCACGGCAAAACGGAGCGACGAATTGACGTGTTTTTTTAAGTGGAGATAGTTGAAGGGATGGAGAGTAACATAGGCTACTTTTTGTCTCTTTCTAACGCGAGCGAAGCCGCGGGCAAAAGCTAGTACTAATATTATAAATGGGAAAGTGTGTCTGTCTGTCTGTCTGTCTGTCTGTTTGTCTTTCTTTCACGGCAAAACGGAGCGACGGATTGACGTGATTTTTTAAGTGGAGATAGTTGAAGGGATGGAGAGTAACATAGGCTACTTTTTGTCTCTTTCTAACGCGAGCGAAGCTGCGGGCAAAAGCTAGTGTTCTATAATTCTATATAAACAATTGCATAATTTTGACGATAAATTTTATGAACATTTGCGTATGACCAGGGAAACATTTGATTTACTTCTCAGTAAAGTTAAAGGAAAACTAACTCATTTGGATACTCATCTTAGAAAAAGGTTCCACAAAGGTTCTCTTTTGAAAACTGAAGCAATCAATATTTCATCCATTGTTTTCTTCTAACCTCCTATAATATTACAAAAATCCAAGTTAGTTTTCACCCAGTGGCTACTTTTCAACCTGGCACCTCGCAACAAAAAACCAACACGTTTGTTTACATGCATGCACGCCAAGCGACTAGCTAGGCGCTAAGCGCGCAGTGCAGCCGGTCGCGTTCATTTTAGAACGTTTGTTTTACTAAGCTACTAGCTAGGTGACGCGCTAGACACTAGGCGCCAAGCAAGCCGCCTGTCTGTGCGGACGTGGCCTAAGTCTCTAGTAAATCTTTTCTGAGATCTCTGTGTTCGTCTTATTCCGTAACGTAAGTTCAGATTTTCCAATGGGTCGACGCTATTCGTTACAGTCTAGCATAAGTTTTTTTTTCTTGTAAGTGTCTGCCTTTTTTCGGTCCCTATGCTACGGTCGGTTTCCAGTGATTCAGTCTAACGGGATTCAGATGAATACTCCTATTTTATATGGAAAGACTGGAATTACTTAATGGACCTCCACATTGAGATTTTAGATTTACGAATGACAACCGAAAACAAAGGCTTTACACGCTTTCCTTGGCACCGGATATCAGTCATGTCTAAGATAAACTTAGAAAGTTTAAATTAATTGAAAAAGTCACTTTGGTGCTTGTCTGTATTCGAATCCACAACCTTACACGAGAGGCGGGCCTTAACCACTGGGTGACGACACTTTCTTTCTCTAGTGAATGGATTTAAATCCTAAATTAATAACATCGCATGTAAATTCTGACAATTATTATATCCACAACCTCACACGAGAGGTGGGCCTTAACCACTAGCTTATTACGACACTTTCTTTCCCTAGTTAGTGAATGGACTTAAATCCTAAATTAATAACATCACCCATAAATATGACAATTCTTTGCATAAGACACATATTGCTTTATCCAGCATTTAGTGTAGTGAAACAGAATTATTTTGCAGACCGCCGATAGTCTCTCGCCGGGAAGACCAGGCGGTAAGGACGGCTCCAAACCGTGCTATACTGGTGATGATTCAGGATACCTGGATAATGATGAACTGGTTAGCATGGTTATTTCGTTTTTGTAGACTGTTGATAAATACTTTAGTTAATAGTGGGCCTCACATACTGTTTCGCATAGAACATCTGACATACATATTTACATATAATATTTAGATGTTGATTTTTACACAGTAACCCTGCGTTTGAAACTTAAACCAACCACCATCCGATTTAAGTTCCTTGACGCCTCATGTAATTATATGCAACAATTCATCTTCCCTTATTTCATCGTAAAACCCAAAACTGCCAAAAAGCTGTCATGGTGACCGTTTAGCAAACACCATCATTAATAATATAATAGTAATAACTACAACCTATTACTGTTCCATTGCTGGTCAAATGCCTCTTCTAGAACAGATAAGGTACGACCATTCATCACCATGTACGGTCATGCTCAAGGCGGATTGGCGACTTTGGACTTAATCAAAAGTCCAGGTTTCTTAGCGATGTTTTCCGTTTACTGATGTCTGCAAAGTCCAAGATAAACTTTTGGCTATGCTTGAAGCCATCTCGAAACCACCGTAAAATAAGCAGGAATAATAGTTTATCTGTGCATGGTCATACCACAGTATAAAAAATCATACAGTAGCACGACGCCTTTGATCTTGTGTAAAATGCCGACATCGTCTAGACAATAACGCATCGGTCAGGGTTGTCACAAATAAACAATATTTATGAAATTAATTGTTTATTGCAGATCAACATCGATAGCAGTATTATAAATAAAACAATATTATATATGAATATATTAATGAAATTTATGACAATAAAAAATACAGATGAGGCGTATATATATTTTAAACTTTCGTAAGATCTTTCAAATAAATCCGGTCTTCTACAAGCTTCCACCCATAATTTACATCTGAAATGTTAAAACACAATACAATTAGTTAGTAGTAGGATCAATCCGAGACAGACTTAAATTATTTTATTTAGATGGCATTTTCGTAACCAGCATCCCAATTTACCTCGGAATTGACACCCATATCATAATTATTATAAAAAAATGACGTCCGCCATCTTGGGTTTCAAAAAGGATGGCTTTTTCGTAACAAGAACCCCAATTATACTCAAAATTGACACCCATATCAAATTATAAAAAAATCACGTCCGCCATCTTGGATTTCAAAAAGGATGGCTTTTTCGTAACAAGCACCCCAATTATACTCAAAATTGACACCCATATCAAATTATAAAAATATCACGTCCGCCATCTTGGATTTAAAAAAAAAGATGGCTTTTTCGTAACAAGCACCCCAATTATACTCAAAATTGACACCCATATCAAATTATAAAAAAATCTCGTCCGCCATCTTGGATTACAAAAAGGATGGCTTTTTCGTAACAAGCATCCCAATTATACTCAAAATTGACACCCATATCAAATTATAAAAAAATCACGTCCGCCATCTTGGATTTCAAAAAGGATGGCTTTTTCGTAACAAGCACCCCAATTATACTCAAAATTGACACCCATATCAAATTATAAAAAAATCACGTCCGCCATCTTGGATTTCAAAAAGGATGGCTTTTTCGTAACAAGCACCCCAATTATACTCAAAATTGACACCCATATCAAATTATAAAAAAATCACGTCCGCCATCTTGGATTTCAAAAAGGATGGCTTTTTCGTAACAAGCACCCCAATTATACTCAAAATTGACACCCATATTAAATTATAAAAAAATTACGTCCGCCATCTCGAAATTCACCCTTAGTAAATAATTAAAAAGTCCACCATCTTGACACGGAACATACAAACAAACGCTTTCACATTTATAATATTATTAGGATTTCCAAACACATGATGCACTATGCGATTATCTATTATTTTTAATTATTTTTTACCGTCCGCCGGTCGGCCATTTTATTAGCGTGGCACGACATTACAAAAATAAAATTATTTATTCACTCCATAACAAAACAGATTTATTTACCTTTCTTCTGTGCGTGGAAGCTGATGAAACCGCAAATCTTTATTTAGTTGAGATGAAGACTTGCAATCACTCACCACAGCACACGTCGTATGTACCATTTTTAAATAACATATATAAAAAAGAAACACGCGTTAGCCCTGAATGATAGATCCCAAACTACCAACATCGTTTTGTTCGCAGTTTGGGATCGGCTTACCCGCGTCTCGCCCCTCACACCCCGCACGATTGCCCTGTCTAGACGTCTTCGTTGGACGACTGTATGATTTTTAGACTGTGGTCATACCGAGAAAATATTCAAAAATCATCAATCACATAAGCTCCTAAAAGTAGATAATGTTGAGAAAATGTAGCGATATAACAAAATGCTATAAATATAAATATTTTTCAGACTGTACTTAAACAGAAAAAAGAGTTATTAGAAAAAATATTGGAACTCCAATGTCAAATCTACAATACGAAAGTTGGGGTATGTTACTATAATATAGTGCTATGTTTTCAAATAATATGTCACTTAATATGTCATATGTCAAAATATAATATGTCACTTTTAATTATCATCATAAATCAATTTGCCATAACCGTCATCACTTTAAACAAAAGTTTGTCTGCTAGATAAATAAATTTACATTAATTTTCACGTATTTTAGCAGTCGTGCGACGGCAACAGGGATAACTAAGCCGAAGTTTAGTCTATTTGTCTTAACCATTCTTAATGAATGTTTAGAATGTTCGTTCGTAGTCATATTTAAACTTTAAATATGAAATGATAAACTAAGTCTCACTGTCCACTGTGGCGTAGCTGCATACACGCGTACTCGTCATTATACGATTGGTGTACGCCTGCTTGCTTGTTTACGTCACACTGGCGCCCAACGTGGGGCCGCCGCGGCTTATAAAGTCATCTGAGGTCCAGGGTGCGGGGAGAGAGGCGCCGGCACGGCAGAGGTGTCTGTCGTGACAAACTTACATACAAAACTATGAAGCTCTGTCGACGAAGCGTACGAGTAGTATGCTCAGTTTTGTATGTAAGCTGCTAGCAGGCGTATAATGACGAATACGCTACACCTTCATGGTGTGACACTTATAGCGAGAATAGATGTAGACGTTACTAAACACTGACTTTAGCTTAGCCATGTTCCCGTCTTTATCGTCCACTTGACGTTTGACAGTTGTGTAACAGTGACAGGTATAGTGCTAAGCCAAAGTCATTGCGTAGTAACGTCTATTTATCTCGCCATTAGTGACACTTAGCCAAAAATATGATATCATCATCAACAATCAACTTACATAAATGATAAATTTTGAAATCATAATTTCACAGACTGAAATAACAGCGGAACAATTAGAAAAACAAAAGTCGAAGGGTGCGAATGGTGCAACTAAGAAACCGACACCATTGACTACTCAGACGCCTGGAGATAAAAATAATGTAATATTCATTATTTTTGAGCCATACATTTTTTAAACCATCTTGATGTAATGGGTGATTGGCATATAACGGTGATGAGAATGTTGAAATGGATGGATGTGTGGAATGACTAGAGTGAAAGTGAGAAATGAGTATATTAGACGTAGTCTGAAAGTGTAAAATAAATTAAAGGGCATCGTAAGTCTTGATATGGCCATGTGACTAAAACTTTCAAATTTAAATGTAGAGGGATGGAGGAGAGAGAAAAACATAGGAGTAAAAATGAATAAAACGTGTGAAGGAATTGGATTACGATCCAGCAATAAAAACCTTATTGACTGTTAATGCAGGCTAACATAATTAAAATCATTTGTATCAGCATAAGATACATTTTGCTTCGACCAGTATTCAGAGCATTAAAACGAAATTGTTTTCCAGACCGCTCGTAGTCTTTCGCCGGAGAAAGCCAATGAAATAGACGTTTGTAAGTCTTGTAAAACTGATGATGATTCAGGATACCAGGATAGCAATGAACTGGTTTGTGCATAAATACGTAAACAGCATACTTCATTTAGTTTAAATAACTCATCTTCACAATAGCACAAAAAATACAGGCAGTGTTCTTTAACCAGCTGTCACCCGCGGTTTCACCCTCGTTTTGGGTAGCTGCTTCTATGTGTCATAGCACTATGTAGCCTGTCCTATACTAATATTATAAATAGGAAAGTGTGTCTGTCTGACTGTCTGTCTGTTTGTTTGTCTTTCTTTCACGGCAAAACGGAGCGATGAATTAACGTGATTTTTTGAGTGGAGATAGTTGAAGGGATGGAGAGTAACATAGGCTACTTTTTGTCTCTTTCTAATGCGAGCGAAGCCGCGGGCAAAAGCTAGTTTCTCATAAATCTGGCCATAATATACGTAAATTTACGCTTACGCTTTTGTTCCTTCCAAAAAGAGCATGTTTAAAAAAACATTAGTAGTTTGAATTTGTGCATCGTTTTTCCGCCGAAACTTCATAAATAACTGTGTAGTAGTAGAAAAAAAGTTGCGAAAGCAATTATGCACAGTTTATGTTTAATGTAACGAATGCTTGTGATGTTTTTCAGAGCGTACTTAAACAGAAAAAAGATTTATTAGAAAATATATTGGAACTCCAATGCCAGATCAACAATACGAATGTAGGTGTTTGTTACTAATATTATATGCTTCTATTAGTGCCAACTAACCTTATCAATAATCTCATTAAGCAATAGAATTCCCATTTTTGATTATTCTGTGTTATAGTGAACTTAGCGAAATGTGAAAGTGGTTTATGTACGAGCAATGATATTTTAAGTAAAAAAGGCGTAGATAGGTTACCCAAACGAAATTCTATCTTCAAAAACGGCACACTAACGCACACATACATTACACGTCAAAGTAGGATGACATAATTGAAGTAGTGCGAGTGAAAAAGAGATAAACGTCAAGTGTCAACGCGATACTCAGTATCATGTTTGCCAATTGGCAAACTTTTAATGTGCCACTATTTGACTGGATATAACCTATCTACACTTTTTTTACTTAAAATATCATTGTGTACGAGTATACAGATTTCGTTATTAAATTACGTCTCACTCAATGCAATCTAAATAAACAACACAAGAATATTCACGTGAAAAAAAAAATCAGTTTAAATATCAAAATATCGTATAGGCACAGGACAGGTCCATGTCTTGTACTACCCGTGCGAGCTAACATGGCACCTGGCTCGAAAACAAACCTCTCCTCGCAACCCCGAGCGGTGCCCCGCTCTCGTCTTGCGAGTAGCGCTAGCATCACTATTTCAATATACGGCACAAGTTTAACTAAAATAGCGAATGTACAGAAACAGATTTTCAGGCGTGCACAAATTTTTTTTTTTATAAGTTTGTTTCTAAGTAGCTTGTCAAAAAAAACGTAAAACGTTACGTAACATATGCGTTAGTTGATTGTAAAAACCATCCAAAAGAAATTTTAAGCCGCAGTTCTTTACTTTTATCTAATTTGTTAATATTTAACCCTTAAATTCATAATGTAGGATGCAGACTACATAATATTCTGATGGCTGAATGTCATGCCCATTTGCCTTAAAAAATAAAATGTATATAAAGTATTCATTGAGCACAGACTTATTTTTTAATTCTTATGTTGGCAATACTGGAATTTCATTTTAAATTTAAATTTGACGCCTAAAACTTTTTGGCGGGCTGCGATTTGAAAAAGTTGTGATTGAATTGATTTCGTGAACACATTTTTTTTGGATTTTTCAAGGTAAGTTGTGCTATTTTATTAGTATTTCGTTTTTATAAATGATAAATATTGAGTAGAGTTAGTAGAAGTTTTAATTGTATTAGAAATGACCACGAATCTCCAAAATTTCTTTTTGTAGGCCTTATCCTACACTATGCATTCCGTACTAAAGTAGATTATTGTATGCGATATTTGTAATAGAGCTACAAAATTGCTATTTCAGATGGCTAGTCAAAGATGGATTGGTTCTGAAGATCAAATAAGCTACTACTTAGCTGCCTTAGACGGCAATGAATCAGAAGATGGGGCTGAAGAAGATGAAAGTGAGGAAAATGATGAAGAGGCGCAGGCTTATAGGGACCGAGATGAACTTCGTCGAATTTTGGAATCGGAATCTGAAGAGGCTGAAGATGACCCTACTTTAGAAGACGAATCTCTTGTTGCTGATGTAAACCCCAGTGAAGAGAGTCCTCTTATAAAAGAAGATCCAGAAATTGAACAAGAGCCAGCTGTTCGTAACGGGCAAACTCAGCGTCAAGTGATGAGAAGATTATTGTGGAAAAAGCAAGCTATTAGGTCATCTGAAGATGACTTAGCTTTTTTAGGCAATTTAGATTATGGTGAGTTGGGATTTTTAGATACAATGTATAGTTTCTTTTCGTTTTTTCTATCTGATGTAATTTTAGAGACAATTGTTCAAGAAACTAATTTGTATGCCATTCAAAAGGACCCTAATTCTAATTTTTCAACCAGTATCACAGAGGTTCGTAATTACATTGGTAATGCCATGATAAATTCATGGCTAGCTTACAAGAAACTTATGTCACAAAAACCTGGATTCAGTGGGAAGCTGTGTAATTTGGGTACCTTTCGTTTAGAAGTAGCTCAAACCCTTTGCCTTTTAGGGAAAAAAAATGAAGTGAAAAGGGGTAGACCAAGTTCTGCTTTAGAACAGGAAATACAGGCGACAAGGAAGAAAGGTGTTTCCCAAGTTGCACCAGTAAAAGATGTTCGACTAGATCAAGTAGCCCACTGGCCAGTTTTTTGTGACAAAAGTAACATGTGTAAAATGCCTAAGTGTACTGGTTTCACCCAAACCATATGTGAAAAATGTAATGTGTCACTTTGTTACAATAAAGAAACAATTGTTTTAGAGAATATCATAATAAATAAATTAAACAAATAATCTGATTGTTTTTAATTTTGAGCCAAACCATACTACATAATTAAATCTACTTACATAAACTTTTTACTTGGAGTGCATAATGTAGGCTGCATCCTACAGAGACAAAATGAAGAATTTATTGGACTAGACCTTCTCAGATATTTTTTTTATTATTTTTTCAGTAAGTAATTCCCATACCTTGAGACATCACTTGCGTATTTTTTTAATTTTTAATAAGAAATCATGCATTTAAGGGTTAAGAGTCTCCCATCCATACTAATATTATAAATGGGAAAGTGTGTCTTTCTGTCTGTCTGTCTGTCTGTCTGTCTGTTTGTCTTTCTTTCACGGCAAAACGGAGCGAGGGATTGACGTGATTTTTTAAGTGGAGATAGTTGAAGGGATGGAGAGTAACATAGGCTACTTTTTGTCTCTTTCTAACGCGAGCGAAGCCGTGGGCAGAAGCTAGTATTTTATAAAGTACATCCATACTAATATTATAAATGGGAAAGTGTGTCTGTCTGTCTGTTTGTCTTTCTTTCACGGCAAAACGGAGCGATGAATTGACGTGATTTTTTGAGTGGAGATAGTTGAAGGGATGGAGAATAACATTGGCTACTTCTTGTCTCTTTCTAACGCGAGCGAAGCCGCGGGCAAAAGCTAGTTTTTTATAATTTTTTAATTGGTGTTAGTGTATATCTGTCAACTGTCAGTGTTAGCACAAAATCGAACATCTCCTTTTTTGCACTTATTACTTTAAATGTCATTCATTCGAGCCAGGTGCCATGTTATCTCGCACGGATAGTATGTTACAATTAGGTAACCCTACCGTTCAACATTGTGACATATCAATCATGTGATTTATTTCAGGTTGTCACAAATGATGCGTGTTATTGTTCGCCGTCAAAAGTCTCGTGTGTGCCATTAAAAGTATGATTTCTTCTTTTCATATTCTATTCTAAAGCTCTTTCTCGGCTCTGCTTACAAAAAGTAACATTGTCTTAAGTGTGACATAAAGGTATAAGCAGAGTAGGTAGCGAGGGGTAGGAGTGTTTCTACCAATCTAAGAGCAGATAAATGGGCAATCTAAGCACACTTGGGTTTTTGAGACAACAATATCTAAGACGTATCTTCCGGGTACAAAATTATTAACAAACATATACAATTTGCGTGAAAACCATGACCAATCCGTGGCAGTCGGGTAGAAAGGCAATCAGATATCGTAAAAAGTATTAAATTCCAGGATAAGAAGACGACCGTCGACTGCCGTTGTCCTTCCCCGGAGGATGATCAAATAAAGTTTTCTTCGTTTCCAGTAAGATTTCTGTACTTACACTTTGACCGGGAGCAGCTGTGGCTGTACACGCTTTAGAAACGATACGTGGCGTTGGCCCATTAAGTAGTCGATTGGTTGTACGTTGTGCACACCAACCATTTTTCTAGTTTAATTTTAATGCCGCTATCGTTAAGCTCATTAGGACACCAGATTGCGTAATAACTAGGGTCGCGCCACCAATAAAATGTATTAGTGTCACTGAATTTCGCCACTGGCCGCACCACCAAGTGAGACACCCGCTATACATTTGAGCAACCTGTTGTCCCTTAAAAAATGAATAAAGCCCTTAGAAAATGACACGTAAGGCATGGCCCATGAAGTAGGAGTTTGTGTACACCAACGATTCTCCAGATTTATTTCAATGCCGTTAAAGAGCCGAGCCTATTGTCAACGACTCGAGTCTAGACTAGGTTGACCAGAAGAAAAACAGACATAATATAATAATAAAAAAAGTAAAGTGAGGAGGTGGTTATCGATTGCCTTTATTCTTCCTCTGTGCAAAATCATTGAACAATAACAGTAGTATGTATAAAGTCACACATTTTGTTTAGAAGGTCATCGTCGACGATGAACCGCTAACTATACTCTGTACAGACGGCAGCAATATGTTTTAAATTTTATGTATGTATATGTAGTGGTCGAACATTATAATTAACCATTTCAAAAAGTGATTAGGGGAAAATATTACATAAAATGACCAGCTCAGTTTTCTGCATTAGAACAATATAATTTCTCAGGTTGAAAAAAATGAAAAACAAAAGCCGATGAAAACTGAAAATGAAGCTAAAGGACCGAAGTCTTATGTAAACATTGTTATTATTATAGCTCTCGTAGCAATATTTGGAAAAATCTCCATACTTTTACGTTATATTTAATTTAATATAGCTTGTTTAAAAAGACATGGTCCAAAACGG
Organism: Athetis lepigone; assembly: GCA_033675125.1. NCBI lineage: Eukaryota > Metazoa > Arthropoda > Insecta > Lepidoptera > Noctuidae > Athetis > Athetis lepigone. The sequence continues at coordinate 1,711,765 of CM066232.1, read as the reverse complement.
TGTGCTCAAGAACTAAAATTAAGTAAACTAACCCAAGTTGTAATATCTTAAATCCGTAAAAATCCACTATTTGACTTGAAATTTTGTAGTGTCAAAATAGTCATATTAATAATAATCTCGGTGCCTATTTGACAATTTCAGATGTTTTTGTGTACACAGTCTGACCGTTTTCGTTATGTTTCAAATTTAGGTTTTTAGTTTATACCATGTCCTTTCCATCATCTCATGCTAAATTAAAAATTCGTTTCATAGCAAATCTTTGCTCATATAATGGCCTATCCACCGTGTATATCATAATAATTTAGCAATCAAATTTTTATCATCACGTTATTTAATTTAGTATTGCGTTTCTAAAACTTTAGAAAAAATAATGTTACGGATTGCTTAACATCTCACTTACCAACAGTCTAAGTAAATTGATTTATTCTATATCCCAGGCGGAAAGACGAGTAGAAGAAATTGACCATCTCATGGCAATGACGTATGACGACAGACCTAAAAAACAAACAGAGGTGACAACTCAGAGGGCAGACAATCCGGAGACCATACTAAGAAACGAAGTAAAAGATACACCCTTTTCTGCCAACCCAAAAGAGGGTGGAACTGGTATGAATGTACAAGCACCACATCCACTTCCAAGCCTTTATGTCGATAAATACGCTGATGATACGAGAGCAAAAACAAAAGAAGACGCTGATGGTACTCAACAGATAGTAGACGATCCACCAAACAATATCGACAATGTAAGACCGGTATTCAACCCTGAAAAATTAAAATACTTAGAAGCAGATGAAGTTCCCATTACGGAAGCAGGATTAGATATCCCAAAGCTAAAGGAAGACTTTGGAACTATTGCAGATAGTATAACGCGTAGTCCAAATTTACCAACAACAGGGTTGACAGTTAATTTGCCAGCGAGAGATCCGTCGTCGACAGCAATGCTGCCAGCAACAGAAGAATTGGCAGCAAATTTACCAAAGAATGAAACGTTGTCAGCAAATTTACCAACTACAGAAGCTTTGGCAGCAAATTTACCAAGGACACAAACGTTACCAACAAACTCACCAATGGCAGATCCACAGAGGCAGACGATAGACAAAGGAGGCTGTGAGAATTGTGGCGCGTGAGTCTTTAGTATTCATTTATTATTACCGACTTCACAAAAAGGAGGAGGTACTATGTTCGGCTGTTTGTATGTTCTTTTTTTTTTTTTTGTATGTTTGTTCATCGATTACTCCGTCAATTGTCAACGGATTTTGATGGTTCTTTTTTTGTTTGATAAGTCATGATTCAGGGGTGGTCCCATATAAATTTTGTGGCGATCGGTTCAGTGCTTCTCGAAAAATTCACCAAGAACAAAAAAAAATTGACGAAATTTTCATAGACGATGTGTGCTTTGTCTTCAAGTTTCTATTTTCGTTTTATAAGATTGTTAGTAGTTTTATTTTGAAAATAAATTACTTTGAAAGATACTATACACAGTCAAACATTGGGAGTCGACACTAAAAAGTAATAAATAAAAAACTTTTTTCAAAAAAAAATAACCGCCTTCAAAAACTAAAAACCCAATAATAACTAAAATTTCGGAAGTCGGTGGTTTCTCTTCTGCCATTCAATTTGTGTTGCCACCGACTTCCGAAATTTTAGTTATTATTGGGTTTTTAGTTTTTGAAGGCGGTTATTTTTTTTTGAAAAAAGTTTTTTTTTGCCTTTAGTATTTATTCATTATAATTATTACGATTTAGAAAAGCCCCAGCTATACTTCCCCAATAGCAATTTTTTTTTACTGAAACTCTTCATGGTCTTGTTAGTTAAAAACGGCCTTTTTAGCTGACTACTGTGCCAGATCAGGAGTTGAAGACCCCACGGTTATCATTTGACCTTCTGTATATTTCTCACATCATGTTTTTATTGTTATACATTTGAGCACTTTTCAGATGCACTTTCGATAAAGAGTGCGCGACGAAACTTCAAAACCGAACCCACCAACATGCTAACAATGAACTTGCACTCGAGGTACAAAAGGAACAAGCTAAGAAACACGATCAACACAATAGTTTCCAAATACCTGGTCCAATACCAGCATTAGATAGCGCTAGAAAAGATCATAAAGATAAACGAAGGTATCACAAACATAAATGTGAAACTCTGAATAAAGATAATGCGGCTGGAATTTCAAAGGTTCCTGGAGTGTTTAATTTCAACAGAGATGTGCCTGATAACCCAATCAATATGGAAAAGAGACCTTTGATACACACTATAAAACAAGACATGGATTCTATGCTAAGTGTTCATGACCCGCCTAGCTTAAATGGTAGGAGGAATCGTGGGGATATAAAGCTAGTTGATCGAGCACTGGGTACGGATAATGTACAGAATACAGATCAAAAGCCTCCAGGAAAGACGACTGAAGCAGCAACCTCAGGTAAACTTTTATTTACTTTTTTAAAAACGTCCAAAATCTAGTAGGAATTCTATCTCGGGGGCAATCAATGGCAAAAACTCTTTTATGTGAATTAATTAGGTAGTTAAGGCTAGTGAGTCTGCTGAGTTAATTTTTTTACTGTTTTTTAATGTAGAAACTTTCCGACTCCATTTTTTCCCCACGAATACCTTTTTAGTACACAAAGTTAAGTTAAATTGGCCTTCAAAGTCTTTGACAGAATTAAGACTGAGATGCCAACTATTAACATTGGGCTAAGAGTCAATAAAGATGGAGACATTGAACCAGCCGTCTCTCCCCTGTCAGATTCAGGACAAAATGGCGTAGAATATTCTCCTGATGACGACACGATGATATACCGACGCCATGGCAGCACGCTTTCTTTCCGCTTGCAGCGATACCCCTCCGCCTGCCATAACCTGAAGCTAGACGACGGGTGCAGTACGGATCACACCAGGAACAAAGGTTCTGCCGAGATTATTACTTTTTTTATGGGTAGGAAATCATCAATTGACTTCTCAGCTCAGGTCGTGTCAGACTTTTACTGACTACGACCCACCCATGTTCCTTTGGTTGCCTTTTTGTTCCGGGGCCACGATATTAGAACTATTCCGCAACTCCGGCAGGCATTGGCCCTAGGCTTCATGTGCTGACTGCTCTTTGAGGCGAGATAATTACGACTTATCTGTGCACTTTGCTCTCCCGTGTCTCCGCATGGCGCCGTGTTCGCCTCGTTCGTTTAGTAGCGACAGCATTCCGTCTGCGTTACGTCACAGCGCGAGTTGCACAGTTCAGTCGTCGAACTGAAGTAACTAGTTGATAAAATATTTGTTTAGCCCACACAACAAATTCAATATCCAATTTGCATCTTCAAGGTCATAGCTCATTAGAGCCACCCGGCACCCACTCCGCACCGACTCGCCTCCTGCGGCTAGTATTCTCACTATATCAACTCCGTAGCGTCACCGGATCACCTCTGTTATAAGGCGAGTCAGTGCGGAGTGGGTGCCGGGTGGCTCTAATGAGCTATGACCTTCACAGTGGCTAGGTAGAGTCTCGTTCATGCTGGCCGACAGCTATCATCTGTTTAGGTCAACCTGAAGACATGAGAGACCATCAATCCGGAGAAGATGAAATAGCTCACTCATTCCTAATTTTTTCATGTTCATTCATCTATGGACCAAAATTTTGAAAGGGCATTTAGACTCCTTTGTCATCAACATCAGAATTTCTCAACCGTTTGCGACACTAATAAAATTCTATCCAAACAACAGTATACATGTTGTTGATGGCGTGACCAGAGTAACGAAACCATGGTGTCCATGAGTTATTGTCCCTATTAAGTGTCTTTTTTGGTCGAATTAAATAGAGCTATCATATTTTACTGCCGGAACTCATCGTGTAGGTTTACGTATTTGTAAATGACTGTGGAGAAAGTACGAAGGATCTATAAAAGTGTATTCTTCAGGTACCCAATTACATGGTGAAGAGGTGAAACTTATGAAGGAAGCGCGTCAAGCGCATTCGGCGCCGCAGCGTGGAACATATACGATAGATATGAAGCTTACTGCGAGGTCGCCTGATAGCACAGACCTGGAGATGTCTAATCTTTCAGACCTGCCTATGGAGAAAGAAAGTAAGCCACAAATACATGTTTTTTGATCTGCTAATGAACCATGACTTTTCGTGCTATATTTTTATATTAAAATTCAGAACCAAAGTTGTGTAATGTATGTAAATGTAATAACTGTATTAGGATACTAGCTATCCCCCGTGGATTCACTCGCGTTTTCGGTTAATGCTTCGCTTCCGTAGTTCGTATTGTGATGTTATATAGTCTATAACCTTCCTCGATAATTGTGCTATCCAACACAAAACCAATCACATAAACAAACTCCTCAGCTTTATAATATAAGTATATACTATTAAGAAAATATTGCCATGTGTCGAGCTTTAGGCTGTATACAGAAAGATAGCTGGAAACTTTTAAGCGCTTGCCGGCGCTTGTCAGCGCTGGTAATCCGCGCAGAAAAATATATGAACACCGACAAGCTTCAACGCGCGCTGGTCAGCGCTGGGCGTTGCCATAACAACTGCAAGCAAATCATTCCGACATTTTGATTAGTCTGCTTCAACCTGCGTCCTTTGTGTAGAACGGACCAGCACTGACAAGCGCCGGTAAGCGCTTATAAGTTTCCAGCTTTCTTTCTGCATACGGCCTTAGGTCTGAACTCAAATGGTTGCCCATTTACCTAAGAAGAAATTTGCGTCTTGGAAAACACTACTCCTGGTATTTTTACCTTATGTTTCTGTTCCAAGATCTATAGTGTTCGCACGGTAAAAATCTGTGTTCTTCCACTAGCTTCTGCTTTGCCCTTCTGATTTTGTTCATTCTCCCGTCATCCTATCCTTCTTATCATCCTAAAATGCTTGTTTCAGAGAAACGCCCATGCAAGGCGCGTTCGCTGTCTCCGGGCGAGGACTACACCGCGTGCAGCACGTACACCAACACATACTCTCCCCCCACCACCTACTCGCTCAGCGAGGGGGAGATGCCCGCTACTTGCGGTAAGTTACAAGTAGAAGTCGGGTACTTGGCACCAGGAAGAATTCCAAGACGACTTGTCTAGTGGTGCTACTGCACTTGGCGTATTTGGAAAAATATTATCGTATTCGATACAACGCAAAGTCATCCTTATTATAATAAATCCAGGGTATAGTTTATATTAACTAAGAAACGAGAATATTTTGCTAAGTATAAGTATAGTGGCACCATTAGACTGGATGGTGGTCTTAAATAATTAGATAGTTAAGACCACCAATCAGTTGACATACTTTTATGAGAAGAAAGGTTTTTTTCAATACGATTATCTTTACTAACTTTCATTTGATTTAGAACACAACCAAAAACGACTTTAGAAAAGTACTACAACCTTATCTAAAAGAAGAAGATACAGTTCTAACCGTGTATATGTATTTGTTTTTGTTACAGGACGGAGAGTAGCCCATGAATCCACTAGGGACGCAGGAGAGTGTACCCCGTAAGTTCTTATTATCGTAATTAATTAAACCTCATTTTAACGGAAAAAAGGAGATTCTCAATTTGAGCTAAAAGTATGTATGACTATATTTGTTCGCAATAGGGTATTACACTCTTTTTTTTAAAGTTGTTCAAATAACTCCTACAGTACTAAGAAACCACTAAAAAAAAAACCTAAATTTTTATTTAAACGCTAAGTATCCTAAAAACGCTTTTAAAAATTGTATTTTCAAGTTTCGCGCGGAAATTTCCAAAAACGGAAAACGCCGTGGGCGTGGTTTTGCTTTGGCGATATGACGTCCTCACGTCGTGTAAATAAACAAATGCGCTGTGATATTTTACATCATTATTATTGTTTTTATCTAAAAAATTAGTTACTGTTCGACTTACCGTTGGTGTGCGTTCCGGAATGCAAGAACACAAGTGTAAAACATCGGAATAATTGTGAATTCTAGTGTTAACTGATTCAAATTTAAGAAAAACTTAGTTAAAAGTTGTGGGAAGAGTATTCCAACTATTACACCATAAAAACCCGTTTGTACTTTAGTAAATATCACTTTGATGTAAGTACCTATGTGCTTTAGCCATCTAAAATATCTTTCACAATAACTTCCATGAAAAAGTATATTTTTATAATAAAGATCGTATTAGGAGGTTATAAATAAAACAAATAGTGACGTCTAGTTGACACTGTTGACAGTCGACAGCTGTCACTGTCTGTGGTCTGTATTTCGGTGTGTTCAAGAACAGATAAAAAAAACTGAAAACTTTGAATTGAATTTAAAAAAATATTTTCTAGTTTTATGAACTAAAACTAACACTGCTCGGCTGCTTTTTGCATAAGCTATCTCAATAATATATTTTTAGATTATTTCTCTTATACAGTGTAATACCCTATTACCTTACGTTGGGCTGAACCGATTTTATTGTGGTTTTCAGAAAAGTATTTGTTTAGGAGAAGGTTAGTATTTTAACTTAAATAAAAAAAAAAAAACTAAAATAACTTAAATTTCGGAAGTCGGTGTCAACGTCAGACAACAAATATAACGGAAGCTACCAACTTCCAAACTTTAAGTTATTTTTCTGTTTTATGTTTTTGTCGACGGATTTTTTTAGAAGTTTTTTAGTAGTAACTAGGTCCACGGTCCACCAGATGATTCACACTATCCTTAAATCGACTAACCATATAATCCAGCGAATACTTCCAGCGCTGCAAGGCTGGAGTCTCCGCCGGCGCAACAAATGGAGGAAGCGCTACAAGTGATCGCAGACGAACTGAAGCGCTGCAAGACCTTGCTGCATTCTTACCGACCAGCCGAGGTGAACCGACTGCCTACGTTCTTACTCTAGACCTTAACCTCCGGGGTTGTAAAATAGTTATAATAGTTACCGTGACCCCGGAACATAAAGGGCAACCGAAGGATCATGAGTGGGTTTTAGTCAGTAAAAGTCTGACACGCCCTCCCGCCGCACCCAGGACGGAAGAAGGCATTTGATGATTTTCCACTCACAAAAAAAGACCTTAACCTTTCGAAGACTAAGCGACAGCCGGCTGTCGCGCTGATATTGTCTTATTATGTCTCGAATCACGTGTGTTCGAAGGTTTAAGCAAGTAATTTTGTCGACGGGCCTGTTGATGTAGTAATTAGTGGCCCTGACTTCTAAGCAGGTCGAACAGGACAGCTTGGCATTAGATGGCCTTGTGCGAGTTGTTCCAAGATATCTATTTTTATTTCACTTTGCCCCATTAAGTCGCCTTCTTGCTTTGGCAGTAGACTGCCTCAAAGGAGATGTTTGATTTTGGGCCACCTCTATGTTACACTACATAGATAGAAAGGAACAAAATTATAGATTTTCATAAAAATACAATTAAATTAATTTGAATAAAAGTAAAATTGTAAATAATTAATTATTTCCAAAGTTTTTAGTGAGTTAACCCTTCTTTAAGGTAGCCATGACAGTGGTGTTATGACGTTTGATTGACGACTTTGGCAGTTCTAAGTTTCGTTTCCGTTTATCTTTGACGTTTGACACTCTTTAAATCATTTGTTTTTTCTCGCAGTTATGGTAGGTGCATGACACATAAATCAAACGTCATTTTCAAAATAACATTTCGCTTATTGCTGACCACCATAATTATTAGTAGCTGTGTTGCTCTCCTTGACCGAGTTAAATTGAAAATACATAAAAACGAAGCCAAAATATAGGGAATTAACATAAAAAAACGTTAACTATGCTTTATAATGATACTTACATTAGGTGTACATAGTGCTGGCCCAAGCTCCATACATTTCTAAAACATCTCCTTTGCAGTATAATTAAATTATACTGCTGCTTTCATTGCAGTGCTCCTTACCCTTTCAAAAGTAACGTTGGTGATGTTTAAACAACTTTTTTCTTTTGACACGCTGAATAAGTCTTTTATATATTTTAAAAAAACCCTCAGCCTTTATGAAGCTTTCTCATGGCGTTAGCGACAGTTTTTAAATAGGAATTAAAATTGTACACTTTTTGTGTCGTATTTATTTACACACATCAAAAGTGTCTAGGGATATTTTAATTAAACCTAAATAACTAAAATTCTATTAACTTTTTGTTAAGACACCTACACTTTAAAATAAACCTTGTTTAATTGCCTATCTAATCTGATAATAAACTTTTAGATGAAGTTAAATTAAAAAAAAAACTTAGAAGAAGAGGAAAAACTCAACAAAATTTCAATTTAACTTTATTTTTGAAATTTCAAAACCTAAACAACAAAATAATTTTTTTTTATAAAGTGTTGAAAACTTAAAATTAATAATTCGTGGATCCACGGAATATTAATTTTAAGTTTTCAAGAATTTTTATAAAAAAAATTGTTGTTTTGTTTAAGTTTTGATGTTTCAAAAATAGAGTTAAGATTGAACTTTTGTTTGAGTTTTTCCTCTTCTTCTAAGTTTTTTTTTAAATTTAACTTTATCTAAAAGTTTATTATCAGATTAAATAGTCTATTAAACACGGTTTATTTTAATGTGTACATGTTTTAACAAAAAGTTAATAGAATTTTAGTAATTTAGGTTTAATTGAAATATCCCTAGACACTTTTGATGTGTGTATTTTAATTACTTTATGTAAATAGAAACTTAAGATTCTTTTATGGTTTGTGTTTATTTATGTAATTATTGGATATGGTGTAGTTAATATTGTTGTTGGTATGATAAAGTGGTGTACTTATTTAGTAAAGACAAAATTGATGCAATATAATAATAATAAGAAAAGAGTAAATATGTAGATGTAGTAGTTGTAGAATTTGTAGATTATGACAACCTTTCTTCCATATATTTAAATGTTTGCAATTATTAGTAGTAGTTATAGTCGCGATAAAATATTTAAATTATATTCCTAGATATAAGCAGTTCGGATTATGTAAATTGAAAGTATTTTAGTATGTATTGTAACAGCTAGATCATCAGAAATGTATGGGTGTAGCAAAAATTAAATATTTTCAAACATTAATGAGTTTCATTACTCTAATACGTTTACTAGAAGTAACTTTATTTCAAGGTATATCTATTTTTACAGTTAACTAATTGGAAATTGGGGTTACAGGACTAATAAAAGTAATTTGGAATTTTTTGGGTCGAAAAGCGTGTAATTATTCTTCCCCCTTATAGCACCCCCACTGTGACTGCAACCTGCAGACCTCCTCAACAGACATGCGTTGTCCCACATTATCTGATAGGATCGATGCTTTACTGACCTTCATACAATTATTGGTGACGCGACTCGTGATTCATGGTATAATGAAATAGGGACCTTAACAGCACCAAATAACGTTTTCCTCCCCTCTCTCTAGCACCCCCACTCCGATTGCAGCCTACAGACCTCCCCAATAGACGTACGTCTTTCCGTTGCCCTCCAGCCCGGACTAGCCACTTTGGTCATTGGCGAGATATATTGTCTGACGAGTCGATGCTTTACTGCCCTTCATATCAACATCAATCCACTTTTCTTCCAAAAACGTGTTCGTCACCTCTTCACTCTGGTACTTAACGAGTCACCCGGGTGCGAAGTTTCATTGTTTAAACTATTGTTATATTTTTAAATCGGTTGACGGGTTAATCCAATTTCCAAAATATTCAATTCAGCTTATTCTACTCTGCTGGTTGTAGATATTATCCGGTTCATATGGACCATGTAGGGAATTATGGTAACTTTGCAGGAATTTTGGGAATTAAAAAGTCAGGATGTAGGTTACAGTGTACTCGTTTAATTGCCAAGTCATGACATTGAAAAAAGTCGAAAGATCAAAAAGACCAACGCTTGACCCTACTTAAATTAAGTTAGTGGTGCAGGCTGAAGAGATGAAATGAAGCAATGACGCTTTAACATAGCTGTACACATTTCGTTACCGGCACGACTCGTGGTGACTCACTGTGTTCTATTGAAATAGGACCCTTAACAGCACCAAATAACGTTTTATCCTCTCCTCTCTAGCACCCCCACTGCGACTGCAGCCTACAGACCTCACCAACAGACATGCGTCGTCCCATCGCCCTCCGCCCCGGACTGGCCACACAGGGCATCGGCGACACTCGCACTCCTACCAGCATCTTTACGATACACATCGGAACGTGCATATTGTCTGACGAGGTTGTTGTTTTGTTGTTGTTGTAGATAGATTTTCAAGGACCTTGAGGATGGTCGCCCGTTGATCTGATCAGTAATGGCCTCTTATCATTTACAAAATCCGAAGACCGCGTGATATTGAAGCTGTTGGTCTCAAAAGTTGGGGGTTGTGTTCTTTTCAACCGAGCTTTCTTGTAGTGAAGTTATAAGCGATGGACTTCAGCCAGAGTTTATTAATATATGTGTACTTAAACTAAGCTGTTGTCCGCTGAGGGCACCCTCCAAGGGAATCTTCTCCAAAAATAAAGGTGCAAGTCGTAGCTCGTATCACCCATGCGTGGTAGTTTTTATGCAGTTGGTGGTTCAGGAATAACTAACCGCCTGATCTAGTTACTGCTAGGTGGGGAATATATACTTTTGTATATTTACTTATCACGTCAATGGACGGAGTAGGACTGCCCGCACGCCCCTCATTCAAACAGGAGGGATAATTTCTAGAAATTAAAAAAAAAACTCGACGAATACCTTTCTAACCCAGCTCCCTCCACGAAACAGGGTGTCCTAAACTCCCAAGACAAGAATATCGTAGTAAAATGGAAGTTCTACGACCAGAGCGTGTCGATGACGCGCATGCGCGCCGGCCGCGTCATGCTCTTCAACGTGTCCACGGAATACGACATCAAGGTCACTGATGACTTCTTGCATTATTTGGAACATGTGAGTGAGATTTCAGAAGCCGGAAATTCAGATCATTAGGTTTAGCAAAGGGTAACGTGTTAACCAGAAACTGTGTTGGGTGTCCACGTGAAATCTGGCATTCAACTTCATCCGGTGAAAATTGTTTATGCCAACATAGCGGTGAAAAGGGCTGGTTCGATACCAGTGTCACATGCATTGTTTAATAATATAGATCAAGAAGCTGTCATTCCTTAACACATCTTTATAAATCAACAAGAAATAAAAGTATTCAAACGCAGATCCAGGGATGAGATCATGACCATGAGTGGGGCTTATAATGGCCACTTTATAATATATGATCTTCTAAAATTGCCTTTTTTAGCTTCATTTTTTAATCCAATTAACGACCGTATTTAGCCTGCCGGGATTGTGGAATTGTTCGAATGAGTTACCGTGCTCCGGAACACACGCACAACAGGGCAACTAAAGGAGCATGGTTGAGCTTTTTGGCTTTCGACTATGATCCCGATTTGCAATGTAGATCCGCATGTACAAGTTCCAAAATCTCCATGCTCTGAATCTACCATAGATTGGTGCTGATTCTCTTGTTAACAAACTTAGCTAATTTAAGTTAAGTGCATCTTTCTCCTTCCATTTCATTAAGAAAAGGACAGGAGATAAAATTTTAGTTAAGTCCTGTCAAATTAGGACACTCCGTTGACACTTTAGACGCGATTAAAAACATGGCGACTAAACATCGCCAATTTTTTTCAGGCGCTGTCTCATTTGACATGACTTAACTGTCATGTATTTTCTGTCCTTTTCTTAATGAAACGGAAAGAAAAAGATGCACTGAACTTAGATTTAGTTAAGTTTGTGAACAAGAGAATCGGCACCAATGAGTTGTAACAGGAGGAGATGCCTCTTTACCTGGAGTTGGAGCGCGAGGCGCAGGAGTACGCGCGGACCGCGCTACCGCTGAGGGAGGTGCTGCTACACCCCAACATGAGAGTCGACATGTCACTCGCGTTGGTAAGGACTTGACTACTTTATCTTTTACGGGTGTTAAACACCCTGCTAAGAAAGCTTTAAGCTTAGGGAAATTTTGACTCCTAGTTTACCCTTTTTTGTGCGGGGTAATGCTAATGGATACATTTAGTCTGGAGAAATTAATTTTCTTTTGGGTTTGTTTTCTTACTGACCAAAACCTGCCGGTTCTGTGAACTGACTTTAAAATTTTTACTAACGTTTTAGCAACTTTTTGGAATCAATTTTTATTTCAGTCAGGAAAGTAATGCTACATTAAATCCCTGTGCCTTGTCAGTTAGCTCCGCATGGGCCAGGTTCCACAAGCGGCACAGAGGTGGGCGTACTGGACGTGTGGTGCTCTCTGCGCGCCGCCACACACGTGCTGCTGCGTCTGCAGAGACACTACGCACAGGTAACTGTGACACACAGCTTACTGCCACAGTATAGTGCCACAGGCGGCACAGAGGTGGGCGTACTGGACGTGTGGTGCTCTCTGCGCGCCGCCACAAACGTGCTGCTGCGTCTGCAGAGACACTACGCACAGGTAACTGTGACACACAGCTTACTGCCACAGTATAGTGCCACAGGCGGCACAGAGGTGGGCGTACTGGACGTGTGGTGCTCTCTGCGCGCCGCCACACACGTGCTGCTGCGTCTGCAGAGACACTACGCACAGGTAACTGTGACACACAGCTTACTGCCACAGTATAGTGCCACAGGCGGCACAGAGGTGGGCGTACTGGACGTGTGGTGCTCTCTGCGCGCCGCCACAAACGTGCTGCTGCGTCTGCAGAGACACTACGCACAGGTAACTGTGACACACAGCTTACTGCCACAGTATAGTGCCACAGGCGGCACAGAAGTGGGCGTACTGGACGTGTGGTGCTCTCTGCGCGCCGCCACACACGTGCTGCTGCGTCTGCAGAGACACTACGCACAGGTAACTGTGACACACAGCTTACTGCCACAGTATAGTGCCACAGGCGGCACAGAGGTGGGTGTACTTTTGGTTTTTCTGCAAGGCCCTGCGCATGTACGACACCGCATCTTTAGGAACTTGGGAAACTTGGACTTATTGATAGTTTGTAACTATATGATATTCCCTCAGACTATCTGTCCGTTTTTAGGGAATATTTCCGGGGCTTTTAATAGGAACTGTTTAGGTAGCGCAGCATTCTTGGTGTAGAATGACAGAGCAGAATCTGGAGCACCACTTTGCATTCCAAAACAGGCATAACAGATATCGGCTGAAAGTCTGCCAGGATTTGATGGGTTACCTGATGTATGCCCAACCAACTGCTGGCTCGAGAAAAGGTAACGAGATGACCTTACTGCTTACCACGAGGGCTAGTTCGAGGAGATGGGAGAAAAGAGAGTCTAGGCTGTCTTCGCGTAGCAGTGGAACAGGCTGTAGGCTAGGATAGAACCTTATGACAAGCATTCACCCAAAAAAAAACCCAAAGCATTAGTCCAATAATTGAATCTTGCATCCACCAGCCGTGCACGGCTGCGTCCTTGCCACAGCACTACCAACCCTTAAAGCCGCAGCACCAGGATGACTTCAGAGGCGTGGACATCTTGCCGGTGAAGTCACTCCCCGCCGCCACCCAGGTGCCGACCGGCACTGAACAGAAAGTCAATGATTTGGTCAGTTAAGTACCACTTTATTTATACAATGTGTCCGGGCATGGACTAGCGATATTCTAAACACTTAAATATAAGCTATATTAAAGAACAATTACACTCTAAGCGTGGGTCCAAATCACTTCCCTGCTACGGGGCAGCCATTTTTTTTTTTGTTGAACTATTCCATACGAAAATACAAATAAAATCATATCTCTCTAAGTTTTTGTGATACTGAGATAAAAATAGACTTATTTGAAAGGCAACCATATTATCTACCGTTAACATTACAAAACAATGTGTTCCCAATTCCATAACTTATGAAAAAAAATGTGAAAGTCGAAAAAATAAATAAAAAATTATGCAATTCAAACAATAATGGTTAATTACTACAAAAACACCCCCGACAACTTTTATTGTTTTTTTGCTAGATCGACAGATTTTGAGATAAGCTACAATACAAAACAAAATTTACAACTGTATGTCAATTCCAGGAAAACCAGTTCCAGGAAAAACGTAGATGCACGGATGTCTGTCCATCTGAAAGGCATAGGACTAAAATGGCTCGACGACATTATCGAGTCTTTGGAAGCCGCATTTACAATAACGTAAATAAAAAATGCAGCATTTATAAACTAAGTAAATTTAAATGTAAGCATATAGTGAGCAAATGGATTACGAGTCTTACATATGAGGAGCTAGAACACTTTATTAAATAAAAACATTCACTTACCTACCAACATCATTGCACACATATACACACACACACCCTTCATTAGCACACTCACATACACGATTTACACACCCCTTACAGTGCCACTGTAGCACACACATATACACACCTTCACATAACACACCCCCATATCAACACACGCTTCACGCACGCATCTACAACATACACACACCTACATGAAGAGGCTTTAGACTTATTTTACCTTATTGTCATACATTTACATATCTTTATTTAAAAAAAAACAATAAAACTATCATTCTTTTTGTTGTTGATGATCTTGAAAGCACTATGTACCTCCGAATTGTAATCATACCTTATTTAGTGATAATATGAGAGAGCCCTGGCACCCATAACACAAGTTTGATCTTAGCTTGGGTGCCAGAGATTCTACTATCTGAGATTTACAATTTATTAAACGCTTGTTACCAACTGTCTACTACATAGTGAGTGACACAAAAATTGTAAATTGTTTCTGAAATAAAGATTATTATTATTATTAAATTACTTTAAGAGTTATTGTTGTTTGAACATAGCGTATGCGCAGTTAGAAAAGGCCTTTGTTAAACGCTACAGTAACATTTATGGCGTTTATTGTTTTCCATCTGAGAACAGGCCAGAAATACTGTTCGTTACTACCGTTAGTGAGCGAGATGGAACATAATTAGTCAACTACCTGGAACAAAATCACAGTTTTAGGGACAAATTATTAGTTGGGTTAGTTGTCCCTCGCCCTGCGTTGTGATCGCTACTTTCATTTACCGTACTGTTTACATGCTGTGTTAAAGTTCATCTTTAAGTGTGATAAAAATGGCTAACCATCAATATTCAACGCAACATATAGCTGACATACACTTCGTGTATGGCTTTTGCAATGGAAGTGCAAATCCGGCTGTACAAGAATATCGACGAAGGTACCCTAATAGGCCTACACCGAGTCGCCAAACTTTTATCGACGTATGTTATGTTGCGTTGAATATTGACGGTTAGCTGTTTTTATCACACTTAAAGATGAACTTTAACACAGCACGTAAACAGTACGGTAAGTGAAAGTAGCGATCACAACGCAGGGCGAGGGACAACTAACCCAACTAATAATTTGTCCCTAAAACTGTGATTTTGTTCCAGGTAGTTGACTAATTATGTTCCATCTCGCTCACTAACGGTAGTAACGAACAGTATTTCTGGCCTGTTCCCAGATGGAAAACAATAAACGCCATAAATGTTACGGTAGCGTTTAACAAAGGCCTTTTTTAACTGCGCATACGCTATGTTCAAACAACAATAACTCTTAAAGTAATTGACATACAGTTGTAAATTTTGTTTTGTATTGTAACTTATCTCAAAATCTGTCGATCTAGCAAAAAAACAATAAAAGTTGTCGGGGGTGTTTTTGTAGTAATTAACCATTATTGTTTGAATTGCATAATTTTTTATTTATTTTTTCGACTTTCACATTTTTTTTCAAAAGTTATGGAATTGGGAACACATTGTTTTGTAATGTTAACGGTAAATAATATGGTTGCCGTTCAAATAAGCCTATTTTTATCTCAGTATCACAAAAACTTAGAGAGATATGATTTTATTTGTATTTTCATATGGAATAGTTCAACAAAAAAAACAAAATGGCTGCCCCGTAGCAGGGAAGTGATTTGGACCCACGCTTAGAGTGTAATTGTACTTTAATATATCTTATATTTAAGTGTTTAGAATATCGCTAGTCCATGCCCGGACACACTGTATATGGATAGAACCTAATCGCCTTCTCTTTATTGAGTGTCGTCCCATTGCTAAAAGATCAGATTCGGAAAAAGTCTGACACTTCACTCAGAGCGGTCATTTGATATTTTTAAATTAATTAAACCACCTCAAACCGGACACAGCAAGTCTACTTTGTGTCAGAAATGGTATAGCATATCTTAAAATTTTTTCTCCATTTTCTTTGCATTTTAGTGGTTTTGACTTTAGAGGTTTCTAAAAGCGACATTTTAAAAGACCTGATTGAAGCTGTGATTAAACTGTCAACATTGAAAAGTTATTTCTAATAACATTATTGAATCTGTGCTAATGTTATAATTGCGAAAGTGTGTCTGTTTGTTTATCCGTCTTACACGGCAAAACTCAGCGAAGAATTGACGTGATTTTTAATTTGAGATAGATGAAGAGAAGGAGAGTGACATAGGCTACTTTCTGTCTCTTTCTAACGCGAGTGAAGCCGCGGGCAAAAGCTAGTATTAACCTTTCGACGACCAAGCGACACGACGTCGCGCTGCTATTGTCTTTCTTCCACCAATCCCCAATCCACCCAATCTCTTGGAATAAATAAATTATTATTAATATTATTATTTATTATTTCTATTGTGTCTCGAATCACGTGCGTTTGAAGGTTTAAATAAATGTACAACAGGATTCGATCCCGAAGCCCTTATCACCGCAGCACCAAGAGATAAGGCCGCAGTGTTGGGACCACTACACATGTTTGGACTCTATGGCCAAGTGCCAGGGTGCCGCCACTCAAGCACCTATCTGTAATGAGAGGAAGAATATAGTAAGTACTGTAGAGCTTAAGGGGTCTACACTCTACAGTACTGAGTATGCGATTTTATTTAATTAAAATTATTTTGTGTGACTACTTGTAATCAGAGGAACTTTCAAGTTTTGTTTTCTTTTTTACATTATATCTAGGGAAATAGGTTTTACTGTCAGTAAATGGAGGCAGAGTCCATACAGTATCTACTTTAGAGATCAATATTATCCTATCCTACTTCCTACTATCCTACTTAATATTATAAATGCGAAAGTTTGTGAGGATGGATGTATGTGTGTGTGTATGTATGTATGTTTGTTACTCTTTCACGGAAAAACTACTGGACTGATTTGGATGAAACTTTACAGTAATCTAGGTTATTTATCAGAGTAACACATAGGCTACAATTTATAATGATTTTATGTAATTTTGATCATAATAAAACGATAAGTGTCAATTAAGTCGGAAAAAAATCTTCCATCTGAGAGCTATCTTGGCGTGCGCTGCCTAAACCAATGGAGTTACATAAAAATGATGTACCACAGGATTGTTTGTCTTAAATAGATCTAAATAAAAGTTCGCGAAAGCATATATCTACCTCTTATGTGCAAGCCAGTACGACCAAAATTGTGAACCATAAATTTAATTAAATTTGGTGCTACTTTACAATGCACATTTAGTATATTATTATTAAACTCTTATCAAAATGAATACATTTCTCGCATTAAGTATATATTGAAGATAAACTTTGTCTTTTACACTAAGTAATTTGGCGGAATAGTTTAAAAGTTATCACGATATGATTGACTTGAACGGAGCGCCAAACGGCAACAGAACATCCACGATGAAAGTTGGCTATGTGAAAGAACTATAACTAGCACCAAGAAATGAGACAGTTGCGAAAATCAATAAAATTATCTTGGGCCAAGTAACCAGCGATGCAACAACCCAACTCCATCCATCGACACAGTCACAGTCATGTCATCTAAAGACTGTAGGAGCTACCCTGGGGAGTTTCTTAACTCTTTGGTGCTATCCGGGGTGCTATCACATAAGCTCAAATTAACCTTTCAACGACTGACCGACAGCCGGCTGTCGGGCTGCTATTGTCTTTCTATTGTGTCTCAAATCACGTGTGT
The DNA here is from genome assembly GCA_033675125.1 of Athetis lepigone. Taxonomy (NCBI): domain Eukaryota; kingdom Metazoa; phylum Arthropoda; class Insecta; order Lepidoptera; family Noctuidae; genus Athetis; species Athetis lepigone. The sequence continues at coordinate 1,693,945 of CM066232.1, read as the reverse complement.
TCGAAGGATTAAAAGTCGGTATACCCGTTTTGTTAATGCGCAACTTGGACGCCCCGAGACTATGTAATGGCACTAAATTGCGACTGCGAGTCATTGAACTAGGCACCAATTGTAACTGGAGAAGCTAAGGGTGAAAATGTTCTTATTCCACGCATTCCAATAATACCCAATAACTTACCCTTTAATTTCAAATGGTTACAGTTCCCACTTAAAGTTGCATTTTCTATAACTATTAATAAATCGCAAAGGCAAACTTAGAAGATAGCGGGGATACATTTAGGCACGCCCTGTTTTTCCCATGCTCACATGTATCTAAATCCCAAAATCTAAATATTAACGCTGAATAAAAAAAACAAATAACATAGTATACTGGAGTATATTGCAGTAAAAACACAGATAATTTAACACAGATGTTAACCTATTTCAATTACATACATATTAATTCTTTACTTATTACAAAATCTATTAACAAAACCTCATCAAAATCCCTTTCGTAGTTTTAAAAATTTAAGCTTACATAGGGACAAAGAAAGCTACATTGTATTATACTATGTAGTAATTAAATGCAAGTAACATTGGTCCGACCTGTTTATTAGTCAGTGTTTAGTAATCCGTTTGTGCTGGATAGGATAATCTCAAGCCCGGGGAAGGACATAGGGCTACTTTTTATAAGCACACCATACCGGTAAAGATTGATGAAGAAACCACTGGTCTTAGCATTTTGAAATTTGCAGAGTTCTATTATAGCTTAAAATAATAAGCACTTAGAAAGGAATTCAGATAATTCCACCCTCAAGAGATTCCCTCTAAATATTAGGTATAGGATTTCAAAGATTGTCATCATCATCTCCCTAGCCGTTTCCCAACTGTGTTTGTGGTCGGCTGCCAGCCTAACCGGTTTCAGCTAGATACCGATGTTTTACGTGGAGCGACCAGGCGTCCGTCACTCGCTCAAGGCCACGCGTTTTATGCCTACCGCTTCGCGTATCGTCGACGATACAACGAACACCGGGCTGTCGCGCGCCGGGCTGAGTGCTCGCGCGTCACGAGTACAGCGCTGACTATCAAAATGCCGAAACCACGTAATTATTGCGTGATTATTGTGCAATTCCCCTGTTTCCCAATTCTCCTGTTTCCCTTTTGATTATTTATTAAAATTATTCACGCGGTTTTGGATATTTTCGACACTAAAATATATTAGTCGGGAATTCAAGGAACGAAAAATATGCATTAGTCATTTTATCAAACTAAAAAATATTTGAACAACAATTAAAAAAATAATGGTTTTTCTAAAACATTCGTTTTATTACCATTATCATCATACGTATAACCCTAACAGATTTGCTGGACGCCACGCACACACGTTAGTCGCGCGGCGGGCAAAAGAATCTCAACTCTCTTTGTGCAACCTTATGGTACATTTCTCCTTGCTGCAAACAACTGGTATTATTATTATGATTTTGTAGGCTATTATAGCGTAGGTATTTTGGTTTTTGTATTGGAGTGAAGTATCTGTTACGTAGTAACTATTTATTAATCTGTGGAGCGACTGCCTATCTGACCTCCACAACCCAGTAACTGGGCGATACGATACCTCTTGGTTAGACTGGTCAGAGTTTCTGGCTAACCAGTAACGACTGTCGAAGTTCTACGCATGACAACCGAGACCAACGGCTTTACGTGCTTTCTGAGGCACGGGATGTCAGTGATGTCCAAGATAAACTTTAGAAAGTACATATGAGTTAAAAAAGTCACATTGGTACTTGCCCGGATTCGAACCCACAACCTCTTACACGAGAGGCGGACGCCTTATCCACTGTGCCATCACGACTCTCAAACGGATTTCAAAGATTGTATGGAAACTAATTTTGAAGTTAGAAATTTGGGATGTACGATGTGAAGTTACATTAAAAAATACAAGTATTTAAAAAAATATCACGCAACTTAATGTGGCAGTCCAAATTCTACGCGAGCGAAGCCGCGGGCAAAAGCTAGTCATATATAATATTTAATATTAACGGGGATATGGCCTAGAATCTCAATCTTTTAAAACATTTATGTGCCAAAGTTTATCAATGTTACCAACATGTCCAAAATCTTTTGTATTTTTGTGTTAAGACTTTATTGTGTAGTGCATGTACCTACATGCACTATGTAATATGGCGGTGGAGTGTATCCATCTAGTATATTTAGAGCAATAATATTCCTTGTCTACAGTACTCACAATCTCCGAAGCCGCAGTGCCGGGAAGACTGCAAGGGCCTAAACCCGTTGCCGGTGAAGCCCCAATCCCAACCCGCCAGCACTCAGGCACCCACCAGCAATGGACACAAGAACAATGATGTGGTTAGTACGTAGTTTTATGATATTGTGGATTTAACATTATTGTTAAATAATCGAAGGGGACCAATGAAACACTATTGCTTAAGCAATTATGCTTCAAAACGCCCGTAAAGTCTTTGGTTCTGCTGCTCTACACCATTACTAAGCAACACGCAGTTCATCTATCTTTTTTTTTAACATAAGGTAAAACAAACAGTAGTATATTAAGTGTATGCAATAAGATTCTTAATACTAAGATGAACAAATATACTACCCACTACATTTTCCACAGATTACTTTAAAATTTAATTTTGATAAGCAGACATTAGCTATCTCTGTGAATTAAGTTTGTTAAGCTACAAAAAATATAGGTTTTTACTTTTTTCGATTATTCACTATGTTTACTTATTAATTTTGGTACACTGGCGGTCATTCGTAGATCATTGATAGTCGTTACGTGTAGTTTTATAGTTTTTTTTTTATTTTATCCAAAAGCAAATCCACAACCTAAGCGTATCGTGGTAATCGTGATAACTAGGTTGTAAATAGTGAATTGAGCATTAAATTAGACTGGAAACATATTGAACATAGTTGGGATCACGCTAAGTAGATGATGACATTCGGAAGTATGAGGTATGTATGTCAGTCGCCGGTGATCACATTGCTGAGAAGACTTGGCATCGCTGAACTAGCCACTTGTCTAATCTACGATCAGTTAACGGTCCTTTACACGAAGATAGTTTTTAGTAGCTACTAGCGAAGTGATTCTTGCAATTACGTCGAAAAAAATATAATATTTTTGTAGTAATTTCTAGGTTGACTGGGAGAAAATGCCTGCGGCATTAAGTCCGCCGGTGTACGGTTGTGCATAAAGAATAAATAAACAAATAAATAAACGGTATCTTATAATTAGAATTCACCTTTCATAAATATTATTTTGGTACGAAAAAACTATTAAGTATGAAAATTGTTATTAATTTTGACACCACATATGTCAATTACTTGGTAGTTAGAAATACATAATTATCAAATTGTTATAAAAGGAGTCTGGTAATTTTGGTGTACGATTCATAAACACTTGATTGTGCTCATGATAACAAACAACTTTCAATTATCACGGGAGATAATACATATTTGGCAACGTTGTTTGTAAATACAGAATCGTTTTTTTTGCTTAAAATATTGATTTCTCCTATTTTTAAAAGCAAAACCGATCCCTCATATGCGCGTTCTATCATTCTCATCTTTACAATTACGAGTAGGTTTTTTTCTCGCCTAGTCTAGGCAACAAATTGTACCGGTGTAAATGAGCTTTCGGACTCAAAACACTAATATAAAACTGCCAACACTCAATGAACTAGCGAAGTAACTAATATTACTTTTTACACCAGGAGATGTCTTTAAACTTTAACCGGGGAAACACGTAAAAGTATGTATGTAGATAATATATTTGTATTGTTTTAAAGCCAGAGATATGCGTTATTATCAGCAGTGTAGAGAATATTGAATCCCAGTATTAATATTTCTTTACACTGTTGAGAGGAGACCTGTAGTATGCTTTGTCATTTTCTACACTGTTAGGACTAGGCGGAGGTCATTGCTCGGTAATAGCGTTCACTCCAATATATTTTTCAGCGACCATCATTTTAGAAACTGACTTGGGGCGTGTTCCAGATTATTCTAATAAATTCTGGTTAAAACAACTGGCAGATTATTTCATACAAAGAGTGTTCCTTTTTAGGGTTCCGTAGTCAACTAGGAACCCTTATAGTTTCGCCACGTCTGTCTGTCCGTCCGTCTGTCTGTCTGTCCGTCCGTCCTCGCTTAATCTCTGTGACCGTTAGCACTAGAAAGCTGAAATTTGGTACCAATATGTATATCAATCACGCCGACAAAGAGGTAAAATAAAATTTGGAAAAAAATGTTTTATTAGGGTAGCCCCCTATATGTAAAGCGGGAAGTGATTTTTTTTTAATGTCAACCCTAACGTGTGATATATTGTTGGATAGGTATTTAAAAATGAATAGGGGTTTACTAAAATCATTTTTTGATAATGTCAATAATTTCGGAAATAATCGCTCCAAAAGTAAAAAACAATGTGTGTCCCCCCTCTAACTTTTAAAAAAAGACATAAAGGTTGTACAAAATAATTACTACGTACTTAGTATGTCAACGTAACAAATACCTTTCCGGCTCGCTACTTGCCTCCGCCTGGGCGCTCCTTGTGGAGCTCCGCATCGCTGTCAATGCGGTGAAGCGGTCGACTGCCTCGGACACCATGGCCTTTCTTGCAGTAAAAGCGCCGGCCGGATGGCACGGCACGCAAGTATTAATGACATTATCCGTCGTGCTTTTGTCTTAGCCGGAGTACCAGCTGTTTTAGAACCTAATGGTCTGGCACGCGACGATGGGAAAAGACCAGATGGGATGACCATAATGCCTTGGAAGTTGGGTAGGCCTTTGGTGTGGGATGCAACTTGTGTTGATACCCTTGCGCCATCTCATCTTCCTAGGTCTGCGTGTTGTACTGGGGCAGCTGCTGCGAGTGCAGAAAACCTCAAACGGCGCAGAACGTGTATGTGTTATGAGACCTGTAGAATACCATATTTCAGGCAAATGAATAAATGAATTGAATTGAATATAATAACCTCATTGGGAATTATATATTTGAGCCGTTTGGGGTTGAAACACTGGGGCCATGGGGTCCGAGTGCCCTGTTGACAGTAATGTGGAGGAGTTTTTTGATGCTCTGTGAGCCCTTCTTGTTATAACTTGTATATATTTATTTTAGTATTATTTATAGGTTTTGTACATATTATGTTTAATTTATATAATAAACTTGGTGTAAAATTTCGTTGAATATAAATAATATGGATTAAAAAAAACGTAACAAATAGCCTTTTTTTAAACTCAGAAGTGGGAACAGTTATTGTGACGGACGGGAAACTACGGAACCCTACACTGAGCGTGGCCCGACACGCTCTTGGCCGGTTTTTTATAAATCTGGAAATTAGCATCTATTTTGAGGTTATGAAACAGGTCCTTAAACCTTAGAACACACCTGATTCGAGACACAATAGAAAGATAATAGCAGCACGACAGCCGGCTGTCGCTTGATCGTTAAAAGGTAATGAAACACGATCAATAGTTTTATGTTAACGAATCGATGCGGTCTAGTTTATATTGGACATAGCCCTTATCGTCCGTTGTATTCCAGCCCAGCAAGTGCCCGGCACCACACCAGCGTCACGGACCTCACCGCCACCACATTCCGCCACCGCTGCCCCACCACGACAATACGCGGCCTACAGTAAGTGACGTCACTTAGGACTCCACCAAATCGGAGATGTATGAATGTCTCGTAAATAACCTTATTAAAAAAACTAGGGATAACTTACACGCGGCCTACTGGTCCTAACGTCAAATTGAAATCATTTATTTCCATTAGACCAAAAAGGCAGTTCGGATTGTACAAAACAAAAATCAATCTAGGTAGTTATTCAAAATGTTGTTTGAACAAATGTTGTCTAAACTAGATAGAGCCTGTGCCATGATAACTAGACAACTGATTTACATACTTTGTACCCAGACACAACAAACAATCATGCTCATCACGCAAAGTTTTGTCCTGGGTGGGATTCAAACTCGCGATCATTAGGATACTTCATTCATTGCGCTAAAGCGAAGCCTTACGATGTGATAAGATTGGCTTACCGAGACATCTCTCCTCTTCGAAAACATGGCGACTAAAAATACGTCGATTTACTTCAGGCGCTGGCTAATTTGACAGGACTAAACTAATATGTATCTTTTGTCCTTTTCATTATGAAATGGAAAAGAAAGATGCAGTATACTTAAATTTAGTTATGTTTGTGAACAAGAGAATCAGCACCATTGTTTTTATCATATTTGGATTAAGAATTGAATACTGAATAGCCTCCTTCAATATGTTCCTTGTCTTACTGAACACGGTGTTAAATAAAAAGGCCAACTGAATTATATTAGCGAAAGCAAGCATCATTTATTTGACGGGCCTGTTGGTTTAGTGGTTAGTGGCCCTGACTGCTAAGCCGGAGGTCGTGGGTTCGATTCCCACCCAGGACAAACTTTGTGTGATGAGCATGATTGTTTGTTCTGTGTCTGGGTGTAATTTATCTATAATATGTATGTATTTATAAATTATATAAGTATGTTTATTAGTCGTCTAGTTACCATAGGTAAGCTTTGCTTAGTTTGGGATCAGATGATCGTGTGTGAGTTGTTCAAGGATATTTATTATTATTATTATTATTTATTAACCTCTTTTATTTGATTTCAAGAACAGGAGTCCGAGATAATATACAATACAGTGGTAAGTTACTTTTTTAAACGACTTAAAAAAGAGGTTTTTAATTTGACCTGTATTGTATATTTGTTCGCGATTATCTCGCATTGGGCTTAACCGATATTGAAGCTGCTTTCAGAAAAGTATTTGTTACATTTAGGCCTCTTGTCGACGACACGGTTATTCGTCCGTACGGCGTGTAAGCCGTACAGTTGAAAAAATGTGAGAGCTTGTACATGTCAAACTGGTTTCTTTCATCGCCAGCGATCAGCCATACGAATAAGAGTAGGTAAATCTTAACGAAACCGTGCGTACGTCCGGCGCCGTCGACACACTCCTATAGACTGCCATACAACACTGATGAAAATCACGGCGTGCGTAGACGCGGCGCGCCGAGGGAGCGAGGCGGCGCACACGGCGGCGGAGCCGGACCGTAGCGCCGCCGTGCACGTCTACAAGCTTCCATAGTAATCCATACAACACTGACGACCGTGGCTACATACGGCAAATTAATCGTGGATTCTCACGGCGAAAAACCGTGTGTGTACAAGAGGCCTAAGGGGCACTTATCGCGAGTTTTGTTTTCACCAACGTTTAAGTAACACTTAAATCATTAGGTGTTACTTATAATTTAGGGGATGAATTGACGACCCCGTAACGTTTAAGTGACGTATAGTTTTAGGTTATTTTGCGAATCGCCTGTGCACCAAACAATAAATAGTAATAATAATAAAATAGTAGATTAACCGACCCAAGCCATTGACTTCCGGAATTTAAGTTATTTTACTGTTTTAAACTTTTGAAGGCGGTTCTTTTTAGTTTTTTATTTATTTATGTTTTACATGTCTCTATAACATTAGTACTTTCCATATTAATATAGATCCCACTAAAAACATTTCATATAAAATGTAGCCAAGACAACCACATAAGGTATACCCTGTGAAAAATATATCAGATCTCATGTAGAGCCAAGCTTCTGAATCTACACGGCCTAACTCTACAGACCCTAACTTCACAAACTCTACATATATCAGTAAAAATGTATGGCTTCGCCGTTTCGCTACCGTCGTGGAGATGATGCGAAAATTAAGTTTTTGAAGTAAGTACCGAAACAGCCAAGGCATACATTTTTACTGATATATGTAGAGTTTGTGAAGTTAGGGTCTGTAGAGTTAGGCCGTGTAGATTCAGAAGCTTGGCTCTACATGAGATCTGATATATTTTTCACAGGGTATACCTTATGTGGTTGTCTTGGCTACATTTTATATGAAATGTTTTTAGTGGGATTTCAGTTCTTTTTGTAAGTTGCTAGGCAGTATTTTCATTGTATTTTTTTTTCTTTTCGTTCACAGATTTTTTTGACTAAATTGACCTGAAAGTCCCACACTTTTTATTCTTAAAATACTTGAACGTACAACGGTGATCTTTCGATCTAGGAGAAATTATTAAAGGCTGTATTGCGCTCCCGAATAACCGTAGTATAAGACTCCACAATTTAAACGAGTTTTCGTGCAAACGTGCAAACAATTTTATTCTCAGTACATAAAAATTCAAATAGTACTTATACTTTCCGATGTAACGAAACCATAGCGCGATCTATTTCGATCCCAACGCCATCTAGGGAAGTAAGACTTAAACTTTTTGTCATCGAGGATCGCGCTACGATTCCGTTCAACACCGTAACAATTTAGGTATGTATGTATATTAACCAATTACCAATACATAAAATTATGCCCACTGAAATAAGCCGCAAAACTTATTTATACGAATACGAAAAATATTGCAATCGCAACACGACCGTCAACGACACAAGTTTATAATTTTCTTAGGTGGTTGATACCAAACTTACCAAACTTCTTATACCAAATGTCAGCTTTCTAGCACTACAGGAAGTAGCCACATCAGCAGTGTCGGCTTTCATAGCCCATAGCCCAATAGCCCAATCTTTCTCTTTGCATTTTTACTTGATTTGTTCAAACAAACTTCCACACCCCCATTTTAGGGGATGGAGGTCGAAATCTATAAGTTTATGAATTTTTCTGTTGGTTGTATACTAAACTTAGGCTACATACCAAATTTCAGCATTCTAGCACTTCAGGAAGTAGCCAAACATTTTGATGATCATCAGTGTGTCAGTGTGTCAGTGTGTCAGTGAATCAGTGACGAAATCGGTGTATTTTAGATATCAATAAAATTTAAAGTATAAAAGCTATTCAATTGAAACTTTGTATGTTTATTGAGTCTGTTATTGACATTATTTCTTGTGAATATGAAGTGTCTGGACAGATTGATATGTATGCGATAAAATGATTTGATTTCAGACTCCAAGAGTGAAATCTCCGGGAGATATTATAGCGCATGCGCTGGATGTAAGTGTTTAAATAATAATTTGAGTAGATGATCTAACAATAATTAATTAATATGACCTGATGTACCCAAATAATATTACATTGTACAACATTTGTTGGTTTTAGTAATTTTAAAACCATTTTTATATAATTATTTTAAAAATCCTGATATTTTCCATGTTATTTTAATTTGATCGCGTGATATAAATTATTAAAATGTAATGCGCGATTAAATGGTATAGCGGTGCCGCCAGTAACTTTTGATGGCAATGTCATTCCATTTAGCTCTGACGTCAAGGATCTGGGTTTGTATGTCGACACTTGCTTGGACTGGCGTAAGCAGGTCGCGAGTGTGAGCAATAAAGTTACCGGATCTTTACGTTCACTGTATAGGTTGAAAAATTTACTACCATCTCGCATAAAGGCAATGCTGGTACAGTCCCTCATTTTCCCCATTATTGATTATGGTGATGTGTGTTACTATGACCTGAATGCAGATCTACTCAATAAACTTGATCGTCTTCTTAATAACTGCATTCGATTCGTTTTTAATCTCCGTAAGTACGATCATGTGTCCGCGCACCGTGCAATCTTAAAATGGTTGCCCATTAGGCAGCGCAGAGCGTTAAGGGCCTTGACCACCTTGTTTTCACTTCTACACAAACCCAGTTCACCTTCCTATCTCACTTCTCTCTTTCAATATTTATGTTCTGCGCACAGCAAAAATCTACGTTCTTCCAATAACCGTCTTCTGCGATGTCCGTCTCACCGTTCTGGTTTCCTTAAATCTTCTTTCCCTATCCAAGCGGTTTTCCTATGGAATGCGCTTCCTCTGAATATCAGGATGGCTACCAATCAGTTCACATTTAAAGTAAAAGCTCGAGAACATTTACTCAAGGAGTTGGCAGACTCGTCTCACAGTTAATTTGTTGTATTTTTCTATGTATTTATTTGTATCTCTCTCTACATTGTATATACAGTAATGTATGTATGGATATATATATATATATATATATATGTATAATATATATATATATATATATATATATATATATATATATATATATATATATATATATATATATATATTATTTCCTTATAGCAGGGGACATAGATCTATTCAGCTGTACTCTGAATGAATTCACAAAGGTGGCAATGTTTATAATTTCCTACAGAATTAATGTGTAAGTGTAATATGTGTACCTATGTGTTAATAGTATATGTATAGTGAAATGTAGAATATTATATGTGTGTGTGTGTATGTTTAACTATCGTCTTGGGTTGCCTGTAAAGATAGTTTAAATATGGTTAAATAAATAAATAAATAAATAAATAAATAAATATTATTATATATGTATTTCTATATTTATTTAAGTATTATATTATTTTATTTTAACTTCCTGTAACTTTTCTGTATTTTTGCACCTACTATGTTTTGTCTCTGCATCACCCTAAGGTAGACTGGTAGAAAATGCCTAAGGCATTAAGTCCGCCTCTGTACGGTGTTGTACATAAAGTTAAATAAATAAATAAATAAATAAATATATCAACAACATAAAAAAAACTTAGAATCCCCAAGAATCATTCAGAACTCTAATTACGGGACAATTTTATAGCACTTGTAACGATTTCCGGTAATTTTAGGCTATAACCATATATTTGATAGTAATAGTACCCAAAAAAGCGTGACGTGGTGATCAATGCTCGCGCCTTCTCTGTATGAGAAGAGTGGGACAGCAATAGGCTGGTATTATTATTATTTAATAGCACCCAACGGGGTATTTCACATCACTAACCAATAAATGTAAGACATCATTTATATAAGATCTCTCCCAATTTTAGTCCTAAAAATATGGTTCTTTTTCAATTAACTGTAAAATTAGATTTTTTGTAAACAATAAATAGTTAGACAACTGAGTTGTTTATTTAGTGACGTCATAAGGTGAAAATGCCATACACATCCAAATTTTGACAGCTCATAAAAACTACGTCAATTGATGATGGTGTAAAATACCGTATTACAAAACCGTGCGTTTGCGTTTAAAATAAAACATTAATCTTAATTTGTTTACAGAAAAATGATCCACTGAACGAAACCAAGTACTTGCCTAGACTGGACAATGTAAGTTATAATTTTAAAACCCTTATCTATACTAATATTATAAAGGGGAAAAGTTTGTTTATTTATTTATTCAATGGACGCTCCAATCTCAAGAAGCAGTGGTTCGAATTGAAAAAAAAAAAAAAATTGTGTCGGATATCCCTTTTTTCGAGTACGGGTTATGATCCGGCTTTCAGTGTTCCGTAGTTCACGATTAGGAACCTTTATTTTGGAAAGATAGTCATTCTATAGGAAGATTTGTAAGTTCAGTACATATTAGAGAAAAGTGGTATTTTTAAAAATTAGTTACATCCGGGCGAAACTAAAGCGAATCGCTAGGAGATATATATTATTATAATATAATAAGACATAATAAGACTCACGAGAAGTAAGCAGTATTAACCAAAAACAAGGAAAACAACTAGTCTTACATTTATGTACAGTCAAAGTCAAAATCAAATAATTTATTTCCATTACACCAACAAAGGCACATTGAAACTTCATTTACAGAACAAAAATAAATCTAGTTGCCCATATATGTATACTATACTTGAAACAAACTAATTAGGATTATCACAACTCACTTTTTACAAATCTTCTATTTTTTACATGATTATCGCCTTTTTCACGCTAACTATTTATTAAGAAATCCTATTGCAGCATATTTCAATAGAATCGATGAAATAACATGCATATTACCTTGTTATTTCGAAAAACCAAGCAACGGTTTGTTTACCTCTATTCTTTATCGAATTTGGCTCAAGTCTAGTTGCCCATATTATATTAGGTTTATGTACTTTCCTGAAACATCGACTTGTAGCGAACATAAGTCCGAAATCGCTAATCTGCCTTGAGCGCGCGTGGTGATCAATGCTCGTTTTTACTTTTTTCTCTGTAAGACGCCTTTGCCCTGCAGTGGGACAGTAATAGGCTGGTATTGTTATATATTGTCCAAATATATATTTTTTTTATTTTTGGCAGGAATTAATATCTCGACACAGCAGTTTTACCTCCGTAGTAAGTACTTGCTTTTAAATATTAGTAAAACGATAGAACAATAGCTTTTCATCGAATGATTTTATTATTTTATTATTTAAGAGATAACCCATTAGATATAGAATATATCTACGTACGAGATATTTTTAATAATAAGTATCAATATTACAATTATTTTTTTGTTTCTTCAGAGAAGCGTATTAAGACAATTGCACAAAAGAAGACCAAGAAATACCGTAAGTGCAGAATAACGCTTTTTATTAGTAAAGCCGCCCTTAGCTTCGCCCGCGTGGATGTAGAAAGTTCCATCTCCTATAACCCTAGGGTTAGAATTTTAAAAATCCTTTCTAAAGGAACACACTCTTCTCAAAGAAAATATCCTCCCAGTTTTATTTCTCTGAGGGCGGAATACTCAAACGTCACTCAATTCTAAAACGCTCTCAAATCTATTGCTGTCCTTATTTTTTCCCTTTAGAATGACAAGGACAGCAAGAGACTTGAGAGTGTCTCAGAATTGAGTGCGTTCGAGTATTCGGCCATGAGACTATAAGTTTGTGCTGAGCGTTGACATGTCACCCAGACAATCAGTCAGTTTACAATTTCAGGTTTAAAGATGTCTTATAAGTTATAATACAGTTTATTAACCTATTTAAATATTTATGATTATTGGCGACTCCCTTGGTTAATTGTTATTATTATCATTGTCCGTTATTCCACGATAAATGTGACGCAATGTGAGCATATATATTATTGACTGAATAAATATTATTTTATTTTAGTACATTTCGCTCTACTTATCTTTAATTATACTTTCCTAATGTAAAGCCTGCTCTACGCTACTCGCAAAGTTGGTCGAAGTTGAGCGAATACGATAGTGTAGAAGGGCACTTCGCTTCGCTTCGTAGAACCTCGGCTCGCATCGGGCGACTTCCAGTCGTTGTCGGTTTTTGCGCACGAGTCAAAGGAGTCGAAGTGCTCCTCGCGAAGTTGCACGAGTATGTAGTCACATACTTCGGACTTCGATCAACTTCGATGAATACTTCGTCGAGGCAACTTCGCGAGTAGTGTAGAGCAGGCTTAATGTTTTTAATTTTCTCAGCAAATACATGGCGGAGATCGGCGTACTTTTATGCAAAGGCTAAAGAAAGCTGGCGAAATGAGGAATATAGGTAATGTTAGATAACATTAATAATAATCCAGTCAGCTGGGCGAAGACCGTCGTTGCGGATAAGACCGTACAGTGAGCTAAGCGACGAATTCTGAATAGCTCAACAAGAGTAACAAGAATTACAAGAGTAACAACCCAAGATCTCTCACTTCAACTGTTTCGTTAGTTTATCTTAGATTGCCATTATTGTAGCCATTCGGCACCGGGATTACGTATCTTGCAATAGCCGAGCGATCGCGATAATTTAGCAACATTTGCTTCTCAAACGTCAATTCAAAATACGTCACGCCAAATAGCAATATAGCGATAGTGCTGCCTCTGTAGAGCAATCAGTTAACTAAAATATGCATTTTTCGTTAGGTGGTTTCGTATTTAGTATGGTTTTTTAACCGACTTAAAAAAAAAGTAGGTTCTCTGTTCGACCTGTATGTATGTATGTATGTATGTTTGTCCGCGATTATCTCGCGTTTGGCTGAACCGATTTGGATACGGTTTTCAGCAAAGTGTTTGTTACATTCTGGGGAAGGTTTTAGTATATAGCACTCATGGATATCCCGTGACGTTGCGCGCAGGGAGCCGATTTCGTTTTATAAGCTTATAAGTAGTTTTATTTTGAAAGTTACTCTAAAACGTAGTCAGGCATTGGGACTCTAACTAAAAAGTAATAAAATAAAATACTTTTTCCAAAAAAAGGTAACCGACTTCAAAAACTAAAAGCACAAAAATAACTATTTCGGAAGTCGGTGGCTTCTCTTCTGCCGGTCGATTAGTGTTGCCACCGACTTCCGAAATAGTTATTTTTGTGCTTTTAGTTTTTGAAGTCGGTTATCTTTTTTTGGAAAAAGTATTTTATAAAAGTTTTTTTTTGTTAAAAGTGATATTTAATTAGTTCCAGCGATTGCAACTTTATCGTCATCGTAGCAAAAAGTGCATTAGAACAATCAGCGAGCAATTAGCAATCGGTTCATACATAATATGATTTTTTTTGACGTTAAGCGATTAATCGCGCGCTGATTGCGCGATCACTGCGCAAATATTGCTGATTGCTGTTTCATAGGTAATAACGCCGCGGATTTCTTTGTATTGCTTGCTGTCCGGTCTTGTCCGCGCTGACGGTCTTTGCCGAGCTGAATATACTTACTATACTTACTACTTAAAATATAAATGTGACAGTAAGTCTGTTTGTATCATGCTAAAACTACTGAACCGATTCAAATGAAATTTGGTGCTGGGATAGGCTATAGCCTGAGAAAGGACAGGATAGTTTTTGTCCCTAAAATCCCACGGGAACGGGAACTGAGCGGGTAAAACTGCCGGTGACAGCTAGTATAAAATAACATTTGTAATATTGTATAAATAAAACTCACTAATTATATTTTCAGTTTTCAGAGAAGGCAAAGGAAATGTTTTTTTTTTAAATATTTTTTTTTACTTTAATCAATAAATTCCTTTTTTACTACCTGTGCGAGCTAACATGGCACCTGGCTCGAAAACAAACCTCTCCTCGCGACCCCGCGCGGTGCCCCGCTCTCATCTTGCGAGTAGCGTTAGCATCACTATTTCAATATACGGCACAAGTTTAACTAAAATAGCGGATGTGCAGAGACAGATTTTCAGGCGTGCACATTTTTTTTTTTTTTTGTAACTTTTTTTCTAAGTAGCTTGTCAAAAAAAACGTAAAACGTTACGTAACGTATACGTTAGTAGATTGTAAAAACAAACCAAAAAAAAAATTAAGCCATAATTCTTTACTTTATCTAATTTGTTAATACTTATATGAGTCTCCCGTTTTTTTATTACTTTTTAATTGGTGGTAGCGTATACCTGTCAACTGTCATGGTGTTAGCACAAAATCGAACATTAACAAATTAACAAATTCATACATTTTTTTGCACTTATTACTTTAAATGTCATTCATTCGAGCCAGGTGCCATGTTATCTCGCACGGATAGTAGTATGAGTCTAAGTTCTGATATTTGATCAAATAGTAATTGGGTGTTTATATACCGCATCTACGAAGTAGAGAAAGAGATAAAATACACATATGGAGAAGTATACCAAACAATACACTGAAAATAGCCAACAAAATAGATTAAATTTTGTGGGCTATTTTTGTTCTATCTTATCTTGGAATTCATACAAAATTGCTACCAATCGCAGAAACGTTGAAAGATTTCTTAAAAGTTTACGAATGCTTAGTAAATGAACCAATGCCTATATTTCTCTTCTATTTCAGATGGAAATAACGCAGAGTCTAAGAAGGCAGTCACAATATCCAGTCCATTATATTCGAACAATATTCCACCAGAAAAGGTGGGTATCAAATAAAAAAATACATTGAGTGGTCATCGTGATAATATTAAATGCCCAAAAATTCTATTATTATATTTTTTTATAATCGGCCCAAACCCCGCGAGCAGGGCCAAGATTCGCTACCCTTATATTTCTTCCTATTTTTGAAAGGAGTTTATATTCAACTAAATAAAATCTGATTCATAATGACTTTTACATAATGAATTACTTGAGCGTGATCAAGGGCCAATCTGACCAAGTCAGGGTATAGCCGACCTCTAGTCAACAACGGTCTGCAATTCGATAATCAAATTTTATTTTAAGGGACCCGTCTGGACCCCCTAGACCCGGCCTTGTTATCTTATCTACTTAAAATTCAAGGAATGTTTTCTTCAACTGTATCAGATTATCTGATTACTGATAACACACCATTCTAACTCTAGTGACTGTTACGGAATGTTTATAATAGTTACCGTTACCCCGGAACATAAAAGGCAACCGAAGAAACATGAGTGGGTTTTAGTCAGTAAAAGTCTGACACGGCCTCCCGCCGCGCCCAGAACGGGAGACGTCATTTGATGATTTCCCACTCCCCAAAAAAAACTAGTGACTAGAATTAACTATTTTTGACGTTCCAAAGGGCCTGTATACTGGCCTAATAGAAACCAAACAATTTGACTTTGAATCCATAGGACACATCCCAGGAACCAGAAGATTCAAAAGACAACGACCCAACAAATCTCAATAGTCAAAAACTGGACATCACAATCCTCTGGTTGGCTCTGAACGAGGAGTGTGACGCTATGGTGGACCCTCATATACAGGGGCTGTACATCGCGTATACATTCTTAGGAAGAGGTGGCGCTGACCTTGAGACACCTATCAGCTTGCCCAAGCCCAAACATTATGTGGACAAGTGTCACTTCAACTTCAAGAAGAGTAAGTATTGTGCTGAATGGTTTTTGCTTTTGTCCAACATGTCAACTATAAACGGACATTCTACATCAAGGCAAAAGAGATCAAGAAAAAATCCCGACTAGAACCGTCGGGCAGTATAGCCAACAAGACACAACACCCGTCACGTAGGATTCTCCCTTTTTAATGGAAGATGGGGAACTTTACACTATGTTCTTCATACTTTTAAACATTGAAAAGGTCAAAAAAATCACAATACGCAAAAGCTGGACATTCCTCTGGTTGGCTTTTAATGAGGAATGCGACACATGTCCACATAATGTTTCGGCTTAAACATTATGTGGACAAGTGTAACTTCAACTTCAGAAAGAGTAAGTATTTTGTTTACTTTGGGAGCTTAACAATGCTCCCAAAGTCCAAGTCGTCATGTCAAACATAAAACAACATAATAAATGGCTTATCTTTCCAAATTAGAAATAGTGCTAAAATTATCATAGTTAATTAAGATTTCAGTGTAGTTTTATTGCATATATTTATTATATAGTTTATAATGAATCACTCAACCAACATATAGGAGAAATTATAATAATTACCTAGCATTGGATACAATTTAAGTTCTAAAAACACAAAACAACGCTGTCTCTGCAAAGACAAAAACAAAACAAAAAAATAATAACATGGCGTTGTATACTGTGTTCCATGAGACACGTCTATCAGGGTTATTTAGTAAAAAATATAATTTTTTTTAGCTTTCGAGTTGGAAGATTCAGACTTCCTGCAACTCGGCCATATGGCTAAGTGCCGCGCTGGCAGCAGGGTGGTGGAGAACGATAACGACTGCATCGTCTTCTCCGTCATCAGCGAGCCTACGGAGGATCCACTTGGCATTGAGAGCTGTGAGGATATTGGGTGAGGAGGCTTGGTTTGTTATAGAGATGGAGAACATAGACTTCCTGCAACTTGATGACATGGCCAGACTGCATCGTCTTCTCAGTTATCAGCGAGCCGACTGAGGACCCACTAGGCATCGAGAGCTGTGATATTAGGTGAAGAAACCTGGCTTTATTCTAGAGTTGAAGGACACAGAATTCCTGCACATGACCTCGTGGTGGAGAACAACAAGAACTGCATGATAGTTTCCGTCATTTCATCAGCGAGCTCACAGAGGACCCACTTAGCTTCAAGAGTTTGGTGAAGATATTGGGTAACACTTTGTTTTAATTTGGAGTTAAAGGACACAGAATTCCTGCAGTCTAACCAGATGGCAGCAGGTTAGTGGAGAACAACAACGACTGCAACATGTTCTCCGTCATCAGCGGGCTTTTAGAAGATCCAATTTATGTTAAAAAATAATTTGCATTAATGTGGCGTTATTATCAAAATCATTGTCATTTTATTGGCAAATTTTTCCCCTTTTGCGGATTTTGGACCCATTTCTAACCGTAGTCAATTTATCGTACAGGTACGCGTACCTATACTTGGGCGACCTGCTGGCCTACAGCTCGGACGGGCCCTCGTACACCGAGGTGATCCCAGTGCGCGCAGTGCAGCAGCCCGCCACCGTGGTGGGCGTGCTCGCCGTGCGCGTCGACGGGCTCGACCTCGTGCGCCGCTGTCTCGCACTCAACCCTAACTAGTAGCAGGTACTGTAGTTTTATAATTCGTATTTTCTAGTTTCTAAGTTTCTTTTCTGTGTAAGAAAATATCTTGAATGCAACCTGTACTTATAAATAAAATATGTGAGAAATACCCCACGTTACCATACCTTCAGCAGGAAACATGATCAATACTCTGGTCTGCAAGAGACTAATGGCAGGCAGCAATTATTATGCACAGTTACAATTGTGCTGTCCGAGCCAGCGCCTTACACGTTCATAACTTTTGGACTTTAAGTGACCACAATTACCAAATGAACTTTATATAATACGTTAGGGACTTCGGACAGGAGTTGGAGTATCGCGCCAATGCATTGCGAATATTGCACTGTATGTGAAAGCGTTATATCTCTCAACTAGCACGCACACGACGTGGACTCGTTGAAGGATTGCCGCTTCTCATCTGTCACATACTTATACGATTCGATTCTACTATTATTGCGAATGTGAAGTTTCTTACCGTGACAAATACGTGTAGCAAAAACTGTAATGCCAAAGCATTGCAGACGCTTTGTGACCCCAGAAACAAAGCTAAAAACAATGTTTGAGCCCATATGTGTTTATTTTCTTTTGCTATTTTATGTCTTACTTCTCCTTAATAGGTTGCACGTTCTAAAGTCTTCAATTTTTTTTTTTCATTTTTGGCAAAATTTTAATATGTTTCAAAATTCAGATCGAATCATCTTCTTCGTCGCGGTCGACCTCTACGATCATGTCTAGTGATCGACTATGTCCATCTCTTAAAATGCAATCGTTCTATTCATGTATAGCAGCTATACATGAATAGAACTACTCGTCTTCTAGCTATACATAGTCTTATAGCTAGACTATGTCAGCTAAAACAACATAGTCTACTGTTGTCCACAACGCTTTTGGATAACCTCTACTGGATTTTCAGAATTTTTCACTGTCTTAACGTTTTGTTGTCACATTATTTACCAAAGTTTTTATTTTCCTGATTTTGACCCTTTTTGCTGCATTGACGGGCCTGTTGGTCTAGTGGTCAGTGACCCTGACTGCTAAGCCGGAGGTCGTGGGTTCGATTCCCACCCAGGACAAACTTTGTGTGATGAGCATGATTGTTTGTTCTGTGTCTGGGTGTAATTTATCTATAATATGTATGTATTTATAAATTATATAAGTATGTTTATTAGTCGTCTAGTTACCATAGGTAAGCTTTGCTTAGTTTGGGATCAGATGATCGTGTGTGAGTTGTTCAAGGATATTTATTATTATTATTATTATTTATTAACCTCTTTTATTTGATTTCAAGAACAGGAGTCCGAGATAATATACAATACAGTGGTAAGTTACTTTTTTAAACGACTTAAAAAAGAGGTTTTTAATTTGACCTGTATTGTATATTTGTTCGCGATTATCTCGCATTGGGCTTAACCGATATTGAAGCTGCTTTCAGAAAAGTATTTGTTACATTTAGGCCTCTTGTCGACGACACGGTTATTCGTCCGTACGGCGTGTAAGCCGTACAGTTGAAAAAATGTGAGAGCTTGTACATGTCAAACTGGTTTCTTTCATCGCCAGCGATCAGCCATACGAATAAGAGTAGGTAAATCTTAACGAAACCGTGCGTACGTCCGGCGCCGTCGACACACTCCTATAGACTGCCATACAACACTGATGAAAATCACGGCGTGCGTAGACGCGGCGCGCCGAGGGAGCGAGGCGGCGCACACGGCGGCGGAGCCGGACCGTAGCGCCGCCGTGCACGTCTACAAGCTTCCATAGTAATCCATACAACACTGACGACCGTGGCTACATACGGCAAATTAATCGTGGATTCTCACGGCGAAAAACCGTGTGTGTACAAGAGGCCTAAGGGGCACTTATCGCGAGTTTTGTTTTCACCAACGTTTAAGTAACACTTAAATCATTAGGTGTTACTTATAATTTAGGGGATGAATTGACGACCCCGTAACGTTTAAGTGACGTATAGTTTTAGGTTATTTTGCGAATCGCCTGTGCACCAAACAATAAATAGTAATAATAATAAAATAGTAGATTAACCGACCCAAGCCATTGACTTCCGGAATTTAAGTTATTTTACTGTTTTAAACTTTTGAAGGCGGTTCTTTTTAGTTTTTTATTTATTTATGTTTTACATGTCTCTATAACATTAGTACTTTCCATATTAATATAGATCCCACTAAAAACATTTCATATAAAATGTAGCCAAGACAACCACATAAGGTATACCCTGTGAAAAATATATCAGATCTCATGTAGAGCCAAGCTTCTGAATCTACACGGCCTAACTCTACAGACCCTAACTTCACAAACTCTACATATATCAGTAAAAATGTATGGCTTCGCCGTTTCGCTACCGTCGTGGAGATGATGCGAAAATTAAGTTTTTGAAGTAAGTACCGAAACAGCCAAGGCATACATTTTTACTGATATATGTAGAGTTTGTGAAGTTAGGGTCTGTAGAGTTAGGCCGTGTAGATTCAGAAGCTTGGCTCTACATGAGATCTGATATATTTTTCACAGGGTATACCTTATGTGGTTGTCTTGGCTACATTTTATATGAAATGTTTTTAGTGGGATTTCAGTTCTTTTTGTAAGTTGCTAGGCAGTATTTTCATTGTATTTTTTTTTTCTTTTCGTTCACAGATTTTTTTGACTAAATTGACCTGAAAGTCCCACACTTTTTATTCTTAAAATACTTGAACGTACAACGGTGATCTTTCGATCTAGGAGAAATTATTAAAGGCTGTATTGCGCTCCCGAATAACCGTAGTATAAGACTCCACAATTTAAACGAGTTTTCGTGCAAACGTGCAAACAATTTTATTCTCAGTACATAAAAATTCAAATAGTACTTATACTTTCCGATGTAACGAAACCATAGCGCGATCTATTTCGATCCCAACGCCATCTAGGGAAGTAAGACTTAAACTTTTTGTCATCGAGGATCGCGCTACGATTCCGTTCAACACCGTAACAATTTAGGTATGTATGTATATTAACCAATTACCAATACATAAAATTATGCCCACTGAAATAAGCCGCAAAACTTATTTATACGAATACGAAAAATATTGCAATCGCAACACGACCGTCAACGACACAAGTTTATAATTTTCTTAGGTGGTTGATACCAAACTTACCAAACTTCTTATACCAAATGTCAGCTTTCTAGCACTACAGGAAGTAGCCACATCAGCAGTGTCGGCTTTCATAGCCCATAGCCCAATAGCCCAATCTTTCTCTTTGCATTTTTACTTGATTTGTTCAAACAAACTTCCACACCCCCATTTTAGGGGATGGAGGTCGAAATCTATAAGTTTATGAATTTTTCTGTTGGTTGTATACTAAACTTAGGCTACATACCAAATTTCAGCATTCTAGCACTTCAGGAAGTAGCCAAACATTTTGATGATCATCAGTGTGTCAGTGTGTCAGTGTGTCAGTGAATCAGTGACGAAATCGGTGTATTTTAGATATCAATAAAATTTAAAGTATAAAAGCTATTCAATTGAAACTTTGTATGTTTATTGAGTCTGTTATTGACATTATTTCTTGTGAATATGAAGTGTCTGGACAGATTGATATGTATGCGATAAAATGATTTGATTTCAGACTCCAAGAGTGAAATCTCCGGGAGATATTATAGCGCATGCGCTGGATGTAAGTGTTTAAATAATAATTTGAGTAGATGATCTAACAATAATTAATTAATATGACCTGATGTACCCAAATAATATTACATTGTACAACATTTGTTGGTTTTAGTAATTTTAAAACCATTTTTATATAATTATTTTAAAAATCCTGATATTTTCCATGTTATTTTAATTTGATCGCGTGATATAAATTATTAAAATGTAATGCGCGATTAAATGGTATAGCGGTGCCGCCAGTAACTTTTGATGGCAATGTCATTCCATTTAGCTCTGACGTCAAGGATCTGGGTTTGTATGTCGACACTTGCTTGGACTGGCGTAAGCAGGTCGCGAGTGTGAGCAATAAAGTTACCGGATCTTTACGTTCACTGTATAGGTTGAAAAATTTACTACCATCTCGCATAAAGGCAATGCTGGTACAGTCCCTCATTTTCCCCATTATTGATTATGGTGATGTGTGTTACTATGACCTGAATGCAGATCTACTCAATAAACTTGATCGTCTTCTTAATAACTGCATTCGATTCGTTTTTAATCTCCGTAAGTACGATCATGTGTCCGCGCACCGTGCAATCTTAAAATGGTTGCCCATTAGGCAGCGCAGAGCGTTAAGGGCCTTGACCACCTTGTTTTCACTTCTACACAAACCCAGTTCACCTTCCTATCTCACTTCTCTCTTTCAATATTTATGTTCTGCGCACAGCAAAAATCTACGTTCTTCCAATAACCGTCTTCTGCGATGTCCGTCTCACCGTTCTGGTTTCCTTAAATCTTCTTTCCCTATCCAAGCGGTTTTCCTATGGAATGCGCTTCCTCTGAATATCAGGATGGCTACCAATCAGTTCACATTTAAAGTAAAAGCTCGAGAACATTTACTCAAGGAGTTGGCAGACTCGTCTCACAGTTAATTTGTTGTATTTTTCTATGTATTTATTTGTATCTCTCTCTACATTGTATATACAGTAATGTATGTATGGATATATATATATATATATATATGTATAATATATATATATATATATATATATATATATATATATATATATATATATATATATATATATATATATATATATTATTTCCTTATAGCAGGGGACATAGATCTATTCAGCTGTACTCTGAATGAATTCACAAAGGTGGCAATGTTTATAATTTCCTACAGAATTAATGTGTAAGTGTAATATGTGTACCTATGTGTTAATAGTATATGTATAGTGAAATGTAGAATATTATATGTGTGTGTGTGTATGTTTAACTATCGTCTTGGGTTGCCTGTAAAGATAGTTTAAATATGGTTAAATAAATAAATAAATAAATAAATAAATAAATATTATTATATATGTATTTCTATATTTATTTAAGTATTATATTATTTTATTTTAACTTCCTGTAACTTTTCTGTATTTTTGCACCTACTATGTTTTGTCTCTGCATCACCCTAAGGTAGACTGGTAGAAAATGCCTAAGGCATTAAGTCCGCCTCTGTACGGTGTTGTACATAAAGTTAAATAAATAAATAAATAAATAAATATATCAACAACATAAAAAAAACTTAGAATCCCCAAGAATCATTCAGAACTCTAATTACGGGACAATTTTATAGCACTTGTAACGATTTCCGGTAATTTTAGGCTATAACCATATATTTGATAGTAATAGTACCCAAAAAAGCGTGACGTGGTGATCAATGCTCGCGCCTTCTCTGTATGAGAAGAGTGGGACAGCAATAGGCTGGTATTATTATTATTTAATAGCACCCAACGGGGTATTTCACATCACTAACCAATAAATGTAAGACATCATTTATATAAGATCTCTCCCAATTTTAGTCCTAAAAATATGGTTCTTTTTCAATTAACTGTAAAATTAGATTTTTTGTAAACAATAAATAGTTAGACAACTGAGTTGTTTATTTAGTGACGTCATAAGGTGAAAATGCCATACACATCCAAATTTTGACAGCTCATAAAAACTACGTCAATTGATGATGGTGTAAAATACCGTATTACAAAACCGTGCGTTTGCGTTTAAAATAAAACATTAATCTTAATTTGTTTACAGAAAAATGATCCACTGAACGAAACCAAGTACTTGCCTAGACTGGACAATGTAAGTTATAATTTTAAAACCCTTATCTATACTAATATTATAAAGGGGAAAAGTTTGTTTATTTATTTATTCAATGGACGCTCCAATCTCAAGAAGCAGTGGTTCGAATTGAAAAAAAAAAAAAAATTGTGTCGGATATCCCTTTTTTCGAGTACGGGTTATGATCCGGCTTTCAGTGTTCCGTAGTTCACGATTAGGAACCTTTATTTTGGAAAGATAGTCATTCTATAGGAAGATTTGTAAGTTCAGTACATATTAGAGAAAAGTGGTATTTTTAAAAATTAGTTACATCCGGGCGAAACTAAAGCGAATCGCTAGGAGATATATATTATTATAATATAATAAGACATAATAAGACTCACGAGAAGTAAGCAGTATTAACCAAAAACAAGGAAAACAACTAGTCTTACATTTATGTACAGTCAAAGTCAAAATCAAATAATTTATTTCCATTACACCAACAAAGGCACATTGAAACTTCATTTACAGAACAAAAATAAATCTAGTTGCCCATATATGTATACTATACTTGAAACAAACTAATTAGGATTATCACAACTCACTTTTTACAAATCTTCTATTTTTTACATGATTATCGCCTTTTTCACGCTAACTATTTATTAAGAAATCCTATTGCAGCATATTTCAATAGAATCGATGAAATAACATGCATATTACCTTGTTATTTCGAAAAACCAAGCAACGGTTTGTTTACCTCTATTCTTTATCGAATTTGGCTCAAGTCTAGTTGCCCATATTATATTAGGTTTATGTACTTTCCTGAAACATCGACTTGTAGCGAACATAAGTCCGAAATCGCTAATCTGCCTTGAGCGCGCGTGGTGATCAATGCTCGTTTTTACTTTTTTCTCTGTAAGACGCCTTTGCCCTGCAGTGGGACAGTAATAGGCTGGTATTGTTATATATTGTCCAAATATATATTTTTTTTATTTTTGGCAGGAATTAATATCTCGACACAGCAGTTTTACCTCCGTAGTAAGTACTTGCTTTTAAATATTAGTAAAACGATAGAACAATAGCTTTTCATCGAATGATTTTATTATTTTATTATTTAAGAGATAACCCATTAGATATAGAATATATCTACGTACGAGATATTTTTAATAATAAGTATCAATATTACAATTATTTTTTTGTTTCTTCAGAGAAGCGTATTAAGACAATTGCACAAAAGAAGACCAAGAAATACCGTAAGTGCAGAATAACGCTTTTTATTAGTAAAGCCGCCCTTAGCTTCGCCCGCGTGGATGTAGAAAGTTCCATCTCCTATAACCCTAGGGTTAGAATTTTAAAAATCCTTTCTAAAGGAACACACTCTTCTCAAAGAAAATATCCTCCCAGTTTTATTTCTCTGAGGGCGGAATACTCAAACGTCACTCAATTCTAAAACGCTCTCAAATCTATTGCTGTCCTTATTTTTTCCCTTTAGAATGACAAGGACAGCAAGAGACTTGAGAGTGTCTCAGAATTGAGTGCGTTCGAGTATTCGGCCATGAGACTATAAGTTTGTGCTGAGCGTTGACATGTCACCCAGACAATCAGTCAGTTTACAATTTCAGGTTTAAAGATGTCTTATAAGTTATAATACAGTTTATTAACCTATTTAAATATTTATGATTATTGGCGACTCCCTTGGTTAATTGTTATTATTATCATTGTCCGTTATTCCACGATAAATGTGACGCAATGTGAGCATATATATTATTGACTGAATAAATATTATTTTATTTTAGTACATTTCGCTCTACTTATCTTTAATTATACTTTCCTAATGTAAAGCCTGCTCTACGCTACTCGCAAAGTTGGTCGAAGTTGAGCGAATACGATAGTGTAGAAGGGCACTTCGCTTCGCTTCGTAGAACCTCGGCTCGCATCGGGCGACTTCCAGTCGTTGTCGGTTTTTGCGCACGAGTCAAAGGAGTCGAAGTGCTCCTCGCGAAGTTGCACGAGTATGTAGTCACATACTTCGGACTTCGATCAACTTCGATGAATACTTCGTCGAGGCAACTTCGCGAGTAGTGTAGAGCAGGCTTAATGTTTTTAATTTTCTCAGCAAATACATGGCGGAGATCGGCGTACTTTTATGCAAAGGCTAAAGAAAGCTGGCGAAATGAGGAATATAGGTAATGTTAGATAACATTAATAATAATCCAGTCAGCTGGGCGAAGACCGTCGTTGCGGATAAGACCGTACAGTGAGCTAAGCGACGAATTCTGAATAGCTCAACAAGAGTAACAAGAATTACAAGAGTAACAACCCAAGATCTCTCACTTCAACTGTTTCGTTAGTTTATCTTAGATTGCCATTATTGTAGCCATTCGGCACCGGGATTACGTATCTTGCAATAGCCGAGCGATCGCGATAATTTAGCAACATTTGCTTCTCAAACGTCAATTCAAAATACGTCACGCCAAATAGCAATATAGCGATAGTGCTGCCTCTGTAGAGCAATCAGTTAACTAAAATATGCATTTTTCGTTAGGTGGTTTCGTATTTAGTATGGTTTTTTAACCGACTTAAAAAAAAAGTAGGTTCTCTGTTCGACCTGTATGTATGTATGTATGTATGTTTGTCCGCGATTATCTCGCGTTTGGCTGAACCGATTTGGATACGGTTTTCAGCAAAGTGTTTGTTACATTCTGGGGAAGGTTTTAGTATATAGCACTCATGGATATCCCGTGACGTTGCGCGCAGGGAGCCGATTTCGTTTTATAAGCTTATAAGTAGTTTTATTTTGAAAGTTACTCTAAAACGTAGTCAGGCATTGGGACTCTAACTAAAAAGTAATAAAATAAAATACTTTTTCCAAAAAAAGGTAACCGACTTCAAAAACTAAAAGCACAAAAATAACTATTTCGGAAGTCGGTGGCTTCTCTTCTGCCGGTCGATTAGTGTTGCCACCGACTTCCGAAATAGTTATTTTTGTGCTTTTAGTTTTTGAAGTCGGTTATCTTTTTTTGGAAAAAGTATTTTATAAAAGTTTTTTTTTGTTAAAAGTGATATTTAATTAGTTCCAGCGATTGCAACTTTATCGTCATCGTAGCAAAAAGTGCATTAGAACAATCAGCGAGCAATTAGCAATCGGTTCATACATAATATGATTTTTTTTGACGTTAAGCGATTAATCGCGCGCTGATTGCGCGATCACTGCGCAAATATTGCTGATTGCTGTTTCATAGGTAATAACGCCGCGGATTTCTTTGTATTGCTTGCTGTCCGGTCTTGTCCGCGCTGACGGTCTTTGCCGAGCTGAATATACTTACTATACTTACTACTTAAAATATAAATGTGACAGTAAGTCTGTTTGTATCATGCTAAAACTACTGAACCGATTCAAATGAAATTTGGTGCTGGGATAGGCTATAGCCTGAGAAAGGACAGGATAGTTTTTGTCCCTAAAATCCCACGGGAACGGGAACTGAGCGGGTAAAACTGCCGGTGACAGCTAGTATAAAATAACATTTGTAATATTGTATAAATAAAACTCACTAATTATATTTTCAGTTTTCAGAGAAGGCAAAGGAAATGTTTTTTTTTTAAATATTTTTTTTTACTTTAATCAATAAATTCCTTTTTTACTACCTGTGCGAGCTAACATGGCACCTGGCTCGAAAACAAACCTCTCCTCGCGACCCCGCGCGGTGCCCCGCTCTCATCTTGCGAGTAGCGTTAGCATCACTATTTCAATATACGGCACAAGTTTAACTAAAATAGCGGATGTGCAGAGACAGATTTTCAGGCGTGCACATTTTTTTTTTTTTTTGTAACTTTTTTTCTAAGTAGCTTGTCAAAAAAAACGTAAAACGTTACGTAACGTATACGTTAGTAGATTGTAAAAACAAACCAAAAAAAAAATTAAGCCATAATTCTTTACTTTATCTAATTTGTTAATACTTATATGAGTCTCCCGTTTTTTTATTACTTTTTAATTGGTGGTAGCGTATACCTGTCAACTGTCATGGTGTTAGCACAAAATCGAACATTAACAAATTAACAAATTCATACATTTTTTTGCACTTATTACTTTAAATGTCATTCATTCGAGCCAGGTGCCATGTTATCTCGCACGGATAGTAGTATGAGTCTAAGTTCTGATATTTGATCAAATAGTAATTGGGTGTTTATATACCGCATCTACGAAGTAGAGAAAGAGATAAAATACACATATGGAGAAGTATACCAAACAATACACTGAAAATAGCCAACAAAATAGATTAAATTTTGTGGGCTATTTTTGTTCTATCTTATCTTGGAATTCATACAAAATTGCTACCAATCGCAGAAACGTTGAAAGATTTCTTAAAAGTTTACGAATGCTTAGTAAATGAACCAATGCCTATATTTCTCTTCTATTTCAGATGGAAATAACGCAGAGTCTAAGAAGGCAGTCACAATATCCAGTCCATTATATTCGAACAATATTCCACCAGAAAAGGTGGGTATCAAATAAAAAAATACATTGAGTGGTCATCGTGATAATATTAAATGCCCAAAAATTCTATTATTATATTTTTTTATAATCGGCCCAAACCCCGCGAGCAGGGCCAAGATTCGCTACCCTTATATTTCTTCCTATTTTTGAAAGGAGTTTATATTCAACTAAATAAAATCTGATTCATAATGACTTTTACATAATGAATTACTTGAGCGTGATCAAGGGCCAATCTGACCAAGTCAGGGTATAGCCGACCTCTAGTCAACAACGGTCTGCAATTCGATAATCAAATTTTATTTTAAGGGACCCGTCTGGACCCCCTAGACCCGGCCTTGTTATCTTATCTACTTAAAATTCAAGGAATGTTTTCTTCAACTGTATCAGATTATCTGATTACTGATAACACACCATTCTAACTCTAGTGACTGTTACGGAATGTTTATAATAGTTACCGTTACCCCGGAACATAAAAGGCAACCGAAGAAACATGAGTGGGTTTTAGTCAGTAAAAGTCTGACACGGCCTCCCGCCGCGCCCAGAACGGGAGACGTCATTTGATGATTTCCCACTCCCCAAAAAAAACTAGTGACTAGAATTAACTATTTTTGACGTTCCAAAGGGCCTGTATACTGGCCTAATAGAAACCAAACAATTTGACTTTGAATCCATAGGACACATCCCAGGAACCAGAAGATTCAAAAGACAACGACCCAACAAATCTCAATAGTCAAAAACTGGACATCACAATCCTCTGGTTGGCTCTGAACGAGGAGTGTGACGCTATGGTGGACCCTCATATACAGGGGCTGTACATCGCGTATACATTCTTAGGAAGAGGTGGCGCTGACCTTGAGACACCTATCAGCTTGCCCAAGCCCAAACATTATGTGGACAAGTGTCACTTCAACTTCAAGAAGAGTAAGTATTGTGCTGAATGGTTTTTGCTTTTGTCCAACATGTCAACTATAAACGGACATTCTACATCAAGGCAAAAGAGATCAAGAAAAAATCCCGACTAGAACCGTCGGGCAGTATAGCCAACAAGACACAACACCCGTCACGTAGGATTCTCCCTTTTTAATGGAAGATGGGGAACTTTACACTATGTTCTTCATACTTTTAAACATTGAAAAGGTCAAAAAAATCACAATACGCAAAAGCTGGACATTCCTCTGGTTGGCTTTTAATGAGGAATGCGACACATGTCCACATAATGTTTCGGCTTAAACATTATGTGGACAAGTGTAACTTCAACTTCAGAAAGAGTAAGTATTTTGTTTACTTTGGGAGCTTAACAATGCTCCCAAAGTCCAAGTCGTCATGTCAAACATAAAACAACATAATAAATGGCTTATCTTTCCAAATTAGAAATAGTGCTAAAATTATCATAGTTAATTAAGATTTCAGTGTAGTTTTATTGCATATATTTATTATATAGTTTATAATGAATCACTCAACCAACATATAGGAGAAATTATAATAATTACCTAGCATTGGATACAATTTAAGTTCTAAAAACACAAAACAACGCTGTCTCTGCAAAGACAAAAACAAAACAAAAAAATAATAACATGGCGTTGTATACTGTGTTCCATGAGACACGTCTATCAGGGTTATTTAGTAAAAAATATAATTTTTTTTAGCTTTCGAGTTGGAAGATTCAGACTTCCTGCAACTCGGCCATATGGCTAAGTGCCGCGCTGGCAGCAGGGTGGTGGAGAACGATAACGACTGCATCGTCTTCTCCGTCATCAGCGAGCCTACGGAGGATCCACTTGGCATTGAGAGCTGTGAGGATATTGGGTGAGGAGGCTTGGTTTGTTATAGAGATGGAGAACATAGACTTCCTGCAACTTGATGACATGGCCAGACTGCATCGTCTTCTCAGTTATCAGCGAGCCGACTGAGGACCCACTAGGCATCGAGAGCTGTGATATTAGGTGAAGAAACCTGGCTTTATTCTAGAGTTGAAGGACACAGAATTCCTGCACATGACCTCGTGGTGGAGAACAACAAGAACTGCATGATAGTTTCCGTCATTTCATCAGCGAGCTCACAGAGGACCCACTTAGCTTCAAGAGTTTGGTGAAGATATTGGGTAACACTTTGTTTTAATTTGGAGTTAAAGGACACAGAATTCCTGCAGTCTAACCAGATGGCAGCAGGTTAGTGGAGAACAACAACGACTGCAACATGTTCTCCGTCATCAGCGGGCTTTTAGAAGATCCAATTTATGTTAAAAAATAATTTGCATTAATGTGGCGTTATTATCAAAATCATTGTCATTTTATTGGCAAATTTTTCCCCTTTTGCGGATTTTGGACCCATTTCTAACCGTAGTCAATTTATCGTACAGGTACGCGTACCTATACTTGGGCGACCTGCTGGCCTACAGCTCGGACGGGCCCTCGTACACCGAGGTGATCCCAGTGCGCGCAGTGCAGCAGCCCGCCACCGTGGTGGGCGTGCTCGCCGTGCGCGTCGACGGGCTCGACCTCGTGCGCCGCTGTCTCGCACTCAACCCTAACTAGTAGCAGGTACTGTAGTTTTATAATTCGTATTTTCTAGTTTCTAAGTTTCTTTTCTGTGTAAGAAAATATCTTGAATGCAACCTGTACTTATAAATAAAATATGTGAGAAATACCCCACGTTACCATACCTTCAGCAGGAAACATGATCAATACTCTGGTCTGCAAGAGACTAATGGCAGGCAGCAATTATTATGCACAGTTACAATTGTGCTGTCCGAGCCAGCGCCTTACACGTTCATAACTTTTGGACTTTAAGTGACCACAATTACCAAATGAACTTTATATAATACGTTAGGGACTTCGGACAGGAGTTGGAGTATCGCGCCAATGCATTGCGAATATTGCACTGTATGTGAAAGCGTTATATCTCTCAACTAGCACGCACACGACGTGGACTCGTTGAAGGATTGCCGCTTCTCATCTGTCACATACTTATACGATTCGATTCTACTATTATTGCGAATGTGAAGTTTCTTACCGTGACAAATACGTGTAGCAAAAACTGTAATGCCAAAGCATTGCAGACGCTTTGTGACCCCAGAAACAAAGCTAAAAACAATGTTTGAGCCCATATGTGTTTATTTTCTTTTGCTATTTTATGTCTTACTTCTCCTTAATAGGTTGCACGTTCTAAAGTCTTCAATTTTTTTTTTTCATTTTTGGCAAAATTTTAATATGTTTCAAAATTCAGATCGAATCATCTTCTTCGTCGCGGTCGACCTCTACGATCATGTCTAGTGATCGACTATGTCCATCTCTTAAAATGCAATCGTTCTATTCATGTATAGCAGCTATACATGAATAGAACTACTCGTCTTCTAGCTATACATAGTCTTATAGCTAGACTATGTCAGCTAAAACAACATAGTCTACTGTTGTCCACAACGCTTTTGGATAACCTCTACTGGATTTTCAGAATTTTTCACTGTCTTAACGTTTTGTTGTCACATTATTTACCAAAGTTTTTATTTTCCTGATTTTGACCCTTTTTGCTGCATTGACGGGCCTGTTGGTCTAGTGGTCAGTGACCCTGACTGCTAAGCCAGAGGTCGTGGGTTCGATTCCCACCCAGGACAAACTTTGTGTGATGAGCATAATTGTTTGTTCTGTGTCTGGGTGTTATTTATCTATAATATATGTATGTATTTAAAAATTATATAAGTATGTATATCAGTTGTCTGATTACCATAACACAAGCTCTGCTTAGCTTGGGATCAGATAGCCGTGTGTAAGATGTCCCAGGATATTTATTTTATTATTTTTATTTTATTGTCGGTAGTACCTATCCGTACATAATATCTTGTTGAATCCTTCTAAATCCAATCGATCGAGTGTATTTATGTAAGTTACTAAACAATCGCAGAAATTTAAAACAATCAGATATCGTGTACAGATTCGATTATTGTTTCAATAGGCAACTTATTATTCTAAATTCCGTAACACACATTCCTGTCAGTCAGTCTGTACATCATGACACACAGACATGTATATCCGAATTCCGTAACAATTACGCTGTTTCGTATTAGGGTTTCGTTCGTACAAACATTAAAGTATATCCTCTATTTCAGATTGCCGCATGTCTCTACGTAACTGTCGAAATACTGCTTCGTTCTTTTTGTACCCCGTATGTGTTTTTGTACCTAAATTAAAATTATTTAATTATTTGTTTATTTCTGTTATTATTTTTAGCTAAGAGGAGTAATATATGTAATTTAGTTTAGTTGTACAATGTTTGTACTTTTTTAATACTTTTCAATTCAACGCATTGACGCGACTTTTCAACACTCATTAGTCTTTAGCCCAAGTAACACAGAAAGCATTTTAACAAACGAAAATTAAACTTATGTAAAACTTAAGGCCCGTATAAACTTTTATATAAGTTCACCGAGCATCTTGACGCTTTATATTGGCATTTCAAAACCGTCTAGATGCTTTATACTGTATAACGGTTGGATAATGGTATATCAAAATGCTTTTGTGAAGCTTTTAGTTTCAGTGCAGCAAACCACAATGCTGTTGTACAGCTTTCAGCTGTTTTCAGTGCAGTTGGATTTACAGTAGCTTTTTTAAGTAGTAAATAAATGCTCAATGTTGTTTAATAGCACAAATATGAACCATTATAATGCCACGAAAATCCTCTATACAACTTTTAGCTGTTTTTAGTACCTTAGGGTCTACAATAGCATTTTAAAGTAGTAAGATAATGCCTAATGCTGGGTAATAGCATAAACTTGTATCATTATAATGCACCGAAATTTGTTAAACGGCTTTGAGCTGTATTTAGTGCCCTTTGTTGTGTAATAGCACATCTAAGTGCTAAATAAAAGCCTAGTGCTGCTGAACAGCATGAACGTGAACCTATGTGATGCTTGTATTTTTAAAGATCAACTGAGTGCTGTTGTACTGCTAACAGCTCTTTAAACAAATACAAGTGAGTTATTGAAATGTGTAAAGCTGCATATACATTCAATTTACTGCATTCGTAAAACCATTTGTCGACATCTGTGTGTATTGCGTAACCGTGTGTTTAGCATACGTTTATAATGAAGCTGGTTAAGTGCGAGTCGGACTCGCGCAACAAGGGTTCCGTAAAATGGACACCTACATTCATCAACAATATTTGAAAAAAAAAACTACAAATTTCCGGATTTCGGAGTTCTTTTTTTACTTTTGCTACATGACATTGCCGATCAACTGATGAGGCCTAAGTTATTGAGATTTGTCATAAACCTACAGGGTGAATAATTATATCTGTATTCTGTTATGTTTGTGTTTTTATACCTACGTTGGATATTGAAAAATATATTATCTTTAATATCCATCCATACGAATTTAAGATGTACAAAAATTCTAAAATGGGTTTTATTGTTTTGCTCAAAGATCTCCAAAATTCCGTTCAAGTAATGGCACCAATTCAGTCTACATCAAGTTTACTGGTATATCGGTGAACTCATATAGGACTACTTTATAGTCAATGGCACTACAGTGGTTCATCAAAAGTCTTCTCTCTGGCCTCTGGCCTTAATAATTGTACATGTGTGAGTATTTATACTGCTGGCAGCATTAAGTAACCTTTTTAAACGCTCACCGGGCTGCTATAGGCGGCCACCATTTTGTAAATATTTTATAACCTAAAAATATTATCCTTCTAACTCATTTATAAAAGTAATAGACCTATATAATAATAATTAACTTAATCCAATACTTCCCAACCAATACTGTTATTAAATTATGCAAAATTCGTTCTATACTAAGAATACAAAATTGTTTTGGTTAATTCACACAATAACATTTTATATCAAAATCACAAAATATCAAAGGCGCTTGAAAATTTTCAAAGAAACTTATATAGATATTTACAGTAAACTACATTGCGCAGTAATATTTGAAGGTATGAAATAAAAAAAGAGTCAAAACCGAACCCAGTATTATAAATTTTGTTTTAAAAATGGTGTCACGCACTGAGTTTTGACGTCTTCGTTCATATTATATTGCGAGCCAAAGTTGATAAATTGCAACGACGCGCGACGGGACGTTCAGAGTATTATAACAATTAGTACCGTGGCATTAGATACGTTTTTGCAATGATGTAGGGTTTATTTTAGTTCTAACTGTGAACCCTTATGTAGCTCCAATCATTCTTTTACTACATTCTAATGCTGTTATAATGCTTTTGTAATGTAATTAGCATCTTCACTATCAATGGCATTGCTAGTGTAATGCGTTTGGCAACTTCGTTGACCGTAATAATGTTTCTTTAATGCAACTGGTACTTTCTTTGACCACAGTAATGCTTCTTTAATGCAACTGGTACTTTATTTGACCACAATAATGCTAATATAATGCGCCTGTAATGCGATTCAACAACTATTGTGAACATATTAAGGATCTAAAGCCGTATAATTTGTGCCCAAATAAGCATTACAGTAGCCGTATAAACGTTTGTAATGCTACTATGGAACTAAATCAACATGCGGAAACGATACAAAAATGCTGTAAGTCGGCCGTTATAATGCTTTGATGTGTTACTTGGGAGGTATGTCAATAAAGCTTGGCACTTGGCAGACAAGTATTACACACTATGCGGCCCAAAATGGCGCAACATAGCTCACATACCACTGAGTTTTAAAATTTAAATCATAGGCTATCGATCGCAGTTCGATTCAAGTGGATTTCAATACAAACGTGAGTTAGGAACAGTATCAAAATACGTGTGAGTGAGCAGTCACGGTTGTGTTTGGGCGAGAGACGCACGCGCCGCCAATAGTTGGCGATCGAACCGTTTCGTAATACTCTTGTAATAGTCGCTACCGACCCCATTGACGACATCCTCTGTGTATAACCCCACCCAACCATCGTGTGTGAAGTGCAGTGAATGATAACAAATGTCTACACGACTTACTTAACGAACACACGGTTTTTGTAATCTTTAAAGCTAAATCATAACCGACATGAAACATACAAAATATACAAACTAAAACATGTAAAATACTTCAGGTATTGTACTAAACATGCTAAAAATATCAAAACTAGCAGTAATACCCTAATGTAAATATAAATATGTATAAAACACGTTATAAATGTAAAGCCACAACGGTAAAGACAGTGATGTCAACAAAATTAAAACGATTCATAATAAACACATTACTCGTAAGAAAAATGAAATGTTTACTGTAAGAGATGAAGAAATCATGTTTTCTCGCTGAATATAAATGGCATCGGTATCAGAAAGTGAACTAGAAATTTATATTGAACTAGCTTTTGCCCGCGGCTTCGCTCGCGTTAGAAAGAGACAAAAAGTACTCCACTCAAAAAATCACGTCAATTCATCGCTCCGTTTTGCCGTAAAAGAAAGACAAACAGACAGACAGACAGACACACTTTCCCATTTATAATATTAGTATGGATAATAACAATGTAACATTTTTTTATCTTACAACTGAAAGCTTTCGATCGTTCTATTTTTTTAGGACAATGTTACTATTATTTAAGAAAATGGAAAGGAAATTTGCCTAGCAATTATCGATGTTGGCTCTGTCTTCGAATCCGATTTTTAAATCTAGCATGAAGTAGTGCAACTGTTGCTATGTGCACATGACAACCATCTTTTTTACCGATTATCTGCTGTGAAGCATATGTCTTATGGGTCTATGTACTTCGTCGGGAATGTATGAGCGTCTGAACCACTACCGTTATAAAAACCTTCAGTTTAATTTCATCCTGTATACAAACGATCAACAACTGACATTCACTGCTGTTTCCTTTCAAAATTAATCCTCCCTTTCATTTAAACTGTCGTTAGTAATAAAAAGCGTCTCACGTTAAACCCCCAAGTAATAAGATCGATAATATTTCATTTCATTTTCCCAGTCTTGTCTCGCTAAGATTAATCGGTCAATCAATCTGCCGACTGCATAGGCTCCGCGTCCTTGCCCCAGTGCCGTGCCAAAGACGCGGACGCAATTAGACCGGCCTACCTGGCCTGTAGAACACCTACAAACTTTCTTCGCACACCAAACAATGTATAACAGACCTTAGTACCCCGTGATAAGAGCTTCAACACTCGCAAATTTTAATTAGCAGACTTTTCTTTGACAAACTTTTTCTTATCGACAATCAAGGGATTCTAGGTCTTATTGCGTGTGGTGTAGGAGTGATTGGAAGTGCAGTGGTGAATTTGTGGAGTTGTAAACAGAGAGGAACGCGGAGCTGATTGGCGCGTCGCACTGACATTTGGACGTCGAACAGTTCTTTCGATCTTAGTATCAACTTTTAGAACTATCGTTTGAATGACATCATCTGTAATCAATAGTTCTTGTTTGCTTTTTTTCTCTTATTTTCTGAAGATATTAGTAGACTTTTTGTTAATTTCTCTCAAAGTCAATTTGTTTATTTCCATTAGACCATTGAAAGCACTTTGGAACGACAAGCAAAGTAGATAAATCTAAATGCCCATTCCAAAAGGTAGTTTCTGGATGGGCAAGAAAATCCATACTAACACGCTGTTTTCAAAATATTTTATTTAACAAAACCTTGAGTCTTGCTGTCACACTCACTAACTCTATCAATTTCCACATCACTATAGAAAATTGGTCACTATTTCATGGCGATATTTAAAAAAAATAAAAAGCCGGTTAAAAAAGCATAAAACCTAAGTTGCTATTTCATAATGTTTTAGTCAATTCGAATAAAATATCACCGCATTGGATAAGCTTGCTGCATTACATCCATCATTCCACGACTAGTTTAATTTTCAACAAAATAGGTCATAACGGTACTACTCACTTGTAAATAGGTTAACCGTCAATCATTGCGCATGGGCATAGTTCTCATAACATTTTGCCTTTGTCTATGAATATGTGAGTCTCCCAATAGACAATCGGTAAATTTTAGGTTATGATTTTTCTTCTGGTACTCTCATGGCCCAGGAGTTAAAACGCTTTCATGCTGAGAACTGTTAGTTACTGGGCGAGTCCTAAAGTGTTTTTTTCAATTCTTGTACTTCCTAACTTTATCTAGATTCCAGTCTGTTGTCATTCGTAGATTTTTGACAGTCGCTAGGGTTGGTCCAGAAATTAAACCTAACTAATTATTAATTACTTTAATTATTAATTTAACCTCAGTCTAAATTCTTCGTCCTGGGTTGTGGATGTCTGATCAGTATCCTCTCGCCAGTCGGAACATTCTTCAAAAAACTCCCTACGCCAGTCGGAACATTCTTCAATAAACCCCCTAACTGGCGTCATTTTTTTAAGATTTGGTGTATGATGAGCGATCTGTTACGAGCACCCGTGTGTTCGCGCGACAGTTGTAGTCTTTTTTTGAAGTTTTCCTTACGAGCACACGGGTGTTCGTAACGACAGTTGAGGGGGTATTCAGTTGGATCCAGTGAAACCTTAGTCTTCGTGGACTCGTGGAGTTTACCTTCTTTTATAATAATTAACGCATATAAATTGTGAATGAAAACACGTATTTACTTCCCATTCATAAACCGTATTTATAATAAAACACATGTGGCGCAGATTATCTCAGTCGTGTTTATTTGTACAATGAAACCTATCAGACTAAACAAATTGTTGAGAAATAATTTGTATAGTAAGAAGGAAGCCACGGCGATGTTTTAAAAATCATCAGACGTTTCCTGTTACACACAAGAAATGCGGAATCAAGGAAATGTAAAGAGAATTAATGCCAATTGATATACTACTTCTGATACCTATATATTTTGTTATCATCCGTTGTTTACCTAAATTATAAATGCGATTGTGACTGTCGGTTTGCTATAGCTATAAAGTGATATTACCATTAAATTGTCTATTGCTGAGCGTAAGATCCCTAATAAAAAATATCACCAGATGTACCGGCCCCCTTCAATTCTCAATCAGTTGGTTTCGGTCAAAAGTATAAAGCGACTGCCTATGTACTGTTGCTACTGCCTTCCACTGATACCCTTTGGTCAGACTTTCTGACTTCTAGCTTATAACGTCTATTTATTGAGAACCGTGTCAACGGGTTTAATTTGTTTTAGATACGTATTTTGTATGAATCTACCGTTAACATAATGCCTGGGCATTTTACATACGGCGTAAATTGGCAAAATGTCAAAGGAATTCGAACTACATTTGTTTAAGGGTGGTTTAAAAAAATAAACACGAAGACTAAGGCGAGAGCTCTACTACGCTCCTCTCTCGCAGCTAACCTAATATATCCGAGACGGATTACTCTGACATTTTGCATATACGCAGTATGTATAATGCCGATGCATTATGTAAACTGCAGATTATACAAAATGCCTGCAACATGCACATAAACAAACCTACTGACTGACGATAAAATCAACAGACAGCCAAAACTACTGAACGTTAAATATGGACAGTATTTTTAGGATATTTTAGTTTGTACAAAAATGTGCAACCGAAGTTGCACTAAACAGCCAGTAAATAATATAAACTTAAAACCCACACACAAATTTACGATAATTAGTATAACAAAGTTCCTTGTCATCACAAAAGTATCTATCAGGCGTGTCCTATCCGCAGCTATTCAACATGATGTTTCAGTTTATATTTAACTATGCATCAACGTGACATTTCCGGCTGTACACTGACTGATTGTGATGTATCGGACGGCGTCTAAATGATGGCGGTTCTTAGGACCTCTTTGTCCATGTCATTGATTGTTGCTGGTTCATTTGTCTCTTGGGTGTGATCGGGAATCGTTGTGTTTTAATATGTCTCTCTTCTTTTTATTTTTCTGGCTGCCAAAGGGTGCCAAACAAGAGTAGGCCCGTATTAATAGACGTCACTCAATTCTGAGACGCTCTCAAATTTATTGCTGTCCTTATTTTTTCCCTTTAGAATGACAAGGACAGCAAGAGACTTGAGAGCGTCTCAGAATTGAGTGACGTCTATTAATACGGGCCTAATACTAATGGCGAGATAAATAGACGTTACTAAGCACTGACTTTGGCTTAGCACTGTACCAGTCACTGTTACACAACTGCCAAACGTCAAGTGTACGCGGGAACACGGCTTAGCCAAAGTGTGGCCAAAGTCAGTGCTAGTCTATTTATCTCGCCATCAGTATTTAGGCCGTAAACAGAAAAGAAGCTGGAAACTTATAAGCGCTTACCTGCGCTTGTCAGCGCTGGTCAGTTCTACACAAAGGAAGCAGGTTGAAGCAGACTAATCAAAATGTCGGAATGATTTGCTTGCAGTTGTTATGGCAACGCCCAGCGCTGACCAGCGCGTGTTGAAGCTTGTCGATGTTCATATATTTTCCTGCGCGGATTACCCGCGTTGACAAGCGCCGGCAAGCGCTTATGAGTTTCCAGCTTTCTTTCTGTATACGGCCTTACTGTTTATATTCGGTCTAACCGTCTGTCACAGCGAAGTGTGGAGTTTTATACGATAGTTCATACTCGTAATGTAACGCACGCTAAGCATATTTGTGCCTCTTCACACTACCTTTTTCAATATTATAAATTCGCCTTCAAAAATGGCGTCTTCTTCGTAGTATCATTTGCAATAATTTTTATTCGTTATACTTTTCTTTTGTTAATACAAATGTTTTTAAAATGCCTTTTGCTTTGCTAACTTTTAAACTTTTGCGATTCATGTTAACTGCTTCGACTTTAACCGCGTGAATATCAATTATTGCAGATGCACGCAGTCACAGATTTGTAAAGTTTATCTTGGACATCACGGACATCCCGTGCTTCGGAAAGCACGTATAGCCGTTGGTCCCGTTTGTCATTCTAAAGTTCTACAACTTTGACAGTCGTTACTGGTTAGCCAGAAACTCTGACCAGTCTAACCAAGAGGTATCGTGTCGCTCAGTTACTGGGTTGTGGAGAGCAGATTGGCAGTCGCTCCACGTAAAACACCGGTATCCAGCTGAATCCGGTTAGACTGGCAGCCGACCCCAACACAGTTGGTAACAGGCTAGGGAGATGATGCACGCAGTCACAGAATTACTCATTTATTCTGTTACAAATTTCATCGAAATCGGGATAGTGGTTTAGCCGTGAAAGCGTTACAGACAGACGCATTTGTAAAATTTGTGTGGATACTAAAACTAAACTTATATATTAAAATGAACTGCATAATTTACTACTCCATAATACTAAATGTCTCACAGTTTCCATAACTCCATTCAACTTGGCGAGCCAGTAGTTGTGAGTCAGTAACTCTGAGTATTTAGATTTACACATATTTAGTGATGCGCGTCGTAGGCGGCGCTAAGAATAGCGGTAGCTATTTCAAGTTCATACATTTATTATGTCGCAACGTCTATCCGCCGGAGATCCGATATTGGATTCATTGACGTTATTGGTTGCGATGTTTTGTTTTGAAATCAATTTGTTTATTTGTTTCTTTGAGCTTCACTACATAGTATAAAACAAAGTCACTTTTCTCTTTATTTTCTGTTTCTATGTATGCTGGCTGAGGTCCGAACGGATTTTGATTCGATACTTTTTTTAGGTATAGATATAATGATTTTAACGAAAGGTTTCTAATACATTCACATTATCGTAGAGAAAAGCAATAATTTAGTTTTTGTTATAGTTATAGTTTTTTTAAAACAAAACATTTCCTGGAAGCTTTTTTCCTCAGTCCTATATAATATTTATTTTTATCATAATAAATTACTTTCGTAATCTTGGGTTGTTAATAACATGTAGCGCACTCCTGGCATTTTCAATCACTGAGACGATCCGCAGCTATGGAGACTAAGCATTCCAAATATATAATATGACAAGATCAGCACGTATTATAAAAGAGAATGTGTCAAAAAATTACACTATCTAAAGAGTTTCGATTTCAATTGAATTTTTATTACATAATGAAATCGTCCTCCAAATATGGCGTGCTTAAGGGAGTAAGAGATTTAATTTTATATAAATAGACCGCATATAAAGTGGGTATCGCGGCGTCTACTAACGGGGTTCTGGAGGTCTGACAGGCAGTGGTTTCACTTAAATCACTGTTATCCAGCTGAATCTGGTTAGGCTGGAAGCCGACCCCTAAGTAGTTGGAAAAAGGCTAGGTAGATAGATGATGTGATAACCCTATCATATCCCAGAGCGAAAACACAGACACAACTAGTTTGGGTTCCGAGAGCGAAAAGACAGACACCACTAGTAAAGTCTTAGTCCCAACATTCCATAACCCTGACTTGGCCTGTTGACTGCCAAGCTCGTAAATCTGCTAAGTCACTGAATCACGCCCTACGTTACTCCAGATGCCATGTACCGAGAAATTGTTGAAATTAAAAAACCGAGGTTAAGTCCTATAGCGAACTAGTCATATCTGCTAATTAGTCTTATCGAGAGGTAGTCATAACGCTTCTAACCCAATTGGTTCAGTCTCAACTAATGACGTGACTAAAAGAAATAAGGATTCATTTTTATATGCAAAAGCTCACGCAAGCTTTTCACTGACACCACTAGTAACTCAGATGTCTATATCTGTGACAATAATCACCGACTGTTCAGTTTCTTTCCACATCTACCTAATCTCGTAATTCCTATCCAAATGTAACCCTGAATCTTAGTCCGTCGACCGCTAAGCTCATCTCGTAAATCCACTATGCTAGATGTCATTGAATAAAATGGCCGCGGTTACTCCAGGAGCAATGTACCGAGAAATTATTATTGTTATTAAAATTGGTTCTATTGTATTTAAGTTGTGGCGTGAGCAAGAGAAATGATAATTCATTTTTATATACAAACGGTAGCAAAACCACGGATACAATTTTTTTTGGAGGAGTGGGAGATTATCAAATGACTTCTCCTGTCCTGGGTGGGGCGGGAAGGCGTGTCAGACTTTTACTGACTATAATCCACTCATGTTCCTTCGGTTGCCCTTTATGTTCCGGGGTCACGGTAACTACTATAACCATTCCGCAACACCACGGATACATTTCGTGTTGATTTCCGGCTGTTCAGTTTCTCTCCACACCCATCTAAATCCCAACATTTTCACATATCCCTGACTTGGCCCGTCGACCGACAAGCTCATCTCGTAAATCCGCTATGATGTCATTGAACGACATGGTCGCCTAAGGTTAGAGGAAGTGCAACCGACCTTTACGCTATTCCTGCGAGGTCATAGATTGCACATTACGATTTTAATTCCGTATCTATCTGATTTTGAGATTGGCGTCATTTCAGCTATTTTACTTACGTATTTTAATAATTCACACATTGAGACACAATAGAAAGACAATAGCAGCCCGACAGCCTGCTGTCGGTTGGTTATTGAAACAGTTGGTAATAAAGTATGTAGAGAGTATCTTACCCGTTCTTCTACATACAAAACAAACTTTTGAAATGGGCGGCTATATTTGACGTTAAAATTTAACTGACATTCTAAATAGCCTTCCTAATTTATAAGACCATTATAGTCTAATAGAAATAAACAATATTATTTCAACTTTTCAGAATTAATAATAAGACTGTTGGTAAACAAAATAAAAAACTTGAATATTATAAGTGAAAAGTTTAGCAATTGGAGAAATGCCGTAGCGACTTGCAGAGGTTTTTCTAAATCGTAAAAATCTATTGGGCTTGCACTAATGTTGACCCCTAGACCTGCTTATTGCTGAACTGGTGCCATGGACGGAATGACCTTGGTCACCATGTACCGAGAAAGTGCAGCCGACCTTGAGGCTATTCCTGTGAGGTCGTAGATTGCACATTAAGATTTTAATTACGTTATCACATTTGGAAATTGACGTCATCTGAGCTGAGATTGATTGACATTGACTCGCGGTTTATCTCATTAAATTGCGTCTTTAATTACTGCACCGCTCCCGAAGACGCTTTGTAGATAAATATCCCAATTCTTTATTACGTATTATAATGTATATAGCATGTGGTGAATAAAGTTATATTTGCCCCTATTTTGAAAGTCTCAAAGCTGAAAGCAAAATGAGAAAGGAGGAATAACACTGTAATTCGTTGTACTTTGTTGTGAACGGACGTGCCGAAGAATTATAAAATTAATAAATAAAAACTCGCTGAATCGTGACCTGGTTTTACCTACTGGCCAGAGAATTCTGTGAAACGTAGGCATAATATTGCTAGTTATCTTACGTAACGATTTAAAATGTGTTAAGTGTCCACAAGTCGATAATTGTGTCACAATGGCAAGCAGCCCCTTCTCCCGGGGTGACCGATGCGCTCGGAGCCCACCTTCTACACCTGTGCCCCCAGCTGCCCACCAACCCGTGCCCACGCCCTCATCTCACCCTCAGCCCAACCAAAGCAATGAGCTAGAAGTGATTTCAACGCCGGAAATACAAAACTGGATGACGAGCATTGAACTGTGTCTAGGGGAAGTGTCCACTATTGCATCAGAGGGCAAATTGAATTCTGAACAAAAAATGCGCATAAGTGCTTTGTGTCGAAAAATTGGTCACGCTACATCTCAGATGGCGGTTCAGTACCAGTCCGTCAAAATGAGAGCAATCATGGCTAACTCTACCATAAAAAGGCTTGAAGACCAAATTGACCTATCGCATCAACTGCAAGAACTGAAGATGAAAGTTGGAGCCTCTAATAATCAAAATACGGGATCTTCCTTTGCTGATATGGTGAAGAAAGGTAGCAACAAATTTGTTCAGCCCTTAAATTTAAGCTCAGTGGCCATTTATCCAAACGACAAACTTAAGTCTAGTGAAGAGACAAAGTCACTTGTACAAAAAATTATCTGCCCAGAACAGATGAAGCTACAAGTAAGAGGACTACGCAAGACAAAAAATGGCGGTGTCATCATCAGCACTGAAAGCAAGGATGACATTGAAAAGGTAAAGAAATCTATGCAGTCCTCAAATTCAGGCCTTACTGTCGACGAACCTCAAAAAAGAAAACCTAGAGTCGTAATTATCGGAGTGCCCTCTTCCATGCAAGACAAGGAAGTTTTTACTTGTTTGTTCAACCAAAACCTAGCCGAGAAACTTCAGGATTGCAACCTCAA
The DNA here is from genome assembly GCA_033675125.1 of Athetis lepigone. Classification (NCBI taxonomy): domain Eukaryota; kingdom Metazoa; phylum Arthropoda; class Insecta; order Lepidoptera; family Noctuidae; genus Athetis; species Athetis lepigone. Next base: position 1,649,603 of record CM066232.1, on the reverse strand, counting down.
CACTTTTTTGTCCTCCATTAAGCTGAGCCACAAGTCAGGTAAGAAGGATGCTGACACCTGTAACTTCATAATTGAAGTATCTGCACAGATACGTAAAGCCCTGATTTGCAAAGACAGAGTATTTGTTAATTGGTCTTCCTGCCCTGTGAGAGACTTTACCCTTGTCACACGTTGTTATAAGTGCCAGCAATACGGACATGCGGCTAAATCATGTCGGGAGACCACCTATACGTGTGGCCACTGTGGTGAAGTGGGTCATTCCATCAATGAATGCCATAAAAAATCAGAAGAACCAAAATGCGCTACTTGCTTGCACTTCAAAAAGCCAAGCAGTCACAAGACGGGTGCAGCGGATTGTCCGGCGAAGATTATGGCAGAAAATAGGTACATAAACTCTATTGATTATGGAGGCGCCTAAGAGCGCCGTAAATTACGATTCTTCTTGGCCTTTATTGTTATTCTTTTTTTAATAATATTTTTAATATGATTAATAATATAATTAGTGACATCGATAATTTCTCTGTATCTCAGTCGGAAGTTTGTGACGTTGAACAGTGCAAACAATTTCTTTCCTCTTATACTAGTCCATTAACATTAATAACTCAAAATATTCGCAGTGTTTTTAAGAATTTCGATAGTTTTAGCATTTTTTTAAAACGCCTAGATATAAACTGTGACATTATTGTCCTTACTGAATGTTGGCTTGCCAAACAATATAACATACCACAAATTCCGGGATATTGTATGTATAAGACTAACTCCATTTCCAATCAGAACGATGGGGTGATCGTTTTTGCAAGAGATCATTTAAATGTGTCAGTCGTGGAGCCAAAAATGCACGATTGCAGCAGATTGTTGGTTAAAATCGGAGAAGAATTTGCGATATTAGCTATATATCGATCTCCCTCTTTTACGAATTCACAACAATTCACTAACTCTCTAAACGAAACCTTGCAGAACCTATCATCTTTCAAAAATATAATTTTAACTGGAGATATTAATATGAATATCCTCCCTGGAAAAGCAGACACTTCAGCTGAGGAATATCTAAACTTATGCGCGTTCCATGGTTTGCTTCCCGCTCATACGCTTCCTACACATCAAAGTGGCTCTTGCTTGGATCATATGATGCTCAAAACCAATTTCTCTGCACTTACTCTTGTCACTAATTCAACAATAACCGATCACAGTGCTAACCTACTTATTCTTAATTGTAAATTACCTAATGTGGCCTCTCGCACAGTCTCTAAATTAAATTTACATAAACTGGAAGAAGATTTGCGCAACATTGATTTTGACCCAGTCTACAATTCTGCTGATCCACAGTTTTGTATGTTGTACCTAATAAAAAAAGTGCAACATGCTATTCAGAAGAACACGGTCACATCTCGGTTAAATAACAAATACTGCAATATAAAGCCGTGGATCACGACTGGTCTTATACGTTGTATGAAAAATAGAGACAAATTGCATATGAAATCTAAAGCTAATCCGAATAATTTAGTATTGCAAGTGACATATAAGCGGTATCGTAACTTTTGTAACGACCTCTTAAAAAAAGTAAAACGCAATTACGATAACACTGCATTAAAAGAAGCCGGCACAGATAGCAAAAAGATCTGGAAAATTATTAAGAATGTGACATATAGTTCAAAACAGCATGAGTCTTCTTCGGGTTTATTACAAGCACACTCATCACAGTTAACATCTGCGAACATAGCAAATAATTTCTTTGTTAATGTCGGCAAGTGCCTAGCTGAAAAAATTCAGGGACAACCACATCACCTAACAAGCTCATTGTTTGCATCTAGTACTAGTCTATCATCCTTTGTATTACTTGATACTGACGAAGCGGAGGTGGAAAGGATTATTATGGGTCTAAAAGTCGACTGTGCAGTTGGCTGGGATAACATATCTAGTAAAACTATCAAGCATTTCAAAGACCTTTTAGTACCACCTTTAACTTGCATTTACAATAAATGTTTAACTACTGGTGTGTTCCCCAAGTGCTTAAAAAAAGCTGTTGTTGTCCCAGTTTACAAATCAGGGAATAAAGACCAAGTAACTAATTATAGACCTATTTCCTTACTGCCTACTATGTCTAAAATACTAGAAAAGATTATAAACAATAGGCTTCTTAAATATTTGGAGGATAAATCTATTCTCTCTAGACGGCAGTTTGGATTTAGGCCTAGAATGTCTACAAATAATGCCGTACACCATCTAACTGACTATTTAGCACAAGAACTGGATAAAGGTAATCACACCGTGGGAATCTTCCTGGACCTCGCCAAAGCTTTTGATACAGTTTCTATTCCCATTTTGCTGCGCAAGCTTGAATCCATAGGCATCAGGGAAACTCAGCTGAATCTATTTAAGAGCTATCTAGAAGACCGTACGCAATGTGTAAAGATTGGCAATGTTATCAGTGATGATGAAAAAAGCACAGCTTTCGGAATTCCTCAAGGAAGTATTGTAGGGCCCACACTCTTCTTAATTTACATAAACGATCTCTGTAATCTAAATTTAGATCATGGCCATATCGTTTGTTATGCCGACGACACTGCTCTTTTGTTTTCGGCTGACTCTGAAGAAAATGTCTACAAGTTTGCGCAAAACGGATTCAATGTTATTAATAAATGGCTTCAAAATAATTCACTAACTTTAAATGCTGACAAGACTAATTACGTCAAGTTTTCGATGCGTAAGCAAAAACTAACTAGCACTACCTCAACATTGTATGCTCATAATTGCACGTCTAGCACAAATAACCAATGTATTTGTCCTAATATTAAAATGGCCAATACAGTAAAGTACCTTGGAGTTATAATCGACGAGACACTTTCTTTTAAACATCAGATAGAGGCAGTAAATAATCGAATACGGAAATTGATATTTGTTTTTAAAAAATTACGCCTCATTGCAGACCCAAAAATTGTTAGGCAAGTCTACTTTGCCCTATGTCAATCAATAGTAACATACTGTATTACGACATGGGGTGGAGCGGGTAAAACATTGTTACTAACAATCGAGAGAGCTCAGAGGGCAATTCTCAAAGTGTGTACTTTCCGCCCTTTCCTGTATCCCACTAACCTCTTATACAAAGAATGTGAAGTATTAACAGTCCGACAGTTATTTATAATGGGTATCGTATTAAAACAGCACGCGGATCTAACATATAGCACGGATTTTACTAACAAAAGACGTAAAGATTTAGTCTGTCCTCAAAATCATACCAAACATGCTTTCACATCAAAATTTTATCTGTTTCTTGGTCCTCTCCTCTACAATAGATTGAACGCGAAAGCAAACATTTATAACCTGAGTACAGTTAACTGTAAGAGAATTCTTAAGGAAACTCTTCAAAAAATGTCCTACGATGATACAGAGAATTTACTGATGGTGCTGAAGTGACTTTATTTTTATTTTGTGTTTATACATTTCTTGACCTAGTTTAAGTACCTTATTGTTATTATTAAGGAACTGCACAATTTATAAAATTTTGACCTAGTTTAAGTATTTTTGTTAGTTAGGAATTTAGAAGTTAAGATTTCAATTTGTCTATATCACAGATTTTTTACACATTTGTATTATACTATAGAATTCTTTTGATTATTTGTTAATTTTAAATTATTTTAAGATCTTCTTGCCTGAAACACAGGATTTCCTAGTTCAGGCACATAAGACTTAGAATTAAGATGTATTCTTAAGACAGTATGTAATTTATCCTGTAAAGAATTTTGAATAAAATTATTATTATTCAGAGTGTTTGTATTTCTCAGCTCTTAGGCTGGTATTAGCTACGTTCACGGGCCGAAACCAAGTAAACGTGGCGTGTGGTGTATTTAAGAAGAGGGTGTGATTTCTTCTTCCAACTGCATGAATTTTCTTACTATCCTACATGTGTTTAAAATGGCTGCTTTTTGTAAAATTATGTAAACGGTTTCTTCTAAATCAATTAATTTTAGGCTACGGAGAAGATGGTTGGGAATAACACCCGTGGTAGAGAGGACTATGGGGATTACGTAAACTTTGTCTTGTCTCCAAATTCTTGCGACTTCTTCTTCCAGCTCGACGTATTTGTTTATTTTTTCAGCTATTGTTTTTTGTAGATTGTGTGTGTTGGGCACTGCAATATCTATGAGGTAAGTGATTTTTCTTATTTTGTCTTGTAGGGTAATGTCTGGTCTGTTATAGTGAATGGTTTTATCTGTGAGAATGGCGCGGTCAAAATACAGTTTGTGTGTATCATTTTCTAGGATAGTTTGTGGTGTGTATTTGTAGTAGGGGGTTTTAGTATTTTGTATGAGAGAGTGTTTGAGTGCTAGTTTTTGATGAATGATTGCTGCAACCTGGTTGTGTCTATGAGTGTAGTCTGTCTGCGTAAGGGTTGTGCATGCTCCGGTTATGTGCTGTATAGTTTCAGATTGAGTGTGGCACCTGCGGCATTTATCGTTGGTGACATTAGGGTCCTTAATGATATATTTTCTGTAGTTTTTCGTGTTAATTATTTGGTCTTGTATAGCTATCATAAAGCCCTCGGTTTCTGGAAATAGGTTACCTACTTTAAGCCACTTATTGGAGGCTATTGTGTTGATATGGGATTGTTCTAAATCATGGGGATGTCTGCCATGAAGGACCTTCTTTTTCCAATTTTCAATTTTTATATTCTGTGGGTCAGTGTTGATTGTGTCTTGTGTGTTTTGTTCATTAAGGTTTAGCGGGGTATAATTTACATCATTTAATGTAACAGCTTTATGTATGGAACTAGTGCGAGATTTTGCTTGGAAAAATGTTTTGAGTCTAATGATTTGCTTTTGCCAAAGGTGATGGATGTCAATTAGGCCTCTCCCTCCAATGTGTCTTTTGATGGTGAGTCTCTCAATCGCAGATTTGGGGTGTAGGTGGTTGTGTTTAGTGAGTGTTGTGCGTGTGGTTCTTTCTATCTGTTCTATGTCAGTTTTTGACCATTTTATTACTCCGAATGAGTAGGTCAGTATTGGTACGGCAAAAGTATTTAAGGCTTTAATAAGGTGTTTTCCAGATAGCTGCGTTTTGCAAATGGCATTAATTCTTCTCCTGTATTCAGTGTTTAGTGTCTGTTTAATAGCTGTATGGTCAAGTCCTTTGAGTTGCTTGTATCCTAAGTATTTGTATAGATCTGTTGGTTCCATAGCTGTTATTGTGTCGGTGTCGTTAACTGCATAGTTACCGGGTTTTATATTACCTCTTATAATATGTAATGTTCTACACTTATCTAACCCAAATTGCATATTAATATCTTGACTAAATGACGTTGTAATTTCTATAAGCGTTTTCATTTCTTTCTCAGATTTAGCAAATAGTTTAATATCGTCCATATATATCAGATGTGAGATAGTTGTTTCTTCGGTGTTGTGTTTAATATTATATCCAGCGCGGCACTGGTTGAGTAAGTGAGACAAGGGGTTTAAGGCGAGACAGAACCAGAGGGGGCTCAGTGAGTCACCCTGATATATACCTTTCCTGATACATATCTGTCGGGTAATGATTTGGGTATTGAGACGGTTCTTAAGCTGAAGTGTAGTTTTCCAGTGTGTCATTATAATGCGCAAAAAATCAATTAGTTTCGTGTTAATTTTATATATTTCTAAGATCTGTATTAGCCAAGAGTGTGGAATGCTGTCGAAGGCTTTTTGGTAATCTATGTAAGTGCAATGTAGGTTTCTATTTTTTGTAGTAGCATGTTTATGAATAGTAGAGTCTATAATTAACTGTTCTTTACACCCCATATGGCCCCGCCTACATCCCTTCTGTTCTTCTGCTATTATATTGTGGTGTTCTATGTGTGAGTTTATTTTATTAGCAATTGCTGATGTAAGTATTTTGTAAATTGTGGGTAGGCATGTGATTGGTCTGTATTTTGAAGGTTCAGATGTGTGTTCAGTTTTCGGGAGCATATACGTTATTCCTGTCGCAATGAATTCGGGTATGTTTTGTTCTCCTAATACTAAATCTGTTAAATTTTTCGCTATAAGTTTGTGCAATGTTGTTAATTTTTTGTACCAGAAATTATGAATTTTATCTAGCCCTGGTGACTTCCAATTATGTAATTTAGCTGTTATGTTTAATATATCAGATTCAGCTATTTCTTGAAAGTCCATTTCATCTATTACCCTCCATTTTGTTTCTTCTTTTGTAATCCAAGCTGCTTTATCGTTATGTTGTTCCTGATTTTCCCATATACTAGACCAATAAGCTTCTAAATGTTCTTTCGATGGTGTGACCATTTCGTTCTCAATAGTTGTAGCAGTGTGTGGTTTTTGTAAGTTTCTATAGAACATTTTTTCATTCGTAGCAAATACAGCGTTATCTTTTTTTCTCTGTTGTGCCTTTTTATATCTCCTTCATAGGTTCTTTTACTTGCACAGTGTATTTTTGTTTCTGACACTTAGGACACTTTTTTACGAAATTATTAATATCAGATTCAAGGCCTGGCCAGAAATAATATTTTTTGATATTACACAACATTCGTCGCGTACCCGCATGTCCGCTTGTTGGTAGTAAATGAAAATCGTTTAAAATTACTTTCCTGTCTTCTTTATTATCTATTCGTTCTATATCTTTTAAGATTATTAATTTAAGCCTTTTCCAGGAATCATTACCTTTTATTTCTCTTACCAATGCTTCAATAAAACTCCTATTATCGTTATTCTTTATCATGTAAATTTCACTTATGTTCAATGTTTGACAAAACTCATTGAGCTCCCTTGCAAATGCGGCTCGCGTCAATTGCAATCGGGCAGCGGGATTTATAAAAATTGACAAATTTGAGGAACTAAAATAGCAGATATTGCTTTCATAGTTAATTTTATTTTCATTTCGCAACCTTTGTAAATTATTTTTACTGATAAATCGCAGTTCAACAGCATAACTAGGTTTTGTTTGAGTTTCTACAATTTTTGGCTCTGACTGCCTATTAATAGTAATATCCGTATCAACCGGAGACGATCTGTCTAGCAGTGCGCGTTTTTGAGCACGTGTCATTACAGATATGAACTCCGTCATTTCTTTTAAATCGTTTGACGATATTGTGAGCCGAGACAAGGCGTCTGCGGCAGCGTTTTCCTTTCCCTTGATATACTCAACTACATAATCGTATTCCTCGGCCTCTAAAATTTCGGAAATTAGAATTATTATTAAAATTATTTATTGCCACTACATCACCTGACGTTGTTGGTTGTGACACCTCCTCATCAATCGCCGCCTGGATAGCATTCTGTAAGGAAGAATGAGTCTTTGCAGAAATTATTGTGCCTAATCTACGATTTCTCAAGCCATCTGCGAAGCTTTTAATTGCTTGCTTTTCATTTAAAGGGTACAGAATATCGTAATTTGAGTTAATCCCATTGGCCTGAGTTATCGTTAGATCCACGAACAACTCTGATATTTGTTTGCCATAATCGTCAATAGACAAATCATTCTGTTTAATACTTAATAGCCTACGCTGTATAGCTTCTGCAGATTTTTTTGGCAAAAGACGAGTTTTCATATCATTAAGTAACGCGTCAACATTTTCATAATTAGATGATAATTTTAGCTTCGCCGCTCGCGATAATCTACTTTTCAGTACAAACGTTATTAATTTACTTTGAGATTCTTGATCTAATTCAGTTTTATAATACTCTATTCCGTCGATAAGTTGTAATATACTAGTTTCGTCATCTTTCGAAACAGGTAACAAGTTCAAAGCCGTCTTTAGATCGAATTTCGCCATGTTTTGGTCTTGTAAATTAGCTTTATCTAATACTAATTGTCTTTTATAACTTTCTTCGCTACACAAATCTAAAATCTCCTCATAAATTGTGTCAATGTCTGAACAAATTCCTTTTACAGTTACAACTACTTTTTCCTCAACAGTCCCCTTGACAGAACTAATTCTACTCATGCATTCATTATATTGCTTTATTAGTTTATCTGTTTCTTGTAATTTGACTATTACAATATTTCCCCTACGTCTGCTAGGACCGATTTTTATTAAATAGCGTCTTATTTCTAATAACTTATCTAAAACATTTTTCAATTCATGAGCCATAAAATGCTCACTTTAGAAACAGATATAAGACCGCGATCGTATCGATCGTAATATTACAAATCAATGTTACACATTTATCGAAACATGGTGTTTATGATTACAAACCTGGCTGCTATAAAGATTTATATGTATAAGTATTATCACCATATTACATGTCTCAAGATTAAAAGAAATTCGACACCATCTATCACTACTTTAAATGTTGAACACTCCTGACACATTTGTTAAGAAAAACACTTTTTACTTCACTGGTACATGATTAGATAGATATGGTGCTCCTCAACCCTTCTTCAGACGGCGCTAAGTTGTGGGACAGTTGCTCTCAAACTTTGTCGGATACCTGCTCTGAACGGCGGCGCGACCTGCGCCAACTCGAAAGTCGTAACTCACGACGATTTATTTCGTTGTGTATCCACTTTGTATGACATCGTCTGTAGATTCTATAAATTCCATAAACGAAGGCCAATGACACAATTAACACCAAAATTGTGAGTGCTATATTTATAGCAGTAAGGTGAAATGTTATCTGATCTACATTTGCACTGTTAGACCCGGCAGCGTTCTGCGCTATTATAACTTCTTCTTTGGACTTAGTGCTTCCCATTTTCAAATTTCAAAATTTCCTCAACAATAAAATTGTCCGACGTAAAACCCGTACGATAACCAATTGATTTATCACATTTCATCTTGACGCCTTTTCTGATGATTGATATTCGATATCCGCGCGCGTGTCACTGCGCTTTGGCAGGGTCGCCATATACGGATGGCATCAGAGGAACGAAATGAAACGATGTAATGCTGTCTAAATACTGAATGTTTATTGATAGATTATAGCTTTATATATCCTAGAGCCCATACAATATTATGTTATCCAGTACAAGCCTATGGACTTTAAGTGCTAGTTTTTGTTTTAATGTATCGAGGAACTCTTCTGGTTTTCTATTGTTATTTTCGTGTCTAGTGTGCTTAGAATTATTTTTGAATATTGTTTCGACTCTCTTAACTACTTTATTAGATCTACTACCGTTAATATAATGTGTAAGTCTAGCACAATCGGCTCTTAATTTTTCTATGTCTTTTTCCAGCCTATATTGCCATGATGGTATCATTTTGTCTCTTTGTGTCTCATTTCTAGAATGTTCAGTGATTTTATAATTGAGTTCTTCGGAAATCACTACTGCTGTACAATAAATAAGGGTATGTATGTCTGTCAGTTTAGTGTCATCAGATAAAAACTGTTTTAATATATTCTCATTAAATAAATTAACTAAACGAAAAAGGTTAGGGCTATATTTTAGTTTAGGAAGATTGGGTCTAGCAGTTGGGTCCATCCCAGAATATTGTGCAAGCGTTGTTATGAATTTGCTGTGTATTTCTTGTATATTTACGCTTGTGATTGGGATTTCATCCACGGCTACTGTCTCAATATCATTTTCTATTGTTAGGGTAACAGATTCGGTTTGTGTGGCTGAGTGTGATGTTTGTGATTGGTAGTATGGTTGGGGTTCAATGTTAGATTGTAATTGATGTAATTGTGATTGTTCTTCTAATTGGTTCTCGTTTGTATTTTGTATAGCGTTACCGTTCGTACAATTTTGCGATTCTACCTGTAGTAGTTGTGTTCGTACTTCTTCTCTTAACTGGTCTATTACTTCTTGCGATAGAAGTTTATTCCTTTGTATGGCTCTTCTTTGATCTGATATCCTTTGTTCAGTTACTGTAATTTCTGGGTACTGTTGTGTGAAAAGTGCATGCAGTTGTTGTCTGTAGGTGGTCATGTCTGTTTCTAATTTAGTGATATGAAAGTAGGTTCGCATGATAAATAGGTTTACATCTTTACTCCATCTCATGCGAACTCTTGTTTTCCCAGCCTTGGTGGACGCGGGTAAAAAGGTATTTACCTCCCGCGCAACAGTCAAGGTTGGAGTAGGTGGAACTGAATTAATACTAATTATTGGGGATGACGATGGTGTGTGAGGTGATGATGGTATGGATGGTGACGATGTTCTTGAGGGTGTGTACGATACTGTACTCGGACTATACGGCTCTACAGGGGTGTCTGTCCTGTCGGTCAGTCTATCACCATCGTCATTGTTTCCGGCTGTAACATCTTTGTCGGTGGGAGCCCGCCTGCTCAACTCCTCACCGCTGACGGTTCGCATGCTGTGACACCCAGCTCAGCCCCAGGTCAGCTGTGCCAGCTGCTGCTGGCACAGCTGGCTGTGCTGTGTCAGCTCCAGGTGCGCCCCGGCGATCGCCCCCGGGCAGCGGTCCTAAACGTTTTCTTTTTGAACGTGTCTCCATTTTTAATGGGTTTCCAGAGCCACGTTGGCCACGACAGTAATTTCTCATTCGTGTGTCCGCCCCCCACGTGATTAGATGGTCAATCAGGACGTGTGGTTGTTTAGGGGGCTTATTATTATTATTATTATTATTATTATTAATTTGATTGTAAAACACATAAGATTATTTTTAAACTGGACTTGTAATACACACTTCATCTATACTTATTTATAAATAGAGATTTGTATTTTTGTATGTAACGAATCAACTGAAAATCTACTGGCTCTATTTAAAAAAAAAATCTCATTAGAAAGCTACATTATCCTTGAGTAATATAGGCTATAAATATAATGTCACGCTATGTCTCACGGGAGCGAAGCAGTAAACAAAAACCTAACGTAACGCGGGTGAAATCGCGTATAGTGTTTAGTATTCTAATACTACGTGACCCCGACTGGCCCTAGACCTTGTATGTAGGTACACATAAAAATGGCTTGAATGTGTAAACACAAGTCGGTCTCAATTTCATAAACACATACCTATTGGTCTTCTGAAAACAGTAATCGCATACTATATCTTTGCCTCGGAGTTATCAGGGTTTACCAGTGTAACAGTTTATTAATTAAGATGATGATAGCTACAGTCTTTGCCAGATACCTTTGAGACTGTTTTGATCTAAGAACGAAGTAGATAAATAGCCCTTTACAAGGCAAACAAAGATTAAAATCAGTCACTGTGACAGATGGTCGAAGGTACTATGTCTATCGTTGTAGACGTTCAACTGACAGACGTACATCAAATTAATCTTATTAATATTACAGTCAGAGAATTAACCATTGATATACGTGGTGTTAACGATACTAAATAACAAATTACCCCGTCATCATAAACTCGATATTTGGTGCCAATAACGTCAAATGTATTAGCTACGAGATTGCTACGAGTCGTAGGCCTCTCGTAGCCGCGTAGCAATTCGTAGACTCTGTCGTAGAGGGTCTCAATTTTATGTTTTATGTAGTACTCCGAAAACGTCAGCCAAGTCATTAGTGTAAATTCTTCAGAGCAACATTTTTATTGATGTAACGTTTATCTTTTATTTTTTTAGTGTCGTAATAGCCCAGTTTTTAAAATGGCCATTTCTTATCGTTCACAGTTTGATTATCTTGAAAGCCTCGGATAGATTATAGAGCTGTTGGTTCTTGTTGTCATTCGTAGATCTTTAACATTCGGTATAAGCCAGGAAGTCCAACAATCAGACTAATTAACTAACATTTAATAACTGGCTCGTAGGTCGTAGAGGTCTGATAGGAAATCGCTTCATGTAAAACAAAGGCATTCTTTACAACTCTTTTGTTAGATAACTTTGGGCAAGGGTTTTCAATCTTTTTATTCTGTGGTGGATCATAAAATTTACCCCTTGAACTAGGGTGTCTCAGGGGATATATTATGGATTCAGTTCATTAATGTTCAACTTAACACATTTGTGTGTCATTTCTATACAAAACAATTGGGTGCTATAAAAATGCGTGTTTTTGGTAAGCTTGAGGATATGCTGTGTATGTGTGTTAATATGTATGTAAGTAAAGAAAAATTGAGTGAGTAATATCAGGGTGAGTATGAGGGGTTGTAAGGGTGTGTGTGTGTGTAGAGTGTATGTGGTTGAGTGAGAAAAGTGTTGTGTTACTGTGGAAAATAGAATTATGCCTCAGGTGTCACTATTTTTCGGTACATTCGTAGTCTAGTTGTAGAAAGTTCATTTTTTTGAATTTCTGATATCTCCTTGTGGTTATTGATAAAACTAGCAAGTTCAAGTATAGTGAACTATTTGGCAATGTCCGCTGGCACGGCATTAGCTTGCGCCACGGCGCGGGCGCAGCGCTCAGCACGTATAATTCTTTAAATATTAACAACGTGCAGGTGCATAGAGGATATTGCCAAACTGCATCTTATGATATGTGGGTGACTCATCGGAAGTGGAAACTCACGGAATTATGGAAGTTTTTGAACAATTATGTTAAAACTTCGAACACACGTGATTCGAGACACAATAAAAAGACAATAGCAGCGCGACAGCTGGCTGTCGCTTGGTCGTCGAAAGGTTAATACGGAATCTAATTGCTAAGCCTCTGCTATATCAAGCGTTTGTCTGTCAGGGTGCTACACCATTGATGTACCCTTAATAATGAGAAATTTGTGGCATAAGTGTATAGGATGTTGGCCTAAGAACCTCTCTACACATGTGTGGTTGTCCTTGATCGTTACGTTGTTTCCGGTTCTCTATTGTCTTCAATATATTGCTTCTAAAAGTTAGATTTGTATTTTTAATGTATTTTGTAAATAACTATACATAAAGTTTTGCCTATCCTTTATATAAGTCTATCTAGATAAAAGGATTTTTTAAGACGTAACTGGTACTTAAAATATATTTGAAGTTAGATCTTATTATCGACAAAACGTAACACGATCCCTATTTTTGTTCACGTACATAATTAAAACTGTCTCCTAAATCTTAATACGTAAGTATTTATAACGACGCTCACACATTCCCGAGACTTAGTCCAATGAGATCACGTCTATTTCCAACAGTAAATCCACGATCAGCTGTTAGACAGACAAACAGGTTCAATATTCGCGTCTATCTTACTTTTAATACAGATCTTAATATATAATCGCTGAAATCTCAATGGTTTAATGACGTCAATCAAATTTTTATTCAAGTGTTCGGTAAAAATGATGAGAGTTACCAACTACATAATTTATAAACGTCTATAAATTAGCTAAATTGAGATTTAGCGGCGCCAACATCTACAAAAACACGATACATTTTCAAATCGACCTTACTAAAGAGAAAATAATCTATGAAGCTGAAGACAATATTTTGATAAGATCAGCAAAAATAATGTTGTTAAAGTAAATCTAAAACCTAATGCAATTTCCATTCTACCGCCAGATAATGAAAATTAGTTTAGAGAAGTATTTAAACAAAACGAACATTCTAACGATACGCATGCTAACGAAGCGAACACAGTGAAACTGAATAACAAACAAGTGACAAACGAATCAGTGTCAGTGTGACAGTGGGTGACACACACATACACTATAAATATTGTATAGCAATAGTGCACACATACACACACCATGGAACAAGACACGCACGACATATTGACCGCGGAAGCGATAGGTCAGTGGAAACTTAGATGAACAATGATACCGACCTAGCTGATATAGAATTTAGTACATATTGTGGGATCCTACACGAGAACCTTCTTAAAGATGGGAATGATAACCATAGATCTACTGTATCTCGTTTAGTGTCCCAAGTAGTTTTAGCAAGCTTTCAATACAATGTTAGATTGTATGTAGACATAATATTTGTGGAACTTCCATTAAAATACACACATGTATTTTAGTTTCGCATTAGTTGTTCCGAATGAGGATGAATCATCTGCACTTGGATCTAGAATTGCTGCACCTATAAACACAATTGAAAATACTTACCAAATGGTTTTTCCACAAATATTACACGGTGCTACAAATAAAAATTTGCTTTATTCAATTCTATAACAATAAGCATAATCACTTTTTTAAGATATACAACTCTTTAGATCATTGTTCCTCTTTAAAGTATTAATTGGACTTTCTTTCCTATGAATTCTTTTAACAAAATTATCTCCAAACCTGACCTTCTGATATTTGCTTTCTTTCAACAAAAGACTACACAAAACTAGTCTACCACTATTACTGTTCATAGATAAATTGACTTCTACTTGATTTCTATTCAAGAATTTGGATTTATGCTCATATTTTGTGACCCACTGTAAAGGGCTCTAAATTACAGTGCGCTTTGCCAATGTTATCATTAAAGAACTAAAGAGACTATTTGTCTATAAGACTCACTCGTTCAAAAATTTATAGAGCAGTGTGTTGCTAGTAATGACATTTGGCATGGAGATTTGACCGCTTAGAAACACGCTAAACTTTGACACCTCCGAGTGACTCAACCCAAACCAACCCTTACAACTCAACGTAATGACGAAAATTACTTAAAATTTTTGCACAAATAGTCATTGACACTTGTTACAGCCCAATTCAATCCAAGACATTAAAACACTGCGATACAAAAACAAACATGTCAATTTATCTATCGACGCGTCACGAATGATGTAATAGAATTAGATTTAGCTACAGCACTGTTTAACGACCGATTTTCTTAGATATCAATACTGACTCTACACCGACTACATTTTTATCTTAGTCTGATTTTTACTTTAACAGCCATTTTAACTGTTCCTCTCATGTTATTAACTGATTGTGGATTAATATTACTTTTGTTAATCTTTTGTATATGTAATTTGTTAATCTTTGCTTGGCAACTTTTTACAATTTCAACGTTATGTACATCGTTTGCTATGATTGCATACGTGCACATACATAATGTCATAAGACCCAAAAATATGTATATTGATAAAAAGTGGCTTAGTAAATAAACAACTTGCTTATGTTCTTGTGTATAATGTAAACGTTCTATGTTTTCCTATTGTACTATAATTCTTTATCTATGACGCTTTACTCTTCTATGTTCATGTTTTGGGCCTGTTTATTGTCAAATTATTTGCAACGCCGAAATTGATGGCGTATGCCAAAATGGTTCTATGAATAAAACTAGATTAGGATCTTTACTTTTCTTTCGTAAAATTATTTCAGACAGAGAATAATAATGTCACTACGTACTTTAGATTACCATCACTATTTTTCAATTATAGTTGGACAGTTGTGCCAAAGCACGTACTAGTAGAAAGTCGTTTATATTTCGGCATTAGTCTTTCTAAGATGACCATTACACTATCAATACACTTATCATCTCCTGTAGCATTCAGGCCCTCAACATGATCGTCATTCCTCTAACTCTTCCTGCACTGTCCACTAACTCCGACTTTAGTACCGGTGAGTGACGGTGTTGTGTGCACAGCGTTCGGCGAGTGGTTGTCGCGCGAAGCAGTGCCGGCGCTGCGACCGCGCACGCTCAGCGAGACCAGGGCCCGGGCGCGGACACTGCGCCAGAACATGGATGTGAGTAAAACTTTACTATTACGGTTAATTTGAGATTCTTCTTCTTTATGTATTCTTCTTCTTTGTTTTCTTTTAATCTGGACTATTGTACTTGTGCATGATTATTTTAGTGATTATTCTAGGCTGATACTATATTGTGTTCGTTTATCCGGACCACTTATATAATGAAATGTGATGGATTAAACATGGACCTAGAATAGACCCCTACGGAAGTTCTGTTAAAAAATCGCTAGATCTTCTAGCGATGTATAATACTTTGAAGATTTTTTATCGCGGCTTGCCAGTTATAATGAGTAAATAACAATTATAAAAATTAAAAAAAAAAACATTATGATTAAGTAAAAGACTTTCGAGAAAGCATCGACCGTTGTTAAATACAAACAACTAGAGATCATCACACAATTCTTAAGTAAGACTGACTCATCATGTACTATAAGGTGGAGCTGTCGGACAAATATGTGTTTATGAATTTATAATTATTATCAATGAGAGTGTCGTCATAAGAACCACGAATAAACTATCTACAACGATCCAGGTTGCAGCAAATGCCAAATCTATGTCATTCATAAATTCCTGAGAATTAAATCCAATGCTACGTCTGCCAATGATTCAAGGAATGCATATAATTATGCATGCGTGTAAGCAACATTGTTTATTGAGAAAGTGTGTTTGACTCATCATGTTAATAATTAAGCTAATTTGGCTTTGGTTATAAGACGATTTAGCAAGGCTTGTGAATTTTATTCTTGTGCCAGCGACTATTTTAGAATTCTCAATCTCAGCGGGCCTATTCTACTGGCGATATCAAGTTAAACACGCAATAACATCTCCACAACAATTAAAGACAGGAACTGTACATTTGAGTGAATTTTACAACAAACTTTGTACTTGTACGCTTACAAACATACTTTTAAAAAGCTATAAATGCTAAATTGAAGTTGTTTTTTTTATTAAGTAATTTTGTTTCCACTTGTCCTTAATTTTATATTATGTTCTGTTATTGCCGTTTTTAGTCCGAACTTTTATGTGGGTGCGGTAGGTCTTGGTATAATACTACCATTAAAGCAATGATAATATATTTGCTTAAAGATAATTTAGACCGATTGAGATTCAGATTAAAATGCGAGCGTTCCCAAAAGATAGTAGATTAGCCTCTGATCTTGAACACTGATGGCCTACTGCACTGATCGTTTTCTTTTATTAACTCATACCTAAGTTATTTTTCTGATATTAGATTTCCTATTTGTGCGCTTTTATCTAACAAAATGGATTTTTTTACCCTAACAAAAGGTTTTGCTAGAAATAGCAGAGCTCTTTGGGTAGAAGTAAACCAAAGCAGTGTTGCTGTGTTCCGTTTGAAGGTTACGAGTGCCGATGTGACAAGCACATGATACATCATTATCTGTCTCTGGGTGACCACCCACCTGCAAAGCCTCTCGTTTTGCTGATTTCTGTAGGCGGCAGGGACCACCTTCAGGTAAGTAGTGAGGTGACCTTCAAGCCGAAAAGCCTGGCTTACAATAATAGAATCGAAAAATAAACCTGTCAATAAACATAATGTAAAAAATATAATATAAAAAGTTAATAGCTTTTGGAGAAGTGTTTAAGCGACTGGAGTTTTTCAAAAAATCGTAAAAATCTGTTGAGATTGTGCTAATTTTGACCCCTAGACACGTCACTGGTCGTTCCATAAAAAACGTAAACACCTGATGCAGTAATATTGGCAAGAATGTGTATTTGTCGTACATACATAATATGAGTCGTTTGTCCATCAGCGGAACATTAAAACGATGCGCATTATAAAACACCGCCGGATGCGTTTAAGTCGTGTTGTTCATCGTAAATCGTGGTAACTGGTCTTTAACGTACATTACACGAGCAAATAATGAAATGAAGATTTAGTAGTTGGTACTTCATTTTTCTTTTTATTATTATGAATATTACTAACAACGTTTATGACCATCAGATTTTTTATATCTGCTTTAATATTTTTACTGTGCAATGCTTTTTGAACCGAATAAACGTAGGCACTGTAGAGTTAAACAGTTACTTATATTTAAAACAAGAAACCTTCTTGAAAAGAACCTTCTTCTAGTAAAGTAAAAGGGCGCCTTAGAGAGGAGATACAAATCATTTGTTTTTTTAAATTGTTTAAATATAACACTCTAAAATATTGTATTATGATTATTTTAAGCAATAACTACGCAATGTGTTTACTGTCCAACTCTTCTGAAAACTCTCTATCTTCTTCATACAATAGTATTAGTGCTAGAACCATGCTGGTTGTGGACTGAAGTCTCCCAGGTATGCACCTGGGAGATTAAAAAGGTCACTTTAGCAGACCATATTATGATTACAATATGAATTAAATTGAACATTATAAAATGGCTACATGTTGACAACTCCCAAGATCCGAAACTAGGCAAGACTTACAACGTCACAACATTGCCAAACTAAAAATAAATTAAGTTGGTACAAATAAAAAAAAAACAGTATACTTAGATACTATACAGGCCGCACACTCACAACAGCTGTGATAATATATAAAATGTGAACAGACTGACTGACAATAGCGAAAGAAAGTTTGACAACAACGCGGGCGAAGCCGCGGGCGAAACGTAGTTGTGATATAAAAAAGACAAAAATGTTCATAAAATGAAAACTACTGGGACAAACCATATATTTTTTGTAATGGAACCTAATGGCAAATTCTGCATAAAACTTAATAAGATTCCCGTAAATCGGATCTTAAATCTCAGCTCGAACTGTGAACCTCCTCCTTTTTGAAGTCGGTTAAAAATAAAATACTAGCTCGTTAACTCCTTAACAGCTGTGATTTTGAATCAAATAAATTAAAAATTAGATTGCCAATGCTCCTAAACATCGAGTAAAAGTCACATGGGGTTGCGGAATGTTTATAATAGTTACCGTGACCCTGGAACGTAAAGGGCAATCGAAGGAACATGAGTGGGTTATAGTCAGTAAGAGTCTGACACGCCCTCCCGCCGCACCCAGGACGGGCGCAGTCATTGGATGATTTCCCACTCACCAAAAACAAAAAAAAAGTAAAAGTCACATTCCTATGGGTTGGTCCAAAATAGCCGGGTCAACCTTTGTCAATGTCGCAATATTTTTAGTTAACCCAGACTATTCTGCGAAAGAATCTCGATAGCATTAGTTTGGGGTATTTTTAATTAGCATACTCAATTTTAAAGGCTAATTGAGCATTGATGAATTAATTTGCTCAGGTTACGGTGAAAGTTGTTTTTAAATAGAGTTTTCATGAAAAAGCTATTTATTTACAAGTAGTAGTAAATAAACAAAATAGTCTATCAAAATCTTTTAAGGATTTTTGTAATATAATTAAATCAATATTACCTTAACATCGCTGTTGACAAACTAAGGTACTTATAATGTTTTGTTATGAACTAGGTGTCCGCCACAGCGGCTTCACCCGCGTCATATCAAATCAAGCAATGATATTATAAGTAAAAAGGTGTAGATAGGTTACCCAAACGAAATTCTATCTTCAAAAACAGCACACTAACGCACACATACATTACACGTCAAAGTAGGATGACATGATTGAAGTAGTGCGAGTGAAAAAGAGATAAACGTCAAATGTCAACGCGATACTCAGTATCATGTTTGTCAATTGGCAAACTTTTAATGTGACACTTTTTGACTGCATATAATCTATCTACACTTTTTTACTTATAACATCATTGAAATCAAGCCCTTGGTTACTGGCTCGATTCCCTAGACCGATGTATTGTAGCCTATGTGTTATTCTAATAAAGTATAAGCTATATTACCGTTTCCGTTCATTAGTTTTTGCGTGAAAGAACAAGAAAAATCCACACAAACTTTTATGTTTATAGAGAGTCACCTATCTTGCTAGCACGAATTTTCTACCAAAACTTCAGCACTAGAATTTAATGAAATAACATTACAAGTATAATAAATAAAATAAATATCCTGGGACAACTCACACACGGTCATCTGATCCCAAACTAAGCAGAGCTTGTACTATGGTAACCAGACAACTGATAAACAACATAGCAATATCTTTTTTCTATTGTTCAAAGTTTATGAGCTAAAATCAACACTGTTTGTTGATTTTTACTTTATGATGTGGCTAACTAATGGAATAGGATGACTTTTTATAAGTCTCTTCGTTTAATGACCTACCTAGTAGTTTGGTCAGTGCTTACAGATTTTATTATCTACTCCTATTTTTTAACTCACCGTAAAACTTTTTATAGTTTATTCTAAGGCCGGTATTGTTTCTCATATCTGCACAGAGCTAATTTCTAAATGATTTGGTAGCTGTTTCCATTTACGGTAGTTTTAGTGCTAGATAAAACTGTATGTGCGGAATTGCTATTTTAAAAATAGCAACACAATTAAAAATCCGTACTGCGAAAGTAACTCTGACTGTCGGTCTCGCCTTTAGGCAAAAACTACTGAACTAATTACCGACATAGCCTGAAAAAGGACATATAATAGTTTTTTCTTTCAACAAGATATTTATGCAAAAAAAAACGGACTTCCCTCGATTTCGGCATGATACCATCATCAGATCCTGGACCTGATGACAATGGGACCATTTGGGAAGTCTACCCTTTCAAACAAAAAAAGAATTGTTCAAATCGGTTGGTAAACGACGGAGATATGCGCGAACAAACATAAAAAAAAGAATACAAACATCCGAATTGAGAACCTCCTCCTTTTTTTAGAATGCGGTTAAAAAGTCCACGAGAATGGAAAGTTATGCTAGAAAAACCGCAAAGATAGCTAGTATTTAATATGTTTATATTTGCATGCTATTTATTTCGTTCATCGTTGTATGGAAAGCACGTCATTGGTACTGGATTTTATTCGTAGATCTTTCACTAATTAAGTAAGTAGGGGAACTTGAAATCCGAAAGTATTAGTCCAAGGACTGGGGTAGTACCTAGTAACTGGATAGACTCGCTAGAAAGGCTAGGGAGATGATGAAGTTACAATCATTTCTATTTTGTCAAAGAGTCTTTCTATTACTCAGAAAATTGAAGTTAATTAAGAGGCGATCACCAAATAATAAAATTAATAGGCGATCGAGCTAAAATGGCTGAGAAATCTTACTTGTAATTTAGGAGTTAGGATATTTTCGAATTTATAATGTCAGTTTTATTAATTATAGATAGTTCAAACCTTCAAATCTTTAAAGGAAGCAATAGATTTGGCCATAAATCGTTAAACAACATAAATGTCAAACACGAGGCGATCGGCGGCGGTGACCTCTCGCGCCCGGCGCTGGTTCAGGCCATGCTTCGGGGCGAGACGGAATGGGATGCCGTCGCCTCCTTCTGCGAAGCAGTTATGCTGGTGAAGGAAGCGGCGGCGCGCGAGAGGCAACGACGAGCCTCTCGCCCCGGACTAAGACCCAGGCGAAGACGTCGAGAGTCGCAAGACGACTACCGGCCACCGTAGGCGCGGTTCTGCGGATGGCGAGCGATGGGTAGCTCGC
Organism: Athetis lepigone; assembly: GCA_033675125.1. Classification (NCBI taxonomy): domain Eukaryota; kingdom Metazoa; phylum Arthropoda; class Insecta; order Lepidoptera; family Noctuidae; genus Athetis; species Athetis lepigone. The sequence goes on along the minus strand of CM066232.1, from coordinate 1,628,664 downwards.
CGCCCGGCTAGGACCAGGACCGCGTAGACGGCGCGTTTTGTTCCACGCGCGCCTCAAAGAGAAGGAGTCAGCACAGGGAGGGGCCCAACAGGGCCAACGCCTGCCGGGGTTGCGGAATGTTTATAATAGTTACCGTGACCCTGGAACATAAAGGGCAATCGAAGGAACATGAGTGGGTTTTAGTCAGTAAGAGTCTGACACGCCCTCCCGTCGCACCCAGGACGGGAGCAGTCATTGGATGATTTCCCACTCACCAAAAAAAAAAAAAAAAAAAACATATAGGTAAATATACCAATTATTTATCCTCATTAAACGTCACCATCTAAACAATAGCCGTACCAAAACCCATAAAACTCGTTAAACATAACAAATAGCAATTATTTAGACTGGCAACATTAGTTATTACGAATTCATTTCTCCTAGTGTCATCGAATCTATTACTTACTTTAATAAAATCATTAACACGAGACGATAAATAAAATTTTATCACATGCAACCGGACGGTGCTAAAGAATCCGCCTGTGATGCCAAAACCAACCCCACAATGCAACAAGTATTTATAGACTATACTCCTATTTATATACGATCGAAATTAGATCGCATCAATTATGGTGAGAAAGCTTTCGCTGTTTGGATGACGAATCAATGAAATTAGCTGACGATTTAGGTCAGGTTGTGTAGGTACGTCCCTTTCGTAATCATCCTTCCTTGGCATTCAAATGAAAATATCGATATGAAATGGTTTTCTGTTTTATAGGTTTTTTATAAATTGCCTGTAAAAGTATTCGTGTATGTGGTGCTAAAAATATACAAAAATGTCTAAAACGCTTAAACTACCGAAATGTTAAAAGTTAACAGGTCAGGCAGGGCATGTATTTCGGCATAATCCATGATGAAATTGTATATTTTTCTAGTTCTTTTCATTTACGGGATGCTACAAAAAATCTACGAATAAGGCAAACATTTTCTTTAATTTCTCGTGTCGCCACTAGATGGAGACACATTGTGACGAAATACTGCGCATGAGTTAGATTTCTAAAAGCGGCATCTGGCGGGAATTGCATGAAGTATCTGTGTAGTTTCAATCGCACATTTCAGAAGCAAAACAGTTTATGAAACTGGCATTAGTCCAATGTGTTTTCAGGAGATGGCGCTACTACGCTTTTCAGCGAATGACAAGATTTATCCGCTGAAAATCTGATAGGCACCGAATATCCTAACTTTTAACAACCTACCTTGCTTTTTATTAATAACTAGCTCTCACTTGCGTTTTTCGTCATGTTATTGCTGCTTCGCGCTTGTGTGTCATAGTGTAATCATAGCCTAATCTTTCTCAATAAGCAGACCATATAAACAAAAGAGTTTTTTTAAGTAGGTTCAGAGATCAAACAAAGAAGAATATAGGTATAAATAGTAAGAAAACCCGTCTACCGGAGTCAAAAGGACCCACGACGCGGTCAAAATCAGAAAGTTATTGTAATTTGACAAAAGCTGGATCCCCTTAATTGTCCTGTAAAAAACTGAAGTTCTCATTTGGGAGATGTATCTCCGATGAATCTACTTACCCAAAGGTACTTGGATTTCTTGCGAACGAATTAACGGAGCAGAAACTAGTAAAACATAAGTAATAGTGGGTTTAGTCAGATTAGTCATCTTGATAAATGCAGTACAAAATGATAAGTAGTTTTGGCACACACCGCAGTCAGATGGCAGGACTATCGCGTCTGCCAACCTAAATATTTACCAGCTCGCATGGCGGATAGCGTCGTCATACTGCGGTCAGCAACCCGAACAAGCTGGGTAACTGCGAAAATTAGTCCTTTACTAAAGGAATATACACCAGCTATAAGTTGCGCAAGTCATTGTTATAGGCCGTAAACTTCTTTGTACTTCCAAGATCGTAAGAGGAGCTTATGAACGACCAAATATTGGATTTGCGATTTCAGTCTCAATTAGATTCTGGTCCTCCTGATGATTTTATTCACCAATTATAAATGATGTCGTAGTTAAACATAAGAAGGTTAAATTGTCCCCAATTTTTAGTTTTTGAATACCGCGCCGCTCCTGTGGGTCGTAGCTTATATGTTATTCTGATGTATAAACTATATTGCAGTAGTTTTATCAAAATGCGTTCTGTAGTTTTAACGTGAAAGAGCAACAAACATCCATACATTATAAACTTTCATATTTAGTTTAATTAGTATAATATCTACCGGATGTGCTCGATTTTGACCTTTAGGCACGTCAGTCGTTGCGTTAACATTAACTAAAATGTTCTGTATATTTTGCATCTCATTATTTTTAGTTTTGAGTTGAGAATAGACACAACTGGTGTACAAGTTGATACAAATACACTTAGGTTAGTGTCTACGTTAATATATTATCATAATTACTAGTAGTCCCCCGCGGTCTTACCGCATGATGTAGCCTATAGATTATTCTGAGCCTCTATTAGTATAAGCCTTATTACTATAAAGTTTTATAAAAATCCAATCAGTAGTTTTTGCGTAAGAGAATCACAAACATAAACAAACTTTCACATTAATACTATACAGTTTATAATATTAGAAGTTTTTTTTTTATGGATGGGTAATCATCAAATTACTTCTCCCGCCCCTAGTGTCAGACTTTAACCCACAAAAACCCAACCTTGTTCCTTCGGTGGCTCTTTATGTTCCGTAGCCGCGGGAAATATATATTCCGCAACCCCGGCAAATATTGATAAGATTATCAGTAGGTTCCGTAGGATTTTACTGAGACCTAACTCTCGTCTTATTAAACCAAAATTTACACAAAATATAATCGTAAAAGCAACTAATTACGTGGACATCTGTCAACTGTCACAAGCCACAACAATGTACGTACAGAAATAGACTGCACTTCAAAATAGACCGTTGGGAGTGGCAGGAAATATACTCTAGTAAGAGATTTACAAGTAGGTACAGTTCTTATTAGCCGGTTCGAAGGTACCGTAATACATCAATCAATGTGTCTTTCTTACTTGTACCTGTCTAGAGTTTGTACGTTGGACGTTTTATTTTAAATGAATACCTATATATAAATACAGAAAAATATCTATCGACAACTCAAAGCTATAGTTATAAAGTTTTCTTGACTTTATCTAGGATCACAGACTACCCGTGTTCCGGAAATCACGTAAAGCCATTTTGCTTGTTTGCAACGTAACAGCTCGTTACACACTAATTAAAGTTTATAATTCAATATGAATAATATAGTTTTTTTAGTTTATAAGTACAGATCGCACATCACATATTTTTTCGGGGTTAAAATCACTAGCAACAGAGCAGTCAATAGCACTAATACGTTAATCAATGTGCATTTTTCGATTCGATTTCAACATATACAATGTAAATATGATTTCAATCATCACAGTTGTGGTAGTGATAAAGGTTATATTAAAAAAAGTATAACTAAAAAAAATTAAATAATCTAAAAACCCAACAGTAATTTCAGAAGTCGGTGGCTTTGAACATGGGTGGGCTTTAGTCAGTAGGTGTCTGACACTCCGTTCCTTTCCGCCCAGAGCGAGAGGAGTTATTTAATGACTAAGAATGAAAAAACTGGATTCGAGATGGATAGATAAGTCAGATTTTCTTACGATTTTTTTTCCTTTCCCGATGTCAAGTTTAATGTCTGTTATTCAATTAAATTTTATTCAAAAACATCCATCAATTTCGGAGAAAAAATACTATTTCTGTCTCTTGAACATCACACACGTCGTTTTCGTGAGAAATCTGACTATATCTGATGGCCCTTGAACCTTTCCTGGAACACATTAAAGATATTCAATATTAAATCCCAGAGTGTTCTGCTTGACTCAATTACCTACTAAATCATCCCATGCATACGATATGATTGTTTACCGTCATAAAGAGCCACAGACTGCGTACTCCACAGTGACTCAGCGTCTGCCAGGCCAGTCATAACCAGACTGTACTTCGCCATATTGATTCTGCATCATAAAACATAGTCACGCCAAATTACTGTAATATATTTGTTTTTGTAAACACTGTGATACAATCTTAAGTCTTATTTTAATGTCTCTTAGCCGTGGATAGCGTGTTCTAAAATAGTAAGGTGAAGATTTGGTGACGATTAAAGGCGTGCGTGTCCGCTGTGTTTCGGACGTATACGTATGTTCCTAGTAATCAACATATTATGCACGGAAAGAAACTGGACATGAATTACTACCGCCACTAGAACATACCAACAATGTATCATACGCGATGGTCGGTTAGTGGACACTCGTTATCCACAGACGCACAGACGCTTAGCGTATTCACCATTTCACGCTTGGTGTACGCCTGCTTGCAGCTTACATACAGACTAGAGTTTTATAGTTTTCTACGTAAGCTGCAAGCAAGCGTATAATAACGAATACGCTACGCCTTCGTGGACAAGTTTTGCGACTTTTTCGCAATCGCCAATCGGTCAATCGCATGATTGGCGATTGCTGAAAAACTCTCAGACTAAAAAGAAGCTTACTAAGTCCTTCCGTGAGAATGTTAAAATTTGGTACTGAGTAAGATTACTACAAAGTGGATTTAGTGGTTTATCAGTGAAACTGTACTAATATTATAAACAAGAAGAGTTTGTTTATTTGGTTAAACGATGCAATGCATCATAAACGCTTTTAAGCAGTCCATGACATGCTTAAATTATATTGATAGTTATATAAATGTCAATGTCCATATTTACGTGTGTCATATCTATCAAAATCCAGCATCCAGGATCATAAATGAGCTGTCACGCCACATCACAGTCACATTCAAGCACTATTTCGTATGATATGCGGCCCCCAGTAATGCACAGCGCAAGAAAACACGACCGTCGCCAAAGATATAAACCTACTTTGCTTGTAATTGCTAAGAATGAGTTTATATCATACTTACCTCTTTTCATTCAATGTGGGTTTCTATGTTTATTCGTTAGAATTGAGAACTGAATCATGGGATGTTTTTAATTGGTGGCAAAAAACAACACTGATACAGTCTGGATGGCCTAAAGGTTTTATATATGGTTTTATATGAGTTGCAAGTAAAAAATCAAATAGTATTTGATTGCGCAGCCAGCAACCCTTCTCCTTACGGCCCTCAACGGTATTTTAAATAGAAGTCATGTAAAGTAAATGGAAAACACTGAAACACACAAACGACAATTGACGAGCCCGTTGGTTTAGTGGTTAGTGACCCTGACTGCTAAGCCGGAGGTCGTGGGTTCGATTCCCACCCAGGACAAACTTTGTGTGATGAGCACGAATGTTTGTTAACTGTGTCTGGGTGTGATTTTTCTATAATATGTAATTATTTAAAAATTATATAAGTATGTATATCAGTTGTCTGATTACCATAGCACAAGCTCTGCTTAGCTTGGGATCAAATGGCCGTGTGTAAGGTGTCCCAGGATTTTAATTTTATTTTATATGAGTTGCAAGTAAAAAATCAAATAGTATTTGATTGCGCAGCCAGCAACCGTTCTCCTTGCGGCCCTCGACGGTATTGTAAATAGATGTCATGTAAAGAAAATGGAATAATATTGTTTTTCCATTATTACTTTAATCAAACTACGTTGGGGTCGGCTTCCAGCCTAACTGGTTAGGCTGTAAAGCAGTATTTTTAACCGACTTCTAAAAAAAGGAGGAGGTTCTCAATTCGGATGTTTGTATTCTTTTTTTTATGTTTGTTCGCGCATATCTCCGTCGTTTACCAACCGATTTGAACAATTCTTTTTTTGTTTGAAAGGGTAGACTTCCCAAGTGGTCCCATTGTCATCAGGTCCAGGATCTGATGATGGCATCATGCCTTAAATCGAGGGAAGTCGGTTTTTTTTGCAAAAAAATATACTTGGAGCGACTACCTATCAGACCTGCCGGGGTTGCGGAATGTGTATAGTAGTCACCGTGACCCTGGAACATAAAGGGCAATCGAAGGAACATGAGTGGGTTTTAGTCAGTAAGAGTCTGACACGCCCTCCCGTCGCACCCAGGACGGGAGCAGTCATTGGATGATTTCCCACTCACCAAAAAAAAAAAAAAAAAACCTATCAGACCTCCACATCTCAGTATCTAGTTGACACCCTTTGTTTAGACTGGTCAGACTTTCTGGCTTACCTGTAACAACTGTCAAAGTTCTACAAAGACAACCGGAATCATCAAACTTTACGTACTTTCCGAGGCACGGGATGTCAGTGGTGTCCAAGATAAACTTTAGAAAGTACATCTAAATTAAAAAAGTCACATTGGTGCTTGCCCGAATCTGAACTATCAACCTCTTACACGAGAGGCGGCCCTATCCACTGGGCCATCACGACATGTTATTACCTAGATAAAAATTAAAATATTAATTATTGCCTTGATAAAAATTAAAAATATTAAGTTTTATGACGTCTAATAGAGGTAAAAATATGTGCTGTCCTCCTACAATTGGGAGGGCATTAAGATGATTCATTTGTTGACGGATTTCACATGATGGAACTGTATTTGCGTAGTTAATCAAAGAACTACAATTCCTACGAAACTATTCTGGCATAAATCAATGCTCTCACGTGGACTCCGTGGGTGGCATTCGAATTTCGAACTATTAAAAAAAAAAAGAAAAAAAAAAAAAAAAAAAAAAATAGAAAAAAACTAAAAAAAAAAAAAAAGACTAAAGACTATTAAAAAGTTCGGCCATTTTTATTTTTAGGAAACGCCGCATTCCAATGGCGCCTCGTTTATGTAATAATTCGTTTCTTATTAAACGTTAGGCCGTGACCGCCAATTTATTTGCACGATTCTACGTGTAAGTGGTAATTTCTTTTTTTCTGAATGAAATGAGCCAATCTTTTTTTTGTCTGGATCGTACACTCTACACTTTGTTTTTTCTGCTAGATAGTTTTTAATGCTCTTGTCCCCTGAAAAATTCTAGACGATGTCTTATATCTTTTCCGTCTTCAAAATAACCGCAATGATATCGTGGTCATGAGTTATGATGACGTTGTCCATACGTTACATGTCAAAGGACGACGGATCGATTCTAGGAATCGAGCCCGGACTCGTTGGATCGAGACACTACACGAGACAATTTCGATGTTAAAATGTCTCTGTCAATCTTAATGCGCAATCACTTTGTGATGGTGTTGCTACCCAGTTAATTTTTACAAACTGTCAAAGTTAAACTGAACGACACATAAAGCTTTTACTCCCACCTATTCTTCACCAATCAACCCAAGCTAAACAAAAGATGGACGTCTCATCGCCAACATTTGGCAGCCCCCGCCAGGGTTCGCAGAACTCCAGTCTGAACACCACGGCCCTGAACCAGTTACAGAACGGGACTGGACTCTTACGTCACGGAAAACTAACGGCCATAGGAAAGCTTTGTTTTGTTTAGAGGAAAAACCTACAGGTGGTAAATATAGTTGTTTTTGTTGTCAAAAGTGGGTTGCAGTTGGAAAATATTATTTTATGAAGTAAACAAGTCTTTTCCAATAATATATTTACTGGCGGTAAATAAACTCCGGTTTCGTTTGTCTTTCCTAAAACTGCGTTCTATTATGATTGGGTATTTTTATAAAATGCTAGCTTTTGCCCGCAACTTCGTCTGCGAGTAATTTTATAGATTTATTAATGGATCGTATTCTAAATAACTAACAACCCATTGCGATACGTACACACCAAATTACAAAAGTTTACAATTTTGTGATGTTAGATAAGAGAAGAGTAACTTTTCCGATTTCGTATGCTGAAAAACCAATGCTTAAATTCATTTTTCTCGCCACTTCCACATCCACCAACTTTTTATTTATTCTATTACAGACCTCTCACTTTTCTACTATAAAGGATTTTGATAGTCAGTTGTATAATTGCTCACGTTGTGTCGGCTTGTGAAGCTCTTTAGATTTAAGTTGAGCTTGCGATGCTTTTTGAGGCAGTTTTACTGCAACCGGAGTTTTACCAGGCGTCCGTCACTCGCTCAAGGCCACGCGTTTTATGCCTACCGCTTCGCGTATCGTCGACGATACAACGAACACCGGGCTGTCGCGCGCCCGGCTGAGTGCTCGCTAGGGCATCGAGAACCGGCCCTATTTTGGGAACCGGTTCTTTCGGTTCTAAATTCTAGACGGAACCGGGTACCCGGTGTTTTCGGTTATTTCGGTTTTTTTTCATAAATTTTAGTTGATAAGGGTCTAAGTAATCCACACTTTAGTGGTTAAGCATATTTATATATTTTTTTTATTATACTCGAATTACAACATCGTTTTTAACTATTTTTGGCAACAATTCAACAGTCAACACCGAAATTCAAATAGTCGTACGTTTTTTACAATTGCCAGCTCACTATCGGATAGTATGTGTCATTACCGCGAATACAACTTTTATTACCATACTATCCGAGACTGAGCTGCAAATTTTAAAACAACTGTCAAAAATTTGAATTTCGCGGGGTAAGTATCGTGGAGCATTTATCTTAATGTCCCTTAAAAACATCGTTAGTTTCTTAAAGATTCCTCATTAATAATAAATTATAACGCTATTTATTAATTTAACAGTGAAATTACAGTATATATTCTGTTTGAATAATAAAGGAGATCACCCAGCCTTTATGTTCCAGGGCCACGGAAGCTCTTTCGAACAATTCCGCGTGCCCAGCAAGCATTGGCCCTATAGGGCCAACGTATTTAGGTATTCTGGATCGCTGTTTTAGGCACGCAACATGACTTTCATGCATATGCCCCAAATAAAAAAGACTAATGAAAAGTACGTGACTTGTCTGACTACGGTACAAGCAAACATCTCACGCCTCGCTACCATGTGCCGCTAAGTGGTGGAAGTCAACACAAACAGATGATTAAAAACGGATTTTCAACTATTAAGAATCGAAAAATTTATCAGATAGATCTGTGGAATTAATAATCTGAGAATTGAACACAGACATCTATATATACAATCATAAAAGTCTGACATCCCGTACCCTATATTAACGGAAGAAGACGTTATTTCGTTCATTTTTTTCCGAGATTTACAATGCACGAGAAATCAAAAATGCAACTACCATTACAGCACTTAAAAATAACATTTTTGACAAGCATAAAACGCATTGCATTTACACTGAGTGAAACTTACGAGATTAAGCGTTCAATACTAAAATAATCTCAGAAAATTTTTTTAGAACTTTGGTATAGTAATGAAAAATGTTTATAATGTTGAATTCTATTCAAATAATGTGTTTTTATTTGTTGGCCGGCAAATTAAAAATTTGCCCAATTTGGGTTATGTCTTTTGGATAATAACTTGATATCTAGCATAAAGAGTATTATAGAAATAATATTATTTCTAAATTTATTTTTTAGAGAGAACCGAAAAAACCGAACACCCGGTTCCTCGTTTTACAGAACCGGTTCTTTCAGGGTCTCTCAGAACCGGGAATTCCCGGTTCTTTTGGAACCGGGAAAAACCGGTTCTGATGCCCTAGTGCTCGCGCGTCACGGGTACAGTGCTGACTATCAAAATGCCGAAACCACGTAATTATTGTGTGATTATTGTGCAATTTCCCAATTCTCCTGTTTCCCTTTTGATTGTTTATTAAAATTATTTACGCGGTTTTGGATATTTTCGACACTAAAATATAATAATCGGGAATTCAAGGAACGAAAAATATGCATCAGTCATTTTATTAAACTAAAAACATATTTTTTGATCAACAAATAAAAAAATAATTGTTTTTCTAAAACATTCGTTTTATTACCATTATCATCATACGTATAACCCTAGCACATTTACTGGATGGCACGCACACACGTTAGTTGCACGGCGGGCAAAAGAATCTCAACTCTCTCTGTGCGTATTTATGGTACATTTCTCCTCGCTGCAAACAGCTGGTATTATTATTATGATTTTGTAGGCTATTATAGCGTAGGTATTTTAGTTTTTGTATTGGAGTGAAGTATCTGTTACGTAGTAACTATTTATTAATCTGTGGTTTTACCAGGCGTCCGTCACTCGCTCAAGGCCACGCGTTTTATGCCTACCGCTTCGCGTATCGTCGACGATACAACGAACACCGGACTGTCGCGCGCCCGGCTGAGTGCTCGCGCGTCACGGGTACAGCGCTGACTATCAAAATGCCGAAACCACGTAATTATTGCGTGATTATTGTGCAATTCCCCTGTTTCCCAATTCTACTGTTTCCCTTTTGATTATTTATTATAATTATTCACGCGGTTTTGGATACTTTCGACACTAAAATATAATAATCGGGAATTCTAGGAACGAAAAATATGCATCAGTCATTTTATTAAACTTTAAAATATTTGATCAACAAATAAAAAAATAATTGTTTTTCTAAAACATTCGTTTTATTACCATTATCATCATACGTATAACCCTAGCACATTTGCTGGAAGACACACACACACGTTAGTCGGGCGGCGGGCAAAAGAATCTCAACCCTCTTTGTGCGTACTTATGGTACATTTCTCCTCGCTGCAAACAGCTGGTATTATTATTATGATTTTGTAGGCTATTATAGCGTAGGTATTTTAGTTTTTGTATTGGAGTGAAGTATCTGTTACGTAGTAACTATTTATTAATCTGTGGTTTTACTGCCTTTTGAGGATTGTGCCTTGTTGGCACAATCCTCAAAAGGCAGTAAAAGGCTCAAGGCAAGTCCGGATGCTTTTCTTGCACAAAAAACGTTGAATATATTTTATTGTCTTAACTTCAAATTCGACGATGCTTTCTGAGTTTGTTTCGGCATTAGGCATTAGTTAGGAAATGCCGACTCCATCTAGTTTTTTTTTAAATATGACGTATAAAAGTGATCCTACTTTTATAATAAACAATTTATTTTTTTTCTCTGAATATACACAAACATCACCAATCTTCGTAATCCAAGACATTCGTAACTCCAAATAAATAAGGTTACCACGGCTTTTTCAAGCTTAAACTCAACCATGAACCCAGTATAATTAGGTAAACGCATGTTTCGCAACAGGCCGCGCTTGCCAACCCGCGAACAGATCCACATTAATCTACTAGTTAATCGTCTCGAAGAAATAGACGAACGAATGGGATTGTTAACAGTTAAGATGCATAGCGAACCAGGCCTATTTACTGTTATTAATTGTGGCTTTTTAAAACGACTTGTCTTGTTTAATGATTGGTCTATTGTTGCGGTGAATAGGTCTACTGTATATTTGATGTAAATAGAAAAGAACGTTTATTTTATCGTTTTAACTATCATTATCTTGGACATCACTGATATCGCTAAAGAAAAACATCTTGAAGAAACTTGAACTTGCAATCTAAAAGTTGGAAAACGCCATTCCGTCACGACTTCACGAGTGAACGTGGAGATCAATGGTATATAATTCCTGTATGATTATACGTATTTTTCCTGCAGTGGGACATTTAATAGGCTGGTATTATCTCTTGTTTAGGTATTAGTTTACAAAGTGACTTATAAAATCTACAATCTTTTTTATTTACTCCGGGTTATTCCAGCATCGGTGAATATTTTCAGGCAGATTAAACGTAGAGAGAATCCCGGAGGTATAAAAAAAATTAAGACATTCTTTTTATAACGCGCCCAAAAAAAGCTCCTTTTTACCAAATGCAAACTAGGTCCCAAGTACATAAACCTATAATTCAGCATCGTTTTAATAAAAGTCGAGCTAATTTGAATCGGGCAATAAATTCGTCAGATTCAAAAGTAATTCGGACAATGTTCTTTGGGTTGCCCGCAATTTGTTTTATATCTTGTCATTAAAATTGGCCTTAAAGCTTGCTGAGCAAAGAAGTGGAAGCCACCAAGTTTATTCTGAATTTGTTTTGCACAATAAATAAAGATGCAGTAAACAGTTTGGGGTGGCTTGTCGAGTGATATCTGAACCAGGATGCCACGTTTTCAGCAAGTGATTCTTAATACAAAAATAAAGTTTACGACCTTGCCTGTATGTCTCAATGATTTGGAAAGCTTTTAGTCCTGTTCACGATCGCTAAAACTTGAAGAGTCATTTTTGATTGAGGCAACCCCACAGTACGTTAACTGCAAATACTGAAAGCCAGAATCAATAGAAGCGCCCACCAAAAAGTAATTTCCGTCTCACTATCTTTTCTCAGCTACTAAATCCAAATTTACTAATGTGAAGAGCTGTAGTAATTCACTTGACCTGATTGACTTTATCAATCTGGTGGTGTCTGTATTCTCCTCGAGCTTTTACATTATCTGAATCAACTGCTCCGACCACCGGATAAGCGCCAAAGCAATGAAGTTGACACATAATATGAATTTCTAGTTTCTCCATCACGTGGTAAAAACATTATTTTGCCAAAAACCAGTCCAATTACACCAAAAACAGCTCCATTTGGTCCTCTTCAATCCGGAAGCCGCCGCCTGTCGCAGTACAACTGCGTCATGAATCAATTTACCTAACAGCACGGCACATTAACAACATTTGCACATATTTGTCACCCGGCTTCCCTTGTAACGTCCGACTTTAAATTAATGCGCCGTTTCGAAGGGTCGTGTGAAGTATGGCCGCACTCACAAATTTACGGGCTTATAATTAGTTTGGAGGCGTCCCAATTCGGTGCTCTGTTTGTAAATGCATCATGTTTGTTGTTATAAATTATGCTTTGTGTGTGGTTTATATTGGCAGACGATTTTTTAGCTGGAGAGGTTTTGGAATTTAAAGAGATCTTAAAATTTAGAGAGATTAATTATACTGCTGTGTGTTTTTAATAAATATCGACCGATTTTAGATTATTTAAAAACCTTAGTTACTATCATTAACAATACTACTAAGGTCTTGCTGTAGAACAAAGAGCTCTATCAGAGAAAGCACAAGCTTTGATTACTTAAATGACAACTAGCTTTTGTCCGCGGCTTCAGTTGCGTTACAAAGAGACAAAAAGTAGCCTATGTTACTCTCCATCCCTTCAACTATCTCCACTTAAAAAATCACGACAATTCGTCGCTCCATTTTGCCGTGAAAGAAAGGCAAACATACAGACAGACACACTTTCCCATTTATAATATTAGTAGGATGCGGGATGGCGAGTTCAGTTGTCACAATTGTTCAAGTTTTCTAGCGACCTTGTTTTAGAATCATGATTTAGATTAGAAAAGCTCTTATAAAGATACACGAGTCGTGTCATGGCCACAATATGAACTTTTTGTCATAGTACACATATCATTCATTGTATTTCCCACAGTTTTTAAGATCAAATATTATGTGATGCGTTCGTTAGAATTAGTAAAGGTCTTTGTTTGTAAAGGAGCTCGTTCGTGGAAGTCTTACCACCACATGACCACAGCTACGTATTCCTATCTTCCATAAAGCAGCGTTGCTCAAGTACTTACCTCTTTGTATCTGAGACCAGAAGTCTTTTTCGTCGCCTATGGAGAGTTGCAAATATCCTGAGGCGGTCATGGATTTATACTACTTATAAAATTTTAGATTAACCATCAGCTTCTTTTCCTTATCATTTAAAAAAAACTTTTACATCAGAAAGTCGTATAATCTGCAGCCATTAAACACACATTTCTTTACCATCCAATTAGTTATTACCAGTCTCCAATTCTATCCACTTAAACCACGATTTCAAGGCAATAATAATCTGTAACATTCGTCAAACTCCGCACTGGGAGATTGGCCAACTTCTCAAGCATATTGTGTTACTTTTGAACCTGAACTACAGCTAACTCTGGCGGTTATAAATATAAAAAATCTTGGCTTTAGTCGATGCTTTTTATTTTTTACTAATCGACGTCTTGACAGTGCTCTCAGCGTGATAATCTTGTGGGTTGGACGTATTAATAAATAAATACCAGCATATTACTGTCCTACTGCAGAGCAAAGCAAGAGAGTGGGTACAAGCATTGACCACCACGCTTGCTCAAGGCGAATTGTTTTGTTTTATAATAATAACAATACCAGCCTATTACTGTTGCATTGCATGGTAAAGACTTCTAATACACGCTTGCTCATAGTGATTGCTTACTTTCTTACATTCATTATAAGTCCAGGTTTCCTCACGAAGTATTATTTCGGGTCGACAGTGATGTCCAAGATAAACTTAGACACTACGTATGTCTTCAAATAAGGCACATTGGTGTTTGCTTGTGCCCGATTGTCAACCCACAAATTTGCACAAAGGCGAAGATCTTCGACTCCAATAATCGTCTTCCTTACCATTACCGGTAAAAAAGTCACGTTTGATGTATGGAAGCCGCAGTTAATTATTTATTTTACTCTGTTTTTTGTATTTGTTGTTACAGCGGACACAGAAATCTTTGAACATTACAACCGTCTCATATAAAAGGGTATATCATAAAACAATGTAAACCAAGCATATTTATTCTTCCAACAAACCATTGCAAGCACTTTCACAAAGGATATTATTGTTCACTTAAATCTGTCAGTACAGAGTACTCTGTTAGTGATATTGCAGTTTAATTCAGAACGAAAGCTGACACAATAGATGTTTGTTTGGTTTCAACAGGTACTAATTTTGGAAAACAAAGAGACTTTTGTGGAGAATGATTTAGATGTGATGGAGATACGTGCGCTTGCACTTGTAATGTGGGCAGTTATCGTGGTAATGTATGTGAGCCAAAATCAATGAACAAAACATATTTTTATGAAAAAAGTATTATTTATAACCGTTGGAATGTTTTATTGTATTTTGTCGGACCGTGATGGCCCAGTTCTTGCGCTCGCCGCTCATGAGGTTGCAGTTTCGATACCGGGGAAGTACCGATGTGACTTTTTTTAAATTGAGATGCTTACTTTGTAATTTATCTTGGATATCACTGACGTCAAAGGAATACATCGAGAGAAAACTTGGACTTACAATTAATTACACGGACTGCAGGAACAAAGCTGCCTTTAACAATCCTATTTGAAAGAAATGAGTCCAAATTATAAAATTAAATGGAGGCTTCAAACACGTTAACATGTAGTGTGCTTTCTTATTGACACAATAAACTATTTTGTATTTGTATTTTGTAAGTACCTAATAAAACAAACTCTTTATTAAAAAAAATGGGTCTTCACAATCGTTTGCCAAAAGATAGGATATGTTGCCGTTAAGTGGCATTCGTGTCAAATCACTTCTCGCTGTTGCAACTAGACTAATGTTTACCTACTGTGTCTGTTGCAGTCTGTTACTAATGTGTTTATGTGATCAGACGCCGCACTGGCTGTGCCTGTCTTAGGATGCCATATAGGATAATGGTATATGATTGAAAGTCGTAATTTATGTAAACCTCTTTTAAGATGGGAAGGTACGCTAAGATAGAAGGATGGACGACCCGAACTTGTAATAGTATTTTAGATTTATACCACATCAATTTATAATTACTCAAATTCTTCTCATTCTGATTAACCGGCAAAAATCTTATAAAACCCATTTGGTATGTTTGCCAGCGATAAACAAAAAAAAATAAAATAAAAAGTTCTTTCGCTAATTCTTATATTAGTAATTTAATAAAGCAACCTTTGTACCTTGCGTATAAAGTAAAAAAAAATTAAAAGTCTATGCTTTTTAAAAAAGGCAATATTTTCTAAAGTATACTACTACTAGCCTACCCGTTACGCATTCAAGCGGAAACTCAAGGCTCATTTACAGCTCAATTAGGTAGAGTATACTCTCATAATCATCTTTCTTGATATAAGTATATATATATTTAGTTATATATATGTTTTTATTTATATATATTTTAGATATATATTTATTTGCATAACATATATTTGATTATTTATTTAAGTACGTATATGTATTTTTATTGATTTGTAATTTTTGTAATAATTAACATATTTTTTTTACTTTATATTTGCACCTGCCATCATATCTCTGCACTACCGAAGGTTGACTGGTAGAGAATGCCTAAGGCATTAAGTCCGCCTCTGTACATTAATTTTGTGCATAAAGTGTAAATAAATAAATAAATATACTGGCCAAATCCATCATGCCAAAATACTATAACATCAGATTAACCTAAATAATGTTACCGTTGTGAAATAAAACATGTTTCTTGCACTAGCGGTTTCACAAATACGTTTATGTCCGGTAATATCTAAGAAATGTAATAAGCTTTTGATCTAAATCACAATTCGAAACGTGTTCCATAACCTAAACAACTTGACGGCTTTCAAATGTTATTAAAACAACGTATCACCGACTGGTTTGAATCAGAATAAATACATGCAAAATACTCGTATATTCTACAATGCACAATGCGTTGGTAGAAAACGCTATATTTAAAACACAATACAGTAAAAAAATACTTAGACAAAGTGCTAGAAATAAGCACTAGAAACAACGAAATATAAACGATATTTTCTTAGAATCCTTTAAATACTCGTACTAGTTTTGCGTCTGTCTGCATTTGTCCGCTCAACTAGGTCTCTCTTTGAATCTCTTCCAATAAGATAGATACACCGCCCAAAGTACTTGTCTATTTAATTTTGCAAACTCAAAACATTGTCTAGTTTTATTTAATGAGTTCTTTCATCTCGCTTTTGATCTAATTCATTGATCAAAACGTCTGCGCAATTTTATCGATGTTCTAAATCACTGTGTAATTAGCCTGTGAGATTTACTTCCATTGCTCGTCTTTATACTTATCTGTGCAAATCAAATAACAGATGTCACGTGTCACATTTTCCCGCCCACGACTGGGGACTTCCTAAAAAAGATGACTGTGACAAGGAAAAGGAAAGACATTTTTTCGTTATAAATGGCGATGATAATTATTTTCCGGACGCGTTTTTAGGACACGATGTGATTTACAATGTATAAATTATGAATAAATATGACACAGCTTTGTGCGTTTTTGATTTATGTAAACAAAGGAGGTAATCACTTACGTAGCGGGTCGTTGAACAACAAAAATATTAAAATTAACATTGCTCACCTACATTCGCCATATCAAAGACAAAGACAATTGTGTCAGAATTTTTATTGCATCAACTCTTTTTGTGTTCCGTAAAAAATAAACTTAAATCATAGGAATGAGGTTTTTATCTAGATTAGCCCCCCAGAAGTTATTATTTAGTGCCAAATCACGCAAATTTTTCTGTGGAGATGGCAGTCATAAAGCGTTTCAGGGAAACGGTTAATGACATGATGTCCATCATGAATATACGGGAAAAATCGTATGAGTAATAAAAATTGTAATTGTTGGTGAAAATCCGCCGTGTGAAAATTTCTTGGTAAAATTGTTCCTCATATTTTTGTGAGTTAATAAAGGTTGTTTACACATTGTGTTGCAATCTTTTAAAATAAAGCTTGCGCTTGTAATTCTACAATATGACGTAGCAAGACACATCTTGTAACTTCGACAAAATGATAGCTACCTATTTTCCGCTATAAGAATATTCTTATTTTAACCTTTTGACGACCAACCGACAGTCGGCTGTCGGGCTGCTATTGTCTTTCTATTGTGTCTCAAATCACGTGTGTTTAAAGGATTAAGCGGTACTTTATTAAACTATTTATTTATCTGACTGAAAACAGTTTTTAATTAAGTTCAATATTATAATTACGTACCATGCACACATGGCCGCTAAGATGATATAAATTAGGGTTACATAATATAATATTCTAACCTAAACCACTTCATAAAATTTGTAGTAGTACAAGCCTAAACTTTCCCACTGCAGGGCAAAGGACTCCCTACCCTCCTTCCACCTGCTGTTTGGGACCAGTCTTTATCGAAGGAGTCTATTCTATATAGTTCGTCCCGCTATCTCTGCCTCGGCCCACCGTGATGTCGCTTGCCATGTAAACACACCCATTGAGTCATAAAATCACAATAAATTCATGAAATGGTGGAATATTATACAACGTTGTTTCAACATTCATAGAAATTATCAATTTTATGAACGCCAGTTCAAATTAAAGAAAAAGCTAGTGATTTTTGTATATGGTGGCCACATCATATTCAAAATTCAAAGCATTTATTCACTTAGCGTCTTACTAATAATCGCTGCATAAAGTTATGACAGGTTTATACGTCAAAAAATGTATGGTTACACAGGCTTTATTCATGACATAACTTTACACAGTGATTATTAGTAAGGGCATTAGACTTTAGACCATTTACAGGCACTTATGAATTGTCAAAGCGTCAGTCGGCTCGTCAGAAACATGTCAGAAAGGTGAAGCTAGTTGCTTGTTCCAAAACGTAGATCTCTATGGAGAAGAACAAGCAAGAAACTTCATGGACACTCTTTTCAATCATAAAGTTTAGTATACGTAAATCATCACTATAGCCTTTTCCCAACTATGTTAGGATCGGCTTCAAACCTAACCAGATACAGCTGAATACCTGTGTTTTACGTAAAGCGACTGCCTATCAGATCTCCACAACCCAGTAACAGTTACTGTGCCGACCCTTAACGACTGTCAAAGTTCTACGAATGACAACCGAGAGCAACGGCTTTACGTGCTTTCCGAGGCACGGCCTGTTAGTCATATCCAAGATAAACTTTAGAAAATTCTGTGGTCCATATTAATTGAAAAAGTCCCATTGGAAGAATAAACAGAATTCGAACCCGCAATCTCTGCTACTGCCTACTCTGCAATACTGCCTACCATAAATATACTTACGATAAATAGCCTACTCTATGTAATAATAGGTCTTTACCTATGAAATTGCCGTTTTGTATGAAAAAAAAATAAACGATTTTTTTTTCATGTATTTTTTATTTGTATTAATCGAAGTAATCACCCATGCAATCAATGCATCTTTGCCAATGCAGTGGCAGTTTATTGATGCCCTTCTTAAAGAAATCAGCTGGATGGGAGGCAACAAATTCTTCATAGGCATTTTGTACTGCCTCTCGGGTATTGAATTTTTTATCCCGCTAAGTTATCCAAATTCTGAAAAAAATACTAGTCCGTAGGCGCAAAGTCTAGGAAGTAAGGGGGATGACGGAGAGCTTCCAACCCCAGTTCTTGCAACTTGGAGACCGTCTGCTGTGCAGTATGAGGTCGCGCGTTGTCGTGCAGGAGCAGTAGAGAGGAGCGATTGACCAATGCTAGTTGGAGATGAGCAACTAAAATGGTGTGGATATTAGGAAAGACCTAATATCCACTTTATTTGATTCAACGTATAGCTACGTAGATTCTGTTTAGCCAGCTATTATTTAAACTGATATTGTAAACAGAATAAGTTTTTTGTTTGCAAGAGATAATCTTTAAGAGATCGATTTTTTTTTATCGCCAGTAGCTACAGGCTGCTTTACTACCACCAGGTTCTGATAGAAAATGTTATATTATTATCTAGCATTATTCGCCGCAGTAGTTTTTTGGCACCGCACTCCTAGTTTACACTTCATTGAATCTAATAGTTTTTCAGAAAAACCATTATTTATTATACATTTTGTGGAAGCAATAAGATAAATTGCTCTCTCCCCTTTTTATTGCTTCTTTGTGAGTCAAAACTGTGACTCGTTCACATGTTAATAAAATTGTCATTTAGGTGAGTAGAAAAGTTTTTTATTCAAATTTTATTAGGTGTGTGATTCGCGAAAATCTACGAAACCGTTTTCTATTCGTTACAATTTTCTCGGAACGTATGAATGTTTATAGTTAACCTATCTGTCAGAGTGTAGTTCTCTGTTTTCTTGGGAAACCCCGAAATTTGAAAGTAAGACATCTTCCTCATCTTCCTTTGCTAGTATGTAGGTTTTTGCGTTTCAGTCCAACTCCTGGCTCACCTTACGACGACCAAGCGATAGCCGGCTATCGCGCTGCTTTTGTCTTTATATTCAAATTGTGTTGTGCTATGACAGTGATCCTTTAGATCCTCTATAATGTATACTGTTTCTCACCGTGAAAACCTGTAATAGGCTTTATGTTACTTAATCAGCTGTTTTCATTATTTTAAGTATAGCTGTTGGTTTTCCATCTGATTAAATAAATAAATATTGTGTCTCGAATCACGTGTGTTCGAAGGTTTAAATTATTTTAAATTACAATCTCTTATGAATGTTTTGTCTCACAGAGAATTAAAAAATCCTTCAAGTTCATTTTGCAGTTTTTGTAAAACAGTCAAATCGCTATTTTGACCAACTCATCTATTGGTAGATTAGGTAACTGAAGATATATTATAATATTTATAGCTCCTTGTGTCTAAATTCCACCTCTAGCAGCCAAATTCACGTAAAAAAATATATTTATTTATTAAAAGGTTACGCTCAAAATGGCCGTAAAAGAATCCCTTTCTTCGTACAAATTCCCTTCTAGATTGAACTTGATACGAGCAATGTCGTCTATTCTTACGTCGGCCGACACCTGACGTCCGCCGGAAGTTGCGCGCGCGCAGGTGTCGCCCATTTCTAGCCGAGACGTTTCCGCTTTCTCAATGTACGCTTGATGGCCGCCATTTTCGCTCGGGTTAAAATAACAGCGAGGTTTTCAGCTTTGTTGAGAGGAAACATCCGTTTGAATTGTTTTTTGCAGGTGTAGGCATTGAAGAGGAAGTTTATAGCCAAACATGCACTTCAGTAAATATTATTTGAATACATACATCTAAACAACCCAGAAATCTTAACGGAAATTTTTACCATGATTGTAAACCTTACAATGTTAAAAAATTTTTCAATTAGCTGTTCTACACATCTTGACCGTACACACACTTTTCTATAGAACCGCTGATTGTGCCTTATCCAGCGATAAAAAAACTTTTGAACTGATATCTTCACGATGTCTCCAAAGTAATGGAAAGTAACTACTTATTATTATAATTTCTATTAATTATGTTGTTTTACCAAAAGTGCAAACCCATTTTTATATGTTTTAAATGTTTTTGATACACGTCTCGTAAAAAGAAACGACATTCGTACTCAAATACATCCATACTAGTCCATACTAATATTATAAATGGGAAAGTGTGTCTGTCTGTCTGTTTGTCTTTCTTTCACGGCAAAACGGAGCGATGAATTGACGTGATTTTTTGAGTGGAGATAGTTGAAGGGATGGAAAGTAACATAGGCTACTTTTTGTCTCTTTCTAACGCGAGCGAAGCCGCGGGCAAAAGCTAGTTTCTCATATTTTCATCAACAATTCTTAAAACCGCCCATATCTCCATACATTACGTTAAGACAGACTGCTGCCAAATATCCTGAAAACAAAGGTCTCGCCGACCTTCCCTGCCGCTAACAAACCAAGGTCTTCGATCAAAGAGCTACAGTATGGTAGCTTTCAAAAGGCTATCAATTTAAGTTCAATCGTCTGAAATATGGCCTTTATAGCCCGCTCTGGCTTTTGTGTCGGAGTTTATTGATTCTGTGAATCGTTGTGTAATGGGCTTTTAAGAAAGCTTTTTGGTATTTACGTTTAAGGATAATCGTAAAGTTATTATGGGGAAATCTTCGGTGAAAATGCTATGAAATCGTTGTGCAATAGTCAGATACTATGTTGAGAGTGGCATGATTTCAGGTTGTGTGGTCCCTGCCGACATTCGTAAGTAGAGCTTGGACAGGCGTTAAAGGTAGGTAGTCAGATAGTCGAAAGTTTGACAATCTGACAGTGAATCTGATAGTGTTCCTGTGGTCGTCAGATAGGCAGTTGCTAGATAAATCTGTAAAACACGTATTTATTCGGCTCCAGTTAGACTGGTTACCAACCCTAAGGCGGCTGAAAAAAGCTTGTCAGATGATGCAAGAGTTTTACTGTTGCTACATTTTGTTGATTGTAGGTTATTAGAACAGTGATATCAATTAAAAAAAAAAACAATGTAATCTTATGACCTGAACCCCATTAATCTAACAACCTAAAAATCTGTCTACATGACGCTCGGAATGACGTAAAATTCTCGTATATTTACGGATCTCTTCAAAATCTAATGTTTTTATTGAATCCACGATCTACCACATACTGCACCTGACCCAATTACATACAATGTTTCTCTATTTATTTTCATAATACTGAAAATAAAATATATTCAAGGTTTCACGTCAAAAGTTAGGTCATACAAATATAAACAGAACTAAGTAGTTGTAATGTTCCTAACACATGGTTTGTGGTGGCTAGAGTAAATGAATAGGTATTTTTTTATTCGGCTTCATATGAGTTTGTGATATTTTACAGTTGGACTAAGAAACTAACTAACTACTAAGAAATGTACTGCAAACTGCATTTTATTAGTATAAAATAAATATATATAACTAGCTTCTGCCCGCGGCTTCGCTCGCGTCAGAAAGAGACAAAAAGTAGCCTATGTTACTCTCCATTCCTTCTATTATCTCCACTTAAAAAATCACGTCAATCCGTCGCTCCGTTTTGCCGTGAAAGAAAGACAAACAGACAGACAGACAGACACACTTTTCTCATTTATAATATTAGTATGGATTACAGATTATGGAGATCTGATAGGCGATATTTGCTGATGCAGCACTGGTATTTACTGATCTGTTTAGATTTAGGCTGACTAATATTTTTGGCTTAGAAGTCGCGCCTAATATAAGTGGAAAAGGACTTGGAAATCTCTGTATATTTATAGAGGAGATCCCATTGCAGTCCTTTTCCACTTCCACTATAAGTAATTAAATCGTATAGTTGCAAATTTGTTTCTGGTGGTATTTCTTTTCAACGTCTTTTCAGCTATGTGCGAACATAAAAATCTAATGATTTTCTAAAAATTTTAAACAACGATGGAAAATCCCCCTCATAATAAAATGAGTCACAAAGCGCCACCAAAAATGGTCGTGGAAAAGATGACGATGATTTTTTTTTGGTTAGTGGGAAATCATCAAATTACTGCTCCCGTCCTGGGTGCGGCGGGAGGGCGTCTCAGACTCTTACTGACTAAAACCCACTCATGTTCCTTCGGTTGCCCTTTATGTTCCAGGGTCACGGTAACTATTATAAACATTCCGCAACCAGATGACGATGATCCACAATGGAAGGAATGATGCTTAATCAAATCTCAGTCTTACTCACCTACGTGCAGGTGATGAAAACAAATTAATCTAATTAGGGCAGTAATAAGATCTGCTTAATTAAATAAACGTGAACAAGATTATGACTTGGCACTGAATGGTAGCGATCATGCGGATGTGTCCAGCTGCTGCGGTTTTGTAGAAATAGGCGAGTAGATATTACTATGTCTGTGTAAGTAGCTCTGCTTACATTTATAGGAATAACAATCTACTGTTTTATACATTATTGTTTGCATAACTTATAATTTATAGATTAACAGTTGTTTTTTTCTCACATTAGAAAATGATACTCCATCAAATGTTTTAGACAAATAAAAATTAAGTACAAACCAAGTACATCTACAATTACAATTGATTTATTAAATAAAATTAGTTTGACAGATATATAGACGTGGTTGTAAGTGGAAAGATTATTTTAGTCGGAGACGTTATAGATTTTATAAAGTGTTTTATCGTACTAGATTTTATATTCTGTTTTAATGCTTAAATAGAAAAGAAGATTTCACTGCAAAAGTTAAAGCTTTAGAGTGAAACAATCAGATCTAATTGCAAACGTAGCCCAGTAACAAGTCGTCACATGTATTTTAACTGCGACTATTCCAGTTAAATACCTTTCAAAATGAGGTGAATTACCGTTACAATATTACCGTAGCTTCCTTATGTTAAATTCGTAGTTACTAAGAAACTGACGCAGTATGACCTGAAATATATATATATAATGAAATATATATATATAATACTTGCCTATTTGTCCCAATACTGGGCAAAAACCTCTACTCATATAGATAAGTCATGACTTCACGAACATTGATCACCAAATTTGGTCAAGCCGGATTGATGATTTCAGACTTACATTAATTATTAATAAGTCTAGGTTTTCTCGTGATGTTTTTCAATGTTAGTAATGTTCTAGATAAACTA
This sequence comes from Athetis lepigone, assembly GCA_033675125.1. Taxonomy (NCBI): domain Eukaryota; kingdom Metazoa; phylum Arthropoda; class Insecta; order Lepidoptera; family Noctuidae; genus Athetis; species Athetis lepigone. Next base: position 1,604,787 of record CM066232.1, on the reverse strand, counting down.
ACAAAGTTCAAGAAACAAAAAAGGTTACATTGGTCCTTGTCTGATTAAACGATGGGGCGGGGCGCCTTAACCACTAGACCACCACGACGAAAGATCAGAAATAGTAAAAAAATAAGAATAACGTTACAGCATTTATCAAACACACTTAATGAATCTTATTTAAAGTGCTTAAACATTTCTCCTCCATTATATTGAGTAGAAAAATCGCAAGTGATTTGTCAACCATGCCATCGGCATCTAGTGTGAAATTATATAGGATTGTACAGTCACGTGTATAAACATGTATACACCATGCTAACAATAATATCAATTTTCTCTTAGAATAACTATAATAATATTTAGTTTTAGGGCACATTGTATAGTAGTATATAATATAATTACTACAAAATAAGTTTTAACTGAATGTTATGGCTCATTTAAAAGAATGTTGATTCAAATCTTTACGTAGTGTATACATGTTTATGCTCGTGACTGTACGTTCATATGTTTACTGTCAACATTATTTTGCGACCCCATTTGCTAAACGGTTCGGAAAATGGCCGCCCGCGTTGTTTTTGTACCCTTTTCAAGGTTCCCTAGTTAAGAAGGACTATTTTTCTCTGCAATGGTGACGCTTCTGAGATAAGCCTTAAATATTGCAGATGTTTATAAGCGGCAGTGACCACTTAACATCATCGTCATCTGATAGCCTGTAGACGTCTACTACTGATCAAAGGACGACCTTGACGAGATCGTCGGTTCATCTCGCGGAAGGTCTGCCCTCATTGCGCTTTCCTTTACGCGGTCGCCACTCAAAAACCTTTTCGCCCTAAAAACCACAACTTTACATCACCCACCATTTGATTTAGTCTTATCTAAAACAGTATACTTCTCGAGTAAAAGGTAGTCATTACATAACATATGAATTATAATAGAGATAGGTAGCCAAGTCGGGCTAATCACTCGAGACAATTCGAGTTGCCCTCAGCTGGGGTAACTCGGGGTTGGACTCTTAATAAGTGGAGTTCAGGCCTATAGAAAACGTCAGGTCAGATGTAAATATTGTAATGCGGCGGATGTCTCAGAATACATAATTTGTTCAGCTTAGTTCGTCAACTGAAGTTGTGTAACATGAGTTTCATGAATAAACTCTAGTTGATTCTAACCCAGACATTACTGATCTTAAAGAAACAGGTGAAAAGTAAAAATAACTAAGTGCTTACTAAATTAGATTACTACAAACACATTCATTTTCCGTAGTAAAAGATTACAGTTTTTAAATGGTTTGTTTTGTTACAAAACATACGCTTTACGTCTTTGAAGAGATGAGTGTTTTCAATAACTGTTCGGCACAGGAAACTGTACTATGCGTTAATGTATCAAGGTGAGGTTATGAAATAAGCTTCTATTCTAAAATTAGACTTCTTAGATGTGATTGCGATTGATCCGGTGCAAAGTGGTGTCTATGTCATAGGGTTTGCGTAGGTTTTGGTTCAGGTGATATCGATTGAGTCCATACTAATAAAGCTCTCGCTAGGCTGCTGGATGAAAGTTCTGATTAAGTAGACAGAAATCCCTGACATGTAGCTTCAACAATAAGTTCACCTTGGAATCTGTGATTTATATGTATAAATAATAAATGAAATATTCTTCCAAAGAATAACCATCAATGTGACCAAAAGGAAATATACATTTATTGTAATAAGGTGAGACTTAGTAAAACGTTTTATATATTCTTATACTCGTACTTGTAAAAAAGTTATCAACGTAGGTATAACTGGACTATTTCTGAACTATCACAATATATTTCACTAGCTTGCCCTAATTTTTAGGGCATAAATCTATATCCCTACAGCTAGACGCGTGTTGAAGTTATAGTTTTATATTTTCAAACCGTAATTAAGGAAAATCTTATTAATATTTTCACACGAACATTTGTACTTCACCTACATAATGTTGTCAACTTTCTATTAATTTCCACAACAAAAATAAACAGTGGTTGTGACCGCGTCGGTTTGCAATCACCGCGAAGGTCCGAGTTTAGATTGGAAAATAAAAATAACTGTTTGTTGACGAGGTTAACAACTGACTGACGTGACAACCAGAGGACTCAATGAGATCGTTTATTAACTTTCTGCTGAGTTTCTTTCGAATGGCAAGGCTTCATTATGTTGAATTCTGCATTACATTTTGTTCTTAATTTTTGCTCTGATATAGGACTTCTTTATAATATACACTGTTCACTTAACCTTATTACACAACAATAAACGAAAATTTCAAAAGCTTTACAGTAATAATAGACAGTTATTACACGTAATATGTTATGTTAGCTACTCCTAAGACTAGACAAGCTTTCAGTTTGCCGTTTCGTTGTTTCAAAGAGGAACTGTGTCATATATTTTGGCTTAAAGAATAAATTCATCTTTCTTTTGTTTATAAATAACCTGCAACCGGAACAAATATACGGCACACCGTCTGACTCGAAGGTGCGAATCGATGCGCGGGCGCCTAAAGCTCAGCTACAAAACTTCGCGGCGTTAGTCGCCCTGCACACTCCGCTCAGAGCACACGCGCCCAAACGCGCCCGCGAACCTCGCGCCAGTACGATCGTGATTATCAAACAAAAATAAACTAAACTTCCAAATAATTTTATAAACAAATATGACCGCCTGATAAATCAAGATGTCGTTTTGTAGAATAACTGGTCGCAGCCGAGGGCTGCCAAAGCCCAACTATTTCCCGCTACTTGCGCCTATCTCGCCGGCTGACGCTAAACGATGCTGCAGGATCACCGGTAAATCTTATGGGCTGCCTTCACACCACTACATTCCAGTACTTCTAACCGCCCGCTCGTCGAAGGCAAAATGCAAAATAACAAACGTATCCGGCGAACTTGAACCGCATCACTACTCACCTGAAATTAATTACGGCAACAGAAAACACGAGATTCTTCCAGACTACAGGTATATTTTCCCTGTACTCGATGGTTCTACCGAAGCGCAAAAATGTTTGATGGAATTGTTATTGGATAAACAAGTGACTGAGGACAAGCGTTACGTGTATACAGTGCAAGAGAGGAGATGCAGCTTGGTGTTCTCCGCTCAGATGGAAGCGGCTGTGCGGGACGGTGACGTCAGAGACGTCATGCTGGCGAAGGACTCCGATACTGTGTTAATCAAAACAAAACATGGTCGTAGTGTCTCCATGGACTTTAAGGATTTCACTGAAGATGTTGAAATGTTTGAAGGCGAAGGGCCGAATGCTGAAGTGTTGAAACAAAGAGAAATTGAAGAATTAGAAGAAAGAAAGAAGAAAAGGAAACGTGCGGCTGGGCTTTCTTCTATGAAGAAAATATTTGAAAACAAAGAAAAATTAGCAGAAGTACAAGAGTTAGAGGAAGAGAGACATCGTGTTGATCGGAAAGCAAAAAAAGCCAAATTTGAAGAAATCAAACATGAAAGGCATGACGTCAAAACATTTAGTTATAATAGCTTTGATGCGCACCATATGCGTTCAAAGTCAAGCATTGTTACTTGTTCTGGTGAATGGAGAGATCAAATGCACCCTCTTATCGAGACGTGGGATTGGGAAACGTTTGAAAAAGATGTCACTGACGAACATATTGTACCTAAAGCAACAAAATTACCGACGCCGGTAAAAATAACTCCACACCACTGTGATGCGGAAATTTATGAGGTCGACCGTAACATCAGCGAAGTGTCCATACCATTAGAAATCGTGCCTTGTGTTAATCCATTAAAACCAATTAAAACGCGTCCTACGGAATCTGTTTTGAGTGCCGTCAAAGAAATACCTAAGGAACGTTTAACTGATACAGCAGATGTTATTGAAAAGTTAGTGGAAAGTGATAAAGTTGACTTGCTTCCAACTATGGAAAATCTCTCGGAAGTTGTGAAAAATATCAAGAAAGGGAAGAGAGAAAAAGTGGCTAAGATATCCGGACTTTCATTAGACATAAATAAGGCGAAAACATTTATACCCGGCCAAGTTGTTAACACGCCACAAGGACCTATTTTTGTACCAGGGCAAACGGTGGAAACGCCTATTGGTCCCGTATTTGTTCCTGGATTAAGCGTAAATACTCCTGCCGGTCCTGGATTGATACCAGGACATATAGTTACAAATGAAAATACAAATGAACCATTTTTCCTCGCCGGTCAAGTTCTACAAACGTCAAACGGTGAAGAATTTGTATGTGGACAAACAATCAAAAACAAAGATGACACATATCGCTTTGCTGAAGGACAAACAGTATTGTCTGAAGAGGGGCTTAAATTTGTTCCTGGAAAACTTATTAACACTGGACCTGAAGAAGTTTTTGTACCCGGACAAAGTATTATGACACCGGACGGAGTACAATTTATTCCTGGTCAAACAATAACAGAAAATGGTGCTATTACTTTTACCCCTGGACAAAATGCTAAGATTAACAATGAGTGGCAGTTCGTGCCCGGTCAAGTGCTGCATCAAGATGACGAGTTACATTTCGTACCAGGTGCCACAATTGCTACACCAAATGGCCTTAAATTTGTTCCTGGTCAAACAGTCGCAATTGATGGTGAAACTTGCTTTATTCCTGGTATTACGAAAACGGGAAGTAACAACAAACTAGAGTTTGTTCCCGGTACTACTGTCGAAACCATTGATGGACCTAAGTTTATTGAAGGACAAATTGTACACACAGATTGCGGTGAAAAATTCATGCCAGGCAAAACTATTGTTCAAGCTAATGGACACGTTGAGTTTTCTGTTGCCAAATCTATTGAAGACATCACGTTTAGCGAGGGTGCTCCCGTTGGTCTACCGATTGATATAAAGACGTGTTCTCTTTCTGAAGAATCTTTGTACGTATTCGGACATATGGTTCAAACAACAAAAGGGATCGAATTTTATCCCGGCCCAAGAATGCCAAAGTTAGAAGGCAAGGTCGTCCCAGGAAGACTTGTAAAGAACGAAGTAAACGAGTCTCGCTTTGTCCCAGGAATGATGGTCGAAGGCATTTTCGTACCTGGCCAAATAGTGTTTACAGAAAATGGAGAACAATTCGTACCGGGACAAGTTGTTGATACGGCCGACGGACCTAAGTTTGTCCCCGGACAAGTAGTAAATACAAAATCTGGACCTAAGTTCGTTCCCGGTCAAACAATACACACAATTGATGGCCCACGCTTTGTACCTGGTCAAATTATAGAAACAAAAGCTGGTCCTACTTTCATTCCTGGCCAAGTTATTTCCACGGAAGATGAAGGGTCAAGGTTTGTGCCTGGTCAAGTCGTTGACACTGAAGAAGGTCCCCGATTCGTTCCCGGTAGAGTCATAGAAACAGACGACAATGGTGTAACATTTATCCCTGGTCAAATTGTACAAACACCGGAAGGCCTGAAGTTCGTTGCCCCTGACCTCACTGAAGGTGATGAGGGACTGGAGTTTTCAGTTCAAAGTTTCGTCGTTACCCTGAAGAATTGAAATTGTTAAAGGTAAAGACAAACCCGAATGACACTACTTCTACAAAGGGAGAATTGACTATCGATACAAAAATGCTGCGTCAACTCTCTGAAGCTGGAATGTCTATTGGCAGACAAGTACCCGCTGAATTACCGGCTATCAATGTCGTATTGAATCAAACAAAAAATGCAGAGGCTTTAAAAGCTTTTGTCACAGATTTTGGATTAAAAGATGAAGTTGCAAATCAACTAATGGAAGTAATTACTTCTATCATTGAAATGAGTGCTCATTTGAAATCAGAAATACGTGAAAACAATAAAGAAAATGGTTCACCAAATGAAGCTAAAAAGAAGAGTAACAAAAAACGAATGGATATGCAAGAGCACGTTGGCTTTAATGGAGGCAACGGTCAATCTGCTCATCAGGAGCATGTAAAGAACTCGATTGCTGCTGCTGTTCTAGCTGCTTTAGTGACGGCTGAACAGTTTGAAGAAGTTAATAACAATAACAGCAAAGAAAAGTATCAAATGATTTTGAAGTCTATTGATAGCATCCTAGGAAAGACAATTGATGAAGATCTCGTTTCTGCGATGTTTAATATTCTGCAAAAAGAAGAAGACAAAGAAATCCTTCGTGAAGAAATTATTGAAAACTCCTCTCAGCCAAAGGTTGAATTGATTAAGATTGCCGTTAACAGTGCCTTGCGCAAACATTCCTTTACTGAAGACGATATAATTGAAAAGTTTGGCGACTACTTGAGCAGTGAAAACGAAGTATTAGGTCCAGCATTTAAAAACATTTCGAAGATTGACTCTGGGCTACTTCAGCATGTGCTTGGCCGCATTTCAGAATCTATTTCTTTTGTGAAATCTGACCGCGAAGTTACAGAAACTCTTCAGAAAGCTATAGTATGCGCAGTACAAGAAGCGAGTTCAAAGGAATTGGAAGTAATGTTCCAGGACAAAGACAAAGATAACCTAAAAGAGTTAATCATACAGTCCGTTGGGCTAGCTAGAATACTGGGAATGAGAGATGTTGCCGCTAATTTGATGTCAGTCGTAAATGACGAAGACAGCATGTCTAAAATAGCGTCTGATCCCACAAGCCTTAATATTCTGAAGAGACTGACAGTCATGCGAAAACTAGCAGATAAGACGCCAAGTTTGCATTCAGCACTTCGAAAACTGGAGACTGACCCAGCACTGGCTCGCACAGATCCTAAATTAAGGGATTTAGTAAGAGAAAGTGCCGCGTTAATGATTGTCCCCGAAGAAACTCCTCTAATGACTTCTGAAGACGTTCCATTGAACTTGCTCGACCCAGAAAATAGCCTTGCAATGGAAGACTTTTTGTTCCAAAGAAGAAAACAAAAAGGCGCATTACTAATCATGAAGAAAGGTTTGCAAGCGGTCGTTCCTCGTGAAGCTAGTCGCGCCGTGTTGACCGGTGAAGTCGCATACACAGTCCTTGACGAAAATGGCATCCGACACTTTGAACCCTTACACGTATTTTCAGCTTTAAACCTCAGTCAACCGACAGCCCATCGTTTTTCAATGTATAGTTGTCCAGTCGTTGACGATGATGACGAAGACTTACAGTCTTTCACTGGGTACTGCAATATAAGTAATAATCAGAAGATCACCAGACTCGGTGGCTGGTCGCGCAGATACAGCGGAGTATTATTAGACAGAGAAAATACTAGAAGCCGAATGAATAGTTTAGAAACAACTCCTAGTTATAATCGATATTCTTCTCGTTCAATGTCCAGTTCTAGATCTAGATCTAGTTGTAGTAGGAGTCCACCTAAGGTAATATTTTTAAAAATCCTCGGAATAAATAGTTATTGTGTAAACATATTTTAATGAATGTTTTCTTTTGTTGCAGGTAGAAGATGTTGTGGTAGCATCAGCTGACTATACAGCTGTTGCCGACGATGAAGTATCGCTAAAAGCTGGCGACATTGTAGAAGTTCTCGACACCAAGTCAGCCCTCGGATCAAAGTGAGTACATATTTATTATTGGCATGAGATTTACACAACTGTGCCCTCATTGATGTATTTCGTAAATAAACTGTACAGATATGCGTGCGATGTGAAACTGATCGTTATCCCAGCTCTTAACTCGGTTACCGAAATAATATTTATTTAATAGTTTCTGCACACGCTATAATCACTTGTAGTTAACATTCATCCAACTTCATATATCTTATGAGCGACAGAATTTTATTGTGTCAATTGATTAATTTGTGTTTAAATCGTATTTAACTGTCATAATATTATCATCTATATTTTAAGTGTGTTCCCGTTTTCATAAGACTGATAATACCATTCGTTGCTTGATTATTTACATCATGTACTTTCGATCTAAAAATACTTGTAACACCATATGTTACTCCTCTAAGTCATAAACTACTGTCAGTGACTGAAACTTTCACTGCAGTAACAACCGTAACACGATACACCTAAACTCCACATGCTAAACATAACAAGCCAAAGCTGACAGGTCGAAGTGGCAGTATCATATTCGCCGGTAGAAATATGTTGCGGAAGGAGCATAAATGTCAAGAATGCATTTTAATAGCTCCAATGCGTCCAGCATTCCTCCTGTGACTTCGATACTGTGTAATTTTAGCAACGGGTTCGTTGCACCGCCGTTTGCGCAACGCACTATAATATATCTTCATTTACACGTTTGTTTTTTTCTTCCCACATTTGTACACATTAATCTCCATTATCATTTCGACGCCTTTGAATAACGACTTCTGGATTTAATCGAAGGGACAGCTTGTTGCATCGCGGGATTTGGGTTACGGTTCCGAAGGATAAATTATTTCAGAAGCTCAATCATTCTGTCGGAACTAAATAAGCTGTTTTTATATACCTTTCTAAATTTAAAAACAGACGTATTGGTAAACAGTACGATGCACTCGGCTGCTTAGTCTCTAACACCTCAACCAAAAACCATAATCATCATTCTAAGCCTCAACAACCATAAAACCACCTCATTGATAACCTCTAAACAATCACTTTCCACCACGATAATAATTACCATCTCACTGCATTCACAATCACCGCTGAATACGTAATAAAAGAAAACATTGTTGATGCAGGTACAGAGGCCGCGTATATTGTTACGAGAATCATTTCTTCAAAACCAGAGGTCCATACATGGACTATGTGTTTAGCGTTCCGACCTACAAAATGTACTATCATTGATTCTGAAGATGGAAGATCGGACTCATGTTGCATTGTATATAATCTTCGCTTGCATATCGTCATTTATGTTGTATTTTTCATTTTATGTTGTGATCGACATATTACTGTATTGTGATAACTTTTGTATCATTACGCCGACATGGCTTTACACATTCATATTTTATATGTTTAAACGTTTGTGTATCATTTAGAAACTTATGTAATAAAGGTAATAAAGTTCTCGGAGTTTCTTTTCAAAATAGATTGCTTTAGGTATGTTAGTGAACAATTTCATTATGTATATATAATTCCAGTATCACTCGTATTTAGTTCATGTGCTATGTATGATATTTGACAGCCTGATCGGACTACATCAACATTGCACACGACGAGATGCCAACACATTTTATTGAATATAATTCTAGAATGTCTTATTTTATGATTTGGATTTATGATATAGCTCACTTGATGGTAAATGGTTGTCCTATTTAAAACTAACATAAATTAGGCAAATGTAATGTATCTAGTTATAAATAATTCTGGTTACTGCTCTATCATCAAAGATAGAAACAGCTAAGCGTGGAATATTACATATGTATACTTACTTTTAAACCTAACATATCTTTATATTGATGTGTATAATATCAGCATGCATAGTATGTTCTTGAGCTAAGACCTTGCCCTTGGATATTGACAAGTCTAAAGGATTATTTAGATCTAAAGAAAACTTCTTGTGTACCTATATTTAATATGATACATGTGGATACAATACAATAAATAGCACCTTCGAGTTACTATTTAAGGGATAGATATTTGAGCACTTGTGATAGAGTATAAATAAATGTTAGTATATTTAGATGATTTTATTATTTTTCTAAGTTGTCATAGAAACACACATTTCCCGCGTGTTCGTGTCTCCCCAACAATATTTATGAGTGACTTTGCCGAGTAATATAGAATTCTTTGTGAGAATGAGTCACTGAGTTACGTGGAATATTATATTGAAAACAACTCTATAATTTTAAATGTTAAAAAAAATATAAAATCAGTACTATATACAAACTATAAAAGAATATGAAATTAGCCCCATCAAGAAATAAAAGAGTAAAAATATAAAAGCATTCAAATTTAAGATTTCAAAAGGCCGTCAGGTTTACATTTATGAGACTCCATAAAATCCAGAAAATCCCACATAATACTGCCATTGATTCTTAGAAATCTTGTGGCTGGAAATTCCAACATTCACTATAAAACCATAAAGATACTATGATGATAAATCTAGGAAAAACCCCGGACAAAGCCACAGGCCAGGCACTAGGTTCTGGCTGGGTGCCAAAAAACTCGTCCAGGTAACACTTTGGCAAAGCCACTTCCAATATTATATAGCGTCATATCAAATAGTGGGTACTTTATACACGTCACTGTAATGGGCTTTTTGACGTATAGCTATTTTAATGTTTACATGAAAATTAATTGTTATAATTTTAGTAATTTTTAATTAATTGTTAATCATGGTTGCATAAGTTTCTGATTATTAGTGTTAAGGTAGACACAGTACCTAACGATTCTACGATGTTATAACGCCTAAAGTTTAAAATAGAACCTTAAAAGTTTCCAGATAGACTTACACACTTACTCATTCCACGTATAGGCATTTTAGAGTCGTCAGCGAGTCAGTCAGAAAATTGAAAATGATTGCGTCGATCTAAACAGTAGGTTTCCATGGAGCAGAACATGAATTAACACCAATGCAGTGGAGGTGGTTCTTATTCATGAGTGCGTAAGAAGTAAATTTCTAAAAGATATACTGTGAATATCGAAAATCAAAAAAGTCTATAACATTTATTTTATTAAACCATATACAGGCACTTTTGAATTGTCAACAAGTTCGTCTGACAAAAAGTTGAAGCGGTTTGCTCGTTCCTAAACAGCCGGTTTCTATGGAAAAAAACTCCATGCATTTATATAGCTTATATGAAAGAAATTCTAACTCTTTCACGATTCAGAGAATCGAGGATACGAATAAATGTTTACTGCAAGAAAAAGCCTTCCAAGTCACTCTCTGCTAACTAGGTATAAGAAACTAACCTTACCCAACTCAATCAGTAAAACTAAACATCATGTCCTTGCTGACTGACGTTCGTAAACATCCTGAACGAGGTTCCCTTGTAATGGCCAACTTGGATTTCCCAACTGATTTATAGGATTGTGTCTTGTAATTTCAAACGTTCAAGATCTGGTGAATGATTTACGCAAAAAGGGAGTTATTTCTCTCTTTATGCACTATGGTAAAATTTGTTAGTGTTTTCTAAACTGCCTGGGCAAAATTGAGAAAGTTGAATGAAGCTTCAAAAACAAAAAATGGGATAATGCAACAAAACGGCCCTAATAAACAAAGTTTCAATCTTACACGAAGTTACAGCTGCCCTCGTTCCATCAAAACAATACCTAAACATCCACAAATAACTGCAATACAAAGTAGTAAAACTAAACCAGCGTCTATTATAATTATATTGTGCAAGTTTATTAAGGGGAGGTGGTCCAACAGTTATGACTTAACCCCGATACCAACTGTGTCGTATTGACGTCACGGCGTTTCTAGGACAACCCGAAATAACCGCACACGCCAACTTAGGATGTACACTGTGCCTTAAATGACTGCTGAACAGTTTTGAAATTAAAATGAAAATGTGTCAGCTACCTTCTGACCCAAAAGTGGAGGAAAATTTGCCAGATGAGTAATAAACCTGAAAAGATGAAGGAAACGGTGTCGACGCAATTACTTGCCTAATTAGAAACGTAATAAAAATAATTCTGGCGTGTCCCTGTCCCAACGTAGAGCAAAGGCCTCTTCTCATATAGAGAAAGCACGAACATTTTTTGGCCACACGTGGTCAAGACAAATTGGTGGTTCCAGACAGCTACATTATATTTTATAGGTTCAGGTTTCATCACGACTTTTTCCTATACCGAAATCAGCACTTATTAGTAAAAAGAAAACTTGTTTTTCTTACTCTTCTGTAGAACTACGTAAACTTTGGATAGGGAGACGTTTGTTAACTATTAAAGAAACTACGACGATTATAGAACTCGCTGAACCAATAGAGTTAAATCCAGCGACTGAACTAATAGTTAATCCACGACCCATGACCCAGTTGCCCGGGCTATAATAACAACTAGTCTTATTTTTAACTAGCTTCAGCCCGCGACTTCGTTCGCATGCAAGTCAATAATACCATAAATTGGTTACGCAATAATGTTGCTTTCGATTAGTGAAAAAATGTTTGTAACAGGTAACCGAAATTCCAGAGGCTCTTTCTTACAAACAATCAAAATTACATCTTTATAAAAATAAGCATAAATGGGTCGTACGTCGTACACCCTGTAATACTCGTATTGCAAATTCCGATTAATGAACTTATACAACTGTAATGAAAAGTACAAAGACTAAATCTTGACCTAATCTGGAAAGCATCCTTGATCGTCATCTTGCAGGAAGATTTACATGTGCCTACATTTACAAACATATTTATCCTAACATACACAATCAAACTCAGCCACAAAATGGAAAAGTATCTAAGATGCGCATACCTGCTAGCTGATTATAATGCTATCCAAACGACTTAAGATTTTTATATTTTTATAATTCCTTATTCAAATCCAACTAGTCATAACACAATTAGAGATGGTGCAAAATATATTTTTGATGTAAACATTTTGATATATGGAGCATATAATATAGACGTTCAGTACAACGACTTCTAAAGAGATTATTATAAATAGCCACGGATCAATGTCCGTCAAGTCGACATCATCATCTGTGTCATTACGCCCTTAATAACTACATCAGTAGAGAATCTAGGATGAATAATGTTCATAATTAAAGAAATTTAACAAACTTGTCAAAGCTAAGTATTTTATAATAGTATGGTTGAAATTATGGGGACAATTAAAGATACCTCTTTTTGGATTTCAGGTTTCATAGGCTTACTCTTTTGAGTCCAAGTAAGAGAAGTGGTTTGTTTAGCGGGTTTTAGCTAGGTTTTGTTTGTATCAGGAAATGCAGCAGCCGTTTCTACTATTTCTCAAATTGATTCATATTAAACTTTGCACACAAATTTAGTTCTCTTTAAAATGGCAGTACTAAATGGTTCTGATACAACCGTCATGCTTGTGAGCGCAGCTGACATTTGAGATTGGTTATCTCTTAACTGTCATAGCTTATTATTTTATTCTTGAGTCTAAACCTAAAGAGTGGCCATGAAGTTTCTCGCGTGTTCCTGGCCAACCTACGTCCTGGATTAAGCAAGGAGATTCAACTTTCTAACTATCCGATAAACTCTGATCTGACAATTCATGTGCCTGCAAAGGATCTAAATAACCTATTGTCATGATGTTGAAGCAGAATATATGTAAAAACTGTGAAAAGATCTTACCTTGACACAGGTAAAAACAATTTAGAATATAAAGAGCCTCTACCTATATCGAAATGGATAATAACTATTAGAATAGATAGATCCACTATCGATATCTATATCGTTTGTTCAGTCTGCCTCGCTTTCTCCAGTTATAAACAATTTTTAAAACATGACGCTTCTACGCAAATAAAAGATCCCAATATCTTGCCAAGACATCCGATAAAACTCGAGTGTCACATGATGCAACCTGATCCCCAACCCTGACAGTGAAATGCCCAACACTTCGTGTCACTCCACTTTTAACTACAAGAGAAACGAGACGACACGTCACGACCTTGCCTGTCATGAGACGGGCATTACTTATAATAAAATATTGCCTGTATTGTTTGTCAAACTGAAACCGTTAATCAGAGTGTTTTATGAGTACCTGAGGATGAACGTTACCATGAAACAGCAGTCACTGATGATTTAGCGCATTAACTTCTTATATTTCAAGGAAATCGCTGATATGGGTTTGATTCGTTGAACTCCTTCAATAATAATAATAACACCAGCCTGTAACTGTCCCACTGCAGGGCAAAGGCCTCTTCTCATACAGAGAAGGCACGAACATTGATCACCACGCGCGCTCAAGGCGGATTGGCGATTTCGGACTTATAACTACAAGCCCAGGTTTCCTCATGATGTTTTCCTTCACCAACGTCTGTGATTCCCTAGATACATTTTAGAAAGTACATATAAATTAAAAAAATCTTATATATTTAGGTACTTGCCTGGGGTTTAACCCGACGCCCGCCTATCATTCAGGGGGTACAACCTCTAACCACTTCCTAGGCAATCACGACATAGAACTCCAACAGATCTTCGAAAAAAGAGATAGTTTTAATTAAAGCCACGAGTTTTCGAGCGATCTAGATAATTATGCAAAAGGTAAAATTTTCACACATAAGATAGAATAGAGAGATAATAAACTACTACTATGCCGTGATGGCCTTGTGGTTAAGGCGCCTGCCTCTTACACTTACACAATAGGTTGGGGGTTCAAATCCGGGCAAGTACCAATGTGACTTTTTCAATTCATATGTACTTTCTTAAGTTTATCTTGGACATCACAGACATCGGTGAAGGAAAACATCGTGAGGAAACCTGGACTTGTAGTTAATATGAGTCCGAAATCGCCAATCCGCCTTGAGCAAGCGTGGTGATCAATGCTCGTGCCTTCTCTGTGTGAGAATAGGCTTTGCCCTGCAGTGGGACAGTAATAGGCTGGTATTATATTATTATTATTATTACATAATTGACTACTTAGCTTCGCACTATTTAAAAACTATAGGTAGGATATGAGAGTCAAGATTATATTTTTTTTATTCGTACCATAAAACCGCCTCGTGAGATGAATGCCATGCACTATTTAATGAAGCTTAGCCTGACAGAAGTTAGCAATCAAGCTAATTGCGATACTCAAAAAGAATTAAATAAAATTATTTAAAAAATTTCCTCTAGGTAAGAACACTTCTAAATCTTATAGTAAAAGTTAGTTGTGTTCTTTCAAATATTAATTCAACATTTCTAAATATGAGTATACATACATATTCTATACTTACCTCATATAAATAAATAAACATACCCACGTGCAAGTGAAAAGAATTTTCCCTGAAACTCATTTGGCATACTTATCCAATTTATTCTCAGCAATAACTGTTTTGAAAGATTTTTCTTCTTAAATTTTCAATAAGTGAATCAGCTGGTTTATGCACACGGTTCTTGCATGTACTGTGATCCAGTCCAATGTACTGAATAACTGATGCTGGCTACTCATCTTTCTCGATAATAGTAGGAGATAGATTGTTGTTATAATAAATACTGATAAAGAGGAAAATAGTCACACTTGAAGTAACCTGAAGCACTTATATTGCAACTAATCTGATGTTGAAGCTAATATGAGTAAGCATGTAATTATTTTGACTAAAGTTAAAATGAATTGAGAATCAAACTTAACAGAAATGAACAACGGTAATCTAATTTGCAAAAACTGAAGCAGGTAATATCTGTCGAAAGGATTTATAGAATTTAAAGAAATACATAAAAATGTCGAGAAGTAGAACCACCCTTTAACCATCAAGTGATTTAATCATGAAATCCCCTGACTCCAGAAATACCCTATACGTTACGTACTTCTCTTGAAGAGACACATTGGTGCTGATTTGATGAATTTAAGTTAAATGCATCTTTCTCTTTCCAGTTCTTGAAGAAAAGGACAGAAGATACATTTTAGTTTCAACATGTCAAATTAGACAGCGCCTGAAGAAAATTGACTTATATTTAATAATAATAACTCTTTATTTATACAAAACAGATTGCATGTAACATTTTTTACAATGTGATGACTTATATTTAGACGCCATGCGTTTAAAACGCGTCTAAATTATCTATGGAGTGTCTAAATTTGACAGGACTTAACAAATATTTTATCTTCTGTCCTTTTTTTAATTAAATGAGAAGAGAAAGATGCACTTAAATTTACGTTAGTTTGTAATAAGAGAATCGGCACCAATATCACAAGTTTACTGCAAAGAATCTACACTTCTACAAAAACAACAACAACTTTCTTCTCAATGTAAATCCTTGCGTGTAAACTAACCACCATTTCATCCAATAACATGGTCCCTACCCGTCCAGGAGACAGCTGGACCCAGATCTGGACATCCAGGCCCTGGCGACAGAACTCCTGGACGCCTCGGCTGCGAAGCACAAGCTAGCTGTACGACCCAAGAAGAACCATCCTAGGAAAAAGGCTGCTACCAAGACTGAAGGAAACGGGAGGTAAGAGGGCTGAATTGTATTAAATGGTACTTTGCAGGATTTTATTGGTATTTGTGCCTAATTAAGTATCATAGATTAGTAAAAACACCAAAACAAAAGAGCGTAGAGAGGTATGGTGCTTAATTCATGTTTATAAGTGGCATTTGAATAAATTTTGTAGACCACACAACGACATTCATATAATTCCAGGGTTAGTCAATTTTCCTTCGATTAATTATTTGAGAATGGTACACGTAAAATATTGTAACTGGTAAGGTCATATTTCTACCTAGTTAAGAATTACGACCTAGTTTAGATATTAGTGCCTTTTCTACATCGGACATTTTATCTATTTTTACTTTTTGACCAAAATGATCAGATGTCGGTTTAAATAGTGTGCGCTGTAAGAACAGTTCTTATAACGTAGAGGTATAATCCTACACAACAGATACTTCCATTAGTATAATACATACACGAACATATATTTCCCTTTAACTTGGCATCAACTCCATGGAAGCCAAAGAACAATCAGACATTTTCTAACACCACATTTAAGAACTACAATAAAGCCAATAAAATCGCCACAACTAAATCACCACCAACTTCCCATGAAGTTACAAAAAAATAGAAGTAAATAAAATTTGGCGTAACCGTGTTAACAGCGGGACATGTGTTTTTTCAGTATGTAATGTAGTAAATAATTCAGTCGGGCTATTACATAACAATGATGTATATTAGTGCGTCGGTTAAAAGCTTGGCGACCTCATTACGTGCTGTTACGAAATACGCGATTCGCGAAATGGCGCGCTTAGGAGAGACGCGCGATGTCGCTTGGGTGTTTTCTCTCTTGTAGAAAACTGAGGTTAGTTGGTATTGCAATAAAAAGGGCTTTCGAATTATTGTTTGTCCAATTGTATAATTTGAGAGTAAATAAAAACAAAGCCATATATTTTTTTAAAAGTTGCAGTACAAAGAAAAATTTCATTTGAAATCTCGTCCGTAAGCTCCGAAGCAGTTTATCTAGTTATTCTAGGTGTTCAAGTTATAAGACGTGATAATGCTACTATTTACTAAGTCGTACAAAAATAAGTTTTAGACTAACATGAAACAAGTACAAAACGGGTTAAAAATCTTTATTATAGTTGGTTCGTACGGCCGGTAGGTTCGTATTATATTTTTAGAGCAAATCAACTTCTGATTGTGTTCAACAATCGAACACACAGTCATCTCTACCCGTTTGTATATATCTAAGTAACGTCTAGCCGTCATTGACAGCCTAGTAATGGTTTCCGCTCCAAAGTCTTTGACATAAAAATATGAGTACAAGAGTTACCACTCCACTATGTCGGTCAAGATCCGGACATGACCGACCCTGGACCATGCAGTTTTTAATAGTTTGCCCTCATTAAAAATTAAGATTCCAGCTTTGATTTTATTTATTTGATTGCTAGCAGGCTTCGCAGAATATATATCTCTGTCGGTTAGTTTCTTTTTTGCGTTCGAAGCTTTAATATTTGTAGCTAAATCTGTAAAGTAAAAGTGAGCTGCCCAGTGTCTAAGACACCTCTCATGCATGAGGTTCTCGTGCCGAAACGGGGCAAGTACCAATGTGACTTTTTTAATTAATATATTAAGCATTTTTTTTGGGAGTGGGAAATCATTAAATGACGTCTCCCGTCCTGGGTGCGGCGGGAGGGCGTGTCAGAATTTACTGACTAAAATCCACTCATGTTCCTTCGGTTGCCCTTTATGTTCCGGGATCACGGTAACTATTATAAACATTCCGCAACCCCAGCAGGCGTTGGCCCTATTGGGCCCCTTCTCGTGCTGACTTCTCTTTGAGGCGCGCGTGGAACACTAACGCGCCGCCGACGCGGTCCTGGTCCCAGTCGGGCGGCGAGCTACCCATCGCTCGCCATCCGCAGACCCGCGCCTACGGTGGCCGGTAGTCGTCTTGCGACTCTCGACGTCTACGCCTGGGTAATATGTTAAGCATAGCATTCATATGTTATTCATATGTTATGTAAAGCCGGGGATACCATTCGTTAATATTTGATAGTCGCTAGTGTAGTCAGAAGCCAGAAAGTCTGACAATCAGTTTAACGATCGGATTGTTACCCAGTTAATGTTGTAAAGGTCCAATAAGTAGCCGCTCCATGAAAAACAAATAATTATACAACATGTCCCGAAATAAACGCACACCACCAGACACCCCAATTAGAATATTATGTTATAATCATAATACATACACTGAATTTTTATTATTATATGTTTAAAACACTGTTTTTTTATAAATTTGTTGTACAGATTGTGGGAGAAAATAATAGTCACATTACAAATCTACGCATGCACACAGTCGCACTTGCATAAGGGTCTAGCGTAGTAGGTATTTCATCCATTTTAGTTTGATTTGACTGTACAGCGGAAGTGGGACAGCAGTTTACGTAGTTTTAATTATTTTTGGGTGAAAATATTACCTAAGTATATTAAAAATTACAAAAATCGATTCAGTAAACGATTCTGAACAAACTATTATCTCAAAGTATCACATTGTATATTAATTTGCATCCGGTTTTTTTTTTTTGGTGAGTGGGAAATCATCCAATGACTGCTCCCGTCCTCCGTGTCAGACTCTTACTGACTAAAACCCACTCATGTTCCTTCGATTGCCCTTTATGTTCCAGGGTCACGGTAACTATGATCAACATTCCGCAACCCCGGCAGGTTTGCATCCGGTTAGTCTGGAAGCCGACTCCAATATAGTCGAGAAAAGGGAGATTTTCATGAAAAGCTAGATCTATAAAAATAGAAGGGTCAACATTAATTTCGAAGAACTCTGTTTTTACACAACTTTCCTGTTGCGCCATTTTCGACCTACCTGTCTATTTCTGGTTGCACTTGATTGTCATATTTAATTCTAGTGACGTTTCGTTTGATTCTGCTTATCACATTTCGCGTTTACTGATTATTTTTCTATCAATCCTACCTAGATGTTTATCTACAGTAATGAAAGCAGTAATGAAAGCAGAAAGACGATGTTTGTAGAATTATTGTAGAGTATTATGCGTTAAGTCCGTTTAAACTTCATATATCCTGCCTTTTTGCCGTTAAACAATTTTGAACTGTAAAATGAAAGGCTTATTCCCAAAATCCACCATAAAAAACTCCTCCTTAGGGGGAAGGGGAATGGAATCGTAAAAAAGGTTTGTTCCAAAATCCCACCTAAAAATATTTCCTAAGATGGAAAATGGGAATAAAAAGGCATTGTCGTTTCCGATTTATAATTTAAAAATTTCGCAAAGTCAAAAAACAATCATCATTCATCATAAATAATCGGTAGTTGCTTCAGCAATCGATATTTACGGCTCAATATCAATGATAAATGAATATGCTTTTAAGCTACAGTGAAGAGTTTGAAGATTAGAGTAGGTACTACAAACAGATAATGACACAGATGCGTATTTTCCCCATAACACACTGCGTAATGCTAACTGATAAAAACCAGACGGCCAGTCGCCGCGTGCGCAATGGACCGCCTGGATCTCAATGAGGAAAGGATTGATACATATACTTTTAGGCTGTATAAGTATACCAGCCCGCGACTTCCTCTGCATGGAATAATATTCCCCGTACCCGGGGGATTTCCGGGATGAAAACTATCCTATGTCCTTTCTCAGGTCCCAGACTATATCTGTACCAAATTTCATTCAAATCGGTTTAGTGGTTTAGGCGTGAAGAAGAGACAGACTGACAGACAGAGTTACATACTTTCGCATTTATTATATTAGTACGGATAATAACTAACAATAAAATATACAAAAAGATTTTTCAATTCGAGCCTGTATTCAAATCAGTAGTTCCTGAGATTCTAAACAAACAAACAAACAAACCCTTCAGCTTTATGAAACTAAGTCTAGATCTGTACTGTAACCCAGTGGCGTAACTGTAGGAAATAAAACTAGCAAAATGACCCCGGCTACTAACTGTCCAGTGGAGACCTCGAACTTTCGAGTTGATGGCAGCTAATAGAGATCTCAAATCCATGTCAGCCAGGGGAGTAGCTATGGGCTGGGTGGTGCAGTGCACTGGGGCCCCGATGAAATTCCAGGGGGTATCGGATATGAGTTTGTTACAGGCCTCTGACGGGAACTACACTAGGCTAAAACCTTCGTGGCTAACACCCAAACAGATTTTTTCAATTCCAGTAAAATAATGTAGTCACCACAAAAGCTCAAAACGCAAAATGCTTACAGCAACTTTACAGTACTTACAGAAACTATCTAAAGTCCAAGGAGAACTAACATCGATTCTAATTCTCCTAAGACTTTACGTATAGATCTTAAAAAGCCGAATGGTATTTTTTTAAAACAACAGGCCCGCAAATCTTGGCAATGGTTATGAAAGGTACCAGACTCGATATGACCAAAGTACAAGCTTTCTTCTTTCTAACACATTCTTTTACTTGGGATCGACGCAGCACGTTTTTTTCCATATTGCCTAGTCAACCGTCATGCTATCACTTCTTTCTCTTTGATTCTTTCCCTTCATCCACATTCATACTCTTAATCCTATCAGTCACATACATTTCATAATACATACAAGCTTATTTAGATTCTAGTATTGCATATTAAAACCGCTTATAGGATTGTGATATTATGTAGTACAGTCCAGGAATCTTGTGAAAGCGCCAGGCCAGGTGCGTTGGCTAGTCTTCATAAAAGTAATCAACATGCCATACCATTGGTTGTGACAAATATTTCCTTTCCAACCGTGTTGCAATGCTTTCAATATCTGTCAAAACGTAAAACTCTTTATAATACCTTCTCCAAATAAAATGATAATCACAAAATTTTGAATATTACTACTTTCATGTATTAGTAAACTATAATAGATACTTTACTCAAGTAAAATTTGGGTCGACACGTTTTCATCAAAGTGTTTCTAAAACTCTATCAACATAAATTTATAAGAAAGAGATACACATAAAACATTCTTAGTACTCTCTACTTCTCATAATTTTATAGTAATGTCTATATCATAGTGATAATCTGGCTCCATGCCAGATTCAGCTTCCTGTTAAATATTCCATTTGCCCAATTTTGTCCATAATTCATGAAGTTTTCTACCTTCATAACAGAGAAAACGGTTTGGAAAATTTTGGCCGCTAAACGTAAGATCAAAAAGCCTTCAAAATTGTCCTCATTCTATAATGTTTACACGAGAAGTGAAGCTATCACAACTTTTTAGAGAATGAATGATGTATGCTATCGTGTCAATAACCCCTCGATCAACTAGGAACTACATTCGACCTATAAAAACAACGATTATAACAACATACACATTCCGGTTATAAGCTAATGTATCATAAACAACTCAAGCGCGTAAATCTTAACAAAATGAAATGCATTTTAGTGTTGCATAAATAATCTCATTACTTCAATACTTTATATTAGGTCAACGTCCTCATGCTCGAGAAAAAAAACTCGTAACTACATAATCATTTTGCAGATACGTGAGCACCCACCAGTTTCAGGCGACCTGCCAACTTGTATGAAGTTTGAGTGACTCCTCATTCTTATAAAACATCAAAGAGAAAGGCAGAGTTCAACGTAAAGTGGTTTTAAAAATTGGCGTGGTGGCTGTTCTTAAAATATTCTCGGTACATTATTAGCGTTATTAAGATGGGTTGCACACCCACTCGTGGACAAAACGTTCTGTAATATACAGTTTCACTATTCTCTTATTGTCTGCCCCAGTTACCTATGTGTCTAATTTGGGAGCACTGCAGAGGGCCTAATTTCAATTTTGGGTGCTCCAACATCTTGAATGTCATGTTTATAATGGCAGCTCATCGTGTTGCCTCGCCCTATTTCTTTTGTTTATAACAAGCTGTTGGTGTTGAATGCAGTCGTGATTTCCTTATGTTTGACTTTCTATTTTGATGGTTGTTATCTTGTTCTTATTGTTGCTTTATGCGTTTTGTTAATGCGAGAAAGTTGTTTCAGATAAATCTGTGTTGAATTTTAAAGGAACTAGTGTTTAAGTATGTTTTATTAATATAGGTAGATTTTATTCTATAACTAGTATCTGAATTATTGTAGCCGAAATATTATCATCACCATCTTTGATAGTCGTGTATTATAAACTGTTGTCTCTGGCGTTATTTTTTTCTTTTAGTTTGCCTATCTATACAATGTGTTAATGAAATAACCCAAAACCTCGGACACCCCAACCGACTTTTATGCTAATAAATTGATATGACGTATAATAATTTATTTTCATAAATTATAGTAATAGATATTTGAAAATGTTGTTGTCGCGCTACTTCTTACAGACTCGTAGCTCTATCGCCGCGCCGCGCCGCTGTCAACGAACACGGGAGCACTATCGTTTATATCGCGTTGGACAGTAGTGTACAGCGCCGTTAAAAAATATTAGAGGCGGCATGACAAATAATATTTTTTTGGAAAAATATAACCTATAATAAAAATTATTGTATTAGATTTTGCTGCCGATTCTAAACAAACTAGTTTCAGGTTTTGTGTTATTTCATTAACACATTGTATATCCTTCTAATATCAAAACTTGGACCCTTGTAATATATACTGTTCGAACTACTCTTTTCTGTCTTCCACTTTTCTTAGGTTTCTTTTTACTCTTGTAACAGGCTCACAGAAAGAGTTTTCTAATAGTTTCTAACAGGTTCAATGAATATAGATTTTGAAATAGTTTATCTTGAGAACAAAGCCACCTGTCTTCTATTACCGACACGCTGTAGCTACTAAATCGCACTAACGTTTTATGTGATCTCAAAAGAGCGCGTCCGAATAATGGCCCCGTTATCTTTTATAGTTATGTTAAAGTCAGATCTGGTAGCACTGCTCTGTGGTTTAATATGTACGTTATATACTTGAGAATATACGTGTGGTTTTTAGTGTTGCCTATTTCTTACTGTGTCACTCATTTCATTACAAATATGTACCTACATATCAATATAGGCATGGATGTATAAAGAAATCCGGATGGAGCTTTAAATATAAAGTAATTGAAGCACCAAATGAGCGGCGGCGTAACTATGTGTGCGTGTATAAAGGGATGCCAGATGAAAGAAAATTACCCATTTTTTTTAACAATATTTCAATATGATCTCCCATTAACTTTATTAAGTTTTAATGACAAATATTGTTAAAATAAAGGTACAATAAATAAAATAAAGGTAAAATAAATAAATCACATTGGATATTGAAAATATTTGCAATTCATTTAATATTAACAAAGTTTTACTAACACTTTTGTTGATTAAAATTTTTGTAGATTTGTCTTTTGTTATCGACACATCTAGAAATTCCTTCTAATTTACATAATATGTGGTGAAAACAAAAGTTTAGGTACTATTTTTCGGTTATGTATTTAAATCTATTTTATGTTCTATTCCTATAATACTTTGTCGTTTGCTATAATTTTAACTAGATTTTTTTTAGCAAGTACTGATGTTCTCTTTCATTATACATATATTATTATTTTATCTTTAAAAAGACTTCGGACCACCATCTCGCATGTGCAACAAATATCGACTTGAAAACGAGGGGAGACTTTGAAACTCATCCCTAATTATTTTTGCATAATCATATTTTCATACGTCATTTGCAATATATAAAAAGTTGCAAAAATATGTAAATCTCATTGTTAATCTCCCACTTTTAAAATAAATTGTGTTACTTGAACACACTGATTGATTTCATGATTGATAAAATTTACTTACGTAAAATCGAGAAATAAGTTTAATAATGGCATGCATGGTGATAAAAAGTGATGCCGTGGCTTTTATTGATTGAACCACTATGGTATCAACAACTTTTTATAATACATGAAGGCATAGTTTATTTTTTATTAGCGAAAATAACGCAGAATAACACGCGAGCGCAGTTCAAAGCGTAATGGCGGACGGCTGACATACTATTGGTGTGGATGTGTGCGTGCAGGCTTGTCTGTATAGAGCACTGACATACTACTGGGTGCTTCATTTGTAGTTTAATAAGACGGAGTCCGGTATTCTCTTTCGTCCATGGATATAGGTTGATTTTCATCGTGTGCTCTCTTTTTGGTTTATTTTATGTTTTGTCTTATTAACTTTATCTTACAACTTGTGATACTGAACTACTAGAATTTTTTATTGATCTTTTTACTAATCAAATAGATGACTTTTTGCAAAGAAGGTATTGTTTGAACTTGTTTACTACTACTATACTTAATACTTGCATTAATGAGCAGAAATGTCCTCAGGGACGATAAATTAAATAAGAATTTACTTTTAACGAAAAACCTTCCAGGTAAAATACAGAAAATAAAACTAAATATACATGCAACTCGTTATTTTCTAAAAATGGGGCAATAGGCCAACCGCCTACAAGTCGAAAGTTCTAGCCTTCTTTCGTTCTTCTAATTAGCGTACTTTCAACGACTACTAATTAAAAAGCTAGAAAAAAGTGCTGAAAAAAACTCATCATAACATATAACACAGTATGTATAAAACGAAGTCGTTTTCTGCTGTCTGTACATATGCTTAGATCTTTAAAACTACTTTAGGGATTTTGTTGCGGGTTGTTTAATAGATAGAGTAATTCAAGAGATAGGTTTATGTGTATAAAACATGCATATTACAGTAAAGAAACCCGAGATTTACAGAAATTTTAACAACAATGCGAAGCTGGGACGTTTCGCTAGTATGAGTAAATAAGTAGTAACTATATAAAAAGCAATTGTACGCACTATTTATAATTAAGATAAATTAAATTTTAATGATTTTGTTTATGTAACAGTTACTCGTTAAGTATTGATATTCAACTTTTGGATCTGGACAATTTTCTCAGTACTGAAAAATAACTCAAATAAAAATCGACTTTACGCGTAGACCGAGATAAATAAACATTGCTTAGCAAGAGGTTTGGCTTAGTAATATTACTGTCTCCGTTGCGTAGTGGGCAATGAGTGGTACACAACTATCAGTTATAACCACAGTGGTCAACGAACCGTCACAAAATTCAGAAAAATAAAATGACACATTCAACCAATAAAATGCAAGTAAATATGCACTAAAACTGATTTTGATCAACATAACTCAGAATCTAGCACACTAGAACACGTCTTCCGTCTCATTTTAATATAAATTACACAAGGGAACAGTATTTTTGTTGCATGAAACATTTTGTCCAGTATTATGTATTTTCGGGGTGCTGATTTCAGATTTGAACTCAGATTGTTTGTATCAGCTTTCATTTTTGAGTTACAATAAAACGCGTTTATAAAGAAAAAATCATTTTAAAAATAGAAAATCACTAGAAAATCAAACACTACTTATAAAAAAAAATCTTTTGTATGATTTTCTGGCTTGGGATGGTTCACAAGGGCTGTTTTTAATGCTCCAACAATAGTCCGCCATCATATGAGCATTCCAGTGACCCTGGTAACGTTCCTCCATAGTTCGAATATCTTGATGGAACCGTTCCCCTTGTTATTCACTCATATCACCAAGATTTCAGGGAAACGGTCCAAGTGGCTGTGGAGGAAGTGTACCTTGATACTCATATTACAACCAAGCTGCTGGAAGTGTGTCAACATCAATTTAATATGCGCGGCATAGCTTTCATCCTTTTTGTTTCCCAAAAAATTTTGTGCAACCCAAACGAATTCATTCCAAGCGTTTTTTTTCAGTATCAGTCATGTAACTACTAAAATGTGCATCCTTTATCAACCGTGTTATTTGTGGACCATCGAAAATTCCGGCTTTTATTTTCTCTGTGCTCAAATTATGGAACTTGTTAGGGATGTATTTGAAACAATCGCCATCCTTGTTCAGAGCTTTGACAAATTGTTTCATGAGCCCCAGTTTGATATGCAAAGGTGGCAATATTATACGATCCCGGGGTACAAGGGGTTCATCATTTATCACATTCAGTTGTCCCAAAAGCATAGCTTGCCTGGAAGGCCAGTCACTTCTAACCCAGTGCTCAGACTTGGCTCTGTTGACCCACAGACAAATAAAACATGGATATTTTGTATAGCCCCCTTGTTGTCCAAGAAGAAAATTCACCATTTTGAGATCTACACAAATCAGCCAATTGTGTTCGTTGTACTTGATTCTAGCCATAACAGAGGCGATAAAAAATACACTTGTTTTATGAACTCCGACACACTTAGTCTACAATATTTTAATGTATATACACCACAGATGTTACAAAAACAGTTGGGATCGTTGTTACAATGATTTCTCGTCGTTGACATTGTTAAAAAAAAATTTTTTTTGTGAATAGCACGATTGATTTGTATTTAAAGTGCAACTAGTAAAAAAATACGTCTGATCGCTGTATATCAAAAACAAAAGCTGTTAGCGAAAAAATGAGGATAGATTTAAAATCAGCGACCTCAAATTAGTAAACAACAGGCATAAAATTCCATGCAACAAAAAAAAAGTAAAATTTTGTTCCCTTGTGTTATCGTTCAAAGAGATTTATAGCTGGTTTCTTTTGATGACTATTACGTGGATACGTTTAGAGGTTATTTTTCTAACCCTGTGCCATGAACCCGAATGAGTTGACGAATGTGGGACGAACAGTGATGTTTTATTTATAATGAAAAATTGGGAATGTTTAATTAGGATTTCCGATTAATTTTTTGGTGTTTGTATGGTTTTTTTTTCTAGGTTCTAATAGAAGTAAATAAAACGAAAGTGTCCCTTTGTTTTAAGTTGCAGTATTTTTAATTGCATATGAACAATACGAAACGTTCACAAAGAAACTATTGTTTTAAAGTATTTGTTTGTTTGCCAGTTTTCTCCGGAACTGCTGTACCGATATTGACGGGATTTTTAGTAAGCAGATAGCTGATATGTTAGGAGTTAGATTTATAGCTGGTTTCTTTTGATGACCATTACGTGGGTTCGTTTAGAGGTTATTTTTCTAACCCTGTGCCATGGACCCGAGTGCGCCTGGAGGACACGGTCGAGCACACAGTAGAGGTGTGCCGCGCATGGGCGGAGCATCGACGTGTCCTCGTAGAGGCGATCGGCGGCGGTGACCTCTCGCGCCCGGCGCTGGTTCAGGCCATGCTCCGGGGCGAGACGGAATGGGATGCCGTCGCCTCCTTCTGCGAAGCAGTTATGCTGGTGAAGGAAGCGGCGGCGCGCGAGAGGCAACGACGAGCCTCTCGCCCCGGACTAAGACCCAGGCGAAGACGTCGAGAGTCGCAAGACGACTACCGGCCACCGTAGGCGCGGTTCTGCGGATGGCGAGCTATGGGTAGCCCGCCGCCCGGCTAGGACCAGGACCGCGTAGACGGCGCGTTTTGTTCCTCGCCCTCCCGTCGCACCCAGGACGGGAGCAGTCATTGGATGATTTCCCACTCACCAAAAAAAAAAAAAAAAAAAAAAAAAAAAAAAAAAAAAAAAAAAATGGACCCGAGTGAGTTGACGAATGTAGAACAAAACTTGATGTGTTATTTATAATGAATTGATGTTTCGTAAACAGTAGGCAATTGTGAAGGTTTTTTTTTTGTTTTTATCTATACAAAATTGAAGCTTTTTATAATTGCATATAATTTTTTACACTAAGGTATACTAAGAAATCAATTTTTAAAGGTTTTGTTTGTCTGTCAGCTATCTCCTAAAGTGTCGTACCAATTTTGACAGGACTTTCGCTAGCAGAAAACTGATATGTAAGGAGTTTTATAACTGGTTTCTTTTGATGACCATTACGCTGGTTCGTTTGGAGGTTATTTTTCTAACCCTGTGTCATGAACCCGAGTGAGTTGACGAATGTGGGACAAAAAAAAATGATGTCTGATGTGTTATAAATAAAATGAAATGGTGTTTCGTAAACAGTAAGTAATTGGGAACGTTTCATTAGGATTCCCGATTAATTTTTTGGTGTTGGTATCGTTTTTTTATCTAGGTACTTAAAGAAGTAAATAAAACGAAAGTGTACCTTTGTTATATTAAAATTGCAGTGTTTTATAATAATTGCTTAATGAATGACACGAAACGCTCACAAAGAAACTATATTGTATTAAAAGTATTTATTTGTTTGCCCGTTATCTCCGGAACAGCTGTACCGATATTGACGGGATTTTTATTAAGCAGATAGCTGATATGTTAGGAGCGGTATACCGCCGTTTACCCGAATTTTATTTGCCCTAATTTCATTTGCCATAATAGTCAACAGCCATAATATCATATGACATAATACTCATTTGCCCTACTCTCATTTGCCATATTAGTCACGTGCCAGAATCATTGTTTCCCATAAAGTCACTTGCCATAACATCATTTGCCATAATCATTGTAAGCCATAATTATCACATGTCCTAATTATCACATGCCATAATTATGATATGCCATAACATAATTTGCCATCGACATTGGGTGTATAACGGTTGTTTATATCAAGAGAAATTGGATGCAATTGGGACTTTAGGGCACCCCGACTCGGACAGGTTAGGTTAGAAGGGGATGGCGGGGTCGTGTGAGCGAGCGAAGCGAGCGAATAGACCCCGCCATCCCCTTCGTGGTTATTTTTTTATAAACCACACAGAAGTAGGAGCCCCGCGAAGCGGGGCTCCGTCGACCTAGCCCACCATCAACCATGCACAGAAAAAAAACCATTACGGGGCTTAAATATTTGTCTAATACTTGTTATGCCATTTAAATATTATGACATTTAAATATTATGTCTAATAATTATTATGGCACATAAAAATAGGGCAAACAATACTTATGGCATTCGTATATTATGGTATCTAAAATTCGGGCAATTAAAAGTATGTCATATGTCTTTTAGGGCAAATGAAACATTCGGGCAAATGAAATTCGGGTAAATGAAATTCGGGAAAATGATGATTATGGCATATAATCTTCGGGCAAACAATAGACAACCGTTAGGAGCGTCTTAGATTTATAGCTGGTTTCTTTTGATGACCATTACGTGGGTTCGTTTAGAGGTTAGTTTTTAACCCTGTGCCATGAACCCGAATGAGTTGACGAATGTGGGACGAATAGTGATGTGTAATGTGTTATTTATAATGAAATTGTGTTTCGAAAACAGTAGGTAATTGGGAATGTTTAATTAGGATTTCCTATTTATTTTTTGGTGTTATTTATGTTAGTATTTGCTTTTTATCTATACAAAATTAAAATTGTACACTAATATATACTAAAAAAAAACAATTATTAAAGGCTTTGTTTATCGGCAGATAAACAAAGCCTTTAATAATTGTTTTTTGCTATCTCCTAAACTGCTGTACCGATTTTGACACGACTTTTACTAGCAAATAGAATATATCTAAGGAGTATCTAAGCTACTTTATAGCGGTTTCTTTTGATGACCATTACGTGGGTTCGTTTAGAGGTTATTTTTCTAACCCTGTGCCATGAACCCGAATGAGTTGACGAATGTGGGACGAATAGTGATGTGTTATTTATAATGAAATGGTGTTTCGTAAACAGTAGGCAATTGGGAATGATTAATTACGATTTCCGATTAATTTTTTGGTGTTTAGTTTTGTTAGTTGGTATAGTTTTTTTGTATAATAATAAAAACTTGGTTCCCTTTGGAGTATATTTTGCTTACGAAGGAATGTGAGTTTTAAAAATATGCGAATAATATTATAAAACTCTAGTCTAAATCACTATTAAACAGAATTTCAAAACAAACAACGAAAAACCAAATCCACTTCGCTGGCTTTAAACAGTTTTAAGCGCAATTTATCTATTAAATATCAAAACATATTACTTAAATTAATAACATCATAGTTATGACAACTTGGACATTCCTAAAATTCTTATTGATTTGTCTTATAAGGTGTTACAGAAATATATTTGTAACCATCAACTACGTTATCAACATTTGGTAGCACTACATTAGTCTGCGTTAACATAAAAAATCATACACTACTTATTTAAACAGGCTCTCCGTGGAAGTAAGTATCAAATCTAACAGGCGCGTGCGCAAGGCCATTTCCAAACTTGAATCTTAAGGTAGATGATCAAGGAAGCCCGCGAAATTCAAATTCACTTACGTAGGTATTTTTGTAATTTTCAGTCACAATGTTAGTTACGAAACGGTTTTACCGATTTTTACCAAATTTTATATCGGCAACTATATAAACATTTTTTCATACCCTTACATTTTTAAATCGGTTAAAACTGCGGGAGGCAGCTAGTTTATTTATATAATTAATTTTAACTTTAGAACATGAGAAAAGACTGTCAAAGTAAATAATGGTTTGTATTTGTTCGGGCTGTGTTTGTAAATAGAGTTTCAATCTATGCTAATATTATAAGCTAAAAAAATATGTAGTTATTTGCCTTAATCTTTAATTATAGATTTTATGCGTGCAATAAATTAAACATTAAGTGTAAGATAAATATTACATTACGAGCAATAAGATCGGCGCAAGTAACCAAAGGCACGGGTAAAACTACGGTCAGCAAGTTAATGATGTCGTAATAGCGATGAAGATAAATAAAATCACATAGTGTTATTGTTCAAACATTATTGCTCAGTGACGTTTGACGTCTGTACCGGTGTGGGTCGCTGTCCAATTTTTTTGGGAATTTAAATAGAAATAACAGTCAGTGCGCCTTTATAATCATTTATTAGTGTTCTTATTTACAATCTGTGAAACATACATTAAAGTGAGTGGTTAATAGTGCGTTTTTGGGTCTTAAAATCGAAAAATCTTATATACATTATAAGCCAAATTGTCCAAATTATATGGTTACCCGCTTAAATTTGCATATTTTTGGCAGCGCTAAACTCAGTACAGTGACATCTATCCTGTTAACACCGAACGTTTATCGACCGGTTGCGGTAATCGTTACCACTGCCATCTAGCGATCTTCACCAATACTAGCTGTCAGGCAGGAACACTAGCAGCCGTAAATCATGCCGGGCACCAAGTGCGGAGGTTGCGGTCGCTTCTTGACTACGCAAGAGGGCGCTAGGTGTGGCAAGTGCCAGGCTCTTTACCATCGGGTGTGTGTGGGCATTCCTACTAAGGCTAATATACCACCTACCTGGCGTTGTCCCGAATGTAAGAAGCATGTTGCTCGAGACAACAGGGCCGACACGCCTGTGAGGGGCCCCACGCAGAGTCCACCTGGAGAAGAGTCTGGCTCAATTAGCACAGCGGGCTCTAGCACACCTAACAGAGCCATCCTCCCGTCGCCTGAGACGTTGGATGCCAGCGGCGCCGCTCGGGATTTGTCGCCAGCAGCCTGTACCGATCTGCAGGTGATCATCGGGGAGCTGAGGGCGGTGCGCGCCGAGATACAGGTGTTCAGAAAGGAGATGGAGGTGGAAATGGCGGAACTTAAGACCACCCTAAACACCTGCAGCACGCGCATTGATGGCCTGGAGGCCAGAGTGGACGCACTCGAACAACGCGCTACTTCGGGCTCTACGAGCGCAGCCAGTGTGAGTGAGATTGTTGAGGGACTACGGCGAGACATCAACGATAGGGACCAGGATCTTCTCGCCAACGATATTGAGGTGACGAACCTTCCGGAGACAAGATCGGAAAATCCAGCACACATAATTAAGGTCATTGGCCACAAGCTGGGGGTCAACCTTGAGGACCGGGACATCATTAGTGCGGAACGCGTTGGTGGAAGGCAGCTCAACGTGACAAGCTCAGCGGGACCAACAGAATCTCGTCCCCGGCCGATTGTCGTGCGCCTTGCTCGTCGGGACCTGCGTGACCAGCTTCTGGCAGGCGCGCGACTACGACGTGGAACGACCACTGCCGACCTCGACATGCCAGCTCCTGCGCAGAAGTACTACCTCAACGAACGGCTGACGAAAGTCAACCGTCAGTTGTTTCGCAGGGCGAGGGACGCTGCCAGTCTTCATGACTGGAAGTACGTCTGGACCAAGCAGGGCCGCATCCTCGTCAGGAAGATGCCAGGAGACAGGGCGCAGAGGATACGCGCTGAGGAAGACCTACTCCGAATCTTCGGCCCTAGAAAGGAAACAGTCTAATTTTAATCATGTTTGTTTTTATTTTATTTTTATTTTTCTACATGTAAATAGTTTATTTGTTATTGTTATTATAGATAGAGCCCACACACCCAAGTCCGATTTCATCATAATTACTTTCGTACTCTCAACTCATTCGCACTGGTACTGTCTCAACACAACCCCAAATCCTTCACCAGCTTGCTTTGATGGCTCCTAGCAAACACATCTCGTTTGGTCTATTTAATGCAGGATCCCTAGGAACAAACCAGGATGAATTCGTGATCGCCATGGGTAATCACTCGGTGGACATTATGGCAATAAATGAGACTTGGCTACGTAAGGGGGAAGAGGACCGCGCTCCTAGTGTGCCGGGGTACAAGCTCAGACATATACCGCGTCCTTTGACTATAAGAGGTGGCCGTGGTGGTGGCGTTGGTTTCTATATTAGAAATGGTATAAACGCGCGGGTTAGAGTTCATCCTGAGCACGCAAACGTTGAGCAGCTCTGGCTGGGTCTGATCATTAACAAAAAAAAGATTCTCATTGGAACCGCATACCGCCCGCCTTGGCAGGACCTTGAGCTGTTCCTTGACGCCATCACTGCCAGTATCAGCGCCTTAGCCCCCTATGACAATCTTGTGCTACTCGGTGATCTAAATGTAAATCTGTTAGACGTACATAGTTCCAAGTCAAAACAGCTTACTGACTTTGTGAACTACTTGAGTCTAGTACAAGTAGTAAGCACTGCGACGCATTTCGTGGGTGACAGTGGTACGCTCATCGATATCATCTGCACTGATGCCGCAACACGCAATGTTAGAGTGAACCATATCAGCGAGCTCGGCCATCACTCTTTTGTCACCTGCGAAACTGTCTTTAGGAAGCCCCGGGTTAAGCCTAGGTTAGTTGTGTATCGCCCCCTTTCAGACATATTGTCGGATCATTTCCATAACGACCTGAATATGATACCATGGTCCACTATTAGAGATAATAGTGATGTTGATACCATGGTTCATATGTTTAACACATACATAGTCCAACTCTTTGACCTCCACGCCCCCATTAAGAAGAAGACCTTTTACAGACGGCCTACACCTTGGATCACCGACAACATACGTTTGATGCACAGGTTGCGAGATGGGGCCCGGGACCGATGGCGCACAACGAAGGTGCCGCACCATAAGCGGTACTACCTGGACCTAAAACATGAGGCAGCCGCTGCATTAGTGAGGGAAAAAACAGCATATTTTTCAAAAAACATTAATGAGCAAAGCAAGGATCCCAAACTATTGTGGCGTAACCTGAAGTCGGATGTCCTTCCTGACCATAAGAACAGGCTACTGCCAAGTCTTTTTGACAACCCAGGCATCATTAATGCAGCCTTTTTAGACGTTCCGGGGAACCATAACGATAACCTCTCACTGATAAACCACTTCCACAGTCACAGGCACGGTCCAGAAGAGTTCTCACTCACCACTACAAACCAGGAAACTATCCTGAAAATAATTATGGGTCTAGAATCCAATGCACAGGGTGTGGATGGCATCAGTCTGGACATGTTGACACTCACATTGCCGAATACTCTGCAAGCCATCACTGATATCATCAACAGATCCATTGAAACATGCACATTTCCTGACCTCTGGCATTGTGCTATTGTTCGCCCGATCCCTAAAACCAATGATCCAGTCAGTCTAAAAGATCTCAGGCCTATCAGTATTCTCCCTTGTTTGTCCAAGATACTGGAGCGTGTAGTGTATCTACAGGTAATCAACTACTTGGAGACAAACAACATTCTCCCTGAGCTTCAGTCCGGTTTCCGTAAGAACAGAGGTACTGCTACGGCATTGATTGATGTAGTGGGCAATATCCTAGAGGCACGTGATCGGGGAGAGGGGTCAATTCTGGTCCTGCTGGATTTCTCACGGGCATTTGACGCTATCAATACCAATCTTCTGTTGTCCAAGCTAGTGTTCTATGGCTTTGACCGTGATGCTGTGGATTGGTTTGGTAGCTACCTAAGAAATAGGTCCCAATATGTGGAAATCCATAGGGAGGACGGGTCGACGGTGTCTTCCCCTCCCCTCCGCGTGTCCAGGGGAGTCCCGCAGGGATCGATTTTGGGTCCTCTGCTATACATCCTCTACAGTGCTGATGTTGTCGGATCCTTTGTAAACTGTAAATACCATATGTATGCCGATGATATCCAGTTATATACCTCCTTCAAAGGAGTCGACACAGCACTAGCGGTGCAGAGGGTGAATGAGGATCTGCATAGGGTAGTAACCTGGTCAGAAGAGAACTCTTTAGTTCTGAACCCTCTGAAGTCCAAGTTCATGGTGTTGGGAACAAAAAAACAAGTCGCTGCAATTTTGTCTGCCAATCCAGAGATCATTATTAAAGGCGAGAAAATTGAGCGCGTACTCCAGGCATGCAACCTGGGTCTAATCCTGGATCCTGAGTTGCGTTTTGAAGCCCACATAAAGAGCGTGCTCAGAAATTGCTTCTACAGGCTTAAGATCTTATATGGCATTCGCAATTACCTTAGCATACCACTTAGAAAGCAATTAGTTGATAGTTTGGTCCTTTCCAAGTTTAATTACTGTGACACAGTGTATGGACCTTGCCTGCTTGCTAGAACAGATAGGTTAATACAGAGAGTTCAGAATGCCTGTGTTCGCTTTTGTGTTCATGTTCCCCGTAGACACCATGTGACCCCATACATAAATAAACTCAAAATACTTAAGATGGCTGCCAGGCGTAAGCTTCATCTAGCGAGTTTGCTGTTTGGCACAATAACAACCCAAAAACCGCGCTATTTGTTTGAAAGACTCACATGGCGACAAAATCAATACAAGTATGGTCTTCGCTCCATAGTACCCCCACTCCGAACTCCACGACACAGAACCGCAGCTTTCAGGGGCAGTTTCAGGTTTGCGGCCACACACTGCTGGAATGATCTTCCACCACCAATTAGAGGCCTGCGAACAATACAATCTTTCAAATACCAACTCAAGAAGTTACTACTTGATGCCCAACTATCATCACAATAATCTTTTATTTACCTCTCGGGTCATGGCCTACAGTCCTTGGTGTGATCATCCGGTTGCGCCGCAACTCGTCTCTGCCCCCAGCCTGCTGTGGTCTGTTAGCGGCGTTCTCGTCCCCTGTATTCTATGTTCTGTACGCCTGTGAGACAATATTACAATTTTATTATTTCAATCACTTCAATTACTATCTATCTTTGTTTCTTTCTTTTTTACATTATACATGTTTTATTTTATATGCATAATGCCGTATTTCATTAGTTTTTCACATAGATATGTATGGGTTAAATTCACTCACCGCATTGTTCCTTGGCGTCTGCGCGATATATATATAGATAGCGTTGCGGGTCGTATTCCAACTCCCGCGCCGTGGATTTGTCTTGAGATGGGTTCACCTAATTTCACTCACAAACACAACATTGTTCAAAAGCAATAGGTACCGAGCACAACATACCACAATGATTCATAATAAAACCTTATTACACCATTTGCTGTAAGTAAAAGCTTACGCTTACCGGCTTACGTAATTCTAGTGATCATAGACTAATATATATAAACAGTGATGACATAGGTGACATAATTATTGTTACGTGTGTACCATAGTGTCATAGATTAAATAATGATCGATTTGATACACTAGTGTGTTCAGTTGCCTTTTAGTTTCTTTTTTTGTCTTTAGTCGATTTTTCGTAAAAATGTTGCCTGATATTTAAAAATTTGTAAACTTGTTTGTTGTAACTTTATTTTCGTATTTTTTTTTGTTGTGTGCTCCGCACCGGTACAACGCCTTTTTTTGGTGTTTATCGTGCCTCAGAACAATTGAGCAACTAAGTTCTCCATTGTTCTGAGACAGTAAACACGCCCTCGGCTAGCGCTGAAAACCAGCGCCGTGGACTCGTACCTGTGTACGGGCCCGGCATTATGCTGAGCGCTAGCCCTTTCGTGCAATAAGTTTTATACCTACACTTTAAGTTCATGCTGTAAAACTTTAGCTTAACTTAGCACGAATAAACTGTTTTTCTTTCTTTCTTTCTTTCTTTCTTTGTTTTTTTCAAACCACATTATATTTTCACATAACTAACACGCATTAGGAAATATACCTAATTTTATCTTAACCTCTGTTAAAAATATATTTATTACTAAAATCACTTTACAATCACTTTTATATACCTTATATTTATATTGAGTATTAGAAACAGTTTTTTTTTTTGTATTTTTAACACAAAATGCTTATAAACGTTGTTAAGACTAGCTGGAGAAGCACTTTTGCATTTTTCTTAAAGAATTGCAATGTATTATATAAAAATCCACTAAATTGAATCCACTTGGTTTGAAAAGTAGTTCACTTTAGAGAAAGTACAGAAACTTTATCTGATGATTCGAAAACATGAAATAATAAGATTCAAATCAAAATATGTGTAAAATAACATTAAAATAGCCAAACATGATTTTAAATAAAAAAAAATAACAAGCAACACGTTATTCATCTTTCAAATTTTAGATCTTTATTCAAAACTCGGTTTTAATGCTTTGAAATAAGATTGCTTTTAGCTGGACTCTTTGGTTTCTCTGAACCGGCTTCGCTTTTGAGTGAAAGAACAATAGGATAAGCCTGTTTACAAAAATGTTAGCTTGTTATTTGTTCTTATCTCAGAAAATTAGCGCATCAGTGCATCAGTATTAGGCCTTTGAAATTATTCTTTGTTACGAAGTGGTTTTCAATAAAATATGCGAATAATATTATAAAACTCTAGTCTAAATCACTATTAAACAGAATTTCAAAACAAACAACGAAAAACCAAATCCACTTCGCTGGCTTTAAACAGTTTTAAGCGCAATTTATCTATTAAATATCAAAACATATTACTTAAATTAATAACATCATAGTTCTGACAACTTGGACATTCCTAAATTTCTTATTGATTTGTCTTATATGGTGTTACCTAAATATATTTATGGCATATAATCTTCGGGCAAACAATAGACAACCGTTAGGAGCGTCTTAGATTTATAGCTGGTTTCTTTTGATGACCATTACGTGGGTTCGTTTAGAGGTTAGTTTTTAACCCTGTGCCATGAACCCGAATGAGTTGACGAATGTGGGACGAATAGTGATGTGTAATGTGTTATTTATAATGAAATTGTGTTTCGAAAACAGTAGGTAATTGGGAATGTTTAATTAGGATTTCCTATTTATTTTTTGGTGTTATTTATGTTAGTATTTGCTTTTTATCTATACAAAATTAAAATTGTACACTAATATATACTAAAAAAAAACAATTATTAAAGGCTTTGTTTATCGGCAGATAAACAAAGCCTTTAATAATTGTTTTTTGCTATCTCCTAAACTGCTGTACCGATTTTGACACGACTTTTACTAGCAAATAGAATATATCTAAGGAGTATCTAAGCTACTTTATAGCGGTTTCTTTTGATGACCATTACGTGGGTTCGTTTAGAGGTTATTTTTCTAACCCTGTGCCATGAACCCGAATGAGTTGACGAATGTGGGACGAATGGTGATGTGTTATTTATAATGAAATGGTGTTTCGTAAACAGTAGGTAATTGGGAATGTTTAATTACGATTTCCGATTAATTTTTGGTGTTTAGTTTTGTTAGTTGGTATAGTTTTTTTGTATAATAATAAAAACTTGGTTCCCAATCGGCCTTATTACAAAACAAGGTTTTTCTCTAAACCAGGTTTAAACCATTGAGCTAGGTTTTGTATTTTGAATCTTGATTGTATCAGAATAAGATTCAAATTACAAAACCTGGCTCAATGGTTTAAACCTGGTTTAGAGAAAAACCTTGTTTCGTAATAAGGTGGTTTAAGTTTAAGTTATAGTTATACCCGAGCGAACTGTCCCCGTGATTTTATCCACGTCTTTAGCCAAACCAAGCATTCGTTTCTGACCACCAACCAGTGGTTTTTGAGATTAGCGTTTTCAACAACCGAACAAATAAACTATTTCTTCAGTTCATTGATAAATAGTAAGAAATATAGAAGTGCAGAAAATTTTAAAAGAAATGTGTACCTAATTTTATTAAAGAAAATGACTACCCTACTCACCAACAACAAATAAGTATATTTTTCGTGTCCAAGACTGACTCGGACTTTACGATTTTTTCTGCAAACCAGAAACGTAACATGATTGGCGTAAATGTCACAAGCAAATGAAGAGTTCAGTTTTACAAAATAAAGGTGTATTCAGTGGTGTTCATATTTGAGCTGTCATAACAAGTGGACTAGACATTTGCTTGTCCAGTAAACGGACAGACAGATAGACTGGTCTGTTTGGACGTTTCCGGATTCTTGTTATTTAGGTGCTGTACATAACACTTACATAGTATACAGTTTGCATTGCAGTAAACAACGTAGGAACTTACTTCACTTTTACTTTACCCGCGGTTTTCCCGCATAGGGTCTGGGTGTAATTTATCTATAATATGTATGTATTTATAAAGTAAATAAGTATGTATATCGGTTGTCTGATTACCGTAACACAAGCTCTGCTTAGCTTGGGATCAGATGACCGTATGTGACTTGTCCCAAGATATTTATTATTTATTTATAGTTCTCGTTCCTGTGGGCTTTTTTGGGTTTAAAAACTCTATCCTATGTCCTTTCTCAGTCTTTGGATTATCTCTGTACCCATAAATTTGGTTAAGCAGTTTTGGCGTGAAAGCAAAACAGACAGACAAAGTTACTATTGCATATATAACATTTGCATAGATAGACGGGAGAAGACACGGTGAATTGTTTTTCAAAATTTCAGGCAACCAGTCGAATTGGAATATGTTTTATTCTTGTTTATATTATTTACTAGCGTCGCTCCCAAGCTTCGCACAGGTGTTACAAATATTTTAAAATCTTGACTTTTCTCTACTATTATTTAACATTTTGAAGGGATTACATAGGGACAGATAGACAGCGGAAAGCGAATTGGTTTTATGTAAGTATAGCTTTTGCGCGCGGCTTCGCTCGCGTTAGAAAGAGATAAAAAGTAGCCTATATTACTCTCCATCCCTTCAACTATCTCCACTTAAAAAATCACGTCAATTCGTCGCTCCGTTTTGCCGTGAAAGAAAGACAAACATACACACAGACAGACACACTTTCCCATTTATAATATTAGTATGGATTTAGCGATTTTATGACAGACAGCCATATTCATAATGAAAGCTATTCACCATATAAACATCGCGCTATAACGCGGACGTCTAAAGGTAAATACCACCTAGTATTTAAATAAAACTTTAACAAATACTGTAACGATAAAGTTCTTATTTCGTAAGCTAATAATTTTTTCTTTGTGTTCAGTTTGTGCTCGTTATTTTCTTTGAGCTTAAATTATTTGATATAATAATTTATACGGGATTAATGTAAGTGGGATGAGTCTACAGAGCGAGATTTCGAAACTCACTCTGTGAATTATGGTCGCTTTTCTTTTAACTGGCAAAATCTTATTAACACTTCGTAATGTGTGTTTCTAAACATTCATTAGTTAATTGAAGCGATCGGCGAAACAGTTAAGCGATGGTTGCTACTAGTTGCCTGTCGTGGCTGGGCCTGTCCAGCACGAGTTAAAATTAAATATTCTTTTGTTATAGCCATAAAAAGTTTTAATGAGGGACACCGGATAAATGTATAGCAAAAATAGTTTTAAAAAGTTAAAACCCACCAACCTAGTAACAGTACCTAATTAAAACTAATTTTCGCTAAAGTTGGTAAAATAGTATAAAACATGTAAAAAGAATCTTCCGATACCGGGAATCGAACCCGAGCCTCCTGGGTGAGAGCCAGGTATCCTAGCCACTAGACCATATCGGATGTTGGAAAGCTGGTCGAATTTATCTAACATTATCAGCAGGTTCTAATAATACATTTTATTGCCGGTTATCCATTTTTATTATCATTTTGTAGATTTATAACAGTTATTAAGATAATTATAATGATGCCAATTGCAATATTTTATATTAAAGACCGTGTTTTTGGGTTATTAGGATTATTTTACTGCGTTGTTGACGTAAAAATGATAACCTGGCGTGAATGAGTGAACTAAAATTACTTAAATAAAATATTAAAATATATTTCTTATCCTATCCAATTTAATTACTATTTTAAAAGTGACAATTTGTGAATATGGAGAAATGTTTGTTACACTTCTTTAAGGGTCAATTTATACTATCGCAGAGTCGAAGCGCATCGAAGCGTCAATTTTTGTACAACTTAAGCGAAACCGCTAGAATGCGCGTGTCAGATTTATACAGATGTAATTAGTATTGTATAACTATGTATTTCATATTGTAATTTAAAGATGTGTTTATCCATGTATTTCATATTGGTATTTAACGATATGTATAATGTTAAATCATTATTTTAAAACTAAAACCAGTAAACAACGTCGTCGTCCGTTGGTTTCAAATTAAGTAGGTCAAACTTGTTTGTCATTGTCTATAAAAAGGAATGCTCCGACCGGCTTGAGTCACTTTTGATCGAGACGTTGAACGGTGCGGAGCTCTATAAGTTAAGTATAACTTCTTGTGTATTGTGATAATGTTACCTCTGAATATAAATTTAGATTAGATTATGGCTATTTTGACTATATCTTGTGTATTATGTACATTGTGTGGTCTATATTTTAGATTATGATTATATTTTAGGTTATGGCTATATTCTGTGTATTATGTACCTACATTGTGTGGTTTGAATAATGTAACCGAATAATTGTAATATTTTATCAAGTTTAAAAGAGTGTTCATGGAGTTTCTTGCTGGCTCTTCTCCATTGGAACCTACTATTTTGGAACCAGCAAATAGCTTTTCATTAAATTGATTAAAAGATTTTGAGTTTTACATAAAGTTTATTTTATTTTAAAAACATATTCAGAATGTAGTAAATAGAAAGATTATTAATGATAAATTCCTTTTGTTTCATACAAAAGGTTTAGTTTCAATGACAACTTAAACTTATAACCAAAACTGGTTTAAATTACAACAAATGCTTTCCACATATTTGCTTTTATGTTTTAAATATTTAACCCTTCCTTCTTAATAATCCAACACGCGCGTATTTGCCAGAGTACGCTCCTTTACGTGTAGTAATGCGCGAATGCGCGCGACTTTTTAAAATCTCAGACGTAATATGTGCGTTACGCTGTGGAGTTAAGGTTGAATTTGTTTTGTTCAGTTTTGGAATGACGCTTTGATGCGCTTCGACTCTGCGCTAGTATAAATTGACCCTAATACTCCAATCGGTTCAGTGGTTCAGGTGTGAAGAAGAGACAGACAGACAGAGTAGTTTGGATAAATAAGTATGGATAGTATGGATAGCGTAGACATCAGAATTCAGAATGACATCAGGCTACTTACTTATCAATATAACTCTGACCAAATGACACACGGAGGCAAAAATCTAACAAAATACTAGGGAAAGTAAATTTTCAGTTAATATAGTAGGCTATATGACAAAAAAACAATTTAGTCCGTCAATAATTAGTCATTTTCGCGTGACGTCACACCTACACTTGAGCCAAATTCGATAAAGAATACAGGTAAACAAACCAATATAGGGTTATCACAACTCACTTTTTACAAATCTTCTTTTATTTACATAATTATTGCCTTTTTCACGCTAAATATTTATTAAGAAATCCAATTGCAGCATATTTCACTAGAATCGATTAAATAACATGCATATTACCTCGTTATTTCGAAAAACCAAGCAATGGTTTGTTTACCTCTATTCTTTATCGAATTTGGCTCAAGTATAGTGTACAATTTTAACCTAGAAGTGATGTCACAAGCCCCCAGTTTGATGCTCTATAACTTTGTATTCTTTAAATAATTAGATCAAGCGAAAAATATGTGTCCAGTAATTTTGGACGGTCTAACAAACTAAAGAATGCCTGAATCTGAAGTTTCTTGAATATTTTGAGACCATTAATAAAGCCTATGCCATTAATAAAGAGTTGAATTTATTTTGAGACGCTTTTTTATTCTAATTATTTAAGTACACAAATCAGCAGCGTTGTACCTAATTAGGCCCGGTGGCCACATTAGTGCTCTCATCACTATAACATTAGTTAACACTGTATCATGTCGCCACACATTATGCAAAGTGGGTGAGCACTTGAGCAGTAACATTACCCCAGTATGTTTCTTTTCCTTGATACTTATTAAATTTTATTATTGTCCTGGATTTTTTTCTTGGAGTGTTGATGGGTATGTTTGTGTTTTAAAGAAAATATTCTTATTTCTTACTAAATCTTCATTTTCATCTTTGTTTTCTCTGCTCCCGTAGGTACTAGCGCGTTATTATGTAAGCTGTATGTCATTCTGGTGTATTTAATATGCTTTTTCTATAAAATAAAATAGTTTCTGAGAAAAAGAACAACGAGCTTCCATCCATACAAACTTTAGCATTTAGGCATACCGACAGTAACGCCACCTACCGGGTCACGTTGTGATTCCAAGTCTCACAAGAAATCATTAAAATATACATACAAAATTTCATCCTTATCGGTCCAGCCGTCAGAAGAATAGTTAAAGCTCTTCTATGTATGCAATACAATACCCGTCTCTTCAAACTTCTTCGAATAATCGAAACGGGGTTACAATGATAGGTACTCATGCGTGCGCAAGCAATATTTCTTTCATCATTTAATATCTCATTCATTTCAAACTCATCTGTCACAGTACTCACAGTATTTAGATCATAGAGTACTGCACCTTTTAGCGTGACGTCATAAGACAGAAATACTTCAGTTAGCCGACTGCGCGGAGTTGTGTAACACTCTGCATCATAACATCACATCCGACGCTTGCGCAGCCTTGTGATGTCGTAAACTGTGACGTCATTGGCTATGGGTCGTTGGACTTTCAGGGTGAGTTAATTCTAGGATGAAGGAAAAGCTAGGAAAATACTAGTTGGTAAGGAAAATTGCTATGGTCATTACGTATTGCATGGAATTGAAAACTCTTGAAAATGATGGAAGTGCCGGGTAACTAAATAATATATTTAAATTTAGGTTGGTTGTTCAAAAAGTGCCCTATACGTATATGAACAACTTTTATTATGATTAGCTCTGAAAGTAGGATGAAAGAAAACCGGCGAAGTGCGTGTCGGGCCACTCTCAGTGTAGGGTCCCGTAGTTTCTCGTCCGTCACAATAAGTGTTTCCACTTATGAGTTAAAAAAAGGCTATTTGTTACGTTGACATACTAACTACGTAGAAATTGTTTTGAACAACCTTTTTTATCTTTTTTGTACAAAAACTGTTCTTTCTATCAAGTTCAAAATAATTTTCCTAGAAAGCCCTAATAAAGTTCTACTTTTCAGATTGTTGTCATATTTTTTTAACTTTTGGTTCAAAAGTTAGGGGTGGGGGACACATTGTTTTTTACTTTTGGGGCGATAATTTTTAAAGTTATTGACATTATCAAAAAGTGATTTTAGTAAACACCTGTTCATTTTTATTAAATACCTATCCAACACGTTAGGGTTGAAATGAAAAAAAGAATCACTTCCCACTTTACATATAGGGGGGCTACTGTAATAAAACATTTTTTTCCAATTTTTATTTTACCATTTTGTCGGCGTGATTGATATACATATTGTTACCAAATTTCAGCTTTCTAGTGCTAACGGTCACAGAGATTAAGCGAGGACGGACAGACAGTCATGGCGAAACTATAAGGGTTCCTAGGTGACTACGGAAACCTGAAAAAAGTGTTGATCATGTATTATACCTACTAAATAACTCATTTTTTCTGTATCGTATATTTTTATCGAACACAATGACTAAAGTGAATTTTTCACGTGCATTGGTAGACAGCATTTTTTTTCTAGTAAATTACTTTTACTATTCAGCCTTTGACCAGCCCTGTGGTTACAGATTTTTTGCAAACTTTAATGCGTTTTTATTATTCCCTGAAACACGGATAAATGGTGTTGTAAGAAATAATTTTTTTTAATGTCTTTTAAAAGATAAACATAAATCTCTAGCTACCTATTTTGCAGCTTACCTAGCTTAACTACAAAGAAAATTCACGCAA
Source organism: Athetis lepigone (assembly GCA_033675125.1). NCBI lineage: Eukaryota > Metazoa > Arthropoda > Insecta > Lepidoptera > Noctuidae > Athetis > Athetis lepigone. The sequence continues at coordinate 1,560,814 of CM066232.1, read as the reverse complement.
TTACTATGAAATATTCACTGTTATTACACCATTATTACCAGCATTTTAATTAAATTACACATCTTTTAGTCCAAATCTATTCAGCAAAACATGTACGACCTACTAAAGTACATTAAGACATTCGTACGAAATTATGATATAGCGACTTGGCGACATTCCACCGCCAAGATAAATTGTTAGATTTCTGAAATAATTCCAAATGTAATAGATTAGTACCACTTTATATTTCTTTTATGTTTCCTTTGTAAAATAAATATAACAATGTATTAAAGTTCGTGGAAAAGTACTGTTGAGAAGGGTTTACCTAGATTGTGGTAAAGATGAAAAAATATTTTTTTTTTTTGGGTGTGTATTATACGTTAATCGAATAACGATACTTCCTATAGTACCTATATCGGTTTTGAATCGTAGACGTGAGTAACCACGATGTTTTATTTGATAAAAAATCGACATGACCTTATGTTCTGCTTACATTAATCCTCCAAACACACGTGATTTGAGACACAATAGAAAGACAATAGCAGCCCGACAGCCGGCTGTCGGTTGGTCGTCGAAAGGTTAAGAGTTCCTGTTCAGCTAAATGTTCAGCTTACATTAATAAATAAATAAATAAAAAACCTTTTATTTCCAGTTTTTACAACTTAAAAGCATGATAATCTACTAAATCTACCTCTATACTTATTAGCAATAACAAAAAAAAAATTCAAAGATTAAAAACATTTTTTTTTTCAGAATATAGAATATATAATAAAAGAAAATATTTTAAGTATTTGGGTTAATATAATTATGTTACTGGAACCCCTCTCAGGTAAAGGCCTCCTCCAAAGTTTTCCATTTCTCTCGGTCTTGGGCAATTTTTTGCCAATGTGGACCAGCTTACATTAGGAATTATTTAAAATGGATTAATTGAAGGGCATCCGACCTATTGCTTATATACATACATGCTATTAACGAGGGGTGAAGTAGCTTACAATCACTAAATTGTCACAAATTCGAAGTGCAAGCTTTAAGTGTAATAGTTAAAATCCAAATATTTTCCGCAATTTGATTGTAAAATTATCAGTGATCGACCTTGACCTCCATTCGATCCATGGATCCATGGCTCCATGGCTCCATGGATCTTGGATCCATGTCGGGACCCATGACCTTCTCTGGATTTACCCTTGACCGATTTAATATGTAGAGCGTATTGCATTTCTTATAATGGCCCTTAAGCCTTTGAACACACGTGAATCGAAACACAATAGAAAGACAATAGCAACGCGACAGGCGGCTGTCGCTTGGTCGTTGAAAAGTTTAAAAAGTTCACTGAAAGAGTAGTTGTTACTAAACAGTAACAACTACTCTTTCAGTGAACTTTTACTGTTTGCTTTTATTGCTAGCAGTACAAACGTACTGCTAGCGCCACTAGCGATAGCATTTGGAACTTATAGCAGTAGTAAAAAATCTTTCAGCCAACAAAAAAGTGAAATGATTTCGCAATTATCCCACATTTTTGAGGTGATTTTGTGTAGTGTTTTTATGTACCTAGTACCTTATTATGTTAAAAATATGTGGGTACTTGCAAAGTCGTTTTTTTCTTAATTTTTTACGACCGGCGTAAATGTCATCCCGGTAGTCACAACAGTGTTTTAGGTTTTACGGGTTTTTAATGAATCTAAAGATTGCGGAATGAGTTTAACGACGATGCTCCTTAAAAAAATAAAATCAGATAAATTTTATTAATTAATAAAATACAGTGATCATTGCTTGGAAACGGTTTATTACGACTTTTGTGAAGTAATAAAATTGGGCTATAAAAATATTTATCCTAAAAAAATATACTTACATCACTGTTTTTTGTCACATAAGTACTCCATTTTATTAAAAATTTTTTCCGTGACTTTGCCCTTGTAATCAAGTGCAATAAAACATTACACTCAGCAATAGCTACATATCAGTAAAATATTATTTTGCAATGGGACCAATATAATAATCGCATCTTAGAAAGAAATTAAAAAAAATACCCATTTTTATTGCAGTAAAGTAATAAGTACAAAAGAAGTCGGTTGAAAAAAACAGTAACGTAGCTAGGTATACATTATTTTTTCCAACTCTCATAACCATTTTGTACACCGTCCGAGAAATAGACAATACATCATTCAAAATAACTTTTTAAGAAATCAAAACAAATGAGGCACAGATTCCTCCGATATGATCCGGATGACATATTCATGCATTAGTATCCACTAAGAAGGTTACCTACTTCGCTTTCCCGCCTAATTTTTATTTCTTAGAAACGAAACAAAGTAACAAATGTCCGAATGATTATCGCAATAATCTCTTCAAAATAAAGAATGACTTGGAAAAATAAACCAACGTTTTATAGATATGTAAATAAGTAATAAAATGTGTAAAAAACTGTGTCTGTTCGTAAAGAGCTTTCTTGTAATATTTGTGTCGTTTTACAAGATGTTGAAAGAGGTATTCCTGTCAATCTGTCTGTTTAAACATTGGATGTAGTGTTTTAATATGTTTATCTAAGAAACTATTTAATGCGCAATTCACTTGTTAATGTTCTGATAGATTTGGAAATATGTTAAGATTTTTTTCCTCTTTTAGATAACAACATTGTTTTCAAATCAAGCTACTCGAAACTGTAAAGGTTTTCCTAAAAATTTGACAGTTTGTTTTGAACGTCTTATGCCGTTTTCCATCCGGGGATCTAATGATTATAACCCCATCCTGAGTCCAGCATGCCGGCATTCCGAAGTGTAGACGTGCCCTGGTGTATACTGTTTGCCGAGACCGCGTTAGGAACTCCTTAACCGAGATCGCAGAGCCCTTCAACGCTGCTTTTGCCCTCCAAACAGCGGACATATGGTCGATATCAGAGAACCTTACAAAAATAGGCTAACTGTGTACGGGATCTTTTTTTGATGTGCCCAGCCTATAGCATACTTTTAAGGATCATTCAGTAATATTGGGTAGGGCCATTTTGCTCTGTTGACCACAAGAGACCTACAATCCTCCTTGTCCGCCTCAGCACAGCCAATGAAGAGGAGCGCCTTACGACGAGATCTTGTCTCCAAACTATCCAATGTCCTGGAGCACTCCGTGATTTGCCTCCGAAGAAGTCCCAGCATGCTGAACATTAGTTCTCTGAATGTTCGGAATTCTTCAGCAATCTTGGCGACGGTGTCTTTAGCAGGTCCAGCACATTGGATCTGTGCTTCAAGGTCGTTTATCTTCTTGAAGAAGCACTCCTCCAAGCTCTTCTGGGCTGATTGGATGTCATCGAGTTGAGACATTATGTACAGTTGTTTTCAATCTTCCTTTTAATTGTAAGACAATATGTGAAAGTAATCAGCTGACAGGTGGTGTAAAATACAGATGTAGTGTACTAGTGTCATATGGATTATATCACCAATGTAAGTCCTTATTATTTAGTAGTGACTGATTGTTATAAAATTTCAATATTGGAAAGCTAACTTCTTTATTACTCCGCTAAAAACCCGTCATATTAATGTCACTCAAAATGCCTGACTAATTCAATACCTCTCTATCACGGTACATCTACATTTTAGGCCATAAATAATTTAGATTTTAAACAAAGACTGATTCTAGGCTAGTCTAACGAACCAAGGGGCATTGACCTAATGACGTCACCATGAGATTGACAGGGAAAAGCTTCCGAGAAAAGTTCAGCTTAAAATATTTTTAATTAATTTTGAAAAGATACGGTTTCATTCTTCTGTGTAATAATGGAAGTTGGTTGATGGATTTATTAGTCTATGAAAATATTATGCTAGAATAATAATGATACTAGTTACTTACTTATTTTAATTTTGTTAGTACATGTTAATACTTATTTATTACAATTGAAAATTAATTTAAAACTCCTCCTGCCGAAGTTATGAAGATTGTGATTAACAAAAGAGTTAATAACTTAAAAACGGCTGAAGCGATTTTGATCAAACATGTCTAAGAACTATTGCTAGATAACTCGGTTCACCTGTTTAAGAGCTACGATGCCACAGACAGACAGACACACATAGCGGTCGAACTTATAATACTTACTCCTCTTTTCGTTTAAAACTTTTTAAATTTCACAGTTAATTGGGGAAGGAGGAAACATCATGTAAATAGACAAACAGACACACTAATCTAACCTTTATAGGCAATTCTCCTTAACACATACGGAAGCCTATAAACATGAGACATAGCACTATTTGACAGCGTTATTAAATTAGGAGACAGATGGATTTATAGTACGGTTATTGTTCTTAGAATATAAACATGTCCAGTAACAGGGCTTCAGTACCATTAATTTGTTGAAATGTCACGATATTATTAGATCTAATGGATACCGCCTCGACTCTAAATGTCAACCGCTCCAGGTGTTGCTTTTCTTAGAATAAGTCTATCGCATTGTTCCATTTGTGCTTCCTGTGTTGGGGTTACCTAAAATATATTCATTTGTTTGAACAAGAACTGATGTGAATGAATGGTGAATGGAGTGAAGTCTCTATTCAGAAATAGGACAATATAAGCCAATTAAAGAAACAATGATTGACACATTGAATTATCGCGAATTAAAAGAACCGAATAGGTAATAATAAAAAATAACAACTATAGACAACTTACACATGGCAATTTAAATCAGATTGTTAGACTAGACAAATTCAGTACTATGGTAATTAGACAAATTACACTTAGAAATATATGAGATATATCATAACATAATATCAATATATCACAACTAAATTAAACTTAGACACAGAACAAACAATCATGCTCATCACACATAGATTTGTCCTGGGTGGCAATCGAACCCACCACCGTGCTTATCATTCAGGATCACCAACTATCTACTACTACTGATGACTAGACCAACAGGCCGGTTAAAATAGATTTTTCCATTAATTTCAACTAGACTAAAACATGTCGTAAACAGCTCCTCCTATAGATTCATTCAGGTGTACCTGACCTGAAAAGGGTAAATACAACGTTAATGTCAACGATGCAATTCCTCTTATCTATCTTATAACAGTCCAGCACTCATTGTCTGTCCCCTGTTTCCAGATGGCTGGTCCGCGTGATAGAGGACGTGCAGGCGGGCGAGCTGCGCACTCGACAGGGCTACGTGCCGGCCGAGGTGTTGCAGGACAAGGACCAGACGGCCGAGAAGGACCAGACCGCCATGGCTGCGAGACGACAGTGAGTACACTTTCATCGTGGCGTTGTTTGAAAAGTAAAGTAGTTTTTATATAGGAGCTATTATAACATAAACATTGGTCAATTTAAGCATTTCACCTGCAGTCGAGAACCTGGGAACTTTCTTACGTACCGTTTTAATTTACCGTGTAGGAAGACGAACCCGTACCGGTCACCCGGCACTAATAAATTTTGATACACCAGAAACCAAAAACAAATACATATTTCGGTACTGGATCCAACTAATCTATTTAAGGCATCGCAATGCATGAGGCACGTCGAACTGAACAAACAAAATGTCTTACTGTTTTCAGTTGTATCAACCATCCCAAGATTAAAAAGTTCTGCGATTCAGCCAACAAAGATTCATATTTTGCGCATATTACAAAATGCAAGGATCATTAAAACATAACAAAGTCTTTCCTAAAAATACCCATAATTAAGATTTATGACTAACTTAGTTATTAGCCGCTTTATCAGATTTCCAGAAACCCAACGCTAATTTCAAACAATACCTTAATAAGACGCTCAGTTGACATCTTAAATCGTGCCTTAATTTCTTTAATTCGTGACTTTTAAATAGTTCCTCAATTGACGTAAGAAGCAAACATTGTTTCAAAAAGTGCTGATCAAAAGAAACCAGGTTCGTTTGAAAAGAGATCCACATCAGGTTTTTATTGTCGCTTTCGTCGAACCGAGAAATTGGATCGCCGACTTTCATGTCAATGTGTTGAGTTTTTAATCGATGTTTTTAAGCCGTTGACCGATGACTGTAAATCTTTGTGTTTATGATCGTTAACATTTGGGACACATTTTATTTTCATTTTACTGCGGCTTCGTTAATTAATTACCAGCTATTCCAAGGTTGTTCGTTGCTTGGACATATTTTTGTGATTCTTTTTGTACTATCGTTGGTTAGATGTCAGTCATCCCAGCTTCTGAATACCGTCACCACTGATAAAGATCTACGGATGACAACCGAGACCAACACCTTTATAGATTTTCCGGGGCATAACGGTGTCACATTCAGCAACACAACATCAACTTTTTAACTCGGTCTGCTACTGAGATATATTAATCGAAAAACCAATAACACTTTGCCGAACCTGGAAATCAAATCCAGATTCCACACTAAGCGGTCGTACTTACGACCTATAAGATTGCAGTTTGGACCGCATCTTGTGTTCTATTGTTAATAATACCCAAGTCAATATAATGTACAGTCGATGTAATTGTTTATTATGTCCTTATCCGATCTCATATGTATGAAATTAACAGATGATACGATATCTCATTTCATTGCTCCACAAATGCCTATAGTGTGAGCATCATTAATATTGTCATCTACAATTTTCGTCTTCCAAACAATCAACCTCGTCCTTTCTTTTGTCACTACAAAGGTCAGACATGCGGAATTTTCTGTTTCTAGAAACCTTGCACTTGAAACGGCCATGTTTATAATTATAGCCGCTAAAGAATTTCTCACCTGGTGTTACGTTGTGGCATGTATGAAACTATTTTCATTTCCAGTCCAGAAATAAGCACGTTCTTGTGATTGTTGTATCATTCATATTGCTTTCAAGTGTTATTGCACTACCCTGTTTCGTATCTAAAAAAGATTACAAGATCGTTGTCAAAGAATTAATTAGATATTGGGAAAATTTGATCTGTTCTTTTCAAGTATATATCTTTACATTCCCAACATCGTCACTATAAGAAGTCTGATCTATAATGTAAATCTTAACACCTATAATAGCACAGCCGTATAAATATCTGTATATGTCAAAATATAATGTGTTGTATCGTAAATTAAATCGTCATGAGGACACCTGAACTTAAAATTATTATAAGTGAGCCTGAAATTGCCAATCATAAGACCTTGGTCTGGTATAATGACATCATCACAGCATCTTTTCTCTACAGAAAGACTATAATAGACTGGAACTGCTTAAACGGCTATACCATCACTTGCTATTTGGAATGGCTCTTTCCAATAAATGGGTTTAAAGTATTTGGCAGGTGTATCGTCAGTTTACACGTGTGTGTACCTTCAAATCTCCTTTATGATCGTAGCTACTTAATTCTTGGCGAACACTACTGGAGTCTTATTAAATGCTTGTAAAACTTACTGAGTGGTCATGAAACGGTAGAGCTGTAACAAATCCTGTAGAGTGGAGGTAGTTACAGTGAAAACGTTTATTTGTTTTGGATGGATTTCGATGTTAAATTGGAGCTAGTTTCGTTGTTGGTAGAAATATAAATATGGTCTTAATGAAAGTATAATCGAGCAGAAAATGTTGGTTCTTTATCGTTATTTAATAAAATGAAGCTTTGTGTCTTTTAGTACGCTTAGAAGTTTTGAAGTACGATACGGATTTCATTGCAGATTAACACGAATAAAAAGATTACACATATAAAGTCATTTAGGATAAGGTTTACATGTACAAAACATTCGTATTATAATTAGTAAAAGCTGAGATTTTAAAAATTACCACCCGTACGAAGTTGTGGGTTGTGGTAAGGTGCTAAATGTATAAAATTATGCTTTTGAACCCCAACATATACTTACACATCGATGATGATCGTCGACATCAGAAAATTTAATTAAGACGCACTAATAAAAGAAACCACACATCACAACCAGCTTCATTAGCATCCTTCATTTTTATCCAAACAATCTCGGGCGCCTGTCAAAACGTCATCGAGATACACCAACGTAACGAATACTTGATGGTGACCGAGGGTAAGATCAAGTTATTTAAAACACTGTATTAAGTTATCAACAGCTTCATAATTTGGCAGCATTCCTCTTCCGCGTCAACAAACTGTCTGCAAGATTCGCTCATCTTTTGTTTTCGTAAGAATAATATTTCCTTGCTACGGATTCCATATTTAGTTGCTTTTGTGTTCGGTTTTATTGGAAATGTATTCGCGGAGAGTTCATTGGTTTTGCTTTTATGGATTCTATTTTTGATGATTGGAAAGCGGTTGTCTGATTCATTTGAATGTGTAGGGGTTTCTTTATTTTTATTTTATTGTTTCCTAAATTTTGACACGTTATATTAAGGCTGAGCTATTACTAGTGTTGGTTTTATTAAGAAGAAATTATCGTAATTATCCTGAGTAGAGCTACGATGACTAACGATAGGTAAGACTGTGTCTATAACAATTATTTTCAAGTTTATTTGTCTAGAAGAAAACGTAAAGCCTTTGGTCCCTGTTGTGATTTATAGGTCTTTGACCGTCGTTATGGGTACTCAGAAGTCAGAAAGTCAGACAATTCGTCTAACCAAGGGGCGCTGTGTAGTAACTAGGTTGTGGAGGTCTGGTAGGCGGTCTCTGTATATAAAACAGCGGTATTCATCATTAATTATCATAAAATAAATAATAAAAGACGGTCATATCATATTTTGTGTTACCAATGTGAGTAACGAATGCAATTCCATTTTATGACACACTTCAAAGCATTATTAGTGTCTTTATAATAATTTCACCTGTAGCACCTAAATAATATTTCTTGCCTTGGACTGGTGCCGACCCTCTGAAAAGCCATAATTTTATCTGATTAATGGTAACTGTTCGTTGAACATACCTGAGATATGTAATCAATAAATATAAATCGAATCTGAGCCAAATTGTCCCTGTATAAATATATGAGTTACAAATCTTACTAAGATGTTAAATATTCCATGTTTTCTGCGGATGGCGAGCGATGGGTAGCTCGCCGCCCGGCTAGGACCAGGACCGCGTCGACGGCGCGTTAGTGTTCCACGCGCGCCTCAAAGAGTCAGCACAGGAAGGGGCCCAACAGGGCCAGCGCCTGCCGGGGTTGCGGAATGTTTATAATAGTTACCGTGACCCTGGAACATAAAGGGCAATCGAAGGAACATGAGTGGGTTTTAGTCAGTAAGAGTCTGACACGCCCTCCCGCCACACCCAGGACGGGAGCAGTCATTGGATGATTTCCCACTTACCAAAAAAAAAATATATATATATATATTCCATGTTTAAGACGTTATTATGTTTATTAAGAAATATTACGAGGTTATAATGATAATGTTAATAAAGTTTTAACCAAGACATACGAGTGGTTCCTTTTCTCTGACGCTGAGTGTACACAAACTATTATTTCGAGTTAATATTTTTAATTTTTAAAACCAAGGTTTAACTTTCACACTTGTTTTTTTCTATTTAGCCATTTGCAGTTTTTGATTGTCAAGGAGTCAGTCAGTTAGTCAGAAAATTATAGATAGTCGTTTGTTTCAAAACATATGCTTCCATAGAAAAACACCACAGATTCTCTTAATTTTGGTTTTACTTTTAATGAAATTCCGGTAATATTAATTTTATTCCTTTTTCTTATGGCTTTAATTTATGTTAACAAAGTAAATATCTACAAAATACAATAACAATAAAGATATAAGCAATATCAGTTGCAAGATGATTAGTCTCAATCGCTAGCACTTTTTCAAAAACATAAGTTTGACAGCTCTTGCCCTTTACTATCTATACTATTTTTGGTTTAACAGCTCTCCAAGTCCCATAAGCTTTATTATTTTCTCACTCAAGCGTGCAATAAACACATCATATAACATCTCATCGTGGAAATGCCCGTCTGCAACATGCAATATATCATAGCACGTCCAATTATTCCCACTTGTCTAACACATCGTCATGCCAGAACAATATTGTTAGGTGTTTAGTCCAAACTGCCAACAACTCATCCAGGTATATTTGGCAGGATTTAACACTTCTCTCTATTTGACCAGTTGGCCATCTTTTTTTGATCAGGTTGAGAAAAAGCTTAATGAAGTCATTTTCAACAAAATATTACGTTTATTTATTTATTTATAAACATACAATTACAGCACTATTACAGAACATTCCAATTTATTGCTATAAGTAAGGAAAAAAGATATACAAAAAAAATATAAGTACTTTGACTATAATAGACAAGGATTATACCTACATCTTTAATTATTATTATCTATAAGTCTATACCTTGTTCTATTAGGTTCTGTGCTGCTAGTAAAAACTTAGGAAGTTTTTGACGTTGGTTATAGGGTCCAGTCTAAAATGACGGGCCCTCAAATGTATTCTCATTATTTCACATAAGTTCTAAAAGTACCACGGGTGCGTAGTGATATTATGTTTCTTCAACAAGCATCGTATTTTGGGTGCAGATTCAATTTTTACCCGTGGACAATTTAGATCCTACTTTTCGCTCTAATATTTCTAGCTTTTTTTATGATGTCTTCTCTGCGATACTTCGAAAATTACAATCATACGAAGCGGTGACAACTTAACAGCAGAAGGGCTGTCATCCATCATGTTTGCCATTTTACAAAAAAAAAACATGCTTTGAATTTGGCAGACATCAGTTTGCTAGCTAATTAAAACCATATGTGCAGGAAACGAGTGCTCAGCAACTCTCTTTACCTTGACTTCCAGCAAATCATGACCTTCCACAGCTCGTGCTACCTCTCCATCCACTGATATAGACGCTCCCACGCCCTTACCTCTTGGCACTCCTGCCACACGTTCTTCCGTTGAGTCAACATCTAGGAAAATACTCTCTAATTTATTATAATGTTTATCATAACCCCCAAGTGACGTCATAATGTCTAGTGAGTGCTGATCGAAATATGTGTCTATTGATCTTGAAAGCTTGGGTTGCTTCATATATGGGACACCTACGTGAGCATATTTTTGCATTATATGTGTTTATTGTCTGGCTTGAGTCCCAGCAGTAGAGAAGTTTGCCATGTATTAAGTTACACATCTTACAGGACTTTTATAAACAGGCATTCCGTTCTTCAGCAAGCACGCAAAACCATTGGTCCCAGTTGTCATTCACAAATCTTTGGACAGTCATTACAATTAGATTTAGATCAGATTAGACTGAAAGCTAGCCCTATGAGATTAGGAATAGGCTAGAATGTTGATGAATATTAGGCGAACCAAAAAAAAAAGTAAATAGTCCGTCAGTTCGGCCGTTAAAAATAATTTATTCCGGCCCCATCGTTCGCTTTATAATTATATAAAAAAAAAACAAATATTGACGTATAAAGCCTGCCGGGGTTGCGGAATGTTTATAATAGTTACCGTGACCCTGGAACATAAAGGGCAATCGAAGGAACATGAGTGGGTTTTAGTCAGTAAGAGTCTGACACGCCCTCCCGCCGCACCCAGGAGCAGTCATTGGATGATTTCTCACTCACCAAAAAAACAAAAAAAAAACGTATAAAAGTGTTATGTATATAACCTATTTACAAAATAAATATGATTTTAGTTAGGTTAGCAAAATTTTTTTAATAAGATCTCAATTATATTGCTGTATTTGTCACTCTAAAGGTATAAAGTAAGGACAGCACCAGATTTGAGAGCGTCTTAGAATTAAGTGACGTTTGAGAATTCGGGCGTCAGTCTTCGATCCTAATAAGGTCCTTATCTCCAGAGCCGTGGTGCGAGAGCTGGTGGAGACGGAGGAGGAGTTCGGGCGGGACATGCAGCAAGTGGTGGCGCGCTACATGAAGCCAGCAGACAAGGCCACCACGCCCAAGGCCGTGTTCGACAACCGGGAGCTGCTGTTCTCCAACTTCAGGCAGATCTGCGAGTTTCATAATACGTGAGTTCGCAAATGATCCTCCACTCTTCTAATTACAGTATTGCTATGCCCGACAGGGTCCATGATTGTTTCTATTATTTATGTCCACCACCTGTATACATTATGGAACGCAATAAATACTTATGACTTATGCAAATATAAGGCTATAAGGACCGATGTGAGGAATTAAGATTTCATATAAGGCACAGCACAAGTGCGTATTCTAATATATCTTATAATAGAGCACATATTTTTTTAGGCACCGTTTTTCATTTACAAACTAGTAAATATACTCTAGTCTAGCCAAATTAACATCCTTTTATTCTTCCAGGGTCCTCCTAGAAGGCATAAAATACTACGCCGGCGAACCGAAAATGCTCGGACGAGCACTTTTACGAATGGAACGCGAATTCGACAAGCACGTGTGCTACTGCCGCGACGAGCCGCGAGCACAACATCTGCTCGCCACCGACCCTGTCGTCAACAAGTACTTTCAGGTCAGAGCATTTTGATACCTATTTCTGTTAAAATACGTTTTACTGGCAGTACACAAAAAGCATATTTTATCTTGATTTCGGAGTTTGAGGCAATTTTATACAGAACAGTACTGTAGAACATTTCTCAAATCCGGTTCTTTTCCTTTTAGATGACCAGAATATTCATATTATAGTTTTTTAGCTTTGTGAACTAGCTAGCGGCATCTGTTTTTCCTTAAGAACACTAAGACAAAAGCATTACATGATACGCCATCTATCTAACATTTAAGTCACTATCTATTTAAGCAATCCACGCCATCTCTTAAAGAGATTTGAAACGACGCGGAAAATGGGCGCCATATTGAATTTGAGACTCGGTTCTTTCGGAAAACTCACGTTAGATGGCATTACTAGTTTAATCCGATCGTCTGCCAAACTTATTTTATTTCAGTACTTTCTGAACCATTTCTAAACTCATTATTGTTACCATAACTGCAAAGATCGAAGATATAAACGTTGTCACCAAATTCAACCTATCTATTTTCGTCTTTCCAATGATATCTGCTTATAGAATCAGTTTCTTAATTATCTGAATTCCGACTCCGCCTAAACAATTGATCTGTTAGCCCCGTCTTTGACAGCGTGAGGATACCCGGGCGCCGGCAGGCTTGCGAGTTAGGCAATCAGCCAAGAACTAGAATAGTTTGGATGCCACGTCGGGCCGCGGTATGAGTGCTGTCAATTCGACCACTCATATCGAGGGCAATCACACTGTTTCGCCTATAAACACGATAATATTAGAAGACTGGCTCACAAAATGATAAATACATTGAATAAATCAGCTGACTGCTTTGCAATTGCATAAGGTTACCAGATAAATCTATTTGAGATGTAGGAGTTCAGAAAATAGGGGCGTTTACTAATTACCAATTTGTGAAGAAAATTGTGTTAGTAGTCACACCTATCTTGAGACAGCTGCTGAACTTTTGACAAAACAACAACTGCCAAGGGGCTGATCAAAGGACCAATAAATTAACTAATTAATATTGTTGTGTCTGTTGTAACAAATACACATAGGTAGTCGATAACCGTGGATATTCTGAACTGAATTTAATTTGCCTATCGCATAATAGGAAACTTGCCTTCTGTTAGCCAAATAGCCTGCAACGACGAGTAAGTATGCTTTTCCGGTTTGCTTTTTGATGAGCATGAATGTTAAAATTCAGGTAGACACGTATACGCCCACTTTTTTTGTACTTGATAATATTTTCTACGTATTAGGCAAGAGACTGTTAAAATTGGCCGTCGCTGTGACCAAAATTCTATCGAGAGAGTATTGTTTCACATTTTTTGGGTTCATGAATCAGCAACAATTTTCGAGATGATGATGATTCATGGATTTCAAATAAGATTATTTAAGCTCGGCGTAGTGTGTCTTCTTCTGCCACTGGCATCTTTGTTTTCCTTTGTCCATTTCTGGACTTGTAAAGAGACGATTCTGGACTTAGTTTCAATATTTCGACTCAGATTCCAAGTCTCAGAGACAGTCATTTAGGAACTGCCAAGACCAGCAGTTTTAAAAATTGTGACGTTTATTGATAATTCTAATATGCTACTTGCATAATAAACAATTCCATTTCATTTTTATTAACCGTCACTTCAGAGTAACTACATTCCCTTTTTGACCAAATCTTTACACATTTCATCAATTTTTGCATTGTTCCTTCAAGTAAAGTCACCTTGAACACTAATACCTATGTCGTAACCCATAAAATAGTCCTAAATAGTTTTCTATTAGATACAAATGGAAACGAACGAGAAAACAAAAAGCTTTCACGACTATTCTCTAGAGGTGCGGAGAGACAAGACTCAACAAACTACGTAATGATTACGTTTTAAAGGAATATGATGTTATTAAAAAATGTATTTTCATCTGTTGACATGTATTTACATGTTACTGTTTAAATACGTGGAAAGGTTATGAAAAGCTGTGTGTATTATGAAATTAGGTAAAGTGAAAAATCAAGATTTTTTTATCTATAATCCAAGATTATATTGTCTTGGATAATGTTTTTGGATAAGACTTTTTGGGGTTATTAACCATTTTTATCTGATGGACCGTTAGCAGCCTCACCGACAGAAGGCAATATAATCATCAGTCTTGCCTTTTCCCAACTACCTATGTTATGGTTGGCTGATTGACAAGAACCTAAATTGGAAAGCACATGTGGTAAAGGTCTGTAATAAATAAATTTATATATGTTTTGGCAAAACTGAGAAAGACGTCGAGCCCTGACACCGTAATGATGGCATACCATGGCTACATCGCATCGATATTAAACTATGGTTTAATTATCTGGGGTGGGGAAATTCTACGGACTCGAGTCGAGCTTTTATCGCCCAAAAAAAGTGTCTGAGAGCCATCTGTGGTGCGGCACCATGGCATTCTTGTAAGCCTCTATTTAAGAAAAATAACTTATTAACCCTCCCCTGCATGTACATCTATGAAATAGCTAAATTCGTAAGGCAGCACCCCACTTTTTTTACGAGAGCAAAAGAGGTATATCCGAGAAATTCGAGAGATCCGAACAGAATTGTCTTGTCACGAATTTCAAGAACAAAACTGTACCAAAATAATTGCTATGTGATGTGTGGTCGTATTTATAATGCCATTCCACGTAGCTTAAAATTGCACCCAACTTCGCGGTTTTTAAAGTATTTAAAGGAGTGGCTGCTAAAAAAATGTTTTTATACTATAGACGAATTATTTAAATGTAAGGAAAAAACAGGTGTTCGATGTAATATATAAACAATAATCTATAACAATGTATAATATGATATAATGATAATTATGATTCAAATGGTATATATTAATTTAATTAATTTAATGAATTTATGTAAATTAATGTCATTATAAAAATGTCAGTTGCCTAGACTACTATTATTGTGTTGTGTAACTTGTGTATGTATGTGTTGTTATATTTCATGACAGTACCTACTATTTGCATGTCAACAACCTGACAAAGATGTTGGTCTATAACAAAATGTTTACCATCAAATGTATTTACCACATTTTACTGCAAATAAAATTTATTATTATTATTTTCTAACCGTATCTGGCTGAATAGCAGTGTTTTACATGGAGCAACTGGCTATCAGAACTCCACAACCTGGGTTTTAGGATATCATGATAGCCCCTTTTTTATGTTCCTTCTTGGCCCTTAGTGACCAGGGCCCTGGTATCTCTTTAAAACAATTCGTAGCCCCGGTAGGCGGTGGCCCTTTCGGGCCCCTGCAATTTTGATCACGATAGCCCTGGATCAGACGTTCTGGCTTCTGACTTGTAGCGGCTTCTAACTGAAGTGCCAAAGATTTAAGAATGGCAATCGTTGATAGTAATTCTGGGGAAAACAATAACCTTAATTACAAGTTTACCCATACCAGATATACAAATTATAGAAAGTATATCTATCAGAATATTTCTAAAAGAAGAAGAACATCTCTAAAACCGTATCTATCAACAAACAATCAGCACGATTTCAAAATACTAACTTTCGAAATATTTACGACGGCAGATGACACATTGAATGAGAGAACGTATATCATATGCCAACATGACCCTGATGATGGCTATTATAAACTGAAGGAGACGGGGTTTCAGCTGTTAAAACATTTGCTTTTAAATAATATCAGATACTTAAAAACCGAAATCTTATAACATTGTAATATACTAGCTTTTGCCCGCGACTTTGTCCTGTCTGCTTGATTGTGGTTGCCTTGAGTTACCTGATAGAAGTTGCAAATCAATTTATGTTGATGATTTTATTATTCCTATTCATATCATTGGGAGACTGAACGAATTTTATTGGGTACCTAATGCTATTACTAAAGCTCCGTTGTCTGTCAGCTCATGCCTATTCTATAGTTTGAAACCCTAGTAGATAGAGAAGAATATAATATCTAAAAAAAATAACAGGCAAAAATCTTCCACTCCCAAGTAAACACGTGATTATTTTTTTGCTTTTATTGCCCCATATCACTATTATATTATTATGCTAGTCGTACAGCTGAACCTTTCATATGCAAGTCGCCTGATGACATTGTTTTTAAACTTCACAGCCGTAGTCGCCAATCCCTCCTAAGTACTAGTCGTTATTATAAGGTCATTTCCTACGTCTATAAAAACCCTACCATTTAAACAATATACAGTTTTCATCGCTCAATAAAACAAACATGGCCGCTGCCAAGTACATAACCAGTGAGGTGAATTGCACTGTTTACAGCGTCCAGTGGATTTATGCCAAGTGTGGTACTGTGTTAGCGTAGCTATGTCCGTCTTTGACTTCTGAACGTAGTGTGAACTTGGAACAGATTTTAGGAGTATTTTTGTTGGAATTAGAATTTGTGCTATTTCTATGAGATGTCAGATTGAGTGACAAGATAAAAGTGCTATATATGAATAAGTTTATCAGTAGTCGCGTATAAATGGCTAATGATTTGGATGATGCTTAGAATTTAGATTAGGTTGTGCTTTTACCTATATGTTCTTGCACAAAGATAAAAAAAGGCTTTATTCCCAGATTTGACGGGCCTGTTGGTCTAGTGTTCAGTGACCCTGACTGCTAAGCCAGAGGTCGTGGGTTCGATTCCCATCCAGGACAAACTTTGTGTGATTAACATAATTATTGTATATTCTGTGTCTGGGTGTTATTTATCTATAATATGTATGTATTTAAAAATTATATAAGTACGTATATCAGTGGTCTGATTACCATAACACAAGCTCTGCTTAGCTTGGGATCAAATGGCCGTGTGTAAGATGTCCCAGGATATTTATTATTATTTATTTATTTATTATTAGATTAAAATGCGAGAATACAACTTACTGTATTGTTATGTTTCTAGTAAAAACATAATTTTATAACTTAAAATACTAGGTAGAAGCTACACTTTTAGGCGTAGATAGAGTAGGTGTTGTGACAGCCATCGGTTTTTTTACAGTACTTACCTATGGGTTCGTCCGCGTAGAAACCAAGTTATCCATAAAACTTTCTGATGCTGTGATATAAAATTATGTAGCTTTCTCTCACTAAGCAGAAGATCTTTTATAATTAAACTAGGTAGTTATCCAGATTTACCTTTTATATGTGTAGAGGGTATGACACAGGGTGGATGATTCCTTATTCCTTATACTGAAATGAGAAGATGCTCCGACAAGACAAGTGTTATGTTTCGCAGGCTGCGGTTGTTGTCGGGATTTTGTTTACTGTCGTAATGTAGCGTCATCATAATCATAATCATTAATTTGCTGGTCAATGGTCGCGTCAAACTTTGATTGCACGATACTAAATTAAATGGTTGTAATTTATATGCAGTACACAACGGTTCCTGCGGTTTTTCATCTTGATCAACAAAAATAACACAGAAATCATCTAGAGCCAATAATTGCAACCGTAGAGCAGAATATAATTATATTATCAATTACGTGCATAGCTGCTGTCAACTCTTGCACTAACATCAACAGTAAATGAGGGGGTGACCTAATAATAACCACCAAACAAATGGCCAAGTTCAAGTAGGACTTGCACACGAAAGGTTCCATAATGTTGTGCCAGTTTTAAGATCGAGTTAAATGCTTCGAGATTATCATCACCTTTAATTTGTAAATTCATATTATTTGTTGGTATAACGGGAATAGGCCTTTTTAAAACAATTCTTGAGGTACTTACATCCCACTGATGAAAAGATAGCTGAAGCTTAAATAGATTTCGGCACCAGAATTCAGAATCCAATAAAGCTCGCATCTATGTTACAAGCATTCCACAAATACCATTTTAATCTGAATTTAATAGCGCACTCAAATTTCAATCACTACAAAGTAATAGCTCCTAAACGCCCCATTTCAAATACCCCACCTATGACTATTTTGTCAAAATCAGCTTCGATATAAGCTCCTACGCAACTCAAACTCGTCATGATTGAGTCAAACCCAGAAATAATGTAACAGCCGTATTTATTAGCACGTGTCTATGCTTTGTGCGATCTTTATGAAAGCCATAGTCATCGCTTTCAGATGACGTATGTTCCCCCGTTACTAATAGCACCGAATGGTTTTACAAACAGATGATGCAAGCCGATTGGAAGTTTTGGAAAAACAATTGGTATCTTTATCAATAGATTTTTTTTGTTTTAAAAGTTCTAGCAAAATTCTTATACTTTTGAAGGATTAGTAGTCTTCTATCTGAGTAAACAGCTAGGCTTTATACTTCATTCTTGCTTTTGTCATATTACAGCAACATCCAGGTAGAAAAGTGCAAACAATCATGATCTGACGATCCAATGCGAATTCATGGCTCCTGACCAAACTATGTCTCATAAACTGGAGTATTCCTAAAGACCCAAGATATATCATCGACACGAGAAGAAAAAGAGACAATTTATCCTTGTCAGTCTTCTTTCGATGGGAAATGATTCTAATAGTTCCGTACGGAGTACCTAAAATTATACTATACTATTAAAACTTAAGGTGATAAATTCTAATATTATAATACTGTTAAAACTTAAGGTTAGCTCACATCCCAGCTGAAACTAGGCATAGACAACTCACATCGCGTAAGGCTTAATCACTGAGGTTTTACCTGTTATATATACATCGTGGCTTTTACACAGAATGTTACATCTGATCTTGCAAACAATAACTATTTTCTAATACTTCTTTTCTGATTGATTTCAAGTTCAGTTGAATCACTTGTTGCTCTTAAATCCCAAGACAACCAGCCGTTTCAGGAGACTCGATAAGTTTCATTGCCTTCGCGCTTTTCTGGTTGAGGCGACTGTTGATTCTGGGTTTCAGGATTTACTGTGGTTGAGAATAGTGTACCAACCATGTCCTTAAAAGAAAAAGAAAGCGTTTTACTTGTGCCTCATTCAACTGAGCTGAACCAAAATTTTAAAATTGAAACCTTCTAGAATCTATCAATAATTCATACATATTATCTAAGCCCGTCATTATTCATAGTTTCTAATTCAGTGCACTTGACTGCATCGCGAAGTTGTCTTACCTAGAAATAGACGATTTCATTGCTTTCCGTGGGTGGTAGAGTAGACGACAACTGTTGTAGTAATTTGGAATGTTGTTTAATTTTATTGTGTCGAGGAACTACTACTCCTAGAACTACAGACTTAAGAAGAAAATTGTGTGAGGTCTTTCTAAGTAAATCTTGGACATCACTAACATCAGTGAAAACTTGGAATTACAATCACTATAACTCTAAAACCTATACCCATACCTTAACTGTGTGATTAGCACTGCAGTGAAACAATAATAAGTATTTTTGATGAAATAAATCTTGATCTACATCCAATAAAGCATCGGTCATCCAATAAGCGGTTACTCAGCTGTTTGAATGAAGCATAAATTGTTATGACGTTTAAGATTTTAATGTTCCAGAAAGCGTTATCTGGAATAACTTTGCGTGGGGCGTCCTGTCCTTACTCAATATGAAAGGCCATTGCATAAAGAAAACTATATGAACATATAAAGCTATTCGCCTATGTTTACTAGAGAGAAAGGGCTAGAGTGGGAGAGGTCCTAAACCAAATGTAGCTAATTGAAATACATTTAACACAGTTTATAAACAGCCTTCGACTTGGCATCTTGATCTCACTTGTGTTAATGCAATTAATTTGCTATCCGGTACCTACTGTTGTTGTTAACCTGTGACATCAGAATAAGCTCTCATGTCTTTCATTTTCATAGCAAAGGAGACACTCGTAACTGCGCCCACGTCTCGGAGTTCTGTTATCAAGGATGTTGCAAGGTTTGTTTGTCGACCTTGCCGGGCGAGCAGTACGTGTTCCCCGGTAGATAACACACCACGTCACCGGTGAAATGGCGTTATCCTCTAAAAATCATCGTGTGTGCGGGTGTTCTATGTTTAGCGGGCGGAGAGTACAGGGCCAGGAGAGGAGCAGTCGCTTGGAAGACGCGGACGCGACCACCTCGCTCGCTCCAGCGCATGTACGACCTTCGACCACTCGCCCGAGTGAAGTGTGTGACTGTGATTGTGTTTTCGTGATACCTTTACCGACCGCCTCGCGCTCAGGTACGGCTTAACATCGCAATTAGCATTGGACGCTTTATAATTAGACCGGCTGTGGGCTGTGGCGAAAATACCGCGATTTTTTGCCCCTCGTTTCAATGTTACGGGTGTAGTGTTACCAGCAACGCGTCTGGTTTATTTCTAGTGCGGCGTGGGTGGATGAGTTTCGCGGCAATGTTATATTTTTCTTGCGCGCCGCGCTGTGTGCACGGTGCCGCTGTGAGCGGCGCGCGCGCAGGATCTGCGCTAAAGCCGCGCAGGATGACCTTGACCCAATTTTTGCATGTGTTTTTAGGGATTAGCGGAGCTAATTATATCTCGGAGTTGCATCTCTAGTGATGCATACACGATGCACTCTGGCTGTCAACAAAACAATGTATGGATGCGGTTCCTATATTAAATCTTGTTGACGAAGTAGTATTTATGAAAAGGTGATATCTCCTGTTTACAACCCCAAGTTCAAGTTTTTCAGTCTTAAGCTATTCTTCAGTTATATCGGAGATAGAAACTGTTGTTAGGCAACTTGTTATTGCATATTGTTGTGTAAAAATCATGCCAAACAGTATGGTATCTCATGCTCTGTTACTTGTAGTGTTGTTGTCTTCCATTGTTCTGACATTAATTTATGTAAGATCGATTACAGTTCAAACAGCAAAAGACTTTATCAGAAATCAATTATTAGAATTTTCGATTTCCTCTTCAAATTTAATTAGAGCTGTATTTTGAAGTTTTGCTAATTTAACACCAATTTTGTTTTGGCATTTTGTCAGATTTTCGATTAAGTTTTACATCAAAATCAATGACAACGTAATTAATAACGATTTTCCAACGTATTTATTATGCCTGCAATGCTAATTTAATCATGTAGCATTTACAATGCTGCCTTTTTTGTGCAAAACTCTGTTTTACTTTCAAATAATATTGAGAATTTCGCCTCAAAGCTAAACACAATTCGTTTCACATTATTATTTTACTGACGGGACGTCTCAAATCAAAGGCTGTCGAGACATTTGACAAAAAAAAACTTTTCAAACATTTTCTTCCAAGCCTTGGTAGCAACGTGGTAGCAACTGTTATTTGTACAAAAATTGAAATACTTCGATTCTAAACTTTATTACTTTTATATAAAGCGTATAATGCCTTGTATTTGGTTCAATGAACAGGCGCAAATGTAATACAGTCATTGCCCTAATTATTTATAGAGATTACAACATCGCGATTCTTTCGCTAATCGCGCACATTTTATTTTGATTACACTTTCTTATCCGTCTGACAGTCCCATGTTATTCTTAAAAGAAAGATAATGAAGAAATCTAATAAGATTGGTTTTGGTTTAAGCTTTGCTGGTTAAATACATGTAGCAACGCAAAATTTAGATCCTAGAAAGCATTGACTTAAGCCGTAAAAAACCTTTGCTCCAAATCATTATTTTGTAATATAAAGAAAGAAATACAATAGTTAATGCAAACACAACAAATCTTTAGCAATGAAGAAACGGGTTTTTGGTTATAATCAATGCACAGCCAAAACTATCTACTAAAGTCGTAAAATTTTAAAACAGACAATGAAAGTTTGTATGACAATGAGCAGGATCAGCTAGCAGCAAACAGTATTTGAAATGCCGCTACACCTGCTGAAACGCTTAATCAAGCGCTAATCCCTTAATATAAGGAAGACAAACTAGTTAATATTAGTTTTATTTATTGAAACCTATATATTTGAAAAGGTAAACTGTCTGACTGTTGATATGTCAACGCACAGTCCAAACCGCTAGTCCCAGAGACACGAAACTGGCATTTTGTGAAGAATAGGTGACTTCTAAGAAAGGATTTATGGAAATTTCAACCCTATAGAGGTAAAACAAGGCATGGAAGTATCGACATT
This sequence comes from Athetis lepigone, assembly GCA_033675125.1. Classification (NCBI taxonomy): domain Eukaryota; kingdom Metazoa; phylum Arthropoda; class Insecta; order Lepidoptera; family Noctuidae; genus Athetis; species Athetis lepigone. The sequence continues at coordinate 1,538,549 of CM066232.1, read as the reverse complement.
ATCGCAAGCAACGCCGCGGGCGAAAGCCAGATCTTCCAAAATAATCCTCGTAAATGTAACCACGGGAAGCTCATCAAAAATATTTACACAAACTGGTTGAGCAAATATTTGATCCAGTTTCAATATTTCTGCTAAAATTCAATTAAATGCATCAGAATCGTTTTCAATGACAGACTTGTTTTTAGCTTCTGTTTTTTCAGTAACAAATATTGAACTGTTTTTATTAGTGGACTTGCTTTCCGCTTTTGTTTTTTCAGTAACAAATATTGCAGCAGCAACTTGCTATTAGCGAAATAGGGCGCGTTAGCTCAATATGTCAAGGTGCCTTAAATATATTCTTGTGTATACTGTGCGTTTGCGCTGCTAAATTTGATTTATCGTAGGTTTCTGTTTTACTTAAAATGCTGGTTTTGTTGTGTATATTGATTAGGTTTTGTTCTTTTGGTTCTCTTTGATGTTATCTGATGTTTCTGGACATATTACAATTTCCTCCAGCACGATTATAACTTTTGTTAAAAAATCAGCTCTCCCCGTTTTTGTTGAATTTCATTTTAAGTTGTTTTTCAATTCACCCTGTGACCAAACTTTTTCAACATGGTTTTATCAATTGATATTGTTAAAGAGAATTCTGCCTATAGGTAGGTAGTTAGAATCCTCTTCTCAACGATTCTCTCTCCATGGATTTGCTGAACTAATTCGAATCTCTTTATCTTGCTACTATTGAAAACACGAATGTTTATGATGATGGATTAGTGGACGGTTGTTTGTTACTCTTTCGTGTTTTAACGGTAGATGGAATCGGCTAGAATTTTGCACAGACATAGATATTGTTCTAGCATAGTGTATGCGATAAGTTAGCGGAAACCGCTGAAGTTGTGTATATGAATTTTGGGTGATGTTATTCCTACGTGGTTTTAGACCGACGTCGTCCCCCATGTTGCTTGGACTCGGCATAATACATTATTTTCTTTTCTAATGGCCTGTCAGCTATCTTTGACTCCCTTTTGTTTCATTCATGGATCGTATCTCATTAAAAGCTTTCGTCTCCCTCTGTGTCTGTTAACATTGAATACCCTAATAAAAAAATCTTATCTTACCCTACACGTGAACATCCTTCTAAATGATTTTAGTCACGATGTCCAATCTTTAGAAGATTAACCATGCGCAAACGCAGATGCACTCTACTTCGTCACTCTTTTAATTCGATTAGACAGTTAACTCAGACGACTGGAGATCAGTCTCAAAACCCTCGGCTTTATGTGTTTTCCGATGCACAGAATACTTAAAATCTATATATTTTATTCATATTCATATTCTTGATGCACACAACAAAAACATAACACAAACTTATAGCAAAAATACAAAACAAAACTTTGTTGAAACCTTGTTAACAAAACTTATGTTACTCATTCGCGTCTCAATTAAATGTACAAATTCAATATTTATTATCTCATGTCTTTCGTTTTTAATTTTTCTTCTTTATTTGTAACGTACATTAATTTCCTTCTGCACTTTACTGAATATTAAGGCTTAATAATGGTTTGTGGGGGGGACCTTGGAGCTCTAAGATACAGGCCTAGGCCTAGTTTAGACTCCAAATCCCTCACAAATTACTCCTCTGTTTTTGCCCTATTTTTGTATTTTTCGATGTAAGCATGTAATTTGTGATGGTAAATAAATGTATATTTATTATTATCATATTATTATTATGTACTTACAATGGCGAGCTTAACCCAGAATTAAAGTTTCTACCAGCAAACCAAAATGCTGAAAGCCAAATTTTATAAGGTGGGAGACAAGTGGATTTATTTTTTAAGTTGTTAACCGATTACCCGAAAACACGATTTTGAAAATTCTTTTTGTGTTTGCAAAAGTATGCTTTTCAGATGGTCACATAGTCAGCAGGTCAGGATCGAATATGGGAATGGTGGGATGCTCGAGAAATTGAGGGTATTCCTAAAAAAAAATAGTATTAGAGATGATGTTATGATATTTAGTTAAGCGTCCTAAGAAGATATAACCAGGCGTCCGTCACTCGCACAAGGCCACGCGTTTTATGCATACCGCTTCGCGTATCGTCGACGATACAACGAACACCGGGCTGTCGCGCGCCCGGCTGAGTGCTCGCGAGTCACGGGTACAGCGCTGACTATCAAAATGCCGAAACCACGTAATTTTTGCGTGATTATTGTGCAATTCCCCTGTTTCCCAATTCTCTTGTTCCCCTTTTGATTATTTATTAAAATTATTCACGCGGTTTTGGATATTTTCGACACTAAAATATATTAGTCGGTAATTCAAGGAACGAAAAATATGCATCAGTCAATTTGTCAAACTAAAAAATATTCGATCAACAAATAAAATAATAATTGTTTTTATAAAACATTCGTTTTATTACCATTGTCATCATACGTATAACCCTAGCAGATTTGCTGGACGACACGCACACACGTTAGTCGCGCGGCGGGCAAAAGAATCTCAACTCTCTTTGTGCCTACTTATGGTACATTTCTCCTTGCTGCAAACAACTGGTATTATTATTATGATTTTGTAGGCTATTATAGCGTAGGTATTTTGGTTTTTGTATTGGAGTGAAGTATCTGTTACGTAGTAACTATTTATTAATCTGTGATATAACTAAACTAGATTTGGACGTCCTGTTTCACACATAATGAAAATGGACACTCAATTTAAAAAATAAGAAACATTTTTCAAAATATGACAACCGCTTTAAAAAACCAAATGCTTAAAAATATTAAAAAATCATAAGTTATTGGTAATAGTGCAACACAACAAACAGAATGGGAGCCGCCGCCGAACTTTAAGTTATTGTTTTGCTTTTAGTTTTCGAAGACAGTTTTTTTTAGAAAAAATTCTTTTACGTTGTTTCCACACTCTCAGCATACTTATGGCTTTATCACTAGGCTATCACGACTCTAACAAAGTTCTCAAAAACAACTTATGACGTGAAAATTAAATGCATTAACATTTCTCCATGCTTCAGGCCTTTCGTTACTGACGTCATTCACCAGAACTGTTTACGACGATATGTTTATGGAAAAGCATAAGCAAAAATTGACTGATTTATTGCACATTTACGATAAGGCAAAAGAGAATTGTTATGAGTTTGTTGAAATTGGTCTTTTACATCTTCAAACAGAATAAGGATGAAAAAAATGGAGAAGGTAATTTAGGTAAGTATACAAAATCGTATATTCATTGAAGGCGACGACGAGTTGTCTTAAAGAGTATCCACATAACTAGAATCAAAGCAAAGTTTTTAACTTATAAAAAAAATACTAGGAAAACCAAAATAGGACTAAATTTACCGTCGAATGCAAAAAGGTCAAAAAGTCTTTAGAACTTAGCCTCAAAATATACTTTGTACAGACATTAGTCCTAAATATTAGCCCCTCAGTATGTCTGTTTGCACAAGATGAGGTATTTTTCTTAATTTTCCCCATTCCTGTAACGCGTAAAAGCTACAACGTACAAGTAAAGTTACTACGTACATGCTTTATATTGAACCATATTTTATTTACACTGAATGCAACTAAAACGATTTCAAAACACCTACTCGAGTAATGGATGAGTCAGAGGAATTGTATCTTGATCGTGTCTGTTCTTGCTGAGCAGACGCCTCATTATAATGTGCTACTCTTATATTGTAGTTTGAATGTTGTTTGCTCCGTGAGTGCGTCCAGTTCATGTTTTAAAGTTGTTGTTAGTTTGTGTTTCTGTGCATTTTCCTTTTCTATAGATTTCCTGTAGAATTGTCGCTTCTTCAAGTTTTCATACCCCAAAAAGAACTCTTAAAGGATCACTTTATTGACTGTCTGGATCTGGAACTCTTAAAGGATCACTTTATTGACTGTCTGTCTCTTAAGACGTGGTCTAAGGTAGACTCTTTTACTCTCAAGAATCATGTATGCTGCTTATCTTCCCTTGCGAGTGGCAAGGGAATCAAAACCTAATTTTAATTCCCGTTTTCATAGAACCATAAATAATATATGGCAATAAATATAAGTAAGATACTACACACATCAAAAGTGTCTAGGGATATTTCAATTAAACCTAAACAACAAAAATTTTATTAACTTTTTGTTAAGACACCTACACATTAAAATAAACCTTGTTTAATAGCCTATCTAATCTGATAATAGACTTTTAGATAAAGTTAAGTTTAAAAAAAAAACTTAGAAGAATAGAAAAAACTCAGACAAAATTTCAATCTAAACTTTATTTTTGAGACATCAAAACCTAAACAAAACAACCATTTTTATTATAAAAATTTTTGAAAACTTAAAATTAATAATCCGTGGATCAGCCTAAGACTCTCCTGACACATCTGCAGCGGTTCTGTATACTCAAAACAAGGGTGTCAATATCCTGTTGTGGAATACTGTCCCAAATTGCGGTTTCTGAAGCCATGAGGACTAGTCAGAGCGTTATATCCAGGCTTCGGTCACGTTATCGTGTCACAGGGGAAGTGGTGGAACGGCACCGAGGACCTCAACGCATTAAAACACATGTGCAGGACCGATTCATAGTAAATGCTGCACGAAGTCAACCAAATGTAACGGCAATGCAATTGGTTCAAAGGCTACAGAGAGAGTATGGTTTGTTGGTAAGCGGTCAAACTTTGAGAAGACGACTGCATAAAGTCAATCTACGTACTCGTAGGCCACTTTGGGTACCAGCGCTAAGGAGAGGCAATCGATGAAGAAGATTACAATGGGCTATTGCACACGAAAACTAGAACCATTCTCAATGGTCACTTGTGCTTTTCACTGATGAATCCAGGTTTGGATTTCATCCTGATTCGCGAAGACTTCGCGTTTGGAGAGAACCTGGACGTTGGAATCGACTGCAGCACCCACAACAAGTTCATGCATATCAAGGTGGCACGATTATGGTATGGGCAGGAATTCGTCTCGGCGGTAGAACGGACCTCGTTTGGATACAAGGCAATATGACTGCTCTAAAATACCGAGATGAGGTGCTAGAGCCTGTTATCTTGCCCCACAGACAACAAATGGGACAAAATTTCCAGTTAATGCACGACAATGCCCGTCCACATACGGCGCGTATCGTCACAAGTTAGTTACAACAGCATGATATCCAAGCTTTAGACTGGCCTGCACAATTCCCTGACTTAAATCCTATCGAGCATGCCTAGGATATGCTTCTGAGAAGAGCTCTTAGGAAATTCCCTGAAGATATTGAGGATGAAAACCAGCTTTTCTTGCATCTTAATAGGACTTGGGACAGTATTCCACAACAGGATATTGCCACCTTGTTTTAAGTATGCAGAACCGCTGCAGATGTGTCAGGAGAGTCTTAAGTGGATACAAGGATTATTAATTTTATGTTTTCAACAATTTTTGTAAAGAAATAGTTTTTTTTGTTTAGGTTTTGATGTTTCAAAAATAAAGTTAAGATTGAAATTTTGTTTGAGTTTTTACTTTTCTTCTAAGTTTTTTTTTTTAATTTAACTTTATCTAAATGTTTGTTATCAGACTATATAGGCTATTAAACAAGGTTTATTTTAATGTGTTGGTGTCTTAACAAAAAGTTAATAGAATTTTAGTTGTTTAGGTTTAATTGAAATATCCCTAGATACTTTTGATGTGTGTAGATTAAATGAAGTTGAACATGATTAAACTAAACCAGCCAAAGCGGCTCCTGCTATATCTACATGTAAGAGAAGAACTTATAAGTACTATAGAACAATTCAGAGTGTGAGGTATTTAATTGAATTACGAAAACAAAACAATTAATCAGCTAAGCCTATTCCTCAGGTGATTACAGCTGCCTCATATACTACGGTCATACATTCAATACCCAGGCTTAAAACCGAACAAATAATAGCACATTAAAGTGCTTTTATACCTAAATCTTGGTGTAATTGAATTGTTTTACAACTTAGCAACCAATAGTTTACCGGGGCAATAAAATTGCAACACGATGTCAATATTCTCGGGTTTTGAGTTGGTGCCAAGATCGGCGAACAATTAGCGTGACATGCGATGAATGTTTGGGACATTTGTCCTATTAATTAATGCTCGTTCGATTTCAGTACGATGCCTTTGTGTTGATATTTTTCTGTGACAATGTTTTTGTGGTATAACAAGATGTGTAGGTAGATCTTGAAGTCTGAGTTGCCTTTAGATATAAGGAGTGTAAATAGACTCAATACAAAGATTTGCTCGATCTTCAACATCGCGTCGCGTAGCGTTCGTTGTTTTGTCACCTAAAAAAGTTAAACAAACTTAATACTTTTTGATACGGACAAAATTTAAAAACACCCTCATGCCCCTTGTACTGTTTTACAAGTGTTTTATGTTGCGTGATTTTTTACACCAAAACTAAAGTCATTAATATCCAAACAATATTTTAACTCAATATTAATGAGTTTGATGGACAGAACTTGAATTTTTAAAAAGTTATAATGAACGACATCATCATCTCCCTAGCCTTTTTCCCAACCGTGTTGGGGTCGGCTGCCAGCCTAACCGGATTCAGCTCGATACCTCTCTTTAGTAAAATAAGTGACAGGCATAATATCAATACAAGAAACAGGAACAAATTAGACCAGCCAAGTTTCAGATTGTCCAAGGTACATACTTCTTTTATGGGGTATTGCGTTAAATGTTACAATAAAATTCCACTTAATATTCTTCAATTAAATGAAAAACAATTTAAAACATGTATTAAGCGCACACTATGTACTCAAGCATACTATAAATTAGAGGATTATATTATAGATAAAAATGCTTGGTTGGGTGCTGGTCCTGCTCCACAGCCACCTAGTCTCACAAATTAGGAATGTTTGGAAGAGAAATATGCTAAATAGCCCCTAAATTGACATAAATAACTTATACTGTTATACATATTTTTAGATTTCAGATTAAAACTTTTGTTTTATTTATATAATTTAAAAGCATTATTTCCAAAATTAGAAATTTTAATCATTGGAAGATAGAAAATGTTTGTTATCCCCTTAAATTGTTGACATGAATATTCAAGATCGTTATTATTATTATTATATGGGTAATTAAATTTCACCTATTTATATTTATTTACAGTACAAAACTTTGGTTTGTGTAATTTAAATGCATATTTGAATTTTTGTAAATGTGATTACGATGCAGTGATTTATTACGATAGTTCTCTACTGACACAAAACACAAATAGACATGGCGGTTAGGAGCATTGTCATGCTCGCTCAAAAAGTCTCGCTGATGGTGGCGAGTGCGTTGGATTATTCGGTTCCCTGCAAAATGGTTGAGCTAAATGGTGCTGATGCCACGCGTCATGCTCGTGAACGGGCGCTGTCAGTTGAGATGGGTCATCTCTTAACTGCCATGACTTTTTATATTTGACTTTTTATTTTAATTTTGTATTTAATTATTTTTTTACATACGTAAGTACATTGTTTTCACATGTAGAAGCAACAAAAAAAAAAGGAAACCAAGATTTTGTAAAACATGATTTTTTTTAAAAAGAGTGTCCGTGGAGTTTCTTGCCTGTTCTTCTCCATAGAGATCTACGTTTTAGAACAGGCAATTAGCGTCACTTTTCTTTTCTGACTAACCGACCGACTCTTTTGACAATTCATAAGTACCTGTAAATGGTCTAAGTGAAATAAATGCTTTGAATTTTGAATTTTGACCGGTGTTTTACGTGGAGCGACTGCCTATCTGACCTCCACAACCCAGTAACTGGGCGACACGATATCTTTTGGTTAGACTGGTCTGAGTTTCTGACTAACCAGTAACGACTGTCAAAGTTCTACGAATGACAACTGGGACCAACGGATTTACGTGCTTTCCGAGGCTTGGGATGTCAGTGATGTCTAAAATAAACTTTAGAAAGTACATATGAATTGAAAGAGTTATAATGAAAGACAGACAACTCAAATGGCATGCAAAAACATCGCATTGGAAGATGCCTAGTTAAATCGAATTATTTTGTTTGGTCAATAATAACATTTTTTGTCGGAAGATCTTTGTTTGACATCCACTGTTGAGCAGCTTTTTATTGTAGAACCCTGGTTGACTGGGCGAAGCCTCCCTAGATTACGTATGGAGATTAAGCACCTACTGATATGCCTGGCTGAAATTGTGCGTAACTTTAACAAAGTAGTTTGACAATTCCCTTTATATCAGTTCGGATCAGTTTAAGTATTAAAAACGTTGATAAGAATAACAAGTATTTTTTTTTTTTTTTTTTTTTTGTTGAGTGGGAAATCATCAAATGACTTCTCCCGCCGTAGGGCGGCGGGAGGGCGTGTCAGACTTTTACTGACTAAAACCCACTCATGTTCCTTCGGTTGCCCCTTATGTTCCGGGGTCACGGTAACCATTATATACATTCCGCAACCCCGGCAGGCGTTGGCCCCGTTGGGCCCCTTCCCAGGCTGACTCTCCTTGCGGCGCGTGAACACTAACGCGCCGCCGCAATGGGGCCATTACTGGCACTCCATTGCGGCCTCGGTAGTCGCGGCGGCAGCGGCGGACGCGGCAGCAGCGGGGGCGGCGGGGGCCTCGGCAGCAGCGGGAGCGGCGGCAGCAGCGGGAGCGGCGGCAGCAGCGGGAGCGGCGGCAGCAGCGGGAGCGGCGGCAGCAGCGGGAGCGGCGGCAGAGGGCTTTCCTCCCTTTCCTCTGGTCCTGGCGGGTGGGGCGCAAGCCCTGCCCCCAGCCCGGTGATCGGCCGGCTTGCCAGCTGCCGCACATACGGAGCAGTGCGGCGCGGCGGTGCACGAGCCGGCCTTGTGACCGGGCTGACCGCAGCGGAAGCAGTCGCCGCTGCGGTCTACCTCCGAGGTGCAACGGACACCGACATGGTGTCCTACCTGGCACCTAAAACACCTCAAAGGCTTAGGCTCCAGCAGCTTGACCTGCGCCGAGGTCCAGTCTCCCACCAGTAGTCTGTGGCCCTTCCCCGCAATTGCCTTTGCCGCCGGTACGGGGCAACTCACGATGACCGCTCCCAACCCGGAGCGGTCGAAGCGGATGGCGCCCACCCGCACGTCGCTAGCAGGACAGCTCCCCGCCTTGGTGACGGCGGCCACCAGCTCCTCGCTCGTGACGGAGTCGTCCAGGCCCGTGACGCGCATATCAATGCGCATTGTAGGCCTGGACACTCGCACCTCTTCCGCCTGGAGCGACGCCCGCAGCCTCTCGGCCAAGGCATCGGCGACGGGGCCGCTGGCCACCCCTGGGACCTCCAGCATGCGGGCTCCAGTCGCCGTGACCCGCAGCCGCACGCCCTCCGCCGCGCCGATCTCGGCCAGGTTGACCGCCGCTTTCGCCTTAGCCAATACCGCCCCGTAGGTCACCCCCTTCTTCTCCGCGTCCGGCTGCAGGGTGATTACCACCGCTGCAGACTTAGGGGCGCGGAGCCTGGCCGCGAGGCTCTTGGCCTTGCGGCGCTCTTGCCGCCGCTGCCGCTTCTTGGCGGCCCTAGCCGCCTTGGCCGCCTTTTTTTCCTCGCCGGCGACGCGCCAACCGGGTTCGGTTGGAGTCTCGGCATCCGTGGGAGGAGGGGGAGGCGGTGAGGAGCGCTGTGCAGCTGCACACGCTGCGGGTGCCCCCACCACCCAGGCTTCGCCACCTTGCCCTTTGCCGGCTCCGGCGCGGCGGCACGCCTCGACGTCCCCGCCACTGGTGCCGCAGCCACAGCGGCAAACGATGCCGCTGGCTCTGCCGCCGACGCCGCCGGGACCGCTCGACTGGCCGCGAGCGGGGGCCGGAGGGCAATTCCTTCCAGCACCGTGAACCGGCGCTGGAGGTCTGCCATGCCCTGCACCAGGGTCTGGATCTGGGCCTGGAGCACCTCCATAGGCTCCTCCGTGCGGGTCCCATCGCCCCGGAGCCCGGCCAAATCCGCGCGCAGCTCGCCATTCTCTCTGCGGAGCGCCTCTATGTCCGCCCGCATTGCGGCCAGCTCCTGAGACGCCGGCAAGCTGGCCTCCTCCAACACTGCCTTCATCGAGGCGGTGGCCTCGACGATGGCCTTGTCTTTTGACCCTTTTTTCCTTTTGTAGGCCACCGACGTCAGCGCCGCTCTCACGACCCTCTCCAGTTCGGTCTGGTACTCCGTGGCGCTCGTCACGGCGGCTGGCTCATCCCGCGGAGCTGGCGCAGAAGCCGCTCCGGGGTGACGCCCCTCCAGGGCGAGCCTTTCGGCTCGCTGCGCAGCCTCCTGCGCGGGGAGCTTACGCCCCCCTCCTCCAATCCGGCCCGCACCCCGCCTGCTGGTGGGGATTTTGGGAGCCGGAGCCATCACCTCACTGTCGGAGGACGACGACGCGCCCTCCGACATTGTCCGCTTTCTGCTGCGGTCTCTCCGCCCACGCCTCGGGCTCTCTGAGCTCGAGCTTTCTGAGCTCGGGCACATCTTCGCCGACCGCACTTCCTTCTTCCTCTCCTTCCTCTCTTTTTTATTTTTCTTCAATTTGGTGTCCATACTTGATCCCACGAGTATGGGGGATTTAAAATGTACACCCAGGGTAACCCCCTGTCCCTGGGCAAGTGTACATTTATAACCCAACCAGAGGGTCCACCGGTTCCCTGGCTGGGGGTGCGCTAAAGACTGATGCGCCATCCGTAATAGATGACACTACTCCTCAGCCATTCGTACCTTCGCCACGCACCAGAACTTGGTATTAGAGGTAATTTTTTATAGAGGTTGTCTTCCTCGCGGCCCGGGCGGTTAAGCCAAGGCCCTCGACCCCCGTCGAAAGTCAGAGACATGACCGTAACAGTCTTCGGGGCTACGAGATCAACGGGGGCAGCTAGGGATGACGACCCCCAGCTGCCTGCTCTGCGGCAGGGTGAGTGCACGCAGAGCCCGTTCCCTGACTCCAACACACACTGCCCTCTGCTACTCAGAGGGACAGGTGGTGGAGTCCTCCGTGACAGAATATTGGCAAGTGGGCAACGAGACCCCACAGGCACAACGTACCCAATGACGAGTTGTTGCCCACCTCCCAGGGTGCACCGTCCCTCGGACTGGTCTTCGCCCCGGAAGAATCCATAAGCGAACTCCAGCCCTCGGGCACACGAGGAGGTTTTCTGTCCAAGCACCCCAAGAATAACAAGTATTAGATTGAGCGTCATCATTGGCTCATCAAAATATCTGCCAATATAGTAAAAACACCCAAGTGTAAGCAACAAACTTTAAAGAATTTAAACCTTCGAACACACGTGATTCGAGACATAATAGAAAGACAATAGCAGCGCGATAGCCGGCTGTCGCTTAAAAGGTTAATGAAACTAGTGTAACGGAAACTTAGTAAAATCCCAAATACTCTCGTGCACTTATTACGTAGTAAAATGATCATAATCAGGGCAAGATCAGTCCACAAGCTGAACATAACACTACGACCCACAAAAACGATATAAATTTTGTCCATTAGATGTCGTCACAAGGCCAATGGTGGGAACACCTATAAATAAACTTTTATATTTAATTTTATCGTCCGCGCAAGATTCATGGAGAAATGGAATGGCGATCTTAAAATAACGACAGAGATCTCTTTGTTGTTTTGATTTGGATTATTCGGTTTCTTGATATCGACAGCGATGGGTGAATCTTGGTCGAAGTTATCATTTGCATTGGCATATTATTGGTCTATTCTTTTTGCTGCTATTCTATATGCTTTCAAATCGATAGTACTCTGAGCAATATAGTTAATGGGCCATTGTCTGGGTATCTTGGTGTTCGGAGAGATCTATATTTTCCAATTTGCTATATATTTGCTGCAGCGGTTTGTTGATGCCTTGGAGGTGGTTACAGCTTACTCTATTTTACTGTGCCCTACGGGGTCCATAATTGTTCTCATTAATAGTGTTACCATCTAAGCTACTTATGGAAAAGCAATAAAAATATTGAGTATTGGGCTTTATATTGGTGTAGGCTATAAAAGCGTAAAAGACATACAAAGTTACTTTCTTATTATAATTAAAGGTGATACTGAGACAGACTACTAACTTTACTTTGAAATATTGTAATGTAACTTTAAAACCATAGAAATATCCGCATTGTCGCTATGTTATTAAAGTAATACGAGTTTTACTATACCTGGTGTATCTCATCAAGCTGTTTTGGCAGCCATCTTGAAGTTTTTATTGTTTTCTGCCTTGTCGCCAAATTGTGGCTTTGTAATAGAATCGAAGAATTTTCCAATTAATTATAGATTTTATTGTTTTTTAGTGACAGTACATTTTCATGTGTTCATTGATTTATTTCTTCGTAGGATTTAGCAGACAACCTCAAGGACGACAAAGGTATCGCTGAACATCTGAAGCTTCCTATTCAAAGAATCAATGACTATCAACTGCTACTCAAGGTGAGTAATTACAAAATAATTATAAACTGTAATCCTAATTCCACTTATAACTTCAGTCTTACCCAATAACTGCAAGTTGTTTATTACTTTTCCAAACTTTTACTTATCTCCTCGTTCCACGTTAACGATCGCGAGTTCCTCGCAGAATGCCAAAACACATTGATAATATTTCTTGTGTAGGAATTATTATACATTTTAATGATCTTTCTTATATAGGAACTAGTGAAATACTCCAAACGGCTTGGCGAAGACTGTACCGACCTCCAGAAAGCATTGGAACTCTTCCTTAGCGTTCCGAACCGGGCTACTGATAACAAGTTCATCGCTAGCATCGAAGGTTTTCGCGGCAATATCTACAAGCTTGGACGCCTGCTCACCCACGACTGGTTCACCGTCGCCGACGCTGACGGGAAGACTAGAGATAGATACGTCTTCCTCTTTAAGGCTAGACTCCTTATTTGTAAAGTTAAGAGGGTCTCTGATGATCGCTCCGTGTTTGTGCTAAAGGATATCGTCAAGGTTAGTTGTTGTTTCATTATTTATTTTTAAAATAGTTACGAGTCTACATAAATGCTTGTGAAAAGATCGAGTCCTAGCATCATATTCTCCACTGGTCTGATCGACTGAATATGTTTATGTGTAAATACGTGATTTACTGTGGATAAACAATGTTGCATGATCCACATAAGCAAAGCTAGCGGTACGACTAGTCAAAAGTAAAGAAAAGAATATTCTAGCTCAAACCTAACATAGGTTTGAATCTAGTTAGTGAAATCTAGTTCACATTTAGTAGCTCCTAAAATATTTTAGTGTCGATAACGACTCCGATGTTTAACATAAAATTGATTTGTACTTCCTCTCGTTAATGAAAGTATGAGCGATCTAGATACAAACCATCAAACGTTTTCCACGTAACGGCCTACACGTTCTAACTATATCTCCATTCATTAGAAACTCTCACGTTCTTACAATTCCAAAAATAGGTCAATGCAAAAAATAACTGTTTGGAATTATTCCAAAGTTACGTCTGGAATGTACGTGTATTGTGCTAGTTCCTTTATCATTTTAGATTAAACTTTCTACACTGCAGTGAGGGTTTTAGTTTATTTTATACATTATTCTTGTAGTCTTATGAAGACATTGACACTGTGTCATTGAAATAGTTTCTTCTGACGACATTGTGGTCGCTATTTAGAGCAAGACAAGCTCGCTTCTGAAATTTAAAATTCCTATTACTTTGATAAATGTTGATTGGTACATAAATATTTTTCATGAAGAAGCTATAGCATTTATAGTCGTAAATTTACTTTTATGAATAGTCTCTAAAGTAGTTCCTTACTGATTCGTTATTCTATTAACGTTATAAATATATATGACATATTCTTGGTCCTCTAGCTTCCAGAGGTCGAGATCAAAGAGAATCCTGACGAAAAAAACAAGTTCCAACTTTGCCAGAAGGACCCACCACTCAACGTTACTCTCACTGCTCATAAGGAGCAGACGAAGACCAATTGGCTCGCCGAAATCAGAAAACACGCAAGTGACGTCGGTAAGAAACAATTCTAGAATTAACAGTAGTCTGTTAATAGTAATTGTTAAAATGCTAACAATTTTGAATTCAAAATATATCGGTATGTTTTGTCCTCCAGTTGCATTAGCCGAACACGCAGCTGACGACCTCCAACTAGAATCCGAAGCTCCCCCAGCTGAGCCAGAAGAGAAGAAGAAAAAGAGAGAACACGCAGAAGTAGCGCAAGAAGAAGCAGAAGATACCAAAGAAAAACGCTCTCGCGTAGAAGAGACTGCGCAAGTAGCAACTACAGAAGAAGCTCATCAACTTAAAACTAAAAGAAAAGCGTCTATAGAAAGTGAGGTTGCGACTAAGATCTCTAAGTCTGAAGTAACAGAAGTATCATCAGTTAGCGAGGCACAAGAATCTGTTAAAGTAAGCTCAGTCAGTGCTGCAAAGAGTGAAGTAGTAAGTGCTTCAGAGACAAAATCATCTGTGACTGTTGAAAGTTCTCAAGTCTCAGAGAAAACCGCGTCTGCTTCGCTATCTGAACAAACTAGTCAAGTTACTGTTGTAGCTGCATCGGAAGTAAAGGTTGGTCAAGCAACATCTGTACAATCAACACAACAGTCCTCTGTTCAAAGCACAACTGTTGAACAGTCGTCCCATGAGACAAAAGTACAAGCAAGCTCTCAGAAGACATGTGTCACTGAACAGTCTGCGTCAGTAGAAAGTACAACACAAGTTGCTCAAAAAGCAACAACTGCTCAAGAATCTAAATCTCAAGCAACTAGTGTATCTAAAACCGAGACTACATCGGTTGAAACTAAACAAGAAACAGCAACAGAGCTTAAAACACAAGCTTCTGTCAAAGAAACTGTTGTAGCGTCACAACAATCTACTAATGTTCAAGAGGTAACAACACAACAATCTGTAGTAGAAGAAAGTAAGGAAAAAACACAAGAGAAGGTCAGTGCCAGTGGCGTCGAGTCTAAGCAACAGGGTGACGGTAACAGTCAAACTGTAACCGCGGAGGAAGTTGTTGAAGACGAGATGTCTAGGTATAGCCGCAGTTCGCGGCTCTCTGGAGGTAAGACTACTGTTCATCTACTTGATTACATGATTGCCGATTTTTCTCGTTACTACAGGTTTGATGTAAACTTAATTCTTCTTGCTTTATTACAGAGTACTCCAGTAGCACCCGAAAATCAAGTGGCGGTCGCTACGAGTCATCATCTGCATACGACAGCAGTGGACTCACGTCTTCCTACACGCGACGTGAAAGCGGATCGCGTTTGGAATCCTCCAAGTACGAATCAGGAGGAGCACTAGAGGGAACTGCTTCCTCTCGCTACGAGTCCAAGTACTCATCTAAAACCGAAGGAGGATCCAAATATGGAATTGAGTCGAGCTATGAGAGCAAATCTGAGGCTGGCTCTAAGTACGGAATTGAATACGATGCCGCCAGCAAGATAGATAGCATCGCTTCTAAATATGGCATCGAATCTAGCATCGAAAGTAAATCTGAACAATCTGCCTATGCTATTGATGGCGACTCCGTGAGTAAAATTGACAGCATCGCTTCAAAATACGCGTCAAAAAGAAACAGCGTGAAATCTATCGGAGCTGGCGACGTAGAATCGAGCATAGAAGCCAAATATGAAAGTAAAGTTGAAAGTTCTGCTTATGGCATGGAGTCCGACTCAGTCAGCAAAATTGATAGCATCGCGTCTAAGTACGCTTCGAAGAGGAACAGCATCAAAGCTAGCAGTGACAGTGAAAAGGTGGAATCCATTTCTTCTAAGACCGAAACTAGCTATGAAAGTGTAAAGAATGGGGACTCCTCTTATGAGAGCAGGCGTTCCAGCAAGAAATCTAAAGCTAACGGCTCATTGAGTACTGGTTACGAAACAGCCAGGTCCGTCTCTAAATCAGAATCTCATGATGGAAAACCTATATTCTCGAAAACCTTAGAAGGCCAAAACATTGAGCGTAAGTACTTGCACCCAAACGTAGAACACATTCCATAGAAGTAGACACACTATTAGTGCTTGTACATAATGCTTTTAGTTTACTAACTTACACTACACATTACTTTAACAACGCTTTGTACATTAGTAACAATATCTCCTTTCTATGACTGTAAGAGTTCGTACGGTAACTTATTTATAAAACAATATTAGTTTTCTTGAATTTAAATCAATCATATATTCCAACCTAATTTACCAAAATATTGGTAGTTGGGATAAGAAAAAATACATTTTCATTTAATAAACTGTAACATCATCGAGGTAAACAAATCCGTGCGAACTCTCTCGTAACCACGCTCTGAATCCCCAGCTGGTGAGAACGCTATCTTCGAATGTCTTCTGCGTGAAACTGCTGAAGCGAAAGTAACTTGGCTGAAGGACAACAAGCCATTGACCGACCGCCTCATGGACCGTTGTTCCATATCCTATGAGAACGATGGCAGCTTCAAGATGGAATTGAAACACTGCAGGGAGTCAGATGCAGGAGTTTACACAGCAATCGCTGAAAATCCGAAAGGAAAGGCCCATTGTACCGCTCAGTTAGTCGTAGAAGAGTGTAAGTTTCATTTTTCTATTTATATTCTAGGTTTGAGATAAATAGTGGGTATTGATGGAAACCCGTCGCTAAGTCCATATACAACAAACCTATAGATTTGATTTATGACTGAAGATATTTGAAAATGTTTACAATTGAGATCCATTAAACATAAGTGTTATTGTTAGTATTGAAATAATGTGTTTGTGATTTAGGACATTTTCAGTCATTTATATTGTTTGAAAATTATTTATTTCAGTTCACCACTTATTTTTCTCAAAACCCAACCGTAAATTTATAAACATTTATGAAATTTTATTCAAATAATATTTTTTATTTAGTATCTTGAAATTTCTGTTCCTTTGCATGCTCATCGCGATCATCGATTAAGACATTGTAAGGCGTATAACACGTAGTTTGAAATCTGATCAGTTTACTCTATTTAATTTTCCTGTAATTTGCACTTATCAGTATTGTTGTACACCTGTTTACTCACAATATAAATAACCTGAATAATATTTGTAAGTATTTCACATTTGAGGCATAATTTCCTAAAACTATCGAATCAAAACAGTTCCGCTTAAATGTCAACCAAAATCTTTCAATATTTCAATTCGATCGATCGATAATGTTTTGTCAGATTCATCAAAAATATCTAAATTAATTGGTTCAATGTAATTTCAACTGCCTCAAATGGAGCTTTTGGTCAATAAAATATACTAATTATAAATATAATGTGCTAATTATAGTAACTGCAGAAGAACGCAAAGAGAGGAATGCCCTCAAGGCCCCGTACTTCTTGGTGGCCTTGAAGGACACTGAGATCATGGAGAATACGTACTTGCGCTTCATGGTCAAGGTCAAGGGCGACCCCAATCCTGAGGTCAAGTTGTAAGTATTGGATTATTGTTTACTTTTTATACAAACTAGTTTTCATTTCGCGAGTTTGATGTCATCATTTCACGTTTAATGTCAGTTTATGTCATAGTTATTTCTGCCAGCACTTACTCTCTCATCTCATAAAGTTTATATTAAACTTGGATATTCAGATAAACGATTTATCTAGCTGTCTATTTGCGTTATTTTTAAAGAGCTTTCACTGCCTTTACCATTTGTTGTTAGTGGAACTCTATCTGAGTTGCATTGTCTCATGGCGAGACAAATAGACGTTACTCAACACACTTTGGCTGCTGTTTGACAGTTGTGTAACAGAGACAGGTATAGTGCTAAACCAAAGTCAGTGCTTACTAACGTCTATTTATCTCTACTTCACTACATAACGGGATTTAACGCGCACATACCTTTTATTTGTTTTTTGCTTGTCTATTTATCTCGCCATGAGTTACATTGTCTCTGTGAAAGGCTTAGAAGTAAATTACCACCAGCTGTTGCCCAAAAACAACACTTTATTCAATTCCTAAATTTACTAGTCCCTATCCATTTCGTCCCCAGCTACCGCGACAACCGTGAGATCCTAACAACGTCTGAGTCGGACCGCGTCTCCATCATCCGGACGCGCGCGGACCGCGGCTGCTACGAGCTCGTCATCGCTGACGTTCAGCCCGGTGACGCCGGCGACTACTCCTGCAGGGCCGTCAATATCTACGGCGAAGTCACTTCCGAAGCTAAAGTCACTGTTGTTGGTGAGTTAGAGAAACATTAAAGAACTGCTACTAGCTGGTTATCTCTGACATACAGCCCGGTGACGCCGGTGACTACTCCTGCAGAGCCGTCAATATCTACGGAGAAGTCACTTCGGAAGCTAAAGTCACTGTTGCTGGTGAGGTGTAAAAGAAAAAAAAGTTATAAGAGTTTAGAGCGCTTAGAGTAAATTAAGTACTTAATAGATGACTAAACCAACTATGCTGCTTGTTTATTGACGAAACTGCCAATCTGCCGGCCTAAAAGAGGGATTATCTGAAATGAGAGAGAATGAGGGCCTGCATGAGGTAGCCCTGTATATTTGCACAATCTTGTGATAACATATTATGTAGGTAGATTAGTCGATGAAAAGAATTGTTGAATTTTACAAGTTTCTCACAACAATGTGTTGCAAGATTAGCGTAGATGATATAAATATTTGACACGCGTAAGAATCGAACCTGAAACACGCAGCGCACACCAAAGCTTAGCTATTGTTTCAACCTGGCCACCGTCGTAAATTTCAAACGATTTACGCAATACCATCTACATTCATTGAATAGCTAAAGATTTCGTCAAATTATGTAATGCCTTGGAATTTTGCCATCTACCCACAAAACTTTAGCCAAAGTAAACGTACTGTACGTAGTTATAAAATAGCTAAAATAATTAACAATTTAAGCATAATTTAGCATTATTGCCAATAAAAATAAGATCATTAATAATGTCGTAATCAATGAAGAATGTTTGAAAGGTTATAAATAAAAACGTTATATTTTTCTAAACAGTTGGACATCCTCCAGATTGTGTTTATGGCTTGTCGTTCTATTATCGTTCACTAGAATTAGACTGAACTTGTAATAGTTTTGGACTGTTGACTTACATTTTTCATAATTATCGTGTTAAGGTTGGACGATATTCTTTAAAAACCTTGGACTAATTTGGCCAAGAATAACGTGGTGTCATCTGTCTCGGTGACGAACTACATCTGACAAATCCTACATCGCGATATGAAAGTTATCCGCGATGTTGACATTATAGTAGTCTAATAACCGTCAGATAGTAGCGTCTGGTCGAAACTCCCGGTTTTGATTTATAAATGACGTAATTTTTTAAGTGGAGATAGTTTAAGGGATGTAAGCTACTTTTTGTCTCTTTCTAACGCGATTTTATAATGTTCAAGTTAATAAGCTGTTATAGAAATCGATTAAGCTATAATACTAATTATGAAGATGATGCAAACTATCGTTCTCGATCGAGATATCGTTCCTTGTATACCTAAAATAAGCTCATATTATACACTTGAAAAGCAGCTGAATTCTTACAACAAAGAATTTCACAACCCCAACGGTCTCATAGTAAAGTATACCCATAAACATTGAAAATCTTTTGAACATAAGATAACTTTAATATCTTTTATATCCGCAGATGACAAGAACATCTTCGGGGAGCTGCCACCTGGCGGCGAGGGTCTGCTGGCCAAGGGAGAGAAAGCTTCCTTCACGTGGAAACGTGATGGACAGGCCTTTGACCCTGAAGAAAGATTTAAGGTATATTTATTACTTCACGCTTCAGCAACTTGTGTTACAAATCTTTGAAGACGACAGTTTTATTATTCATCTGAGACGTTATCATGAAGCACTATAAACATCCAGAGGAAACCACATAAAAGTTTTTAAATTTATCATAAACAGACAGAGAGAAGCGATGCGGATCTTTTTTTAATAATATGTAAGGATCCTTTCTCGAAAGTCTGGTAGACTAAAAATTATGTTAGAATCTTTTATAGAAATTTTTATTATTAAAGAAATTTTAATTTTTTTTAAATTTTATTTCTAATTCCTATTCATAAACCTGACTATTTGATCCAGGTGCTCCTAGGAGACGATGAGGACTCGCTAGCGCTGGTGTTCCAGCACGTGAAGCCAGAAGACGCCGGCATCTACACCTGCGTGGCCAAGACCAGCACTGGAAACATCTCCTGTTCCGCTGAACTCACTGTGCAAGGTAAGTAACATTATTATAGAATGTTGATGTCGCCGTAGAATATACTCTGTTACTTTTGGGAGATGACTATCAGTCAGGCTTTTTTGTACTTTAACCTTGGTTGTTCATGTAGAAGTTTTTGAGTACTAGAAATGATTTTGTGTGAAATGACAATATTCTTGCTAATTCTTGCTAATTCTTGCTAACTGTACATTTTATTGAAAGTCGGTTAATGGGTATCAACATTTTTAAGAAAAGTTGTAGGTAATCTTTTAAGACTATATTTACATACAGCTAGGGTAATTTCCCTTATTGCGACGCTGAAAATTTTCAGCCCGTTCATAGAATGAAGTTAAGAAATAAGCGAAGAACGACTAATATAATTCACTCATGTAACTCAATAGTTTATTAAACTCCATTTCCTTTCCTGAAGGAGCTGTTCACGAGCTACATCGTGAGCCAGAGAAGCCGACCCTGGTCATAGAGCACCGCGAGGCCATCGTGTCTGCTGGCGCGTCCGCCATGTTGGAGCTCACCTGCAAGGGCTTCCCCAAGCCCACCGTCGTCTTCAAGCACAATGGGAAGGACGTGGAGGCCGATACTAGGCATAAGTGAGTATTAAAAGGATAGAGGAATTTACTCGTCACATGAAAATAACTAACACTTTTACGGCTTCAGATATTTTATTAGCTTTTTGATATATAACCAGTTCACTAAATCTCAGATCTATGACTCAGACTGAGATTAAAATGTAAACATTGTCTCAGTTTTCACCTTTAAAGTAATGGAGAGAGTCGTTTATTTTTCATAAATATATAATTTTCTTAAGTTGTTAATTAATTTATAAACATTGAATATCGCTGTATAATATATGTAATATTTAGAAAAACCTCATCAAGTCGCTGAGATACTTCTCAATAGGTATTATCTTTTTAATGTTACAGCTATTTTTTTTTGCATTCGTGTTATAAAAGGCTAATATAATCTACCTCAAGCCGGGCTTTTTGTATTGTATGAAAGGCACGTTTCTGTAAAAAATTACCAAAAAAATGTAAATTAGCATTCTACGTACTCTCTTCTCTTCCTAAAAAACATTTTTATAAATCTATCCCCCTTCTGAAACCCATCCTTTCAAAAACCATCACCACCTTCCAGGTTCCTGTACGAGGACGAGGAGACGATGTCACTGGTGATAAAGAACGTGACGCAGGCGGACGCGGGCGCGTACCACGTGACGGCCAGTAACGAGCTCGGGGAGGACACCACCACCATGCATCTCGTCGTCAAGGCCGCGCCCAAGATCAAGAAGAAGATCGAGAACCAGACTTGCATGGTGAGAACAATAATAACTAAAGATTTCGAATAGATTATTCGAAATCTTTAGTTATTTAATAAATGTAGATATTATTGCGAGAGGTATTGTTTTGTTTTATATGTTGTAATTGAAGAAAGAAAGGCTAAAAAAGGTAAAATAAAGTGGTGATAAATAATATTTCTGTATATAATTACACAGGAGAAAAAGTCGGTAGAATAATATTGTTATTTAAATTAATCAGCATAAATTAGAGAATCACCATAATCAAGTCTTAAAGCATTTTTTTATCAAAGCATTTTATTGTATAAATATTCTTATTTTATTATTGACTAGTAATTTTTTACTACTATACGATTTTAGGTCAACCTGTGCGAAAGAGCAGGGCACCTTCTGGGCCGAAGTCTATCCTTATTCCTATCTCTTTAAATGTTGTGTCACACCCAGGCCAATTTAAGACTAAAATACCTTTAAGCCGAATATGCCGTTATAGTGAGATTTGCCCTTGAACTTAATTAACCATTTCTCTATTCCCAGGTGTCGTCCACCCACACAGTAACAATCGAGATCGAAGGCACGCCAGCGCCCGAGGTGACGTTCTACAAGGATGGGAATGAGATCAAGAGCTCCGAGCGTATCCTTATCGTGAAGGAGTCTGACGAGGTCTACAAGATCACCATCAAGGATGCCAAGCTTACTGATACTGGCTCGTACTCTGTTGTTGCCAAGTAAGTTGTGGAAAACGACATAATTATGTAGACCGTAAAGTACTTTCATTTAATTCCAGCACATTGTTTTGGATAAAAATATTTGCAATCGTGGCAATGGTTACTACCGTTGCATTTGCAAATTCCTTTACATTAACCTATCCTGGTTAGAATCCAATAATATTTAAGCTTTATAAACTAGCATATAATTTTAGAAATAAATATAACCTTTGAATACATTTAAACTTATGTTAATACAGGTTTATAATTTACTTGCTGTCTCTCGCTGCTTCACCCGCGTCGTATCATGTACAGTTTCGCTCCCTTAGGTCAAAACGTTAAACCCTTCCTTAATAAATGCGCTATCCAGCCAGCACTAAAAGTGTAAATCCAGTCCAACAATCAAACTATTCAACTTCATAATATTAGTGACTGACTGATCCCCTATATCGTAGTTATCGTGTCGCCCAGTAACTGGGTTGTGAAGGTCTTATAGGCAGTCGCTTCTCATAAAACACTGATGTCGATTTCTTCCAGGAACGAAGTGAACCAGTGCAGTGACTTCTGGCAATGGCACGTGACCTCGCCCCCGAAGGTCGTGAAGAAGATGGGTGAGTCCAAGGTCTGCGAGCAGAAGGAGTCAGTGACCTTCAAGGTGGAGACACAGTCGGACCCTGCACCTACTGTGTCCTGGTAAGATATCAACAATTTTGATAACTCAGCTATAGTCCTACCCATTGACTATGAGCCTGATTTCACACAAAGAGCTCGAAAAATTTGGACGTGTAGTTTTCCGTATTTGATCATTTATTGGGACAACTTTTTAAATTTTTCGGCCATGGGGATAATTTCCACCCAAATTAATCTTTGCGTAATGAGGATAATAAATTATTCTGTGTTTCTATTATGTATAAATACAGTGTGTATATCCATTGTGTATCAGATGACCGTATGTGAGTTGTGCCAGGATATGAATTTATTAATGCTTGTACACCAGGTACAAGGACAAGGTGGAGCTGTCAGAGTCGTCCACGGTGAAGATATCTTCATCAGGTGAAGCTCACTCCCTCGTCATCACGTCAGCTGCTCGTGCTGACGCCGGGGAGTACTCCTGTGAGGTAAACGATGTTGGATTTGATCAATTTAGTTCACTATATGGGGTACCAGGCCTGAAACAAGACGAATCTAGAGGCATTTCAGAGGAAATAAAAAAGACTAACTTATTAATGCCTCACTGCGAAGTAAAAGCCGCTTATCTTACGGAGAAGACTCTAGCATTGGCCGCCACAAATTACTTAAATTGTCGATTTTAAAATTCAGGGTTCCTCATAATAATTTTTCTACACTGGTATCAGTGATATCAAAAATCTAGAAAAACACTATGGAATATAGAAAGTCTTGTCATACCCTGTTACGATAATTTTAGAAAGTTTCCAGCTTCTTCGCCTTCTCCTATCTACGTTATTTTGAAATGTACTCTGATCCTAACATAACCCTAACTAGCCAAACTGTGTATTAAGATTAACTATTATAGACTACTCTTAATATTGAACTTTGAGTTCAGTCACTAATCAGCTACAAAAGGTTTTTATTTTCTCTCGCTTTTCTATCTTAGAACATCAATTCTCTCTCCCCAGATCCGCAACATCCACGGCAGTGCGTCGGACGCATGCGTGCTGAACGTGCGTGCGGGCCCGCAGTTCACACAGAAACTGCAGGACCAGGCCGCCAGCGAGGGAGACAAGAACGTCGAGTTCACTGTGGCTGTCGAGGCCTTCCCTGAACCTACTGTCAAGTGGTACGTTTTTGGGAATTCAGAATATCTTACGACGATATGTAGCAAGGGCATTGACATGTATTTAATCTGTAGCAGCGATGTAGGTAGGTAGTGTTGAAATAAAACACGAGTAGAAGTGTAGAAATAGCAGCGTATATTTTCTGTACACACGACGAGCTTAAGTAGAAAATCTCGGGGGCTGAAGTAGTGGCAGTGGTACAATAAAGCGTTACGCGATCGTCCAATAAGAACGCGCCTACCGGACTCTGCAAGTACCTAAAAGAAACGAGATAGATGCGCGCGCGAGTGAGATAGCACTAACGTAAATATATCGCGTTCGCGAGGCGCGCGATCTTCATTTCTATGCGATGCGTGGCTTGAGGATGTTGTAGCGATGCGTACCTCACAAATCAAAGGGCATTAGTTAACCTTAATGTTACCGTTGCACATCTTTCAAACTAGAATGACAAGAAAGCAAGAGAATAAGCTAAGCCTAAGCACGTGTAAAGTTGCGTTAAGTTTTCTCTGCCTACAAATTTTTCGTGGTACATACAAATAGATTCAGAAAAAATATTTAGGGCTATATAAATATTTATTTTGTGAGAATCGAACTCTTTTTAATTTCAAAATTCAGTCGAATACTCTTTACAAGAAGCTATTCAAAATAATATTTTTTTCATGTCTAAAGGCAACATCCACAATAAATTGGTTGCAATCATTTTATACTATCAATAACCCAAAAACCACGCATAAAACATCCATAGATCGGTGCCAGAAGTTCTAGACCTTTCTAGATGGTTCTTTTTCTTCTCAGGTACCTCGGCGACGTAGAAATAACAGAGAAGAAGTCAGTGTTCACCCGCGTGGACAGCGGCAACACTCACAAGCTGATCCTCAAGGAGGTGTCGGCGGAGTACTCCGGGAAGTACTCCTGCAAGGTCTCCAACGTGCTCGGGGAGGACTCGTGTGCCGCCACCTTCACTGTCAACAGTAAGTGTATCTGTGTGTTGGGCAGCTGATGATGCTTCTGCAATAACGAGCCGAACGAGCGGATGCTCAAGGAGGATAATTGTTAGACAAGCTCACATAAAACTGGCATCGAATTAAAAATTAAATACTCACTATATTATTTTAATATCGATTGGTAGTATTATTGTATTATATTATATTATTATAACTAGCCCGTACTGTCCCACTGCTGGGCAAAGGCCTCCCTCCATTCCTTCCATCTGTCGCGACTTTGCGCTACGTCTTGAAGCTGACCAAGTCGTCCCGCCATCTCTTTCTTGCTCAAAAGGCTGCACAACTAAAATGGGACTGGGCTGGACACGTCTGCCGCATGCCTAACGATAAATGGGCCCGCAGAGCCCAGGACTGGTACCCCGAAATGGCGAGACGGAGACGCGGCAGACCAAGAAAGTTTTATTTTAATCAAATTAAATTATGTATGTTCAGAATGACATTGCTCAAAGAGCTTTAGACATGCTTGACTGGGAAAATTGGATGTCGCCTCGACGAGAACCAGTACCCGCCTAGCTGGTATACATAATTATTGGTGATCATTTGGGTGTACCCGACCCGAAAGTTATCTAACAAAAAAAAAATCTTATAAGGGACTAGCTGTCCCACGCGGTTTTCCCACGTAGTTACGTTCCCTTGGGATTTTAGGGATAAAAAGTGTCCTATGCCCTTTCTCAGGCTATGGACTATCTCTGTTTTAAGTTTCATTTAAATCGGACAATTAATTTTGGCGTCAAATCAAGATAGAGGTATGGTTCTTTTTACCTCCCGCAGAGAAGATTATTGACTGCCTCAAAGTCACCGTTATTTTAAACTCTTTCAGGAAAACCCCGCTTCACCAAGAGCCTAATCGACATGACGGTGGACGCCGGTCAGACCCTGAAGCTGGACGTAGAGGTGGAAGGCTGCCCCGAGCCCAAGGTCAAGTGGTTCAAGGACGGCAAGGAGGTCAACACTGACGCCAGGGTCAAGATCGAGAGGGATACTAAGAGGTGAGATGATATTTCTTATGGAGAAGTCCAGTATATTATAATACGGATTATTTTTAGGCACTTAATCTAAGCCTTGTCTTGTATTACTGTTGACGTAAAGGACGTAAACCATTTTCTTATTCCGTTCTGTTCAATTTAAGACCTTTAAACCTAGGTTACTTTGATCCATTTATTAAACAATTTTCTTGGCGTAAAAATTTTATTCATTAATATTAAAATTAGCAAGTCTTATTTGTTAAATATTTAAGTGCAATGCGTTATCATCTACTTTTGCTTTTATCTTGATTACATAATAAATGGTAAATTAAAGAGAACTCCATTACAATGATATGACAACACTGTAAAATGCTTTGAAACAATACCTTTTTTTGTAAACTTTGACTTGGATTACACTGATATCACTTACTCAGTTAGAATAGAGTAATTAAGTAATAAATAAAGAGTGGCTAGTTGAAGTTCTAACATTCATCATGTTTCGCTAGGCTGGAGAACTATCACCTCACAGTGACTCTGGTGAAGGAGGAGGACGGAGGCGACTACGAAGTGAGGGCCGAAAACGAGTTTGGTAGTGTCTCTTCTAAGAGCACGGTTACCGTACACAGTAAGTATTCGTACACACCAAAATCAATCTTATCTACAAACCGTAGGGACCATTTTCGATCACCATCACTAGACGACACAAAATTTTAGTTAGAAAATTTGCCTTGTGCACCAACAATAAGGTTGAGAATTGGCACAATTTTGAGCACATAGAGATTTGATCACGAGTCACAGTTGCAGCGAACACTGATTGACACACACATGCACATCACACATACACACTCTCACATGGTAAGCCCACCACCGTCGATACAAAACTGTCAAGAAACGACAATATTGGCACTTCGATGGAAATACGGGTAAAGTAGTTTGCATTAACGTAGTAGTGATATTGAACCCTAGATAACTATTATCCGCACGTTAGTTTTGTGTTTGGTGTCCCTAGATACCGACCATTAGGATATGGAACATACATGGAAGCATCCAATAGACTGGAACGCTGACGTAGTCACTCACGACCATCGATGCACTTTGTCCCGCACAAACCTTTAATTCCATTTGTGACGTCTACTGTTTAATACATTTGCCCATTTTAATAATTCATGTTTTATTGTTACCATTTTTTTCATTGTGTTCAATAGCGCGAGAGATTCATTCGACATTGAATAAAGAAGCCATTGTTGAAAGTGAGGTTGACGACGAAAGCAAGAAAGGGAAGAAACCTATAGAAGATGATGTGGATAAGGGGAAGAAGTCAGCTAAGTTGGCCAAGGCGGAGGCAGCTGAGGAGAAGTCTATATGGGATGACGAAGAAGACGGCAAAGCAAAAAAATCTAGCGTTGATGAGGTAGACAAACCAGCATCCCGCAAAGCTAAGAAATCTATAACAGAACCTGAGGTTGCCGAGGAAAAGTCATTCTGGGACGATGCAGAAGACGACAAGATATCTAAAAAAGTTTCAATCGAAGAAGTAGAATCAAAACCAGCCAAAGGAAAGAAATCCATCACTGAACCAGAGACAATAGAGGAGAAATCTTTCTGGGATGACGCTGACGACGGAAAGAGTAAACAGCCAATTGTAGAGGAGCCAGAAACACCCATCAGTAACAAAGCTAGAAAGTCCGTCAGTCAAGCCGAAGTGGCCGAAGAAAAATCATTCTGGGACGATGATGATAAACCAAGTAAACCACTAATCGAGGAAGTTGACTCAACCCCCACAAAGGCTGGAAAGAAGTCTTTCTCTGAACCCGAGACGGCCGAAGAGAAAAGTTTTTGGGACGAAAACCACAACGAACAAAACCAGAAACCAGTCATTGAAGAGGCTGTTACGAAGAAAGAGGCTGGAGAAAAGAGTGCCACTAAACCCGAACTCATCGAAGAAGTACCTATTCCTGAAGACCTGAAGTCTCCCAAACGTAAATCGGTTAAAAAACAACCCGTAGAAGAACCGTTAAGTGCTGAAACTGAAGGTATAAACATTAAACGCTTCGACGCTTTCTCTTCAATTCAGCAAACAGCTTTTAGTATGCGAGAATATCACGATTTCGCGCAACACTATGCATGCTTTTAACTCTGTGTTTTTAACATCCCAAGTGTGATTTGTTGTTTAGGCCGAGTTTTCGAAACAATAACTACGTTCAAGACAGGAGAGAATGGAAGTATTATAATGTCTAAAGTCAGCAGCACTAAGTCTCACGGCGCTATAGTGACAGGTCAGTATGCAGCTTCCTACCTTCTCTTCCCAGTCCTAATATCATCATTCATCTACTAACTTTCCATCAAGAAATTAGATTGCTTGTAAAACTTTAAACTTAAACTTATAACGCATTAGTATCATCTTTTCTAACCCCACCTTCTAAACCAATGTAATAGCTAAAATCAACATTACTATTTTAACTGGTAGGTCCGGCCGAAACGCGCACTTTACACAAAATGACGGCAAAATCACTTTATTATGATGATGATGAATTTTTCGGTGGCAGAAGGTTGATACAACCAAACAAACCGCACACAACTTCTTTGGAAGTTGAAGAGATTGCTAGCCACAGTTATTTCTTGACCGAAATGGGTCATTATACTATACCTGATCATGTAAGAAGAGGTACTTATGGTATCATTGAAGAGCCACAAACAGATTCGGAAGCTGATACTGGATCGAGATGTGGGAGGCAAGGAGGAAACCGCACTGTATCCATTATGTCAGTCTCCGAAGACGAGATGAGCTGGCAGAACGAACCACTCTCTAGAGAGATATCTATCGAAGACCTATCAAAATCTATTTTCGAAATAGACGAAACGAGAAAAGTATTTAGCAAAGATTCGTACGTCCGCCAATCGTCTTTCAAAGAAGACTACATCATAGGCGAGGACGAAGAAGAAGAATCTTTGATCGTAAAAGAAAAGTCTCACAAGGTATTCGAGAATGACATCACAGAAAAACTAATACACATTTCGAAGGAATTCGACGAAAACGAGTACAAATCCGTCAATAATAAAATAGATGAAGTTAAAAATAGAATAATAGAAGAACTAGTATTAAGCCCCATGAAAAACTTTGATAACATTACGAAAGATGTGACGGAGACGACTGTTGAAAGGAAGAGGAAAAATGATACTAAGAATGAAACCAAGTTATTTAATCTTGAAGAGGAAGTGGATGACGAGTTGGAAGCCCTTTTAAAACGAAGCCAGAGACAAAGGAGCATACTAGACGATATACTTAATGTGGAAGAAGAAAAAGGTAATTGTTAAATCAAAATATTAAACACACGGGGAACGTTGTACGATTAAAGAGGCTGGCATTTGATGATGTAACGCTACGCAGTGTATGTCAGGGGAGAATAACATGAAAAAAAAAACGCTTTAAATCCGAAATCGGAAATTGCTGATGTTGACTCCACTAAATCTGTCATTTTCTTCATAACTAGAAACTAAACTCTAAACTGATTCTTTAATTTCTTCAAACTTTTCATCATCTTCTAAGAAAATGGCAGATTCTTTCCATAAAATTGTCCTCTAAATGTCTGTCCACATTTGACTAATGCTGTCGTATGTTTGTTTTAGCACGCATGCGTAATAACATTCCCTTCTGGCATACTAATCTTTGGGGCTCGGTGCGGCAGAGGTACTAGTCCGTTCAAAACAATCATCACATCATCAAGGTAAGCGAAATTTAATTTAACTGTAGCATTGCTTGCATGGTATTTCCGCTTTGAATGTTAATCGGCCTTATTTTATAAGCCAAAAAAGTGAAATGGTAAGTTTACAAAACTCTAGCACAATTGCACACAAATATTTCAGTTTCCTCCTAGATACGAGCAGCTGTAAGTAACCACACGTGCGGTCGAGTATAAAAAAACGTTAACTGCTGTATATACTGCAAAACTGTTGGACAATATTTTATGTAAATACACAACTTTATTAAACGGGCTTCCTCATTCTAGGCTTAAGAATGTGATGACTATGAACTATGGACTGTACTTCTGTACATAAAACTTTAAGTTACAACATTTTATTTCTTTGTAAAACTTATATTGTTTAAAGTTTGCACTTCCTTGCTTACTGCTTAAGGTTACTAGTATTTCACTCCTTTAGAAGAAACTCCGTCTTATTATCTTTTGTTTCATTTTTATTCTCCCTTCCACCTAAATTCCTGACCATATAGGTTTCTGAAAATTTAAACTTTGAAACAAACATATTACTGTAAGTTCTATCAAACCTTCCATTCCTTCATCTTGTTATTCTCCCAGCCTATTGCTATACTATCTCTAAGCTTCACAACCGCCTAGTCGCGCCTCACAGATGGCCCGACTATATTTTATACAGCAAACATTAACACGATGACTTGATTACAGCACCACCCACAGTCAAAGGCAGCGGCATGAAAGACGGACACGCATACGAGTCCCTTCCTCTAGTTTACTCAGTAGAAGTTTATGGAAACCCGAAGCCGACCGTCCGTTGGCTCCACGATGGTAAAGAAGTGAAGCCTTGCGGCAGAGTCCACATCACGAATGATGGAGATTTGTTCAAGTTGGAGATTGATAACGTCCAGATGAAGGATGCTGGAAACTGGCAGTGTGAGGTCGTTAATAATCTTGGGAAGCAGGTGCAGAGTGCTCAACTTTCGGTTTCGCGTAAGTATTTTTATGATTAACCGGAGATTTTATAAAAAAAGAAATGTACTAAAGTTAATGTTAAAAAAAAACCTTAAACAAATTATCATGATAAAATATCAACACTTAGCCCGTTTTATGTCGTAAGACTCAATTGAAAAGCATTGTGTCTTGCATAGATCTGTGCTTTCTCCCACACTTCCTCCAGTCTATGGGTTAAAAAGAAATTGTTGAGAGCAATGATAGATACACTTTCTTTATCTTCTATCAACCTACTATTTTATTTTTTAGCCGAATCCGAGCTCCGTAAGCCTAAATTCACCACTCCTCTAGAAGCTCAGCGCGTTCTGCAGAAGGAACCCGTGACCATGCAAGCAGTCTGCACCGCTGACCCTCAGCCCCACGTGTCCTGGCTTCTGAATGGAGTGGAACTGCAGCCCAGCGCTACCGTCATCACGTCTGCTGATGCTAAGGATCTGGAGCATGGCCTGAAGGAGTGCACTTTCACTTTATCTATTCCTACTGGTAAGTAAATAAAGACTTAATAGGTCAAATTAAAAAAAAAAACATGTGTTTTCTTCCTTTGATAATATTTTTCATGGATAAACAATATTTGGTTCATTTGGCATCATTTGTCTTTGTGGAAAGTTTAGTTTTAATAACCGATATTTTGTTTAAACCCAAAAGGCCAATTGGTACATGGGTGTGTTTTTTGCATATTTTTTATGCATTGATTGCAACTACTTCCTTCAGAATTATACACAATTAGTTATTTACATACTCATGTAAAGACATCACATAAACAAAAGGGTGTTTATTTGAAACTAGAGCATGATTTATTTGGCCAACGCTTTTTAATTGTGACGTCAAGGCGCAGTATGAACCATTTTTTTATGTACCTTAAGTCCGATCCTTAATTGGGGATAGAAGTTGTTATGAAAATGTGCCGGAAGAGACGCGAGAAACAGCAAGTTACATTATAACCTCCGCCAGGTCGCCACACCGACACCGGTGAATACACGATCCAGGCTAAGAACAAGTATGGAGTAGGCGAGAGCTCTGCCCGGCTGGACATCTTACTGCGGCCCGAGATTGAGGGGCTGAAGGACGTCACCGCCGTGCCCTATGAAGAGACCACCTTCATCGCCAACGTCAGGGCTAACCCTATCGCTGAGGTCAAGTGGTAAGTGCTAGAATATTCCAGAATGGGTGGTGTCAACTGTTTCCGAGGCTGACAATTTGAAGGACGGCACCGCCGTGCCTTTCGAGGAGATTACCTTCATCGCTAATGTTAGGGCCAATTCTATCGCTGAAGTCAAATGGTGAGTCTTGAAGGTCCTATAATTATTATAGATGAAGTGTCTATATAGTCTATTGAAAATTTTCCGAGATCGAGGGATTCTAGGACGATACCGCTGTGCAGTAAGAAATCATCCTCATCACCAACACGTCAGGGCCAACTCTATCGCTAAGGTTAATTGGTGAGTGCTAGAATGTTCTAGAATGCGTGGTGTCAAGTGTTGAAAGTTTTTTTTTCCGAGGTCGACGGGTTGAAGGACGTTGCCACCGTGCCTTTTGAGGAGATTATCTTCATCGCTAATGTCAGGGCCAACCTTATCGCAGAGGTCAAGTGGTGAGTGTAGGATACTAAGATATCCTGCTTGTAACTAGTACTATGACTAAGCAATATTTCTGACATAAAGAATAGCTAAGCCAAAGTGCATGCTAAGCAACGTCTCTTATCTCTTGGAAAGTTCCAAATGTGGAAAGGCGAAGTCTACTATTACATTTTTTTTTAGCCAAACTTTCTGTTTCTTCTTGATGGGAGTAGAAAATTAAGGAAAAATTGAGGGAAGTAGCAAATTGGTTTCTCTTACTCCTCCGCTGTTATTGAGGGATCCATGACAGTTGCATCGTTTTCTCCAGGATTTGTCAAATATTTTTTATTCAAGACGGATGGGAAGAGAGAAGTTCTCACCCCCTTAAATGGCAAAGTCCCCCCAAAATTGTGCAGCAACTAGCCATATTTATTACAAATTTTCTTAATCTTAGGCACAAAGACGGCTACGCAATCCAGCCATCCTCTCGCTACGACATAGTGGACGACATCGGCGCGGAGAGCTACAAGCTGGTGGTGCGGAAGGTGGGGGTGGACGACGGGGGGGTGTACACCATCACCGCCAAGAATGAGGTCGGGGAGACCTCGCAACAGGCCAGGCTTACTGTGCATAGTGAGTATTCGGGCTCGGATCGTTGATGGCTATTATCAGAATGTGTCCTACCCAACTTTCCCAACATTCCAGTTTTCCCTCATTCAACTTCAAAATGTTCTGTAATAATAAGTTCAACAGTCTGTTTAATAAGTATTTACGCCTAATCCTCTGAACCAATTTTGATGTTTTTTTATATATCTGAAGTTTGGACAAGGGTTAAGCTTTAATTTTCAGTATAACTGGCTTATTGGATGATTTCTCTGGCGAAAAGAAGTTTTCTATGTTTCTGGAAATCATTTATCTACGATACATACTCAGTTTACCACCTTCCTAAATCAAACCAATTTTCCCTACAGCCGGACCGCCAGTCTTCACTAAACCCCTGCAGAAGCAAGCCGTCAAGGACCACGACGATGTGACCTTGAAGGTCCGCTGTGACGGCGTGCCCAAGCCTGAAGTGCTCTGGTACCGCGATGGAGAGAAGATCCTCAATGATGAACGGCATAAAGTGAGCACCGAAGTAGGCGGACAGGTGGATAGTCAGCTGGATATCAAGCACTTCAATGCTAGCGATGCTGGCAAGGTAAGAGTGACTTATTATATTATTTATTGTGTTCTGTTCATTGGTTTAAATTTGAATTTCGATGCGGTTTTGTCTGCATGGTATAAGATAGATATAATAACGTAGCTTCTTTACTATGATATATGTATTTTTATCGTTAAGATTATTTTCATATAACTATATGGGTATACGCGGTTCACACCTGTGCAGTTTTACGCAGTCATGATGATCACACACTAAGTTTTTGATGATCGACAATAATTGTAACATTTCAGCCAATTTATATAAAACTCCAATTAATTACATACATAGACCTTTCTTGAATCACTTCGTCGAAAACTAATGTTTTATTTAAGATGAAGTATAATACCAGCCTATTACTGTCCCACTGCAGGGCAAAGGTCTCTTCTCATACAGAGAAGGCACGACCATTGATCACCACGCTTGCTTAAATTAAAATGATTTTTTTTAAAAACTGGCTCTCCCCGGCGGTTTCACTTGCGTTATATCAAATCTTCGATTACTGCTCGGCTCCTGTAGGTTATAACTTGAAGTTGCGTAGCCTATTCGTTATTCTGACGTCTAAGCTATATAATAATACTAGCTGACTCCCGCGGTTTCACACACGTTAAAAATGTTAAGGTTGAACAACCCTCATCACTTAGGGGTATGAAAAATAGATAGAAGCCGATTGTCAGACCTACTCTGCCGGGGTTGCGGAATGTTTATAATAGTTACCGTGACCCTGGAACATAAAGGGCAATCGAAGGAACATGAGTGGGTTTTAGTCAGTAAGAGTCTGACACGCCCTCCCGTCGCACCCAGGACGGGAGCAGTCATTGGATGATTTCCCACTCACCAAAAAAAAAAAAAAAAAAAAGACCTACTGAATACGCATATAAAATTTGGTAAAGCCGTTTCGGAGGAGTAAGGTAACTAACATTGTGACACGAGAATTTTATATATAAAATGATAACTTTTATTTTGTAAATAGGTCAATAATTACACTTTTACACATTACACGTCATTTTTTTAAATAAGTTACATTCCTGATCCACCTGCCTTTTCCAAAAAACAGTTAATAAAGAATGAGTCAGAAACTCCATACTTACTCTCAAAATTAATCAAACTTAAAATATGAACCTAACTTAAACCTTCGAACACATGATTCGAGACACAATATAAAGACACTAGCAGAGCGACAGCCGGCTGTCGCTTAGTCGTTAAAAGGTTAAATACAAACAGTTTATAATATTATGATGTTCACTTCTGTCTCCCCACAGTACAAAGTCCGCGCCGTGAGCTTAGCAGGCGAGGCAGAGTGCGAGGCTGCCATCACTCTGGAGCTGAAGTCGCCTGGCTTCACCCACAAGCTGGACAGACAGAAGGACGTCGATGAAGGAGAGCCTCTTGAGCTCAAGGCGAAGCTTGACGGCAGCCCCATTCCTACGGCCACGTGGTAAGGGAATCAAATTTACATTTTTTTTACCCGACTACGGCAAAGCCAAAGGAGGGTTATGTTTTTGACAGGCTATGTATGTATGTATGTATGTTTGTATGTATGTATGTATGTATGTATGTTCATCTGTTCCACCGTAGCTTCTAAACTACTTGTCAGAGCTAAGCAAATGAGGTATCGTTAGAAGCGTCCTGATTGCCCGCTGGTTATAGGCTATGTGACGTATTACTGTATTCAATGTAGCGCCCTCTGACGGATAATAAAGACATGAAAAATAAAAAAAAATACGATAAACCTACCGTGTTTGATATCATTTGAAAGGGCTTTACTAGTGCTTTTTAAATATATATAACACTTGTATGTCACTTGCCAGAAATGGTCAAAAAATTAAATAAAAGTCGTTGAAAATCTCTTAGAGAACTGTTTACAACGATAAATATTATGACAATACCTTGCCAATTTATTCATGCACTCATCATGTATGTAAGGGAAAACGAACATACCTTTAGTAGGTAAAAGACATAATTTTAATACCAAAAATAAAGATAAACTAGCTCAACCATATTTTAGACTGTCTAAAGTAAATACATCTTTCATGGGGTACTGTGTAAAATGTTACAACAAAATTCCTTGTTATTTATTGAAACCAACGAAAGGAAATTAAAAAAAAAACACATGTATAAGAATAAATAATGTCAACAAGCATCTTCCATTAATTTCGATGATTATGACCAAGATAAGATTAATTGGAAGCATGCTGGTTCTGCTTAATAGGTTAATCCTCAGTGTAGCTAGCTTCTGCCCGCTACTTCGTACGCGAATCCTGTTGCTTATGTCAGCGAAAACGGTGTCGTCAAAATTGAAAATCTGAAACGTCTAATGTCGAATTCTAAAGCTCGAGGGCGGAGAAACAACGGGATGTGCGAAACGAAACGAGACGTTCAAAATGTTTCATTTTTTAAAGTCAACTCAAGCGTGATTCTGTATCGGTAAACGCCTCCGATTCTCGAGACCAATACATGTCGCTCACGATCAGCGGTCAGTTGCGCATCACGTTTCGTTCTTACATCTAGAGACCTAGAAGCAGATGCGTAGATACACTGAGAACTGGGCTCTTGAAGTTCCACATCAGGTGTTCAAGATCTTAAATTTTTACACGTTACGGAGACTGCTCATCAGGCTTAATATCCCTTGCTAAGACGTAATTCTTGTATATGTTATAGTGTAGGCTTTAGTTATAGTGTAGCTGGGCTCTTGGAGTTCCACATCAGGTGTTCAAGATCTTATTTTGTTAAACTCTAATTACATACTTACAAACAACTCTCACACTTAACCATGTACAAATAATATTGTAATAACATTATGATAAAAGAGTAAGTTTGGAGTTTCTTGCCCATTTGGAATGGGTAACTAGATTAAATTTTCTTTATTTTTGACGTTCTAAAGTTATTGGTCTACTAGAAATTAAAAATTTTAGTTTGAGTTTGTACTGCTTAAAACAACTGGAACATCTTGCAGCTAAGCAACACTTGTGGAGAATGTTCGATTTCTGTAAACTAAGCCAAAATATGCGCCAAGCAAATGATAACACTTATGTAGATTCTGTTAAACAATGTCATCGTAGGGAAACTGATCTCAGAACTTGGATTTTGTCGCGATTAGCTGAAACACGGAGAACAGCCAAGCTCTGTTTTCATACTATTTGACAACGCATATATAATGCTGATAATGACGATATTTTCAGAATCGAGCCTTGTCTCACTGAATTCGATAGATTAGGGGTCTGGAAAAGATCAGCGTAAAATGCTTTCGCTGGTACTTTTTTTCAAACTGTACCGCCCATTAACTACAAAGTTGTTCTCTCGATAAAACAGTTAATGATTTCGGAAAGTCATGTTTGCTAAAGAACAGGCCTATGTCACTATCAGTGGAGTTAAATGTATAGAGGAATAAAAAATATTTCAAGATTCACATTAAATTCGGTTGTTTGCAGAATTAGACAGATTAAGAATAAGAAATCGTAATTTCTGACCAGTGGCACAGTATATTTAAACACCAAAACTGTTAAAATAAAATAAAGTTAAAAAACTAAAACCCGACTACAACAAAAAGTGATCTAAAAAGTACGAAACAAGAAAGTATTTCTTACAGAAATCAAGACATAGGTACAAAATGGTCAAGGTAAGCCGTGGTTGCATGCCATTATAATTCATATACACCGCACCCACGGCACATACAGGCATGCAACCACGGCTTACCTTGACCATTTTGTACCTATGTCTTGATTTCTGTAAGAAATACTTTCTTGTTTCGTACTTTTTAGATCACTTTTTGTTGTAGTCGGGTTTTAGTTTTTTAACTTTATTTTATTTGAGGACAGGAAATCATCAAATTTCTTCTCCTTGGGCCCCACCCAGGGAGAAGAAATTTGATGATTTCCTGTCCTCTGGGGGGAGTGTCAGGCTTTGACTGACTAAAGCCCACCCTTGTTCTTTCGGTTGGCCTCTATGTGCTGGGGCTGCGGTAGGTAACTATTAGAACTATTCTGAAACCCCGGCAGTACACAGTAGCATTGGTTTTGGCGTCATCATCCTCGTCTTCCCAGCGGTTGTCTATTGTTTGCCCGAAGATTTTATGCCATAATCATCATTTTCCCGAATTTCATTTGCCCGAATGTTTCATTTGCCCTAAAAGACATATGACATACTTTTAATTGCCCGAATTTTAGATACCATAAGATACGAATGCCATAAGTATTGTTTCCCATATTTTTATGTGCCATAATAATTATTAGACATAATATTTAAATGGCATAACAAGTATTAGACAAATATTTAAGCCCCGTAATGGTTTTTTTTTCTGTGCATGGTTGATGGTGGGCTAGGTCGACGGAGCCCCGCTTCGTGGGGCTCCTACTTCTGTGTGGTTTATAAAAAAATAACCACGAAGGGGATGGCTGGGTCTATTCGCTCGCTTCACTCGCTCACACGACCCCGCCATCCCCTTCTAACCTAACCTGTCCGAGTCGGGGTGCCCTAAAGTCCCAATTGCATCCAATTTCTCTTGATATAAACAAACGTTATACACCCGATGTCGATGGCAAATTATGTTATGGCAT
Organism: Athetis lepigone; assembly: GCA_033675125.1. Classification (NCBI taxonomy): domain Eukaryota; kingdom Metazoa; phylum Arthropoda; class Insecta; order Lepidoptera; family Noctuidae; genus Athetis; species Athetis lepigone. Next base: position 1,500,674 of record CM066232.1, on the reverse strand, counting down.
ATCATAATTATGGCATCTGATAATTAGGACATGTGATAATATGGCTTACAATGATTATGGCAAATGATGTTATGGTAAGTGACTTTATGGGAAACAATGATTCTGGCACGTGACTAATATGGCAAATGAGAGTAGGGCAAATGAGTATTATGTCGTATGAAATTATGGATGTTGACTATTATGGCAAATGAAATTAGGGCAAATAAAATTCGGGTAAACGGCGGTATACCCTTCCCAGCCTGTTTCTCCACTGTATTGGGATTGGCTGCAGTTGATTGAATACCCGTGTGTTATAAAGCCAAGTCGCCCGGCTTTACTCACAAGCTCAAATTTCTTTATCAACGCAAGAAAAAGATACGGCTGTTTATCCTTACTTCCTTACTATAACCATGTTTGTAAATCGATTATTGAGACAATTGCACCCTATTTAGCTTTCATATTCAATTTGTGTATAGACCAAGGGGTCTTCCCTGACTTAATGAAGCACAGCAAGGTTATACCCCTTTTTAAATCCGGAGATAGCAAAGACACAAATAATTATAGACCTGTTTCTGTTTTGCCGGTTCTTAGTAAAGTGTTTGAAAAAGTGATGCTAAATCAAATGCTTAGTCATTTTAACTGTAATAAGATTTTACATAATCAACAGTATGGATTCACCAAAGGTCGTTGTACAACTGACGCCGGAATTACTTTAATTAAACATATATTTAAGGCATGGGAAGAGTCGCAGGATGCCATTGGCATTTTCTGCGACCTCTCCAAAGCGTTTGATTGCGTTGATCACGAAACATTACTTTTAAAACTCGAGCATTACGGACTCAGTAAGATAGCCATTAATTTTGTTAAATCATATTTAAATGATAGGCTGCAGCAAGTGCAAATAAACGGGGAAACTTCTTTGGGTCTAGAGGTGAAAATGGGAGTACCACAGGGATCAATTTTGGGTCCGTTCCTATTTTTAGTATATATTAATGATTTACCAAGTATACTGGAAAACCAACCGCAAATGGTGTTATTTGCGGATGATACTTCACTGATTTTTAAAGTGAACCGACGTGCACAACACTTTGACGATGTAAATAACGCCATGCTTAAGGTTCATAATTGGTTTACAGTAAACAACTTAGTATTAAATGAAAAGAAAACCAAATGTATAAGATTCACATTGCCAAATGTTAGAAGTAGTGAATGTAGTGTTGTATTGAATAGGGATGTGCTAGAATTCGTCGATAAAACGGTTTTCTTGGGGATTACGCTCGACTCTAAGCTGCAGTGGGGTCCTCACATAACATCTCTGGCAGGGCGGTTAAGTTCAGCTGCATTTGCTGTAAGGAAGATCCGTCAATTAACCGACGTAAATACCGCGAGACTGGTCTATTTTAGTTACTTTCATAGCATCATGTCTTACGGTATTTTGCTTTGGGGACGCGCTGCAGATATAGATTCTATCTTCATTCTGCAAAAGAGGGCTGTCAGAGCTATCTATAACCTCAGCAGACGCGAATCACTGAGAGAATTGTTTAAACAAATAAACATCATGACGGTTCCCTGCCAATACATTTATGAAAATATTATGTATGTCCGTAAAAATCTTCAGCTCTTTAGTAAAATAAGTGACAGGCATAATATCAATACAAGAAACAGGAACAAATTAGACCAGCCAAGTTTCAGATTGTCCAAGGTACATACTTCTTTTATGGGGTATTGCGTTAAATGTTACAATAAAATACCTCTCAATATTCTTCAATTAAATGAAAAACAATTTAAAACATGCATTAAGCGCACACTATGTAGTCAAGCATACTATAAATTAGAGGATTATATTATAGATAAAAATGCTTGGTTGGGTGCTGGTCCTGCTCCACAGCCACCTAGTCTCACAAATTAGGGATGTTTGGAAGAGAAATATGTTAAATAGCCCCTAAATTGACATAAATAACTTTTTGGATTTCAGATTGAAACTTTAAGTTTTATATAGGTAATTTAAAAGCATTATTTCCAAAATTAGAAATTTTAAGCATTGGAAGGTAGAAAATGTTTCTTGTCCCCTTATGTTTTGACATGAATGTTCAAGATTGTTATTATTTTTATAGGTTTTTTTTTAAATTTCACCCATTTACATTTGTATACAGTACAAAACTTTGGTTTGTGTAATTTAGATGCATATTTGAATTTTTGTAAATGTGAGTACGATGCAGTGATTTATTACGATAGTTCTTTACTGACACAAATAGACATGGCAGTTAGGAGCATTGTCATGCTCGCTCAAAAAGTCTCGCTGATGGTGGCGAGTGCGTTGGATCATTCGGTTCCCTTCAAAATGGTTGAGCTGAATGGTGCTGATGCCACGCGTCATGCTCGTGAACGGGCGCTGTCAGTTGAGATGGGTCATCTCTTAACTGCCATGACTTTTTTTATGACTTTTTATTTTACTTTAATTTTGTATTTGTTTATTTTGTTACATACATTGTTTTCACATGTAGAAGCAACAAAAAAAAAATGTAACCAAGATTTTGTAAAAAAATATTTTTTTAAAAGAGTGTCCGTGGAGTTTCTTGCCTGTTCTTCTCCATAGAGATCTACGTTTTGGAACAGGCAATTAGCGTCACTTTCCTTTTCTGACTGACCGACCGACTCTTTGACAATTCATAAGTACCTGTAAATGGTCTAAGTGAAATAAATGCTTTGAATTTTGAATTTTTTGAATTTTGAATACTAATATTATAAATGCGAAAGTAACTCTGTCTGTCTGTCTTTCTGTCTGTCTGTCTGTCTGTCTGTCTTTTCTTCACGCCTAAACCATTCAACCGATTTGAATGAAATTTGGTACAGATATAGTTAGAACCTAAGAAAGGACATAGGATAGTTTTCATCCCGGAAATCCCTCGGGAACGGAAACTATTATTCCACGCGGACGAAGTCGCGGGCAAAAGCTAGTATTGCATATTTAGACATTTGCAAGGGCATCAAAACAGTGTAATGTAAATTTGTAGTTATTTCCCAAAAAAAAAACAATTTACGTAACCTTTGTTGCGCGAGTCCGACTCGCACTTGACTGGTTTTTAGTACTCTAGTCAGAATTAGTCCCTCCCCTAGAGTTCTTGATGAGGACTAGAATCAGAAACGACAGGCATAAAAAAAATGTTATGTGTTAATAGTTTTCAAACTGAATTTGTTTTTAAATCTGTTAACGGCAACGGCTTATTTATTTTAGCTGCAACGGATGAGTTTGCTTACCTCGTTGAAACTTTTTATTTTTAACCTTTTGTATTCACCTTGTTTAAACCTTTCTCCTCAGGTTCAAGGACGGAGCCCCTCTCTCTCCCGAAGACAGCCGGGTACAACAGAGCGCTCTCCCCGACGGCACAGTGAAGCTGTTCATAGAACACGTGACGCCGTCAGACTGCGGCGCCTACAAGCTCGTCATCTCCAACCCGCACGGAGACAGCTCGGCACTGTGTGCTGTTGCTGTTAACCGTTAGTACTAAACATTATATCTCCTACATAATTAGAGAATGATCCCTGAAAGTATTAGTACAAAATTCCCAGTTTTCCAGTTTTGGTATGTTCCCATAGTAAAAGTTGTTTGTTATCATGAGCACAACCGCGTGTTTAAGTATCGTACACCAATGACCAGTCATTCTATTAAATAGAGGCAAAGTTTAACTACACCGTTATCGCAAAAAAAAAAAACGAAAAATCTAAAATACATAAACATTACCTACTTAGCACCATCTTTATCTTGCTCTAATGGTTCAATAGTGTACAACAATAACGTGAATAATATTTGTAAAGGTACGACACAGTATCAGTTCTGTTTACCCCACTCTACAATCAATACTTTACGCTTAGCAGTGCGTTTGCGGCTACTTGACCAAAAGCGATTACTTTATATTGATCGAAGTAAAAAAATCAAAAACCCTTCAAAATCAAGCTTCTGCGTTCCACAGCGACTCCTCGCAAGCCGTCGTTCAGCCAGGAGCTGGAGGACGTGAAGGCAGTGGTGGGCCAGCCACTCAAGCTGGAGGCCAGGGTCATGGCCTTCCCTGCGCCTGAGATCAAGTGGTTCAAGGATGGTAAGCCTTTTTTATTTACTTAATATGGCTAGATAACTCTTTTGACGTCTTTCCTCGTGTTGACCAATAGTTTGAAAACACAATTCTAAATAAAAACTTGGTTTTTATTCGAATAACAGTTAAATCTGAATATTATTTTGCTTGAAAATAGTAAATAGGTCAATTGAATTGGCTAATACGTGATGTCACAATTTGCTATGGAAAAAGCGTTTTAACAGCTTATAAAAAGTATATCAGATTATTGATAAAATATATGTAATAGTATGTTCATTTTGTAAACTGGTTCATTTTTACACGTCAGCAGTATCACTTACTATAACAAGCCAAGATTTTAGCGTCAGCTTAATGATTAATCAACCTACTCTTTGACAGATCATTGTCTACAAATGCTCTAAGTAAAGAAAGAGAGGTTAATACTTTAAATTACAATTTACAGGATAGAAAACTTTTAGTCTGATCCTCATACCCCTACAGTATGTAGGGTCTCAGGTTTTGAAATAATTACCTTGAAATTGCATTATAGAGAAATTTTCACTGTCTTCCTTGTATGTCTAAACACTATTGTCTCTTAGGTCTGCCCGTCCGTCCATCGCAGGCAGTTAACTTCGTAAACCAGCCGGGCGGCATTGTAGGGCTAAGCATCGAAAGCTGCAAGCCGGAGGACGCCGGAGTGTACTCCCTCACCGTCACCAACAAGTTAGGAGAGGTAACGGGTTTTGTTCATTAGCTATTACTATTCAACTTGACTTTGAACTATTAGTCTATTTTTTTTAACGAACGAGTACTAAAAATTTTGTACGCGTTTATGTTGGTCACATAATCAGCATAAGTGTTATTATTGGTGTTAAAAGCGTTGGCTCCGCCTCGACTAATTTTCCATCTCTCTCTGTCAATACCGGAAATGTAAAAGAGTTGTACTCAGTACTCGTTTGTTAAAAAAATAGACTATAGAAGTAGCGCTTTCTTACGATTTTGTCTCTGTGTATAATCATGTACTACGAAGTCGTCATCAAATAAAAAGTACACTGCACCTTATAAAGATACCTTTTGCCAGCGACTTATTTTTGTCTTTGCGTACATCTTTTACGCCAGATGCGCTACAAAGTCGATCTCAGATCCGGGGTTACGGAATAGTTGTAATAGCTACCGCGGTTCCGGAACATAAAGGGCAACCGAAGGAACAACACATGGATGTTAGTCAGTAAAAGTCTGACACTCCCTTCCGCCCCGCCTAGGGCGGGAGAAGTCATTAGATGACAGGTGGAAAGACAATAAGATAGGAAGACAAAGCTACTTTCACTTTTATAATACTTGCTTAGTCGAAGCATTTGCTAAGCAACGTATATTTTTAGGCTGTAAGGCCAATACGCAGTTGCAATTCTAAATAATTTACAGTCAAGTAGTAAAAATTGCTATATTTTTACCCGACTACGGCAAAGCCAAAGGAGGGTTATGTTTTTGACAGGCTATGTATGTATGTATGTATGTTTGTATGTATGTATGTATGTATGTATGTTCATCTGTTCCACCGTAGCTTCTAAACTACTTGTCAGAGCTAAGCAAATGAGGTATCGTTAGAAGCGTCCTGATTGCCCGCTGGTTATAGGCTATGTGACGTATTACTGTATTCAATGTAGCGCCCTCTGACGGATAATAAAGACATGAAAAATAAAAAAAAATACGATAAACCTACCGTGTTTGATATCATTTGAAAGGGCTTTACTAGTGCTTTTTAAATATATATAACACTTGTATGTCACTTGCCAGAAATGGTCAAAAAATTAAATAAAAGTCGTTGAAAATCTCTTAGAGAACTGTTTACAACGATAAATATTATGACAATACCTTGCCAATTTATTCATGCACTCATCATGTATGTAAGGGAAAACGAACATACCTTTAGTAGGTAAAAGACATAATTTTAATACCAAAAATAAAGATAAACTAGCTCAACCATATTTTAGACTGTCTAAAGTAAATACATCTTTCATGGGGTACTGTGTAAAATGTTACAACAAAATTCCTTGTTATTTATTGAAACCAACGAAAGGAAATTAAAAAAAAAACACATGTATAAGAATAAATAATGTCAACAAGCATCTTCCATTAATTTCGATGATTATGACCAAGATAAGATTAATTGGAAGCATGCTGGTTCTGCTTAATAGGTTAATCCTCAGTGTAGCTAGCTTCTGCCCGCTACTTCGTACGCGAATCCTGTTGCTTATGTCAGCGAAAACGGTGTCGTCAAAATTGAAAATCTGAAACGTCTAATGTCGAATTCTAAAGCTCGAGGGCGGAGAAACAACGGGATGTGCGAAACGAAACGAGACGTTCAAAATGTTTCATTTTTTAAAGTCAACTCAAGCGTGATTCTGTATCGGTAAACGCCTCCGATTCTCGAGACCAATACATGTCGCTCACGATCAGCGGTCAGTTGCGCATCACGTTTCGTTCTTACATCTAGAGACCTAGAAGCAGATGCGTAGATACACTGAGAACTGGGCTCTTGAAGTTCCACATCAGGTGTTCAAGATCTTAAATTTTTACACGTTACGGAGACTGCTCATCAGGCTTAATATCCCTTGCTAAGACGTAATTCTTGTATATGTTATAGTGTAGGCTTTAGTTATAGTGTAGCTGGGCTCTTGGAGTTCCACATCAGGTGTTCAAGATCTTATTTTGTTAAACTCTAATTACATACTTACAAACAACTCTCACACTTAACCATGTACAAATAATATTGTAATAACATTATGATAAAAGAGTAAGTTTGGAGTTTCTTGCCCATTTGGAATGGGTAACTAGATTAAATTTTCTTTATTTTTGACGTTCTAAAGTTATTGGTCTACTAGAAATTAAAAATTTTAGTTTGAGTTTGTACTGCTTAAAACAACTGGAACATCTTGCAGCTAAGCAACACTTGTGGAGAATGTTCGATTTCTGTAAACTAAGCCAAAATATGCGCCAAGCAAATGATAACACTTATGTAGATTCTGTTAAACAATGTCATCGTAGGGAAACTGATCTCAGAACTTGGATTTTGTCGCGATTAGCTGAAACACGGAGAACAGCCAAGCTCTGTTTTCATACTATTTGACAACGCATATATAATGCTGATAATGACGATATTTTCAGAATCGAGCCTTGTCTCACTGAATTCGATAGATTAGGGGTCTGGAAAAGATCAGCGTAAAATGCTTTCGCTGGTACTTTTTTTCAAACTGTACCGCCCATTAACTACAAAGTTGTTCTCTCGATAAAACAGTTAATGATTTCGGAAAGTCATGTTTGCTAAAGAACAGGCCTATGTCACTATCAGTGGAGTTAAATGTATAGAGGAATAAAAAATATTTCAAGATTCACATTAAATTCGGTTGTTTGCAGAATTAGACAGATTAAGAATAAGAAATCGTAATTTCTGACCAGTGGCACAGTATATTTAAACACCAAAACTGTTAAAATAAAATAAAGTTAAAAAACTAAAACCCGACTACAACAAAAAGTGATCTAAAAAGTACGAAACAAGAAAGTATTTCTTACAGAAATCAAGACATAGGTACAAAATGGTCAAGGTAAGCCGTGGTTGCATGCCATTATAATTCATATACACCGCACCCACGGCACATACAGGCATGCAACCACGGCTTACCTTGACCATTTTGTACCTATGTCTTGATTTCTGTAAGAAATACTTTCTTGTTTCGTACTTTTTAGATCACTTTTTGTTGTAGTCGGGTTTTAGTTTTTTAACTTTATTTTTTGTTACTTGGTAAGCTTTAATATTTTTTAACTTGTTCTTTTCCAGGTGGGTTCTAAAGCGAAGGTAGATGTAGCCCAGAAGGAGCGCAAGCCAGCCTTCATTGCTGAGCTTCAGCCCACCAAGGTCATCGAAGGATTCCCCGTCAAACTCGAAGTCAAGATCCTCGGACACCCACCACCTACACTCAAATGGTATGATCAATAAACTAAAATGTAACCGTTCATTTATCCTTGCATATAAAAATAAGTGTTTCCAGTCTACGTAAAAGATTTTAATGCAGTTATCATGAATAGAGAAAGTAATTCAAGAGTTAGGAGGTTAATTTAAATTTAAAAAATTAAGGTGTAAAAACTTTGTATTTACAGTTACACACAAAGTCTTGGGGTTATCTGGCCAGTAGTCCAGATAATGCATATAATTTTATTATCTAATGAGAATCTTTTATTTATTTAACCGGATTTTGACGGGTCTCTCTCTGACTTAAAAGCTTGAACTTCAACTATTTCACTCGTCTTGAAATGAAGCCTGGATCCGCCCTTGAAACAATTCCATGTAAACATACAACCCCCATCACAACACGACTACATTCATCTATTGTTATCTATTCCCTTCCAAAGTGCATTTTTAATACTAGATGGAAATAAGCAACCCGTCTTTTGACTATACTTACCATAACCCACTCTCCCATCCCCAGGACGCACAACGGCGTAGAGATAGTCCCGGACGGACAGCGTGTCCGGGTGGTGTCTCAGCCGGACGGCACGCACGCTCTACTCATAGACAAGGCCACGGCGGCCGACGCCGGACAGTATGGCGTCGCCGCCATTAACGACAAGGGAGAGACAGCCAGCAATGCTGAACTTACTGTTGCTAGTAAGTATTCTTTCGTCGTTTATAGTCTAATAGCACAGAACTACAATTGAAATGTATTGCAAATTTAAACTGTATTAATATCACTTTATGATTCATTCTTGACTGTGCGTCTGTAATAACGTTGTGTAACGTTTTGTTTCTTTTTAAGGAGGATTAATTCTGTCAATTTTTCAAATTACTTCTTGTATTTTGGCGCTCGTAAGAACCTAAGATACGTGAGAATTCTTATTGTACGCGTATAAGAAAGAATGTTAAGACAAAATTTATTTTGATACGCAATATTAACATGGGGTTTCCCAATTATAGGTCAGAATACAAAAATTGGCCCAGTGTTGCACTAGCACGATGGTTTCTTTACAATACAACATTAAACTCGAGCGAAAATCTTGAAAAACTGGTCACATTAAGAAGCATATTATTTCGTCCTTTAGGGTCTTCTAGGGTCTTTGAAAACACTCTTAAGACCACCTTGTCTGAGAGTAGCATATCCCATGAAAATAGTTAAATTTGACGACATGGTTAAAACAGATCCAACAATGTCGCCAAAAATTGACTATTGCTATTTCGCTGCATGATTCCAGTTCGTTAAAAATATATGTAGGGTCTTTAGTTAGTTCCGATCCTGGTGACTCTTGATACTGTTACGAGCTGGGGTTCGGGATAAATAAAACTTGCAGTTTTAACCGAAAAAAAAACACGATAACTTTATTTAAAATTCACAAACACTTTACTAGAATTCACTAACACAAACTAACACAACACTACACAAAACACACACTTTGTATCGCAGTCGTAGTTCCGCTTCGCGGCGATGTTCACTGTTTCGTTCCCAAAACTGAACTGAGTCCCGTGCCGACACGTCCGCTATTTATATCTCCGGTCACATTTTCTAGAAAGTTCGACAACCCGAGGTACCCAGGTGCATTCGAGAACATTCCAGTAACATCGCGAATGATCGACGATGATCTGGAAGTTTCTCGAATGACCCCTCGGAACTCCATCGAACGTTCTAGAACGTCGTGGAACTTTCCCGAATTTTCTAGTAAATGTGCCCGGAACAATCGACACTTACGTCACCTATACCTACCTACGTAACACTGCCCCCTCCTAAGACATGCTCGTCCCGAGCATCATTATTCCCGTAGTATCGTGCCAGCCGATCTACGTGAACAATTTTAGGCGCAGTTCTCGTACTCTTCCGTATCCGGTAGGTGACGTCATTGATTTTGGTCACAATCTGGTATGGTCCATCCCATTTTGCCTGTAGTTTAGGCGACTTCCCTTTGCTACGCACTGGGTTATGCAACCACACCAGTGAACCTTCATCAAATCCGCTATTGTTCATCTTCCGGTCATAGCGATTTTTCATCCTTTCAGACATCTGCTGGCCTGACTGTCTGACATGCTCGTATACGTCATTCATTTTGTTACGCAAGTCATTTGCATAATCTGTTATGCTGCTTGGTGAATCAGGTGGGATGCCAGTAATTAGATCAGCTGGTAACCTTAACTCTCTTCCAAAGTTTGCAAAGGCTGGTGTCACAGTTGTGCTTTCGTGAACAGCACTTCTGTAGGACAGAAGAAACGGCTGTATGTGCTTGTCCCAATCCCGTTGTCTGCTCGCTACAACTTTGGCCAGATATCTTTCCAGTGTTTGATTAAATCTTTCTACCATTCCATCAGATTGTGGATGGTATGACGTGGTTCTAGTTTTATGAGTACCCATTACACGACATGTTTCCTGGAAAACTTGAGATTCGAAATTTCTTCCTTGGTCGCTGTGGATTTCCAGGGGTACCCCGAACCGACAAAAGACTTCGTGGACTAATTTATCAGCTACTGTCGAAGCCTCTTGATTAGGAATGGCGAATACTTCCGGCCATTTCGTGAAATAGTCCATAACAACCAAGAAGTACTTGTTTCCGCTTTCACTTTCAGGGAATGGGCCAGCGACGTCTAGTGCTATTCGTTCCCAGGGGGCTCCTACATTGTACACTTTCAGTGCTCCTCTGCTGCGTGTTTGAGGTCCTTTTACTGCCGCACAACTGGTACATTTGCGACACCAATCTTCAACATCCTCTCGACAATGGATCCAATAAAACCGTTCTCGGATCTTCAACAGAGTCCTTTTTACCCCCATGTGACCTCCGGAACTTCCATCGTGGTAGAGCCGAAGAATTTCTGGTACCTTCGATTTCGGCACGACCATTTGCAGATGGCACTTGTCTCCACGAGCATTTTCCCATTTACGGCACAAGACACCATCTTGGAGTACCAAGCTCTCCCACTGTGCCCAATAGCTCTTTGTGGTTGTACTCATTGCTGCAACATCGCACCACTTCGGTTTAGCAGCATTGGCTTTAATCCATTCGAGGATTGGTTTAATGTCCGAGTCACTTTGCTGAGCATGTTGTAGAGTTTCCTTCCACTCATCACTAAGGTTTGTTCTTAGCATTCTGACAGGAACTGCTTCCTTAGCTTCTTGCCTGACACAATGCTTGCAATCTTCAGGACAAGGCCTTCGTGATAAAGCGTCTGCATTACCATGAGACTTTCCGCTACGATGTTCAATTGAGAAGTGAAACTCTTGCAGCAATTCAATCCATCTTGCTACTTGCCCTTCCGGATTCTTGAACTGCAGCAACCACTTCAACGCAGCATGGTCAGTTCGAAGGTGGAATTTGCGTCCCAGTAGATACTTGCTGAAGTGCTGCAAAGTCTTCACAACGGCGAGGAGTTCGCGTCTCGTGACACAATAGTTCCTTTCTGGTTTCGATAACGACTTGCTGAAGTAAGCTATGACAACTTCATGATCTCCTTTACGCTGAGATAACACACCTCCAATTCCAGTATTACTCGCATCCGTGTCAATTATGAATTCATTTTCTGCATCAGGATAGCCCAAAATCGGAGTATTACACAATCGTTTCTTTAACTCCTCAAAAGCCATGTCACAGCTATCATCCCAACAAAAAGGTCTCTTCTCCTCGGTAAGTTTATGTAATGGTTTGGCGATGTCTGCAAAATTCTTGACAAACCTTCGATAGTACGAGCACAAACCCAAAAATGCTCTGACCTGCGTCTTATCCTTTGGAATAGGCCAATCCTTGACAGCGACGATTTTCTCTGGATCCGTTTGCACTCCTTCTTTAGACACAACGTGCCCCAGAAAACTAACCTGCTGTCTAAAGAAGGTGCACTTCTTTGGACTTAACTTAAGATTAGCTCCTCGGATTTTAGACAGCACTCGTTCCAGATTTTGAAGGTGGTCTTCAAATGTGCGGCCCACAATGATGATGTCATCTAAATAGACTAAACAGGCGTCTCCAATTAAACCAGTGAGTACCTGCTCCATTAACCTTTCAAAAGTTGCAGGAGCGTTGCACAATCCGAATGGCATAACATTAAATTGCCAAAGTCCTTTTCCCGTAGAGAATGCGGTTTTCTCCTTATCTTTAGGGTCAATTTCCACTTGCCAGTAGCCACTTTTTAGGTCCAACGTGCTAAACCACTTCATTCCTGAAAGCGTGTCAAGAGTGTCGTCGATCCTGGGTAATGGATAGCTGTCTTTCTTTGTAATGTCATTCAGCCGACGATAATCCACACAAAACCGCATGCTACCGTCCTTCTTTTTCACCAGGACCACAGGAGAACACCAGGGACTAGATGAAGGCTCTATAACTCCATCATTTACCATCCCTTCAATCATGGCGTCCACTTCCTTTTCTCTTGCCACTGGTAACCTTCTAGGTCTCTGACGAATAGGTAATTCATTTCCCGTGTTGATCCTGTGCTGAACTAATCCAGTCTTCCCTATGTCCGCGTCATGTGCAGAGAAAATATCGGCGTATTGAAGTAACATCTTTTTAGCCTTATCCATTTCTCTCGCAGATAAATCTGTGCGACAATCTTCCAGAAGATTCGAGATGTGAGAACTTGCATCTTGAGCAACGTTTCGAGAAGGCGGATGTTGGCAATTACGCATCCATGCTACTTCCTCACAGGTACCCATCAACGTACCCTTCTGGATAACTTGTGCTTGTTCACTTGGATTCAGGATGCGTACAGTTGCAACATCAACTGCTCGTACTAAGCACCGCGCCATCTTCCATGGGAGGTTCTCGTCCAATCTTTCAACGAGAATGCATCTATTTTTCGGTCCAGTATTGCGTGGAAGGCTAACTGGAACTATCGATTCCGACCTGGGAGGAAGAACAGTCTTCTTCAAGCAGTGCACTTTCCCTAATGGTGCACCTTCCATGAAGACTTCTTCCGAACCACACTTCAGGACTCCCTGATTCACGTCGATCTTACAACAGTGCTGTCGCATGAAGTCTAATCCTAGGATGCACTCGTCTTCTATATCAGCCACGATGACTTTATGCCAATAAATTGTGCTACCCAGCTTCAACTTCACCTCTTTCTCGCCTCGGACGGGTATATGCTGACCGGTAGCTGTTACTAAATTTATGTGGTCATACTTGCTGAAGAAGTCCCCAAGAAGACGATTTACTCGGGAACTGACGACCGTGCGAGAAGCTCCAGTGTCCAATGTCAGCTTACATGGTCTTCCATTCACTTCACCTTTGATGATTAGGCTGTTCCCATCATGGGCTTGTGAGATCGATATCCTTGGGGCTCCTTGACCACCAGCCAGCACCCGCCCCGCAGTTCTGGCTTTTACTCGTTTCCCTGCTGCTGAGCGGTGGCAGCAGGCGCACTTCTTTCCCGGGTGTGATCTTCGCTGGAATCTCTTCGCTTAGGGCAACTCGTTCGAATATGACCTTTCTCCCCACAATTGTAGCATGTGGGACTGTACTTTGAACGGTCACGCGAAGATGCCGCAACCTCCCTGATGCGATGGGCACGGTGGTCTTGCCTCACTGCCTCCACTTCCAGTGCATTGGCCAAGGCTGCCTTCAAAGTCTCATGGTGCCCAAGCCTCACGGCAGCTCTGACTTCAAAGTCCCGTATGCCATCGACGAACGCTTGAACCAAATTACCGTCGATGAGCGTAGGCGCTGACTGATACGCTTTTCGTACCAGTTTTTCCACTTCAAGAGCCCACTGCTGCAGGTTTTCACCGCTGCGCTGCACGCGATCCTTCAACTGGGCGCGAAAGACGTGCTCCAGGTGAGCGTCCCCGTATCGAGACTCTAGGGCTTCAATCAACTGCTCGTAAGTCGCATTGTTGCCAAGAGTCTCTAATACCGTCAAAGCCTGGTCACGAAGACCCAAGGTGAGTGCGGTCATTGCCTGCGCATCTGTCCACCCATTCGCTTTCTTAACAGCTTCAAATTGGAGCTTGTACGCGGACCAGGAAGATGTTCCGTCGAAGGGTGGCGCTTTAAATCCACGCACTGAAGGTACCGCAACCACAGAAGCCACAGACCCATCTCCAGATTTCAGACATCCAAATGCTTTCTGGAGATCGGCGATCTTAATTTCGGCCCCAGATATACGGCTCTCAGCACCGAAGACACGGTTTTCGGCCTCGGAGATACGGTTCTCGTGAAGTTCGATCTGTTCTCTTACCGCTCCAATATCTTTGCCGAATGTTGCGTGTAAGTCCTTGATGAGGAGGATCTGTTCCTCCTGTCGACGGCTCTGTTCTTCCTGTCGCCGAGCCTGCTCTTCCTTGTCGCGCTGCAGCTGTTCTTCTAAACGACGGGCCTGTTCTTCTTGACGGCGGGCCTGTTCTTCTTGACGGCGGGCCTGTTCTTCTTGACGACGGGCCTGTTCTTCTTTGTCACGCTGAAGCTGTTCCTCCAAGCGGCGGGCCTGATCTTCTTGACGGCGGGCCTGTTCTTGCATCATTGCCATCAGGGCAGACAGATCAATTGTCACCGGTGCTGCAGAAACACCAGATCCTGATACCTGAGCTGACGCTAGCTCCGTCGTCGGCTGGCTACCACCCGGTACGTGCTCCGAGGTTGGGTCAAATCGCCTCTGGTCCACCTCCTGCTGACGTTGTTGGCTCCTCGTACGGATTCCTTCCGTGTCGTCCTTCGGTAACACAGGCATGATTTATCCCTCACTTCTGACACCAATTTGTTACGAGCTGGGGTTCGGGATAAATAAAACTTGCAGTTTTAACCGAAAAAAAAAACACGATAACTTTATTTAAAATTCACAAACACTTTACTAGAATTCACTAACACAAACTAACACAACACTACACAAAACACACACTTTGTATCGCAGTCGTAGTTCCGCTTCGCGGCGATGTTCACTGTTTCGTTCCCAAAACTGAACTGAGTCCCGTGCCGACACGTCCGCTATTTATATCTCCGGTCACATTTTCTAGAAAGTTCGACAACCCGAGGTACCCAGGTGCATTCGAGAACATTCCAGTAACATCGCGAATGATCGACGATGATCTGGAAGTTTCTCGAATGACCCCTCGGAACTCCATCGAACGTTCTAGAACGTCGTGGAACTTTCCCGAATTTTCTAGTAAATGTGCCCGGAACAATCGACACTTACGTCACCTATACCTACCTACGTAACAATACAATAAAATTGTGAAGTGTTCTCTTTAAATTCTCCAATTAACATAACCCACGTACCCCAGGCCGCACAGACGACTCGTCCCCACAAGAGCGTCCGCGCCTCATCCACGGCCTGCGCGACGTCACGGCGGAGGAGGGCCAGCCCCTCGCCCTCTCCGCGCCCTTCGTGGGCAACCCCGTGCCGGAGGTCACGTGGAGCAAGGACGGACTGCCCGTGCAGCCCAGCGAGAAGATCAGGCTCACTTGTGATGGGAAGAGGGTTAGTATGAAGTTTGGTGATATGATTTTATTTGTTAAATCTATACTAATGCCCTTACTGTGTAAAGTTATGTCATGAATAAAGCCTGTGTAACCGTACAATTTTTGACGTATAAACCTGTCATAACTTTAATAGATTAATTAGAAAGACGCTAATATTATAAAGAGGTAAACTTTGTTTGTTTGATTGTAATGAATAGGCTCAAAAACTACTGGACCGATTTTAAAAATTAATTCACCATTCGAAAGCTACATTGTCCACGAGTAACATAGGCTATATAATATCACGCTATGTCCCACGGGAGCGAAACAGTAACCAAAAACCTAAATTTTCGTGGGTGAAACCGCAAGGAACAGCTAGTGGTAGATATAATTAAGAGAAAGGTGTTTAATGTTATTGGGGACATTAGAAAAGGCTTAATGGAAATCATAGGTATGGGATAGGCAAAAAATTTAAATGAAACTTGTATCAATATGATGAGATCAAACATTTCATTGCTGTAAATTCGAAACAATTTAATACTTTTGGTTCTATTATAGGTCAAGCAGTTGTCGATATTTCTAAAACTCTCAAAAACCACTTGTCTTATTTTGCGTTTTAGGTACACCCCTTTCCTCTTCGCTATCATAATATATGTTTTTATTTTTCTTTATCATAGAAAATTAATTATTAAATTTGTCTTCCATATAAGAAATTCTTTACATAAAGAAGGTAATTTACATCTTATGAGCCTATCGTAATCCCTAGAAAAGGTAGACCACTTTAAGGACCAATGAGGTATTAAAAAAATCATGACATTTTTTTTTGCAGTTAATCATCATTACCTCATCTGAAACCACTTTATCAGTTCATATCTCTATTAATCTTTCTACATCCACTACCCAGGTGGGTCTGGAGATCAACCCAGTGGAACTGCCGGACGCGGGCGTGTACTCCATCAAGCTGGTGAACCCTCTGGGCGAGGACTCCTCGGAGGGCACCGTCAACGTACGCAAGGTCTACTCAGCTCCTACCTTCTCGCAGAAGTTCACTGATCTGCAGCAGGTGAGAAAATAGACTAGCTATTTATTTTTATTGATGTTTTTGTGGTAACCCTGTTTTATTCTCTAGGTGCTAGATGCTACAGAATTTTAGAGGCATGAGAAACAATGTAAATATTTTCTCATCCTCCATTGAAATCTGCTTTCTACTGCTTCTGCAACGGTTTTAAATTTGCTATTGGCGCATCAACTAGCCTTTACTGTCCCACTGCTGGGCAAATGCCTTCCTCCATTCCTTATACTATCACGACTTTGCGCTACGTCTTGCCAATCGTCAAAGAAGCCGACCAAGTCGTCTCACCATCACTTTCTTGGTCTGCCACGTCTCCGTCTAGCCATTTCAGCACCTTTGGTTGGAATAAATAAACTCCCTACAAAAAATTCACGTCGGTTAAAATCTAGTTGTGTGACATAAGAACATACACGAAGCAATAGAATCCCGTTCCCCTTTACATACGCAATTCTACAACTAGAAACTCAAACCAAAAACCCTCTCAAATTCCAGCTACCAACCTTCGACGCCAAATTCCCAGCCCGGGTATTCGGCATCCCGTTCCCGGACATCACGTGGTACAAAGATGGCGCCCCGTTACGTCACAGCGACAAGTACAACATCAAGCGCGACGGCGACGCGTGTTGCTTGTATGTGCGCGACCTTACGAGCGCAGACGCGGGGCGATACAAGTGTGTGGCGAGGAACAGGGAGGGAGAAGCTAGTTGTGAAGCTAACCTGGAGGTTGTGGATAAGATGTGAGTATGGTGTAGTCGTCTTAAACGGACTGAGTTTTTACTGGATGAGGAGTACAAAATCAGAATCCAGTCCAGATTGCTAGATAGGCACTTGTATTGTTTTCTTCTTTAAGGACTGCCCTCTGGGAGATTTGGTATCCGCACTTGATAATAGGACCATTGTAGGTGAGAGCGATAGGCACTTGTCACGATAACACCCACGAAAAGGTGGGTTTTTTGAACCTTGGCGCAATATTTGTGTATTAGAAGCCATTGATTGCCTACAGATTTTCAGGTAAGGGTAGTTATCTCTTTCATATGAGGGGAAGCGGCCAATAGTTGTTGGACAAGCTTTTACTTGGGGGCTACATATTTGAAATCCAGTCAAATACAGTCCGCAATTCGATCATAAAATTATCAATGAATGATTTACCCTTCCTTTAGCCGAGGGGGTGGTAGGCATGACCCTGAAGAATCGCAATTCACAGTAAAAACAGCTATTATAATGATACTAATCATTCATTTTTCTCCCAGCGCCCGCAAACAGAAGGTGGAACCCCCAGAGTTCCTGAAGAAGATCGGCGACATCGAGGTGTTCCGCGGCATGAGCGCCAAGTTCACCGCCTGCGCCACCGGCACGCCCGAGCCCGACGTCGAGTGGTACGTAGTGAGACACTAACTATATATTGTTAATGAAGAAGATAACGACATCGAGGTGTTCCGCGGCATGAGCGCCAAGTTCACCGCCTGCGCCACCGGCACGCCCGAGCCCGACGTCGAGTGGTACGTAGTGAGACACTAACTATATATTGTTAATGAAGAAGATAACGACATCGAGGTGTTCCGCGGCATGAGCGCCAAGTTCACCGCCTGCGCCACCGGCACGCCCGAGCCCGACGTCGAGTGGTACGTAGTGAGACACTAACTATATATTGTTAATGAAGAAGATAACGACATCGAGGTGTTCCGCGGCATGAGCGCCAAGTTCACCGCCTGCGCCACCGGCACGCCCGAGCCCGACGTCGAGTGGTACGTAGTGAGACACTAACTATATATTGTTAATGAAGAAGATAACGACATCGAGGTGTTCCGCGGCATGAGCGCCAAGTTCACCGCCTGCGCCACCGGCACGCCCGAGCCCGACGTCGAGTGGTACGTAGTGAGACACTAACTATATATTGTTAATGAAGAAGATAACGACATCGAGGTGTTCCGCGGCATGAGCGCCAAGTTCACCGCCTGCGCCACCGGCACGCCCGAGCCCGACGTCGAGTGGTACGTAGTGAGACACTAACTATATATTGTTAATGAAGAAGATAACGACATCGAGGTGTTCCGCGGCATGAGCGCCAAGTTCACCGCCTGCGCCACCGGCACGCCCGAGCCCGACGTCGAGTGGTACGTAGTGAGACACTAACTATATATTGTTAATGAAGAAGATAACGACATCGAGGTGTTCCGCGGCATGAGCGCCAAGTTCACCGCCTGCGCCACCGGCACGCCCGAGCCCGACGTCGAGTGGTACGTAGTGAGACACTAACTATATATTGTTAATGAAGAAGATAACGACATCGAGGTGTTCCGCGGCATGAGCGCCAAGTTCACCGCCTGCGCCACCGGCACGCCCGAGCCCGACGTCGAGTGGTACGTAGTGAGACACTAACTATATATTGTTAATGAAGAAGATAACGACATCGAGGTGTTCCGCGGCATGAGCGCCAAGTTCACCGCCTGCGCCACCGGCACGCCCGAGCCCGACGTCGAGTGGTAAGAAGAAAGAAAGAAAACACATTTATTCTGGACACACACAGACACACAATTTAAAACAATACAATAAACAAACAAAGCTTACAAAATAAAGCCTGTGCGAGGCCAGAAAAGGCACCTACCTCAGCATAAAGCTGCGTCAAAGAGACGCAGCGCTGGTATTCTGGCAGGGCCTACAGTGTCGTCACGGGCAGCCACGCAAGGTATATAGAATATAATAAAATAGAAATAATAAATAAATTAACAGAAATTAAAAAAGAATAAGATATGTAAAATATAAATGAATAATAACAAAATAAAATAGATATGTATATTGCCACACTCAACCGAGTAGCCAAAAGCCCGGTATTCAAGACATACAAGAGCTGTGCGTGTCTATGGTCTACCAAGATGGCACAACACAACAATAATTAACAATATGGCGATGGCTTGGCGTATGCGCACTCAACTATGTAAACAAATACATAAAATAAATGCATAATATTATTACAAACAGTATAATAAAATATTGTGTGTTGTTGAACTAGATAATAAAAATAACTGTTAATAATGATGTGATATATAGTGATATGAAAATGTGAAAAGATAAAACGCTTGCAAATCCTAAGCAGGAAGTTTATTTAAGCGGACGTAATTGGGACCTGACCGCCACTATGAACAGCGTGCATACCTCGAGTAAGTATCAATAAGTACCAAGGTACCGAAAAAAGTACAAGTGGGTACCAACCTAGTTGTTTTCTTGCTGTGAGTGCAATAGAAACTTTTTGTACCCTTTTCTAAACCCTCCAATTGTCCCAGCAGCACGGAGCGGCGGCGGCAGGTTGTTCCAGATCTTGCTCGCTGAGTACTTGATGCAACATCGATACTTGGTACGTAGTGAGACACTAACTATATATTGTTAATGAAGAAGATAACGACATCGAGGTGTTCCGCGGCATGAGCGCCAAGTTCACCGCCTGCGCCACCGGCACGCCCGAGCCCGACGTCGAGTGGTACGTAGTGAGACACTAACTATATATTGTTAATGAAGAAGATAACGACATCGAGGTGTTCCGCGGCATGAGCGCCAAGTTCACCGCCTGCGCCACCGGCACGCCCGAGCCCGACGTCGAGTGGTACGTAGTGAGACACTAACTATATATTGTTAATGAAGAAGATAACGACATCGAGGTGTTCCGCGGCATGAGCGCCAAGTTCACCGCCTGCGCCACCGGCACGCCCGAGCCCGACGTCGAGTGGTACGTAGTGAGACACTAACTATATATTGTTAATGAAGAAGATAACGACATCGAGGTGTTCCGCGGCATGAGCGCCAAGTTCACCGCCTGCGCCACCGGCACGCCCGAGCCCGACGTCGAGTGGTACGTAGTGAGACACTAACTATATATTGTTAATGAAGAAGATAACGACATCGAGGTGTTCCGCGGCATGAGCGCCAAGTTCACCGCCTGCGCCACCGGCACGCCCGAGCCCGACGTCGAGTGGTACGTAGTGAGACACTAACTATATATTGTTAATGAAGAAGATAACGACATCGAGGTGTTCCGCGGCATGAGCGCCAAGTTCACCGCCTGCGCCACCGGCACGCCCGAGCCCGACGTCGAGTGGTACGTAGTGAGACACTAACTATATATTGTTAATGAAGAAGATAACGACATCGAGGTGTTCCGCGGCATGAGCGCCAAGTTCACCGCCTGCGCCACCGGCACGCCCGAGCCCGACGTCGAGTGGTACGTAGTGAGACACTAACTATATATTGTTAATGAAGAAGATAACGACATCGAGGTGTTCCGCGGCATGAGCGCCAAGTTCACCGCCTGCGCCACCGGCACGCCCGAGCCCGACGTCGAGTGGTACGTAGTGAGACACTAACTATATATTGTTAATGAAGAAGATAACGACATCGAGGTGTTCCGCGGCATGAGCGCCAAGTTCACCGCCTGCGCCACCGGCACGCCCGAGCCCGACGTCGAGTGGTACGTAGTGAGACACTAACTATATATTGTTAATGAAGAAGATAACGACATCGAGGTGTTCCGCGGCATGAGCGCCAAGTTCACCGCCTGCGCCACCGGCACGCCCGAGCCCGACGTCGAGTGGTACGTAGTGAGACACTAACTATATATTGTTAATGAAGAAGATAACGACATCGAGGTGTTCCGCGGCATGAGCGCCAAGTTCACCGCCTGCGCCACCTGGAAATATTGCCGGCAATGTATTGCACCAACACAATTACAGTGAAATATTGACCGCTTAGAAGCACCTTTACAATCGCAATGTTTACAACTAAATTAAATTCTGTATAAAACAAAAAAAAACTGCCTGCGCGGTCGTAACAAACGCCTTACTTCAGAGGGGCAAGCTTAAGTGACGCGAACTGAGAGAAGTGCCAGTGTTTTCCCAACAGTCGGACATCATTTTTCATTTTTTTTCCTTATGAATAATGTATTTGGTGTAAGTTTTGAAATAATATAAACTTTTGACGAAATCCAAAAAACAAATAAGTATGTTAAACAAATTGTTTTTTTTTTTACAGGTTCCGCAACAACGAGAGACTGTTTCCATGTGAAAGGATTCGCATGGACAAGGAGACCACTGGTCTTCTACGTCTTACCATCAGCGGAGTAGACCCTACTGATGTGGGCACCTACCGCTGCAGGATATACAACCCGCACGGAGAAGACTCGTGCAGCGCGCAGCTGACTTATGATAGTGAGTAACTGTGCATGAGTAGACCATGGTCTACTGCGACGTAGGCACCTACCGCTGCAGGATAATTATACTGAGCAGACAGTGGTCTACTAACAACAACTGAGTAGACCTTTATTTACTGACATCAAAGACCGTGGTCTACCGCGATTTACTGACATCGGCTTATTAAATAAATTGTCTACTGACGTTGGCTACGTAGACTACAATCTACTAACTTGGCCCGAGAAGACCACGATCTACTAAGCTAACTTTACAAAGACTTTACAAAGTAGACGGTCTACTCAAATAATGGGATTAGACCTTACATGCAATAGAAGAATATGATTCTAAAATGACTATCTTTTCCCCAGCTCTAGAACCTCATACCAGCAAGCGTCCAATCGGCGACCAGTACTCCGACTTCGACAAGATGAAGAAGACCGGTATCCCCATGCCGCTGGCAGACCGGCCCATCATCAGGAGCATGGCTGACAGGCACCTCACCCTGGGCTGGAAGCCTTCCATCCCGCATGGACCTCGGTTCCCTGTCACCTACCAGGTAAGATCTGATGATTATGATGACAATGATGATGATGACAATAATGATGATGATGACAATGATGATGACAATGATGATGATGATGACAATGATGATGATAACAATGATAATGATAACAATGATGATAATGATGACAATAATGATGACAATGATGATGATGATGATGACAATCAATGATGATGATGATGACAATAATGATGATGATGACAATGATGATGATGATGATGATGACAATCAATGATGATGATGATGACAATAATGATGATGATGACAATGATGATGATGACAATGATGATGATGACAATAATTGTGATGATGACAATAATTGTGATGATGACAATGATGATTGATGATGATGACAATGATGATGATGATGACAATCAATGATGATGATGATGGCAATGATGATGATGATAACAATAATGATGATGATGACAATGATGTTGATGATGACGACAATGATGATGACAAATGATGATGATGACAATAATGATGATGATCGAATGATGACGATGATGACTATGTTGAAGACAATAATGACGACAATGATAACGACGATGATGATGACGTACATTCCGAATTTGGGTTTATTCTATATTTACTAGAAACCTGTTAAACTTTCACAAGCCTTCAAAAGTGTCCCCATACAGAAAAATATCCATAATTTTTTAATACCAATACCCTTTACTCCCTTAGGTAGAGATGTGCGAAGTCCCGGACGGTGACTGGTTCACAGCCCGCACGGGGCTCCGCTCGTGCGTGTGCGACATCCGCAACCTCGAGCCCTTCCGCGACTACAAGTTCCGCATCCGCGTCGAGAACAAATATGGCGTCAGCGATCCCTCGCCGTTTGCTATTACACACAGGTACTAAAATAAATTATTAATAGAATTATTATATAATAAATACAGAATAGAAATAAATAAATAATAGGAATAAAAAATGTAAAATAGAAATTTTCTAATGATGGACCAGTAAACTAGTTGATCCGTTACAACTCACGAAGTATCCTTATTTTTAACCAGATCAAAAGGGGGAGGTAATGATTGTTTTTTTTGACGTGACAACGTCTTATAAATTGGTTTGCCGGGTGACACTTCAAGAAACTGCGTTACGCTCCGCTCACGTTATGCGCTCACAATGAGAGCGAATGAGAGGCACGCGTCCCTTCCACTCGGGCATGGTTAGCCCGCCTAAGAGCGAGAGAGACAGACATAAAAAGTGAAAGGCACGCGTTTTCATCCTTCTTCCTACTATACGAATGAATATTCACATTAAAATTATTTTACCACTCAAAGTCGTTGTCACGTAAAACTTTCGCCCGTATACCGACTTTACAGGCAACCAATTTTTTTGGGAAAGTTTAGCCCTGAACCATACATTTTAAAAAATAAAGCAGAATTTTAGAAAATGACCGTTTTACAAAAAATAATGTTTTTGATACCAATCGATCCTGTTACTAACACTGATAAAGAAGCTCTATGAAACCAATCCGGGTTTGGAGTACAAAACAATAATTTCATTATGGTTGTGTGAATATTTTACGTATAAATATGTATAATAATTTAACAATGTATGATTAATTATGATTATGTTTAATAAATTCATTATGACATAACTATCATAAATTGTAAAAAAATCCTTCGAGTACGAATACAGATAGAATAATTCAGTATGTTCCGGCATTTTTTCTCAGAGGACAGTTAATGACGAATCCTGCTAAATTCCAAAAAAATGGTATGACAGTGTTTTTAGTATCCTACATGAACAATTTAATTTCAGGTCCAAACTAGAACCGGACCCGCCTAAGTTCATCCCCTACCTAGAACCGGGTATCGACTTCAGACCGGAAACTTCCCCCTACTTCCCGAAAGACTTCGATATTGAGCGTCCCCCGCACGACGGATATGCTCAGGCACCGAAATTCCTCCGCCAAGAGTATGACTCCCAGTATGGGGTCAAGGGCCATAACGTAAACCTATTCTGGTTTGTGTACGGGTACCCGAAGCCGAAGATGACGTACTTCTTCAATGATGAGCCCATTGAGATCGGCGGGCGGTATGATTGGAGTTATACCAGGAATGGACAGGCTACGCTGTTTATTAATAAGTAAGTGTTTTTTTAATCTTTATCTAAAAAATATTTGTCTGAGAACTTTAGCGAAAAGTGATCAAGATATACCTCTGAGTTTAAAGGCCTAATGTTGTGTCTTTTTCGAAATTTAAGCCCAGAAGGAATGTTATTCGAATAAGTAGTTAAATAAAATTTATTACCGATGATATTATTCGTGACTTTTTATTATTATTCCTTAAGTGCTATATTTTATGAGGACACAAGATTGCGCAACCCGAGTCGCACCACTAACAAAATGTGTACAGTATACGATTTGCTGGGCACCAAGTGAGATTCCCTCACTTGCAATACTTGAAACGTGCCATCCTACTTTGAAGTCTAATTGTATGTGTGCGTTAGTGTGCCGTTTTTGAAGTTAGAAGGTCGAAAAAGTAATCTATTTACTTACACCTTTTTAGTTCTAATATCATTGCTCCATATATTCCGCGCGATCAAATTGCGCAGCCTGATGTCTTAATGAAATAATGGCTTTGAGGGCATTGATTTGCGACTAAATTCATGGTTGGGGACTTAATTCTCTATATAAAAAAATGTATGCAATTTTTCACTTTATAAATCTCTTTAAAACCTATAAGCCAAACAATCAATCCACCTCCAGGATGCTAGAACGCGACGCGGGCTGGTACGAAGCCGTAGCCACGAACGAGCACGGGCAGGCTCGCCAGCGCGTACGTTTGGAGGTGGCGGAGTACCCCACCTTCGTGCGCCGCCCTGAGGAGGTGGTGGTGCTGCAGCGGAAGACCGCTAGGATGGAGGCCCGCGTCACCGGCGTGCCGTATCCTGACATCAAGTGGTACAAGGACTGGCAGCCGCTGGCGCCTAGTAGCAGGATTAAGGTGAGGATGATAAAGTGTGGAATGATAGTAGGTAGACTCTTTTTGGGCATTTTTTTGTGTCATTTGAAGCTAAAACTCACCTGAATATTAAGTTTCATGCCAATTCGTCTTCATTTTTTTGTTGGGTGACTAGATCCCATTTTTATTTTTACTTTTTTTTAGTAACGTTCTAAAGTCTTTTGATATAGCTTAACGGGAATTTTAGTAATAAGTTAAAGCTCGTGCAAACTTCAATAAGAAAATCAAACATTGGAGAATGAAAATTATACAGTTCTCCTTTTGGAATTCTCATACCGTTGTCTAAATAATTTAGTTAACAGAAAGAAAATAGCAAAGTTACTATCTATATATCGTTAATATTTATACGAAATTACGTTTGCCATCCTCCACCTTCAGAATTAGTCCAAAAAGTAAAACTTCTCATCTCCCCACAGATCCAGTTCATCGAGCCGGACACATGCCAGCTGGTGGTGCAGGACGCGATCCTGAAGGACGAGGGGCTGTACTCCATCTCCGCCAGGAACGTGGCCGGCAGCGTCAGCACCTCCGCCATGCTGCACGTCGAGGAGAGCGAGCACGAATACTCCGACAGGTAATAGGGATGACGACAACATAAAAAAAATGGTATTCTGTTTAGTCCGTCTGATAGATCGTCCGAAAATACGGGACACGTATTATTTGCTTCATAAAATTAATAAAAAAATACAAAGATAAAGAGCAACAATGTTCAGGAGTAGGAGCTTTTGACGTCAACGTCCTGTACGCACTGTACCTTTGTCATTCTTCGTTTACGAGAAAAAAGAAAAAAATACGTGTCCAAAATTTTTTGATAACCTATCTGACGGACTAATTACTTTTTTTTTTGTCGTCTCGCCTATGAAATGTATAGTATATGTTGAAAATTAATATTAAAAGTCGTGGCCAGACTTTATTGATCATTTCGTTAAACTAAACTAACCACTTAGGCAGGCCGCATCGAGGCATACACTTATATCTCAACAATAGGCGAGATGACAAAAAATAATAATTATTATATTTTGTTTAACGTCTTACGTTTCTCGGGTCCCTGGGGTCTCGGACCTTTGGAAGGCGTACGAGGGGCCGAAGCCAATTTGCAAAAGCCCCTTAAGAATTTTATGAGAAGTGAGACACCTAAGGATGACCCCCGGTTTTTGAAAATCTATCTAATGGAATAAATCTTTTTTGTCGTCTCGCCTATTTCCAAGCAGAAGCACCAACGACCCACTTTAAACATACCCATTTCTCAATACTTTGTTATATCACAGAAGCAAAACGATTGATGTAACCAATATTGTAAAACTTTATAATTGAAAAGAGTATCCATGGAGTTTCTTGCTTGTTCTTCTGCATAGGATCTTCGTTTTGGACGCTTTGACAATTCATAAGTACCTGTACATTGTCTAAGGTCTAAGTGAAATAAATGCTTTGAATTTTAAATTTTGTCACACAGAATCCGCGAGCACCCGCCACGTATAAAGCCGAGCACGAAGCCGTTCGGCGACTTCTACGACATCGGCGACGAGCTCGGCCGCGGAGTGCAGGGCGTCGTCTACCACGCAGCTGAGAGACTTAATGGTAAGACTTCAAGCTATTTAAGTGTTTATTGCATTGGGTATAGAGCAGAATTTTCCGAACAGGAAGCCTGGAAATCGCTTTTTCCCTTTGAGCAAGCGTAGTGATCAATGCTCGTGCCTTCGTGGTGAAAATAAGGTGGAACACAGTAAACCGCGTTTATGTTTTTGCGTTTTAGCCGCGCTTTGCTCCACTCGACCGATGCGGCGTCCTTCGTATTTCATCAACCCTTAAGCCAAACTTCCTTCACAGGTCGCAACTACGCCGCAAAAATAATGCACGGCCACTCCGAGCTGAAACCGTTCATGAAGAATGAGCTCGACATCCTGAACTTACTGAACGACCGCCACCTCATCCGCCTGCACGACGCTTACGAGCACGAACACACGCTCGCGCTCGTGCTCGAGCTCGCGGGAGGGGGGGAGCTGGTGAAGGACCGGCTGCTGAGGGGACAGGCCTACACCGAGCGGGACATCGCCGGGTACATCCGACAGCTGCTGAGAGGCATAAAGTATATGCACGATAATAGTGTCGCGCATTTGGGGTTGACGGTGAGTTTTTGGTTTGATGTCGGAGAAGAGTATACCGTTAGGTTTTCATTTTTAGGGTTTTGTAATAGGGATAAAATGGCATTCTGTTTAGACCGGCCAAATACGGGATACGTATTTTTTGCTTGATAAAATTAATAAATAAATACAAAAATAAAGAGCAACAAAGTTTCGGCGGCTTTTAACGTCACAGTTCAGCTAAAATTGTACCTAATCGTGACTGTATCGCCGTCATTTTTCGTTTACGAGAAAAAGAAATAACCGTAAAATTCAAGTCACAAAAAAAACCGGATTGGGAACTTTGAGCGAGTATGACTCGCAGTTGGCTGGAACTTTTTCTCTTCCTGTACCTTTTCTGGCGGGTTTGCCTTTTTGCCCTAAGTCCTTCTTTTAGTAGGTAGTTTCAATGGAAGTTTTTAAGATTATGTGAGCCAACCTTAAATAACTGTTCCTTCCCCAGATCGGCGAACTCCTCCTCTCCCACGCCGGTAGCGACGAGCTAAAGATCTGCGACTTCGGCCTCTCCCGCCGCATCCAGTTCAGCAAATACGCCTCCTTGGACTACGGCATGCCCGAATTCGTGGCGCCCGAGGTGGCCAGCGGGGAGGGGGTGTCCTTCGCAGCCGACATGTGGAGCATCGGCATCATAACCTACATCCTTCTTTCCGGACATTCCCCCTTCCGAGGAGTCAACGACCGGGAGACGTTGACCAGGATCCGTGAAGGCAGATGGGAGTGGCACGATGAAGAGTGGTGGTCCCGCCTCAGCACTGAAAGTCGCGACTTCATCTCTAAGCTGCTGATCTTCAACTGGCATGAACGTATTGATGTGAACACCGCCCTGTCTCACCCCTGGCTGAACCTCGCTGATAAGATCTACCAGGAGGAGTACCAGATCAGTACTGATCGGTTGAGGAATTATTATAACTTGTATAGGTGAGTTTTTGAACAATTTCTTAATCGAATAGGTTATTTCTAATGATTTTTCTATTGGTGCATTTGACTACTTTAAATTTTGACACATTATGTATGAAGATTAGATGTTAAAATATCTATCGATAGTGACCTTGTCTACTGATAGATAGCAGATGGTCATTAGACTCTAATGACTGATGTAAGAATGATGATGCCGATGCAGAATACCTTTATTTAATTGACGATAACGAACAAATAAAACTGTTTGTGCCCGAGTTAATTACATTCGTCACTGCTTGGCTAGGACTTGTAATATTTATATTCACTTTCCTTTTCTAAGATACTTAGTTCAATAAACTACACATAGGTGACACACACATATTATGTAGATAATATTTCTTAACGATATATCGTTGCCGTATATCGCGGTCATATATTGGATTGACCTAAGTTTGGCACATTTAGAAATAGTAGAAATTAGTAAATGTGCATTTATCATATCAGGCCATAAACTACCAATCAGGTACATCAAAAAACTCTATTTTTAAGATCGGCTATTTTTAATGCCATGCTGTCAAAGTTTAACAAATCTGAAACTAATGATGACATTTCTGGCCTTAGATATGATATCGCTAACATTTTTCATGTGTCGAGATTCCTGTGTCGTCGCGTGGGCGTTAGATTTACAACTAATTAAATCTTGACGTAAGAATAAAGGTGCGCGCTTACATTGATGACAAACGCGCGATGTTTGTTTTAGACGCGCGTGTCATTTGTAGGAACAGTGATTGGCAGTAGCATTTATACCATGAAATAACGCTTAGGATATTTTATCCGTCACATTCGCCAATATAGTTATTTACACGTATATAACATTAATCATTTTATAAAATATTCTAACCTATCCTAACCACTTCATCAAATGAACAGAAATGAAATGGTTAAAAATTATCAAGTTTTAGATTTGGCCACCACTTATGCATATGTTATATTTTATATATGATATATTGAAAGCGGACACCAATTATATATAAATTAATTAATTCACAAATATGATCGCTTTACACTACGTTACAAAACCGCGTACAGTCGCACCCATCGCGCGTCTAACACCAGTCCCCACGCACCCTAACCAAGCCGGAAAATCACAATGATTCAACATTATGTCACACATATAATTTAATTGGCACTGCCCCCAATTAATTACATCGAGCCAATAACTATAATTAAAAGTTGGCATCGACACTCCACAAACGTTGGTAAACATTTTTATCAATGGCCGTGTCCACCAACTTATTGGACGTGGCTTTGATGTCAAGCCAAGCAGTAGTATGTAACTCTTTGATGAGTAATAAGTGGAAAAAATACATAATTTGCCCAAAAAGTGTGAAAATCTTGTGTGGTGTACAATGAAGGCTATTTATGGAGTAATTGATTGGGTCAGGGACTGGACCAGCAATGCTCAGTGCCGCAATTGGTTCCGCCGCAAGCCGCTCAGCGGGGCCTACGAGCATCCCTCCAAGATGGTGTACCCGCCGGGAGAGACATACACTCCTGAAGGTTAGTCGTTTTACTAAAATTTTCCCTCGATCGTGTGTCACATTAAAGGCTGCTTACACAGAAGAATTTAATATAAAAAATAAAGATTCACCCGAGCGAAGCTGGGGGGAATCGCTAGTTGTAGATGATTACAACAACAGTTCGATAAAAACATTGCGTTAACGCTTCTGTGTGGCGGATCCTTAATCATAGTACTTTAAGATTCCCTCCTCAGAATACATGTAAAAGTTTTCTTCAGGTAGTTGTCTGTTATTCCCTCAAAACTTAGAGCAGATTTAAAATCAAATTACAATCTTTCTTTTGCAAAATAGTGTTTTTAAAATCACCACTCACTTTGAAACATTGTTAAAGCAAAATGAACTCAATAAATACATTATTAACTGTGAATTTCCAGCGACACCAGACCGGTCACCACACGACCGCGAGCCGGGCGAGTACGACCTGAACTTCAAGCAGTGGGACCATCCCGACTGGGAGGTGTCCGCCAAGTCAGAGAGCCAGTGAGTACTGCTTTATTATAGAAATAATAAAACGTATATTTGATAATTAGGTCAAGTAACAACAACTAAAACGTTACCTATTTTATACTATATAAAAGCTGTAAAATAGCGTCTATTATAATATATTATTGTGATAATGTAATATAATATTGTGAGTTCGTGAAACAGGCCCTTATAGAAGCAAATTCAATTTAAAAGGCACATTGTTCAAACACAATTTTATTATAGATCAGTCAGCTATTCCAAGTCCTCTAGAGAACAGAAAGTACTTCAGTGTAAAAACAGAATTCTATATTAAAAACTAAACTTACTTCTGTCAAATCTATAACAGAACATAATCGAATCGAAAAAAATATTTTCTAAGTACCCACATTTGTGTTTATTTATGTATTCTTTATTCACTATGAAGACATAAAATTTACATAATTATTATAATATTTAAATAAAAAAATACATTGATTTATGTATTATTATGTAAGCCGAATAGATTTGTAATGTGTCACACACAACCCCGAGCGGTTTAAGTGGTACTATAACATCAGCATGTTAACATTTTTTTTTGAAATTTCAATAAGTAAATAAATAATAAATATCGGGCATCTAGATTGATACCTACATTCCTCACATTAACCCTACATTTTTTTGCCACAGCTACCAGAACGGACCGGACACGTACCTGCTACAGTTACGTGATACTCAGTTCCCGGTGCGCCTGCGCGAGTACATGAAGGTGGCCTGCAACCGCTCGCCCGGGTACAGCCTCAACGTCTTCGATACTTATGATCCCAGGGTAAGGTGGATTTGATATAACTTTATAGTCTCCAGCAAAAATGTATTTATAGTTAGTCTCAATTATTCTAAAAGATTTCTTGCAAGAAGAACTCAAGAATATCAATGAATCTACAGAATATTCATGAACACGTGCTATAAAAATCCTGTATTTTCCGCCATTCCCAGACCCCGATCATCCGCGAGCGTCGTCGCTTCACCGACATCATGGACGAGGAGATCGACGACGAGCGCCGCGAGAGGATCAACAACTACGGCACCGAGTCCTACACCATCCGCCGACTGCGCCACGAGCTCGGCACCAGGCTTGACTCCTACGCAGAGGCACAGGCCCTCATGGAGTCCAAGAAAGATGGCCAGCTGCCCTTCTTCAGGGAAAAACCGCAACTCCTCCCCGTAAGAGAAGGCGAAAACGCTCAACTCTCCTGCTTCGCCGTCGGCGACCCCAAACCAGCTGTCACCTGGTTCAAGAACGATATGGTCATCGCTGAAGGACAACGCATACAAATCGTTGAAGACGAAGAAGGCAGGTCTACCCTCAAGTTCGAGCCCGCTAAGCACCACGATATCGGCTTCTATAAAGTCGTAGCTAGGAACAAAGTCGGACAGACAGTCGCGAGGACAAGGATTGTGGAGGCAACTACCCCAGACGCTCCAGACAGCCCCACTGCTGCCGAAGTGTCCGATACTGAGGTACTACTGAGGTGGAAGCAGCCAAAATACGACGGCAACTCCACCGTCATATGCTACAGCCTGCAGTACAAAGCGGGCGACAGCGTGGAGTGGCGCGACGTCGCCAGCAACATCGACCACGAGTTCTTTGTCGTCCGCGAACTCTCACCAGACACCAGCTACCAGTTCCGACTGTCCTCGCGCAACAGGATCGGATGGAGCGACAAGGGCATCCCCACACACCTCGTCAAGACCAAGACACCCGGAGCACCCAAGATAGAAGTCACCAAAGCCATGAAACATCTGCAACAGATCACGGAGTCAGGACAGGAAGTCACTTTAGACGAGAATAAACCCAAACTGGATTATTCGATAGAGGATAAACCAGTGGAGTGGGTGTCTTCTCAGCAGTTCACAGAGCGCTACAGTTTCGTGTCGGAACTCTGGCGCGGGAAGTTCTCCATCGTGGTAAAAGGTATCGACAAGTCGAACGACAACGTCGTCGTGTCGAAGATTCTGGAACAACGGCCGGACACTGAGGTGCAGATTCAGAGGGAGTTCGAATGCCTGAGGAGGTTGAGGCATGAGAGGATAGCTAATTTACTAGGTGCCTACCAGGCGCCTGGGTCCTCAGTATCTGCATTGATTCTGGAGAAGCTGCAAGGCGCTGATATCCTGACGTACCTGTCGAGTCGCCACGACTACACGGAACAGATGGTGGCGACCATAGTGACGCAGATCCTGGACGGTCTGCAGTACCTGCACTGGCGCGGCTACTGCCACCTGGACCTGCAGCCGGACAACGTGGTGATGGCCTCCGTCAGGTCCATCCAGGTCAAACTCGTGGACTTCGGCTCCGCGCACAAAGTCACTAAATTGGGTACGAGTGTACCACAAGTCGGCGATTTGGAATACAAAGGTGAGAGACTAAACTTTTTAAAATAATGTTATTTCACCACCGTGAATGCATGCAATAAAGATTTTGGCGCATATTGACATAGGATTTATAATAGCGATTCTCACAAGCATGTGATAATCTATATTGCATAATAAATTACGCTATATTGCAGATCCGAAAATAGTTAAACAAGTGTATTTTGAACCTTTGTCAAATCGGTACTAACTTACTGTATCACCGCATGGAGTGGAGCGAGTAAAACATTGTTGCTAACTGTCGAGAGAGCTCAGAGAGCTATTCTTAAAGTGTCTACTTTCCGCCCATCCCTTTTCCCCACCAACCTCCTATACAAGCATTGTGAAGTTTTAACAGTTCG
The DNA here is from genome assembly GCA_033675125.1 of Athetis lepigone. Classification (NCBI taxonomy): domain Eukaryota; kingdom Metazoa; phylum Arthropoda; class Insecta; order Lepidoptera; family Noctuidae; genus Athetis; species Athetis lepigone. The sequence goes on along the minus strand of CM066232.1, from coordinate 1,467,585 downwards.
CCAGCTATTTATAATGAGCGCTGTATTAAGACAACACGCAAGCAGATTTACTATACAGCACTGATTTTAGTCACAAAAGGCGTAAAGATTTGAGCTGTCCTCAAAAACAAACCAAACATGCTTTTGCTTTAAAAAATTTCCTGTTCCTCGGTCCTCTCCTCTATAATAGACTAAACGCGAAAGCAAACATCTATTCCTTGAATCACGCTAACTGCAAGAGAATTGTTAAGGATGCTCTTCAAAATATGTCCTACGAAGATACAGAGAAATTACTAACTGTAATAAAATAAACATATTTTTTTTTTTGTTAGCCTGTTCTGTCCCACTCCTGGGCAAAGGCCTCCCTCCAGTCCTTCCATCGTTCGCGATCCTTCGCTTCTTCGATCCAATTGGGCATAAATCCGTCCAGTTCATCCCGCCATCTCCTTCGTGGTCTGCCGCGACCCCGTCTTCCCGTCTCAGGGCTCCAGCTCTGTGCTACTTGAGCCCACAAATTGTCCGGCATGCGGCAGACATGTCCTGCCCAGTCCCACTTCAGTTGAGCAGCCTTTTGAGCAACGTCGGCTATTCCTGTTTTGGAGCGCAGTATAGTGTTTCGAACTCGATCTGTTAATTTGATACCTAGTATACTGCGCTCCATTGCTCGTTGGCAAACCTTGAGTTTGGACTTCTGAGCCACAGTTAAAGACCAGGTCTGCGCGCCGTAAGTTAAGACAGTAATATAATAAAAAAAGTAATATAAATTAAAAATTAGTTAAAGTAATATAATATTATTATAAATAAACATATTATTTATAATAATATTATATTACTTTAAGTACTTTGTTAGTTTTAGTGACTAAGCTACTGTTTATTCTATTAGGTATTTTGTGTCTACTTTCTCCATTTTTCTTTACACATTTATATAATAACACTACTTCACATAGTTTTTGATATATTATTGTTTATTAATTATTTTAGATTATTTTAGATCTTATCGCCTGAAACACTTATTATCTATTACCTAGTTCAGGCACGTTAATTTTTAGAATCATAATTTACATTTAAGGCTTCTAAATTGTTTAGTACCAAATCTCTTTGAATAAATAAATAAATTATTATTGTTATATTATATAATCAAAATAGGCTTACGACTAATGAAAACGCAAGTTTGCGATGAAGAGAGTCTATTGTTCTCTTTCACGATTGAACAACTGAACTAATTCAGCCTTTTAGCTTTTTTTATAGTTAAATCTTGCTTATCACATTATGAATATTTTTTTATCCTATTTTGCGTTTTTGGCCGTATTATATTTTTTACTTTAAGGTCATAAAGAATTTTTTTTCTTTATTATAGAGGGTTTAATCATTGGTTTATCTTAAAATATGTTTTTACTCTAAAATATATGTAGATTTAAATACATAATGACGTCGGGCAGATGCTAAAATAGTGTATAATATAAATTTTGTATATAAAATAATCTCACTTACTTTAAAATTACGAAGATACTCCACGTCTCACATCCAACCACCCTTTAATTAATCTTAAAATATCCCCCCACAGCCCCAGAGATAATAAACGACGAGCCAGCATACCCTCAGACGGACATCTGGGGCGTGGGCGTGCTGACGTACATCATGCTGTCGGGCGTCTCGCCCTTCCTCGGCGCAGACGACCAGGAGACCAAGCAGAACATCTCCTTCGTCCGCTTCCGGTTTGAACATCTCTATAAGGAGATCACACAGGTAAGGGGGGAGGGGTGGCTTTTTGGCTGTTTTGGAGGTAAAATATGGGTTTTTTGGCTGTTTTGGAGGTGAAATATGGGTTTTAATTTGTCGCTTTGGTAGCGAGTTTAATCCCTGGAAACGTAGATCCACGTGGCACGTCCAAATCTAGCAAACTTAAAATTAGCGCCAGTTTCAGCAATTTAGTATGATTAAAATTAAAAATAAACCTCGGAGCAAGTTCGAAGCGCTTAGCATATGGAAGGCTAGTTAACCCACCGTCGATTTGTAAGAAAAAGGCTCAGTTGTCTCAATCACGAAAATAGCTAACCATACTTGTGAGATTTTTGAGTCATTTATTTCAAATGCTGGAGAGAGGGGTTGAAACTGAGTTGGGAAGTTGAAACTGAGCAAACAAAACATAGAATCATTGATAATCTAGTCAGCTAATCTAAAACCAAAACACCATCTCGTTACTTTCCAGGAGGCGACCAGGTTCATAATGTTCCTGTTCAAGAAGGTCCCCCTGAAGAGGCCGTCGGCGGAGGAGTGCTACGAGCACCGCTGGCTCACTCAGAGCGACTTCATGAACAAGAAGAGGGAGAGGGCGCGCTTCCTTGGCAACAGACTGAAGGTACGGTATTATTATTTGAGATATACTTGGTGACACTTCTATATGAACACAAACATTCTTGTTTGTGTTCATATAGCACAGGCATGTATGTTTGAGTCGAGTAGATTATTTTTTTTTTGTGCTCAAGCTTTGTGTATGTACAGTCAGCTAAGTATATCAGTATACAGGGCCGTCATCTACAATTGAGGTTTTCTTGAATACCAATGAATGTATTCAAATGAAATTTAACCTAATTGAAGAACTAGAGTCGTTTTCTACTATAGTTTAAATGTTTATATCCGTGGGTTTTTGAGAAAACTTAAACTGTATCTGACGGCCCTGTATACTTATATACTTTGCTGACTGTACCTATGACAAAAAAAAATGAGAGATGAAATCGACAGTTTGGGTACTTCAAGTAGAAAAAGGTTTTTTGTCTCAGTGATTCCTAATACAATCTACTGTGGGAGTACCATTTTTCAATATAAGTTTTTTATTTTATGTTTTAAACAGTCAGCTAAAGATAGTCAAAGCCTAACTAAACCAACTACTTAAAACACATTAATATCACTTGTTGGTTCATATTGTTCCCTTTTTGTACTGCTGTCTTAGCTTATCCGGTAATTGTTTTCCCTGCATTTTCCAATTAATAAGAAAATAAGTACAAACCACCAACTTATCTATCTTCACAGGAGTTTTCGGACTCGTACCACGAGCGTAAAGCGCGCGAGGCGTCTCAAGCGGACACCGTGGCCGCGGCCTTCGGCGGAGCGCGACATCTCGTGCGCTCCAACAGCATCCAGGAGGAACTGCTCACCACCTTCTCCACGCATTGAGGATATACCAACACTCCGAGCTTTGGGTTGAACGGGGAGGGTCGGGCTTGTATTGTTGAATGAGACTTGTTAGGTTTTTGGTTTGTGAGGCAATTTTTTTTAATCAGAATGAGTTATTTAATTGTTTTTTTTTTATAAATAAAGACTTTTGGAAGCCTTGTGGCATTTTATAAATGTTTTGGCTATGACATGAAATAAATAAAGCCATTTTTCTTTGTCAAAAGTCAAGTCAAAGTATTGAGTTCGGTTTGACCATTAAATGGTACTTTAGAACGTCATAATAAAAAATAAATGTTAAGTTCCCACAGCGAAATTTCAAAATAAACTCTCATTCTTCGTTCGATTCAAAATTCAACGTTTTATTAGCTCAATTTAAAAGCCCTATAACGGTCAAATTTGAGTCCCATAGATTTTTTACTTTCATTGAAATTAATATAGTAATCAGGACTTCGGTTTGACTGTCAGGGTTAGCCGACCATCCATGTTGTTTCATCCAAAGCTCCGAGTACATACAAACATACATTTTCACATTTTCATGTACATTGTCGTCATCCAATCGAATATCTAGTCATAAAGAAACAAATGTTACGACGGTTTTGTTACTGTTAAGCTATTTATTGTATACAAATTTTTATTATTTATTTATTATTTATACTAATTGGTGTCGGTGCTCCAGTATTAACTGAACTTAATAAAGAGCATTGATTTGAAATTGCATTTTTATTTTTTCTAATACTCCTTGGAAAGTTTTAATGTGCCCTGGAAGAAAACTACTTTAAATCGTTAAGATACATAATTGACTTAGCCCTTAATTAGGCGCATGGGGTCACAAGACTTTCAAATTGAAAAAAATAGGGGTTACAGTTTTGGAAATGTGACAACGCTCTTGCTAGCTTCTTCTCTTTCCATGGGGTACCTAAATCATTGTCATTGTCTATTCGAATTTTTCTTTTATTTTTGGGGTAAGTTGTGACCCCATGCGCCTAGTTGCGGGAGTTCCTTAATGCGCCTAACTAAGGGTTAAAGAAAACATTCCTTTATTTCTGACAACAAATAAAACCGTAATTAAATATATATAAAACGGGGCTAAATAAATCAGTGGCAAACCAAGAAATTTTAACATTTTTTAATCAAAGACCCATAAAAACTTTCCACTCTGTATATCTGCACTACAGGACTGATTGTCTGACTGGGTGATAAATCACTGCACAGCCCGAAGGCCGCAGCGCTGGTCCTACAGAAATAACTGAGAGTGTATTATTTGTAAAGTGTAAGTATCCACATTCATAACGAGAATACGGTATTTGACACTATTAACCAATAAATCTAAGACATATTTTTTATAAAGCTATCTTTTTATTAGTCCTAAGCATCAGATTTGTTTTTAATTTACTGTAAAATTGGATTTTTAATTGCTTTAAAATCAATAAATAGTTAGTCAATAGGGTTGCTAGCTTGTGACGTCACAAGCAGGTATTGGCTTGGCATACAAAGTCTATTGGAGAATTGCGTTTTGACAGCTCACAAAAAGTACGTCAATTGATGATGGTGTCAAATACCGGATTATGGATGTGGGCAAAAAGGCTGCTAGGCTCAAATTGGATTATATATTAACGGGCCACCTTAGTCCGCACGGTGACCTGTAGGAAGTGCCGAGGGACAGAGTCGCCGAGACTGGTTCAGAAAGTGGTGACGAGATATAATTCGGACTAATTTCTGGAGCTATCAGACCGATTGTAATATTTTGTACGTATTTGATTGCCTGCCTGAATCATGGAGATTAGTATCCATCCATACTAATATTAATAATACCAGCCTGTAACTGTCCCACTGCTGGGCAAAGGCCTCTTCTCATACAGAGAAGGCACGAGCATTGATCACCACGCTTGCTCAAGGCGGGTTGGCGATTTCGGACTTATATTAACTACAAGTCCAGGTTTCCTCACGATGTTTTCCTTCACCGATGTCTGTGATGTCTAAGATAAACTTTAGAAAGTACATATGAATTGAAAGTCACATTGGTACTTGCCCGGATTCGAACCCGCAACCTCTCGCATGAGAGGCGGGCGCCTTAACCACTAGGCCATCACGACATCACGCACGACACTAATATTATTAATGGGAAATTGTGTTTGTTTGTGTGTCAGTCTGTCTGACGGATTGACGTGATTTTTTAAGTGGAGAAAGTTCAAAGGATGAAGTGACATGGGCTACCGGTCGTCTCTTCCTAACGCGAGCGAAGCCGCGGGCAAGAGCTAGTAGGCTATATTACATCACTATACGATCTACGAGACCAGAGCAATAATCCACTAATTTGTTTGTGTTATTTTCGCCATACGACATTTAAGTAAATGAAGTAAAAAAGAAGAAAAGTTAGTAGGGCATAATATTACATATTTATTATATGTATACTAGCATAAAAAATACCAAAAAATAGTATAAAAGCAAAATTGACAAGGAACTTCAGAAATCAAATTACAGTAATCATTACCATAATAAAATTGATTTTATTCAAAAACCTATTTCAATGTACATGCACAAATTACATAAAATATCTAAATAGACGCGGTTTACACTCTATCAACTTTCTATGGTATAATATTTACTGGTGTATTTTTTGTGACAACCCTTTAGTTTAGGACAAGTAAACATTAAAATGAGGAAGACTATTATATTTTCACTTAGGTTAGACGACTAAAAAAACTAATTAGTCCGTCAGTTCGATTATCAAATCACGTAATTTCATTTTTTTCTCGTAAACGAACAATGATGCCTATACAGTGCGTTGAAGTTATGTGTGACGTCACGACTATACTTGAGCCAAATTCGATAAAGAATACAGATAAACTAACCAATTTAGGGTTTCACAACTCACTTTTTACAAATCTTCTATTATTTACATGATTATCGCCTTTTTCACGCTAACTATTTATTAAGAAATCCTATTGCAGCATATTTCACTAGACTCACTCAAATAACATGCATATTACCTCGTTATTTCGAAAAACCAAGCAACGGTTTGTTTACCTCTATTCTTTATCGAATTTGGCTCTAGTATAGGTACAATTTTTACTGAGGAGAAGTGACGTCACAAGCCCTCATTCCAGAACTTTGATGCTCCTTAACTTAGTATTTTTTTATTATTTGATATTTGGTTAAGCGAAAAATATGTGTGTTTAAACAGAATGCCATTTATTTAACGTAGTCGCCACCCCTATCAACTATGTACACCAATGATCGGCAGGCATCGACCGTTTGCTAGTAGTTATACTTTTCCAGTATACTTTCCCCCAATTCCTTTATCATAGCTCCTTTGGCGTCGATTTAGCTGTTAACAAAATTTAAACACACATTTATCACCTATAACATCTATGAGAAGATATTTAGATACCTATTGTAGGTACCTAGTTTTAATATCTAGTGACGACTATAATTTGATTTGTCATTATGAGGCCCTTACCTTCCAGAAGGTTGCCGACCACCCATGTACCTAATGTTAGATAGGTACTTGAAAAACAAAGTTTATTAGCTATACAACCTCATTTTAATACCAAAAAAAATTACTTTATAAAGATTAAAGATACATTAATAGCACGGTATTCTGTACAAGAAAAGAAAACCAATTTATTTATAATTTCTATGTCTTGAAAATTTTCTTCGAGTTCCTGAGATCGCGCATAGTAAAAATATCGAGATAAGTTATTATTATGTAAAAAATATAAGTTAAACAATAAAATTATTCTTTCGAGCACTTTGTATTTTTTAAATTTACGTTATTTGAGCTTGTCAAAGAGATCTGTTGGTTCAAAAAAAATACACCAGTATGCCGAAACACAAGTACATCATTATATCACTGCTTGGAGTATTTATTACAATATTATATAATATATATTATGTATATATATTTTTATATACTACGATTGAGAATTTTAGCATGGGAGAATATCAGTATTTTAATAAATTCTTACCATCAATTTTAATAAAGCTCAAAATCTAAAATTTTAATTTTATTTTCATTTAATGTCAACTATTGTTTACAAGATTGTGAATAATTATTTAAATATCCTCTACTTATAGTAACTAGCTATTATTTCATTATTATTAATAAGTTATTTTTTCTACTTATTGTGCCAAAATACTTCATAGAAAATATTGTAATATTTATTGTAATAATTTAGAATCATATTGCTTGGTGACTGTACTTACTACATTTTATAAAAATGTGTATTTTAAGCGTATAATTGAACTATTTAATAACCTAGATGAACATTTATACAGGTCATGACAAGGGATAATAAAATATTGATATAATTCCATTAAAATTACATTGGAAGCACTTAGAAGCAATAACTTGATTCCCATGCTAAAATTCCCATATAAATGACAAAACACTCATCATTTAGGGCCATATTTCATTAAGACTCCAGGTTGCGCAACAATATAGCGCCACCATTTTTAATCTCGCCACACTATTCCCAACCACTGTAACCCCTGAACGCCAGAATTAACAGTAAAGTCCACCAGAAAAGCGGCGAAGCAATGAAGCTCGACGAGTCCCGGAGATACGTTTCAACTGTCTTGGGCAACGAGATTAATTAGAAAAGAACTGCGGATAAGTAAGTAAGAAATACATGATTTCCACTTCCCTCCATAACAAGCAGGAGACAGAACAAAATTAGGCCAATAAGCACAAATTCACCAATGCAATTTGTGAAACTAAATAGCAACCATACGTTTTGTTGGTGAAGCGACCACAGTTGCGCAAATTGATGTCCTAATGAGATATGGCCCCTATAGCTCTCTAGTGATAGAATACAATAGTGTTAGGTACCACAAGTTTCATCTTTTCCCTTTAGCGATGTACTCCTGCACTTTAGCCTGAAATTCTGTTTTGTTCTTGTTGTACATTTCCGCTGCTTCTATGTTTAAGGGGTCTTCGAAGTTTAAGAGATCCTGAAATCAGAAATTTATAGATTTAGGCCCTGTATGTATAGTAAACACCATGAATGGTGAGACAAAGGACATATTCAAGGACTCAATAATAAATGCTTATTGTTTACATAATTATAACTAAAGAAAATGTAAATAATAATAACATTAATAGTAAAAAAAACTGTAATTAAACTATTGCAATAAAGCTCTCAAAGTCTTAAAAAAAAGACATTTGAAGTTTATCAAGTCACTCACCTATGATAAGAATTAAAATTTAATTGAACTGTAAACAAGTTATCTCAGACAACATTTAAAAATTAACTTCATACATATTAGTATACAGATGTTAGTAGACAAAGACGAGGTTTAGAAAACCTCCACAGCATGAGGATCTGTATCTTCTGTAATCCTCATCTTCAAAGGAATCATCATCTCCCTAGCCTTTTTTCCCAACCGTGTTGGGGTCGGCTGCCAGCCTAACCGGATTCAGCTCGATACGGGTGTTTTACGTGGACAAAATCATCTTCAAAGGAATACTTACAGTAAATAGAGCATTAAGTCCCCAGACAACGTCCTTCAATCTCCGAGTGGGTGCCCAGCCGTGCTCGTCAATTGATGTCTGTCGCAGTAGAGATAGGCACACGTCTCCATCCACATTTATGTTAGGATGCCACAGACGTGTTTGACATTTTACCCGAGGTGGCTGGAAGTAGCAAATAATTATTAATAGGTAATGTAACAATGAGTATCTTGGGACAACTCAGCCATCTAATCCTAAAAAAGACAGCCTGTTTTGTAACCAGACAATTGATTTACAAACTTATATATTTTTTAATATAAGTTAATTATATTTTTCTTTTATTTATTTTTACATCAATACTAATATAATAATAAATGCGAAAGTAACTCTGTCTGTCTCTTCTTCATGCTTAACCACTGAACCTATGAAATTTGGTACACATCTGAGACCTGAGAAAGGACGTAGGATAGTCTTTATCCCAAAAATCTCACGAGAACTGGAACTACGTGAGTATAACCGCAGGGAACAGCAAGTCATTATTATAGATAAATTGCACCCAGTACCAAAAATAATCATGTTTATCACATAAAAATTAGTCCTGAATACAAGTAAAACACAGCAGTCAGGGTCACTAACCAGTAGACCAAAAGGCTAGACAAAGTTGACCATTTAATTATTCAATAAAATCATAAAATCATATTTATTTTGTAAATAGGTTATATATATAACACTTTTACACGTCAATATTTTGTATGTAATAGAATTAACAACCCTGGCTTACATAGATATACATAATTAATTTAAATAGGAATTTCAAACTAGTTATAACAAGGACACTGACAATTAATGTGCGTTCAATAATAAAGTAAGGTAAAATTATTTGCATAATAATGCAATTATAAGAGGAACAACAGAAATTTAACCTTTCATTGACCAACCGACAGCCGGCTGTCGGGCTGCTATTGTCTTTCTATTGTGTCTCAAATTATGTGTTCGAAGTTTTAAAAGGAATCAAAGAAAGTTACAGTAGCAATGAAAGAAGTCTGAAAGTTTAAAAACATAACTTCTACTAAATGTAAATTAAAAACAGCTGTTTCCAAAAATTACAAAATATGCCATGTAATTATAGAAAAATGCTGATCTATTAACCTTAATAGACAGTAATTATATAAATATTTAGCATTGACTCGACAGTAGTATTGGGTAGACTGTATCTTTAAAATTCAACCAAGTTTCTAGAACAATCTATGACCTCTAATACATCAGATTTAGAATAGTTTCATAGTGTAAGGGGCTTGGTATTGGCAGAAGGCTTAATAGTGCTCTAAAGAATAAAATATAATCATGGAGATTTCTGAAGACAGAGGTAATTATTACAAAACAAAATGATACACTTATCACCAAATTATAAGGCTAGTGTAAGAGAAATAAGTGATCTCTAGGAAAATATTATAGAACTTGTAGGTATCATTTAATCTGCTACCTAAGTATAATTATTAGGATACTTACAGCCATATTATAGTCGTCTGTAACTAGAACACTGAATTTGAACTTGCCTCCCTGCCAATAGCCCTCGTCGGGCGCAACAGTCAATACGAACTCACTCAACACGTTAGGGTCTTCGAAATGTACACTACATGTCGTAGGGAGGTTCTCATTCATCTCCTGCACCTCCTTTATCAACAATTTATCCCTCACTGATATTCGTCTCACCACTGAATCGTTATTACTCAAGCCATTTGTACTCGGGGGCTCAGGAGCCGTGTGCTCCTTTTTCAATTTCCTATTAAGCGTAATCATTGTTTAAATCTATACAGAACTTTGTTTCAGAGATACTATAACATAGCAGAAGTAAAAAATAAATTAGAAATACGCTTTTTTTGCATGAATGCAAAACGCAGATTTTGTTCGCGTTTGTCAAAATTATGACAGGTGTGAGGCTGACAGCGTACTTTAAGCTACTTTTTAATTTGTTAGCTATGGAAACTGCGACTCACGTATTCGTCTTTATGCAAAAATTAATATTTTTTTTGTAAATAGTAAACCATTATAAAATAAAATTAATTATTTAATCAATATAGGAGTATCTAATATTACGTCTGTGACTAAACGTTTTTTATTAGTCACTGTTAGTTTGATCTGTCTTGGCTGTCTGACGTACAAGTCAAATTATTATAAAACTTTCTTTCTCTCAATTTCAACTTCAACTCTTAATGAATGGCCTTTGTGGAAAAGACACCACAATTCTGCCAATAACACTTTCTTTCTCTCTCTCCCGCTCGGCTCGCTGCTTCTACTGTCAAGTCTTAGTGTGGTCAAGTGTCAATCAAAGTATGATCAAAGTGTCAAATCAAAATTGCATTATTATAGTCAGCTGCTAGCCGTAACCGTAATAAAGTGTTAAAAAAATAAAATAAATTTGGAAAATACAATAGATATTAATTTATCGTGATGGCAGATATCACATGGCCCTGGCAGTACAACTTTCCTCCCTTTTTTACGTAAGTAAAACTTATTTATTAGCACTATAATACAAACTTCTTTTGGACCAGGAAACATGAAGTTATTAGGCAAATCTTGGAAGTATATAAACGAAGGAAACGCCCATATTGTTGTCCAACTTCTAGAAACTGGATATGTACTGCGTCTTATCAAAGAAGACGGGAAAAAGACGCATCAGAGGGATGTGTATGACTCCGTTAACTTCGTAAATTTAATCATGGTGCCATTGCTGGAAAACAAATTCTATGGCTGTGAAGAAGCTGTAAAAATACCTCAATACGAATTAGCAGAACTAGGCAAAACACTGCTGCTATATCGTCCACCAAACAGAATATTCAAATCAGTGCTCTGTGAGATTGCCATAAAAGCCACAAACTTGTCTATAGTCAGTCCTAAATGCGAAATCAACTATTGCATAGAGATCAAACCGAAAGAAGGTTTCATACCATCTAGTCTTAGGGAGTATTCTAAATGTTATTACTGTTTGAAACAGCAATTGAAACTACAAACAGGGGCTGTATCAGAAACTAGTCATTACTGCCCACTAGACCTGTTTTCAGGAGAAAAAAAGAGAATGAAATATGCCCTGATGAGTATGATAAAAAATCCTCAGAACAACTTTAAAATATTTAAAGATGGAACAATGATCTTTCCTGGAAAATATTCTCAAGGTCATTTCGACAGTGTCCTGACCAAAATGAACTATTTTGGTGACTCAAACTTATTTTTGGATTTTATTATAAATATTTTATTAAGTAAAAAAGATGAATCTTTCATTAAACTTGAAAAATGTAATGATACAATACTAAAAGAAACTCCTAATTGCTTTGAAAGCAACAATCTTAAGTGCAACACTTTTCTTTATACTTTGTTGCAATTACAAAAACTATCAGAAACAAATACTTTTGATCTAAAAGATTTAACAAATTACTCTGACTATGTCCCTAAATTATTAGAACAATTGAACTTGAAAAATTTGGATTTAAGCACACAAAATGGCAGAGATGTGTTTCTTGAAACTTCGGATCCGGTATATCTCGCTCTGATATCTGCAGTGGCCAAAGACTGTTCGATAATGATAAGTTTTACTACTGATTACGTTGAGGATTTCCCATACGTTGAAGTTGGGGACTCAAAGATATTTTATAAAATGGCTTTGACTGACTTGGAACCTAAATCCACAGCCACATTGTCCAAAAGAAAGGACACAGAGAACAAACTGATAGAAATACATAAGAAATATAATGAATCTTTAAAAGAGGAATAAAAATGTGAGTATCCAAGTTGGACTGGAAGATTATATTTTATATATTTATTGTGATATTTCTTATATGTATGTGTCGTCTTGTTAAATTCTTGTGGGGGGACTTGTGGTGAATATAGCCCAACAGATTTTTATAATTCGCTGCACCCAATTTATGGCCTTATCAGGGCACGCCAGACTTTCGCCTTATATGAAGGGCACTCTATTGTTATTATTAATATTTAACTGGAGAAAACCTCTAAAATCAAATGTCAATTAGAGGTTAAAAAAAAAATGGCAAACATTTTTTTGCTTGAACAAATTAATTCAACATAACAATGATTACGAGTATCAAAGTTCCAGAGGGGGCTTGTAATGTCACTGTCCATTGAAAATTTTACAATAAAAACTTTAATTGTTGCAGAATTCAACCACACACAGAAACAAGAGCAAAGCAACTCGAAGCATGGGAACAACTTATCACAGAATACTTAAAAACAACGAAACAGTCAACCATAGACATAAGAGAATCTCAGAACAGTCCTTTGTTCAATAACACAGAAATAAACAGAAAACTGTCTACGGAAGCCATACTAACTATTCTCGATGATATGGCCAAGACGGGTCGAGCCGCGCCTATGGATAAAAGTAAAAATGTTTGGGAGGTATATTGGCATTCGCTGGATGAATGGGGCAATCTTGTGTACAACTGGGCTTGTAATAATGGCATGAATAATTCAGTTTGTACTCTGTTTGAACTGAGGGAAGGTGAAAATACAGTTGATCAAGGTGAGTCAATTTTGATTTGTGGCAAAAATATTTTTTTCTCTCTGTTAATATTTGTTGTTGAAAACATAGAAAAAAAGGCAATGAAATATTTTAATGTCGCCAATTGTTTGTTCAAAATTTGATACCAAGTTTAGTGATTTAGGCATGAAATCAAAATTTGATAGAGTTGGTTTGATGTGATAGAGTCAGTGAGGATTTACAATTTTATTATTTTTTTATGTTTTGCTTCTTTTTTGGAGCCTTCATCTCATTACTTTTTCTGGTAGCTGTGACATGAATTTAGGCTAGATATGACTGCCTGAACTTATCAAAAATATTTCTTGCTTCAGTTAAGTTCCATTTTCCTTCCTATACTCATTATGTTTTATTATCTTTCCAGAGTTCCACGGTCTCGACATGAGTGTGCTACTTAAAGCTTTAAAAAATTTAGAAATGAAAGGCAAATGTGAACTGATGGAATTCGACGATAGCCAAGGCGTTAAGTTTTTCTGAGACCTCTGTGAGATTGCTAGCTCTGTTTCTATGTAATTATAATAAGTACACAATTTTTAATACAGATATAAAGTGTTATAATGCATTTTGTTAAGTTATAAGCATTTTTTAATGTTGGAATATATTTAATTCATATTTTTAATGTGATGTTTTCATTTTGTCCAATTGATTATTTGATTATTAGATAAAGTAGACTTAAATTATATTTAATCTATCATAGGCTTCTGGCAAACTTATCCACAGGGGTCCTTTCGCCTGCATTCACTGAGTCAGCACAAGTTCATTCAAAATTAGTTTTGGATTACTTAGAAAACAGGGGCCCCTGCCAAAGCCCTTCACCTTGACTAACATAGATTCTTGGAAAATAGTGGTAGGCAACTCGTGAGGTGCCTACCACTCTTTTCAGAATGGGGATCCTTAGCATTTTGTCAGTCTTACCACCACAGAAAGGCCCGAAACACACCGGAATGGCAGCGGCGCGGCGAGCACCTTCAGTGTGAAATAATTTTAAACTTTAACTACATACTTAAAAGATTAGTATCGCTTGAAAAGGTCGCGAGGCCGCCAGCGACTGCCCGCGGCGCCGCGAGCGGCCGCGCGCCTTTCGGGTCTAAAGCTACAGGACTCGGGGGATTGAAAAACGACCTAAGGCTCAATTCACACGTACCACAACCACACCACAGCGACAACCACACCACAACGCCGCGATGTGATCGGGCGTAAATTTTGTATTGAAAATGAATATTACAATTCACACGCACCACATTTTGTGGTTGTTATCGACCACCTGTGTAATACGACTACATCGCGACGGCAACGCGGCGGCAGCGCGGCCACATCGCCACGACGGTTCCCTATCCATTTGCATAAAATTTTAAGACCTAATATAACTTCGCATAATGTTGTTTGGCATAATTATATTTTCGCATAACATAATTACGCATAACTGCTCATGCATAACTTTTTTAAGCATAATGTCTCTAACCATAATAATGATTTGGCATAATATTCTAAAGCATAAACTTATTAAGCATAAAGTTCTAAAGCATAACTTTTTAAAGCATAAAGTTCTAAAGCATAACGTTTGTAAGCATAATGTCCTAAAGCATAAAATTTAAAGCATAAATTTCGCATAAAAATATTAAAACATATTTTTATAGGTATAACAATGGAAAATTTATTAACACCTAGAATATTAGACACTATACCCGCATGCAAGCAAGCATGCAGCATGCAAGCAAGCATGCAGCATTCAAGCAAGCATGCAGCATGCAAGCAAGCATGCAGCATGCAAGCAAGCATGCAGCATGCAAGCAAACATGCAGCATGCAAGCAAGTATGCAGCATTCAAGCAAGCATGCAACATGCAGCAGGCAGGGTTTCTGTGACGGCTCCGGCGCTGCGGGCCTCCGGCGGCTCCACGCGTGCTAATCGTCGCAGACGGCTTTCGCTCACCACCGCAGCTTCGGCTTGTTGGCCGGCTTCGCCGGCCAGCCTCAGCCGCGGCGGCTCGCTCCCAGCCGCCTGCTCCTCAGCCCGCGGGCCGCCTCGCCCCTACGCGCCTACGCGATTTTAAATAACACTCTAGGGGTAGGACAAACAAGACTACGTGGAGTCGGTTTTGCAGCAATTTTCTGTCACTAATTTTTGTTGCACAGCATATTAACTTTTTAACCAACAATTTATTTGATTGTTACAGAAACTATAGCAAATTGGTTTGCTTTACATAATGTCTTATAAGTGTATCATTTGCATAAAAATTGTTTTTGTTATTTATATTAATTGTATGCCTAAACATTATTATGCTAATAGTCATTAGGCCTACTAACGTTATGCTAAATAGTCTTTAGGCCTACTAACGTTATGCTAATAGTCATTAGGCCTACTAACGTTATGCGAATCAAATTTATGCCAAAACAAATTAGTCTTTAACATGATTATGCCAACATAAAATGTATGCCTAAAAAAATTATGCCGAAGTATTATTATGCCAAAACAAATTGTGCCAAAATCGTTATGCCGAAGTATATTAGGACAAAGAATATTATGCGAAAAGAAGGGATCCCCGCCACGACATGACGTCCACGCGCGCCTAGCTGGCGCCTGCGCTAACCACATCGACATTTTGTGGCTACCACAACGCAGCTGCAAAAAGCCGCTGCGACACTATTCACACGTAACCACATCTTGACCACATTTTGTCGCTGCGACGTGGTGTGGTTGTGGTACGTGTGAATTGACGCTAAGATTGGAATTGAGAATGGATATTATTGGGATTCAAGTGGTATTTAACCTTTTGACCGCACGTCAAATCAGTAAATTCGTGCCCTCAACGACAAGCTTTTTAAAAATGTATAGATATTTGTCACAGGATCGTGACCGTGGCGCGCTAGGCAAATTTTAGTTTGTCACCTGTACGTGACTGTGGCGGTCAAAAGGTTAGGGAGGTGATGAAACATGAATAATATACACCTTGTTGTATTATTTTTATTTCAATCAATCCGTGTAAAATTGTACAATTTCAAAATTGATCACCTACATTAGGTATAATATGATACACTACTTACGTTAGAAAAAATTGTAAAATTTTTACAAATTTATTTTTATAAAAATCTAAGTTACTATTGCATATTTTTAAAGTGTCATGGTAATTGATCCATTATTGGAGTTTTGGACCTTTGGAAATCTGGGATTCTTTAATGGTTTTGTTCGGGACACTATAATATTTTAGGCCAAATGTAGCTCGCCGATAGTTTTTTTGTGTTACGTATCTTAAGTTATACAACCTACAGCCTTATTTATATCCAGTAAAACATCCAATATTTATTCTTTTTTTTCTAAAGTGATGACTGCTTTATTATTTTGTGATGTTAGATAGGTAACAGAATAATTTTGAGTACCCATAGTAGATACTCAAAATACTTGTCATAATAATTTTGAGTACCAATGAGTATTCAAAATTATTCTGAAACTAGCTTATGCCCGCGGCTTCGCTCGCGTTAAAAAGAGACAAAAAGTAGCCTATGTTACTCTCCATCCCTTCAACTACCTCCACTCAAAAAATCACGTCCATCCGTCGCTCCGTTTTGCCGTGAAAGAAAGACAAACAGACAGACGGACAGACACACTTTCCCATTTATAATATTAGTATGGATATTCGTAAACGACAAAGTATTTGTGCGTTTTTATTTTAGAGTTCATTTAATTTTGTTTTCTATTCTTCCCAGAAAAAAATCCAGTCAACGATTGTTATATGTGAGCAAGCACGATTATATTTCTGAGTCTAATCTTTCATAACAGTAAGACCTAAGTACTCAAAAAATACATTAAATCAATAATAGTACAGTCAAATACAGATTTATGTTACACTTAAACATTATTATTATTATTACTAGTAAACAATCAGTCTTCAACTAAAATACAATTTAAACATCAATTGATTTTGCATAACAACAAATAAGTTAGAAACTATGTATGTATAAGTGTACCTTAACCGTTATTTTGATGATATTCAAAATTGTCAAACAAAATATAATTTTTAAAAATTGTGCCTTCCCGAATTGTACTCTACTTAATGATACATACTTGCTATTTAAGGGTAGTTAATTTTGCAAAGAGCATGTAGGTTAGACCAGGACTTATTTTTTAAATTACCGAAACCGGTTTCATTCCGGTGTTATTACGGTTCTGATCCTTAGTTACGATTAAAGGACACAGATGTTTTTGCCGCATCTTTTATTACTCGTAAAAGACATAACATTAAATCCTTTAAGTGTTGACATAAAGATTATTTTTGGCATTCTTGCCAGTTCAAAAATATTTATTGAGCATTGTCTACCTAATTGCTATTTTGCAAAATAACGTGTTCTTTACCCCATTTAATACTTAAAATGGTGTTCAAATCTACACACCTTAAAAATCTTAGTATAGAAGGACCTTAAATCGGCAATATACTTACAATTATCTACTAACTATTACATCACAGATATTTTACAACAAAGCTATTTATATTATTATTTTGGAATGTAAACAATCATTATAATGTACTTATGTATATTATTAAACCACACAACTTGTAACTTAAAATAATAATTTATAAACAACAAAATATTTTCATATTAGAAAATGTGCATTTTTAGCTAGCTTCCTCAGTAATTTATGGCTCGACAAAAATGTGTCCCTTTATACAGCTTGTTATAAAGATGTCATTTGATCGCTGTTACCTTCTACCCAATTTTATTAAATATGCTACATTTATCGAGAATTCGACATTCAACATTATGGCCTTTGTCTTCAATAGCCTCTACAATTGCAGCAGGTCTACGTCAGGGTAGTTAGTAATCACCTATTAGCAAAACACTGGTGTCATGGACCTTACAAATGATCACTGCACTCTAAAGCTGCGTTGCAGTAACCGTTACTGCCTCGCTCCACAGTCCCATTGGCCACATTAGTGACGTTCCCATTGGTCTTCTCGGCGCAGACCACGAGGTCTACTGAAGGAACCACTGCGTTCCCGTTCTTGCTGCCCGGCGGACGGTAGAACCACCACGCGAGGAAGAAGAAGAGAAGAGAACAGAGCTTGCCTACTAGTGCGATGCCTAGCATGTACCTGGAAAAAAATAAGACAAGGTTATGCACTTTTTCTTTGCCTACACATTTCAGCTTAAGAGATGTCCAGGTTAATAGATGTCTTCAAAAAATCTTTTTGGCACGATTTTCGTAACTAATATGGCTAGTTTTGTTAAAATAAAACTTATCTTCCTACCAAAGTACGTTCTTTGGTAAGCATTGCCAGGAAATGAAAGGGGTCTTCACTAAATTCAAAAGTGATCAATGAATCGAAGCCAAACTGCAGATGGCCTGCATAGCAGAAGTTGAATAACGAATAAGACTCCCTAAAATTATGATACCAGGTTTTCTGATCTAGGGGGGATCAGAATCCCCCTGAAATTCTGGTACCGAAATCCACATCTCTACACAAAAATGCGTCAAACCTTACCTGCTCATATTAATATTATCATACTGCAGACAGGCGCCCGTTTTGTTACAAGACGTGGACCACAGCGAGCACGACAGGTCGATGAGGAAGCCGAACAGCAGCGGCGCCGGGATCGTGCCGAGCAGACGGACCTTGATCCACTGGATGCCGAGCGCGAACGAACGCTGGTCTTCTCGGACACATCTGTTGGGGATAGAGATGAATGAAACTGGCTGATTATGCGCTGATGATAGTTGAGTAAGACCAGTTTATTAATACGCAATATCATTATCGTTTGCCATGTGTATTTTTAGATGGTTTTTTTTTTTTTTTTTTTTTTTTTTTTTTTTTCATAATTGAGATGATCATCTAAAAGGGGTTGCGGAATGTTTATAGGGGTTGCGGAATGTTTATAGTGGTTACCGTGACCCTGGAACATAAAGGGCAATCGAAGGAACATGAGTGGGTTTTAGTCAGTAAGAGTCTGACACGCCCTCCCGTCGCACCCAGGACGGGAGCAGTCATTGGATGATTTCCCACTCACCAAAAAAAAAAAAAAAAATGATCATCTAAAAGAAGTAAACCCTTTTTGTGCCACTGTAGGATAAATACCTCTTCTTAAACGGACAAGGCAATTAAGTGGGCCATTCATCACTACACGGCCGCTTTTCTGTACCTATTTGATTACCTACCTATTTGAATTATCAAATCAAAACCTAATGGACTAGTAGAAATTCTAGAAGAATATAATATGTGTTAGCTGGTTCTTGAGTATAAAGTCCTAAGAGGGAATCAAACACCGGTAAAAACCATTCTCTTTATCAAACATACCTCAAGGTAGCGGACAGTGCAGGCATGGTAGCCAGGAACGTGAACAGCATGACTCCGAACGACAGACAGACGAACACCCAGAGGTAGGGACAGTCCGTCGCGCAGATACTGTTGATGGCTTCGTACGATATTGAGGAGTTTGACGCTGGAAGATAAAACACCGTGTATAAATGCCAGAGATCGATGGGAAGGCAGGAAGACTTATGAACATGAGAAGCTTGACCTTGGAGACGAGATTAATACATTTATACCTAACTAGCTTCTGCCCGTGACTTCGTCCGCGTAAATTTTTCCTGAATTTTATTTGCTATAAACCTCACGGAGCCCGAGACCTTTCCAACGAATGCAAAACCGTTGAAATCGGTTCGTGCGTCCTGGAGTTATAGCGTCAGGAAGGAAAACCCGACTTATTTTTATATAGTAGAAGATAGTAGAAAAAAAAAAAACAAAATTAGATCTGCTAGTGCATAAAAGTGAGAGAGAAAGGCAGAATGATCAATCCCACTCTAGTTTACTAGTAGCCCAAAAACTGGCTGTCGGGCTGTTCTTTCTACTGTGTCTCGAATCACATGCGTTCGAAGATTTAAGCAAGGTCGACTGCTACACCTCTCCACTAGCACACTTACCTCCTTCCAGCTCATAAGACGGCAGCGTCACATTGTCCCTAGTCATGACACAGGAGCACTGGTGGAACAGCTGCGCGGCGCCGGCGAGGGTCTGTCGCGTGCAGCCGGCGTGACACGCCGAGTAGTACACCGTGCCGTCCGCGCCGCACACCGGCGAGTACGGCGCGTTCATACATGAGCAGTCCATGTTGCACATCGCTGTGAGGCGGTCCGCACTGGAATGGAGAGCGAATGAGAATGGGGTAGTGGATTGGTATGTTAAAACAAAATTACAAAAGTTAGGGCCAATGGAACCAGCTACGTTCGAAGTTTCTCTAATGACTGCAGAAGAACCCAGAACACCCGAACCAGGAACCCAGAGCACCCAAACCGGTGTCTATGCTAGCATAGCAGGAGGTGGGTTATGAGAACCTCAATGTCGGTGAATTTCGGATCGTATTTTACTGGATTTACACTATCAACCTGACCACCTAGATTAAATGCTTAGCCTTCGATTGTGTGACTTGACAATGAGGTCTGAATACGCCGCAAATCGCCCTCAAAGTTGACGAACGATGGTTTACTTAGGGCATAGGCCCTACCTGTCTAGACGCAGAGTCATCAACTCATCTGGCCCTACCAAGTGGACCGTGAAAAGTAGCAGCGTGCGAAAGTCACGAGTTTTTTAGAAAATCTTGGAGAGAAATTTATACACAATTGCGATCTTCCACTACTTACCCCTGCACCGCCGGACTATTATACATAACAGTGACCCCAGCAAAGGGGTAGTCATCACAGGTCAGCACGAAGCTGAAGGTGAAGGCAGCAGCCACCACGGTGGCGGCCACGCACAGCTTGATGATCCCAGCGCAGGCGAGCTGCCAGCGCTTCACCAGCCAGCCGCCCAGGAACGTGCCGCCACCGCCCGCGGGGACTGTGATCACTCCTGGAAAACGGAAAGTTAAAGTGAGGACTTCCTGTCTTGGTTGTGGATTTATCAGAGAATAAGGAGAATTTTAATGGGGAATGCTGAACGGATTTTAGGAACGACGATTAACCACATACTTTCTGAATTATTTATGTGTAAGAAAATATGGTTTGGGGGTAACTTATCAATAGTCGCTGACAACAATATTAGGATCAAAAACATACATCATTATACAGTCAACAAGGTAGATAAATAACCAAGTAAGTCAGATATAACTTCAGTTGTCTTAAACACTGGCAGATGTATTCAAATGATAATTAAACAAAAATAATTTATTAAAAAACCATCCACCGGTTTTTGGGAAAATTGGTATTATATAATACCTTACTTCGTGTATTATACCACGACTTAGAAGATCTACTTTGTTATAATGATTGCATTATAAACAAACATAAACTTTTATTCATTGGTACTAATGAACCCTTACGTACCCAAAAGCAAAGCAGCTTCCGACGCATTAACAGCGAACTGGTTCTCGATGAGCTTCGGCAGAAACGCAGCAAACCCTGAGATGAGCATGCCCTCACTGGCACCAGCCAGGTTGAGGAACAGGAAGGTGGGGTTCTTGAGCAGGGCTGCAGCTGCTTGGGGCAGCTCGTGGAGCGCGCTGAAGGCTGCAGACTTCGAAGCCTCCCCCTCATGAGCTTCCGATACCTTTGATGCTCGGATTTCGGCTGCACCTAAAAGATTAGTATTACATTAATTAGTCGAAAAATACCGGCCCGGGTTAAGTTTCTTAATGGAAGTTCTCGTTTGTGTTTGTTATTATTTTTCCCTTGTTTCTTTACCTTTACTTTACTCCTTTGCCGTCGATGTAAAATTATTTGTTTTTTTTTGGGATTTTTAATAGCATAAGCCTAGGTCATACATATTACCATCTTGTTATACAAGTGCGGTCTATTATCTTATTTTGTCATTATGTAGCTCATGCCTGCCAAAAGGTTGCTGACCGCTACCTAGATTATAAATCGAGTTACGTTTAGGCGGCCCTCACAACAAAATCTTTAAATATCTAAAGTATAATAAGAAAGTTCTACAAATTGCTTCAAGATACAAGTGGTTCCATAAAGGACTGGCTCACTTACCAGGCAGCTCATGCGGAAAGGCCATCAGGGGTATCGCTACGATGAGGCACAGGAGCGCAGACAGGATGAACCCTATCCACCACGCGCCGATCCAGACCGAGCTGACGGGAGTCACGCCTAACCTGGATGATACAACAAAACGTTACAGATATTGGCAACGTACACGTAACTATATTAATAAACGACATCAGGCAATAGCCTAAAATTATTAAAATATTATAGAGTTGATACGTCACATATACTGTAAGCTATTATTACTGGCTTAACCATTTAACTGCCTAATGACCTTTAGGCTATGGATAAATATCCGAAGCTATAAAGTAAGTCCAATAGTGATAAAATTGATTTAAATGATTGGTAGGTATGGGAACGTCTGACGATTACCATGAGCGCAATTCATGATTCAGGAGGATCCGAGCGATTTAAGTCAATAAGAGTACTCCTATTTGCCTACTAGGAGGGGTTTACGCCAACATATTCACAAGAAAATGAATGTATTACATTAAAATTAAGGTACGGACAATGGAATACTTTGGTAGATACTTTGCAGCACAAGTAGTCTCTGACAGGGTCAAAAGAAGATAGGTAAACCACGCACCCACCCACATTATTGACATACGCAAACACGTTTAAGCATAAGTCTACAAAACAGACGACTGCACACGAATTGAGCTAATCCTTTTTAGTTATTTTACGTTCCAAATAAAACCCTATTTATAAAGCCATTTTCCGCGCAAAAAATACCGAGGTACGGCACATTTTCTGGCATATTAACTCTGATAAACACCGTCGCTAATTTCCATTCCCTTAAGCGCACAAAGAAAATAACTAAACAGCTTAAAAAGTGCCTCGAATCGAGTCAAAAGTCAAATAAAAACTCCGTGATATCGCTTTCATACTCGTTAAACTCGCAAATATGTCCCTAGACAAAAAACGAGCAACAGATCTCGGAACTCCGTTATTGCTATAATAACTTTTGTAGGCGCTATTTTTGCGGAGCTATTAGGTGG
Source organism: Athetis lepigone (assembly GCA_033675125.1). Taxonomy (NCBI): domain Eukaryota; kingdom Metazoa; phylum Arthropoda; class Insecta; order Lepidoptera; family Noctuidae; genus Athetis; species Athetis lepigone. Next base: position 1,444,454 of record CM066232.1, on the reverse strand, counting down.
GTAAACAGAGGGCCGGGGTATTGCAAGTGTACGTTATTAGGTAGCGATGCCCAATTGTTTTCTTATGCAAATCGGACGTTTACTTAACAATCTAACGTTGCTCTGCGGCTCGCACCGGCAGGCTTGAGGGATCAGGGTCGGATTGACAGGTTACGATATAATTATAATTATTACTATGGCTTCTACTTCAGTTTTCGTCTAAGGACTTCTGATTAAAGTAAGCCTCCAATTCTATGCGAACATGAAAACCAGATAAAAATGATCCTTATCTTATATTATAAGCAAAATTAATAAAATCGTACCTACCTAAATCATGTGCAGTTTCAGTGAATAAAGTGCAAACATTGAAACGTGGAGGAGTTACAAACTCATACAAATCTATCCACACACCACACACTTAATTTCCAAAATTATAATTATTTCAGTAATACTTGACCCGATAACTCTAATAACACCCTAGAACCGAATTTGAAATCATCCAGTAGTTACCAAATTCACCAAACTTGTGACTACTTTGTGCTTAAATGACGGAAAAAAGGGATCCTGTGTTATGTAGGTATATTGCATTTTGCAACCCTCCCAACTTTGAACTCACGAATCCGGGCCTGAACTCATACAGCGAGAGGTTTCAAGTGGCATGCTTCTCTTAAAATGAATTAGAATAATAGAACCGCTCTTACTGCCTGCTTTTTGATTGAATTATAATTTCAGTCTACTGTTCTGCGATGTATTCGAGTATGCTATTCATAGGTAGGTCGTTGAACTGGTTTCAAAACTTTTTAAGTCGGAAATGTCGGTCTACTGAGTAACAATATAGAGTGCAATGGTATATATACATGCGAATTTGCTTAATTAAGGAGACGATAATAACTAAGAATTATATAATGCATAGTGGTCATCGTCGTTAAAAAGCAGTCTGACAATAATGTATGGACTAGTGGCTTCTTACCCTTTTTGAACAATCACCAATTTAATCAGGAATCACTTTGATTTAATTGTTATTAACAAGGACCTCAAGCTTAACAAAGTAAATCTTTATTGAAACGTTTACGTGGTCTATAATAAGTTATTGTAGGTATTAAAATCATATTTGTAATCAACAACATCTAATTTAACAGATACCTATACTGTTGTCCGCGATTTTTAAATAGGTAATTGTATAAGGTCAATAAAAAATCTTAGTTCTGTCAAAACTATCTAGTAAGTACCTATTATTTAACACAATATTAATTAATCGCTCTTCATCGAAAATATCCGCCTCCTCGAATTTCACATAAAATTCCATACTTCAATAACGAAATATCAATACCTCTTAGAACCGTAATCAAATTAATCGAATAAGTAATAACATCTAAGGATTCCTTCCAGCTTACATTACATTTTATTAATCAATAGAACATAAATTAAAAAGCAAAAAGCCAGGGTAGAGAAGTCGTTGAAAACTCTCACTGCGTAAAATCATATTTCGTTTCAGAAGCCATGAAAATATAAAATGGTGGAATTAATTTGCCTGAAAAGTTGCCTGAACGTACCTCCGTGGTTCACAATGAGATGAAAGCGAGAGGGCAAGCTGGCTGAATGAAGCCGTGTCGGTGCCGAGATGAAATATTAAAAAAATGTGAACAAGACATGGCGCGGCGCGTGGAAAGCGCGGGAAACGCACCATCATTGTCGTTTACTTAGGAATATGGAATAGTTGATTGGTGCACTTGTACGGAAACGGAATACTTAGAAAAATAGAAATGAGTTGCAATAAAAAGGTAAGAAATAGATTTACTTTGCTTTCCCCTCTTTGAATAAAGATTTTTTTTATTATGAAACGGTGTGTCAGGTGTCTCTTTTTTTAGTTACCGGCTAATCATAAATCTAATCCTTTCGATTGTGAATAAGTTTTCTAACTCTTGGGATAAAAACGTTCTTCTTAACCACGACATAATATAACCTAGCTACCTGTTTGCCGCGATTTCATTCGCGCCAAATTTTTTTTTGGTAGTTTCCTATGACACTCAGGTCTAAATAAATAAATAAATATACTGGGACAACTCACACACGGTCATCTGATCCCAAGTTAAGCTCTGCTTAGATCTTGTGTTATGGTAACCAGACAACTGATATACATACTTATATAATTTATAAATACATACATATTATAGACAAATTACACCCAGGAATAAGATATAGCTTTCTATCAGTGGAAACTAGAAATATAATGCAGGCTTTCAGAGATTTCGTCGTACAAACAAAAAGATTAACCTTATCTCCTAATTAACCTTACGACGACCAAGCGACAGCCGGCTATCGCGCTGATATTGTCTTTCTATTGTGTCTCGAATCACGTGTGTTCGAAGGTTTAGTGTAGGAGAAGTGAGGACATGGATGTAGATTTACTCACGTTTCTGAGTCAACACTGAGAAAGTCTGTGTAAATGGTGAGCATCTGACCTCCGATCACGTAGCCCATCGCTGGGCCAACCACCGCCATTGTATAGTATACACCTGTGGACAAGAAAGAAGGTTAATTAATATAAGAGTCTTTAAAGGAGCTCACTCATCGAAAGCTTTTGCCTGTAAAGTAACAGAGCCGTGAATAATGCTCTTCAGTGAATCTTTACAAGTTTACATTACTGTTCTGCTGGTTAGTGTTTTGTTTTCCCATACCAAAATTAAGGTCCAAAACTCAGGTTTAGTTTTATCAGGTTTTTTAACAATAATTTCACACCGGTATCTGGAAGTTGATCTCTTTCCGATTGTGACGGATTGTTTTCGGATTGTTGGACCAAAGGAAGAGAAAGTGCACCTGTTTTTAATCACACACATTTATACTATCTATAGGTTATATCTTCAAAATAAGTACTTCGACAAATGGAAATTTGGTGGGCTGAAAAACAGAATCGAATCTAGAATTCCTTCAATTACTGACTTTGCTGGTGAGCGAATACCTTTATCCGGTCCGGTTTAGTCTATAACCGGGTTTGACCGAACCCGGTGAGAACCTCAAGAAACAACCGCTAAGGACACCCCCCAACAACTTCCCTTCGCCATTAAAAACGAAAAAGAAACACAACAACAAAATATCTTTTGTGTTCATATTCTTAAAAAATCTGCCAAGTGCGTATCAGGGTGAAACGGAGGATTCCGTACATACCACAATATAAACATCGAGAAATAGAATAGAACCTTTATTTTAGGCTGCATAGGCCCATAAATATAAAATCAAATTGATTGTATTAATCGTAAAAATAGAAGTGAAATCTGTGTTAGTAACACTTCACTACGTTGCATTAATAAATAAATAAAAAATAGAAATTAAGCTGACAGCCCACCCGATAAGTTGTCACAGACGCCAGAAATTGTGATATTTTTGACTACAGTAGCTTAAATTCCTAGCTATGGACTAAGGACTGACAAACTTAACGACTCTTTGACAGTCGTAACCTCCGGTCAAAGTTTTGCAAATGGCAACTAGAGCAAAGCACTTGCTAAGTAAGGTAGTCTTACTCTGTCATAAAAAAAGGCCGTAATTAACAATTTCGATAAAAAATTGTTATTGAATTGACGTATTCGGAATTAACAATAAAAAAAAAACTATTTTTCAATCTTACCCACAAAGTTGTAGCTCGGTATCACACCAGTTATCTGATAACTTCAACTTCTATTATCTCAAAATGAACGTTGACTTAATACGGCCTTCTTTCTTATGGCGGCAGTACTAAAGGGTCTTGTTTAGACCATTTGAGTACGGAATCCCAAACAATATCAATTGTCACCAGTCGATCGCACTCAGTACTCACATCGATACGTCCATTACACTTACAACACATTACGGCAACGACAAACACAAGAAAATAACCCGTGGAGTGTAAAAAGCGTAAGTATCGCATTTCTTAGCGGGCGCCCTGTTTTCACAGTTAAAAGCTGCGACTTAGAAGAGGTAAGGGCGGTGTGGAGTGAGAGATTTTTGTAGCGGGCCATCGCTTTAGACTCAGGTAAAAAAAATAAAAATTTTACCTTCAAAAATTTTTATATTTCAGTTCTCATGCTGGTTTTTGATTAGCTATGCAATGATGTTATAAGTAAACTTTTTTACTTATATAACATCATTGTAGCTATGTATATTAGTTGGCATTGAAGTTTCGGATGTTTAAAGAACAAACATGCCTATTTTGTTTATCTAAAACTTTCTATGGAAAGACGTAACCAGATTGAATTAAAAGTAACTTGTTATAATCTAAAATCTAAATAAAACTTTATTTTGACAACTTCAGTAAAAGTTTGCAATTACACGTTTAATGTTTTTGGCCTCCTGGTACCTACTTATATATCTATGCTAAACCCAGACTGCTTCTCCTCTCCGAACCTCTAGTGAAAAAAAAAACATTCAAAAGAAGTAAATGACTTCACTTGGACCATCTACAGGCACTTATGAATTGTCAAAGAGTCGGTCGGTTAGTCAGAAAGTCGAAGTTAGTCAGAAAAGCGAAGGGGAGAAGAAACTACCAAACATCTCCATCTCGCAAATCTTCCAGTGTTCCTCATCCTACCTCGATACGTGTAGATGGGCACACAGCGCCATCTGACGGCACTCCGTATACGTTACATTAATATCGAATGTTAATTTCATCGCTTGGCTTGAAGATGACTTTTTTTGTTTGTCACAGAGCTGCATCTTTTGTAACTTTTTAAAAGCAAATACAACAAACTTTTAGAACGTTTGCATTCTAAATCAGCCATATCTCCAATTTATCTTTATTTGGATAAGTTAACGATACATTTGCAACTACATTTCTAACAAATGACAATGAGCAGAAGTGGTCCAAATTTCCACCACTGTTGGGGGCTATGTCAGCTTAAAGACGGCTTAATACCATACAATTTTGAGTACTAGCCGAAAAAAAAATATTCACTCAGAAAAAAGTTATGACTGTTTTAAAAATACGACTTTTAATTATTTAACCGTTTATTTTTTTCGCACAAAGCCATATTTAAAGTAGTAAAAACGCATTCCCTATGACCTGTAATGCGTTCAAATCGTCTGCAAAGTGTACAATGATAACGTCAGCGTAGCGTGTATCAGATTGAAGTAGCAAGAGATGAAGCATTTTGTGAAATAGTTGATTTTGGCATTGAACCTGAAAATGCTATGTTGCTACACGCAAGAATACAATCCCGACACACATGTGCAAGACACGAATACTACGCGTATGTAATGATCCGTAGTCGCGAAATCATTTCGTACTACTACAGTTCCTGTCAGTGTGTGTACAGTGTGTCGTGGTGGCCCAGTGGATAGGGCGCCCGCCTCGTGTGTAAGAGGTTGTGGGTTCGAATCCGGGCAAGTACCAATGTGACTTTTTTAATTCATATGTACTTTCTAAAGTTTATCTTGGACATCACTGACATCCCGTGCCTCGGAAACCACGTAAAGCCGTTGGTCCCGGTTGTCATTCGAAGAACTTTGACAGCCGTTACTGGTTAGCCAGAAACTCTGACCAGTCTAACCAAGAGGTATCGGGTCGCCCAGTTACTGGGTTGTGGAGGTCAGATAGGCAGTCGTTCTACGTAAAACACCGGTATCTAGCTGAATCCGGTTAGGCTGGCATCCGACCCCAACACGGTTGGGAAAAAGGCTAGGGAGATGATGATGACAGTTCTTGTCTTTCTAGAATGCAAACAGTGGGTTGCTGTGGATGGGCGAGACATGACCCCACAGTTCTACTTTCAGCTGCGAATCTGGATAATGTTATTGTGGATGAAAACATTTGAGATGTACTCTTTTTAGGACCGACCCCACACTGATACGTAAATAAATAAAACTATTGTGAAATATTTTATAGGTGACCTTTCATTTGATCATGATAGAGTTAGACTTCGTTCACATGATAGGGTTTGATTTTTACGACGCAACGAAGTACCTACTTGGTTTTTATTTTGACGGCATATAGCTTAAATCAACTAGAATAACGTGTGAATTACAACGAAATGTCATACACCCAAATAAATAGAGTAGTTATAGTGTAATAAATACAGATATAGTAAAATAAAGAGGCGTAATAAGGTTTTAAATTGCAATTTTTCTTGGGGTCATAACTTTTTACTGAGTAAATATTTTTGGTTGCGGTCTTCTTATAATGATTCAGTACGCAGTGTTCCATCATATGCCATAGTTCTTTTTTGTGGTGGAAATTTGGACCAAGCTCCATACATTTTTGCCCAATCTCCTTTATTTTTTTGATTCGATGCAAAACCTGGCAGCTCCCTTTCCGACCCGGCCTTCCAAAATATCGCTTCATAAAACGCAGCCTAGCCTCGCGCGTCTAGTGTGCTCCATCCTAACCCTCGATACGTCTAGAGGGGCACACATCGCCATCTGACGGCACTCTGAATACGTTTCCTTGTCCTCAGAGACTCTCTAGAGTGGAGGATCGACCGCCAGATTCATTCTCTCTGTTTGTCATACGAGATTGGAACGCAAAAATTACTTTTTTCCAAGTGCTTAACGGTTTAAGATTGAAAATTCTCGAGGAGAGGGACTCTTGAGGACTTGAAGATACCACTTGAAACTTTTTGTTTTGAAGATTCTGCTGTCTATTTGTTTGTTTATCAGGGCTGTATCTTTTGATAATACACTCTTGAAGATTTTACTGAAGGTGTGTTAGGAGCGGAATAATAAAAAAAAATTTTTCGTTATATCACCCTATTCTTTTGGTGTTTTTTGTTGTGGATCTAAAATAATGTAAGGTGGTTAGGAACCCTTCGTATTAGATTTCGTTGAATTTATTTTACATCAAGTGTGTTTCTAAAAATATAAACTCTCTAAGCCAAACAATTATGGTGGACCTATTAAAGTTTAACCGCACTACATATTTTTGTAAAAATAGGACGATTCATTTTTGGTCGGTATCTTTTTTATCTTTTATGATTGTAGCGGTGATTTGTATTGTAACCAAACTTTTCACAAACAAAATATAAATAGGTGCTTGATTTTTGTAAATTACAACCAACTTATTTTTGATTCCAGAAGAAATGCTAACAAATTCGCTAAAGTTAAAGTAATTTCAATGAAAACGAAACTGATCGTCAATAGGCAAACAATCATCTTACCATCCAATAAAATTAAAAGTAAGCAGAACTATATAGATTACAATAAGAAAAATCCGTCAAAGCTGACCCGAAAACTTGTTCCTTGTAACACCTCATAAACGCCTAACAATATTAACAAACAAATTGATCACACCCTTACACCTGAGGGCCTAGACAAGTGGCATTATAGAATAGAAAACGAAAACGAATAGATTGTCAAATGTATGGAATTGACATAAGCTTTCGCTAAAGAATTTGACATCTCCATACATTTGACAATCTATTAGTTTTCGCTATCTATTCTACAATGCCACTTGTCTAGGGGGGCTGAACAAACATCTCTCTACAGAAGCCCATTACAGCTGGAGTGTCCGGTAAATAACAGCTCCCAAAAGCCTATGAAGTGCAATTAATAGAGCCGGACCACGGAAATGCATTAATACGTTTCCGACGCACATGTACTTTGGAGGCGAAAGCTGGTGGGCGAGGTGTTGGTGGCAGCGATAAGCGGGGCGGGCGGTAAGCGGAGCGGGTGGTATAGACGCCAGTATAAACAATAAATTACAATCTGATTTTCTTTAATAGATTTTCAACTTCGCTTAAGCATTGGGTTTAAGATGAAATATGATTGAATTTTTTTTAATCATATTTCATCTTGATCATCATCAGGTAACTGTGCTGATGTTTATATTATCTGACAGGGTCAGCCGGCATGCTGTTCCTGGCATGCGATTTAAGACCATAAAAGAAAGCTGAGTTAATGGATTACTTACAAAAAAATATCGTAACATCATTTTAGTATGGCATTCTTTTAAGTCATATACATAACGCAACTGTCGCCACGATACTGTCACTGTCAGTGTTTAAATTTTTGTGAGAAGAATGCATGACTGAATTGAATAAAGTGTATGTTTAATGAATTTATTGTATGGTTTGTTATATGTTTTTCTTCTTTTTTCGGAATGTTTAATGTAGTTTATGTTTAAACAGTGTAATTGGCTTCTGCCGTTCTATTTAAATAAATAAACGCCACGTAAATTAATAAATAATAAACTCACTGCGTCTGTCGCTGTGTACTTAGTAAGTCTTTATTAAAATTAGCCGGCAGTAAGCATCGTCCGGTCAGGAGTGTAAGCATCTGCTAATTACAAAAGTATCCATACTAATATTATAAATGGGAAAGTGTGTCTGTCTGTCTGTCTGTCTGTCTGTTTGTCTTTCTTTCACGGCAAAACGGAGCGACGGATTGACGTGATTTTTTAAATGGAGATAGTTGAAGGGATGGAGAGTAACATAGGCTACTTTTTGTCTCTAAAATTGCGAGAAAGATAGAGTAAAACAACAATTCCATTTTCCCATATAAAAGTTGTCCATTTTCTGTTGGATGTCGTTGTCATAGTAACCGGCAAATCAAGTGTCAAAACAGTTACAACCATAGAGGTTACAACCCGTCAAACCTGACACAAATAAGTAATGTTTAATTGTTTTCAAAATACGAATGGAATCATTTTCATAAATCCAAATCATGCAAATAAAAGCCATTTAATACGGTTTGAAATAACAAAAAGGCGTGTAATATGCTGTAAAAAATAATACTGTAACAGCTTTACTTATTTCCAACGTACAAAAATAATATTTAAGATAAAAAAATATCTAGATTTAAAATATTTACTAGCCTTCGCCCGCGGCTTCGCCCGCGTGGATGTCGAACTTCTACTTACTATTTTAACCCTTTAGGGCTATTTTTTATATTCTTCACAAAGAATAAACCCTCCAAGTTTAATGTATTTAGTTAGTTATTGTTATATATTAACAAACACGTTGATATCAGGCAGTGAGTTTACTATTATATACATACTAGATGACCCGGTGAACTTCGTATCACTTACCTATTAATGTAAACAAAATTTATTTAAACCATATCACCTTTATTCATAAAAGATTTGTATCGATCCCCCCCCCCCACATTATCACAATCTAGATTCACGTGTATATGAGTGGCCTAATAGTTGTTTAGTAATCTGGCAATACTGTCATTGTCGCTGTCACCTAACTTTTGAAGAAAAGATCGTTGAAAGGAAATGTTATGAAATGGGCTTTTAGTTTTAAAAAAAAGTCCAGGATGGCCATACAAAAACAAAAAAAATATTAAAAGCACCATTATTTAATCAATACATCAATACATATAATAAAATCATTATATAATAAAATCAATCCATACTAATATTATAAATGGGAAAGTGTGTCTGTCTGTCTGTATGTTTGTCTTTCTTTCACGGCAAAACGGAGCGACGAATTGACGTGATTTTTTAAGTGGAGATAGTTGAAGGGATGGAGAGTAACATAGGCTACTTTTTGTCTCTTTCTAACGCGAGCGAAGCCGCGAGCAAAAGCTAGTCTATTTATATTCAAAACTTATTCATCTACTAATTTGAAAATATCCGCGTATTTGTTTATAGCTTATCCTTACTTTCTTTTAGTGCCCGCTACAACTATGACCCCAGCATTATGTGAGTTGTAGACAATGCCATATATACTTAGTTTTCTCATGAGATAAGTATGTTATGATGGCTCTTATCTACAAGACATTAAAAGAATTCTCCTTTGTTAAAGTTAATTAGTTATTGTTGTGATTTGAGAAGAGATAGTGGAAATAGTCGCTCAAGATAATGTAGCATACATGGCCTGATTTTTTTAATTTTTAGGGATCCGTTACGAGAAGTTCTAAAGGTAGCCTTACTGCTGACGGTTATCCGTTTGTCAGTCTGTCAATCTCTCCGCCATAATGCTGTATCTCTTAAACCGTATTAGTTTACTTGTAAATTTGATAGTGTGTAATATTACTATAGGCGTGTACAACTAAATAATTTGTAATTAAAAATAGGAATTAGTTGTTGTTTCTCACACAATCTCTTGTATCACAAAAATTGTGGTAAATTATATTAAGTATTATTTATGTGGGAGAAAAAGTAAAGGCTTCTCAAAACAAGAACCATTGTTTTTTGCTCGATCGATATAATATATGTATATTTATTTTTAAAATATTGAAATCTATGCTATCTTTCAATAAAACACCAAATAAAAGGACGTTTTTTTTTAATATCCTTGCATTACATATTTGTGTCAAGGAGGCCTTCGAGAGTCAAACTCGCGCTTGGATTTTTTTAAATACTATTTTCTTTAAAATCAGAATCAAATAAATACTACAGTCGATCCTCTTTAATAATATTATTTTACACCTTCTTGCTGGACAAATCAATTCAATCAGACACAAAATATTCTTCCAACCCCGACACCCCAATATTTACGCCAGCCAAAACCTGTCAACGCCCAAACAAATGGGTAATCACTTAACCCCTACGTAACACAATCTTCCCACAAATTACTATTTTTCCCAACACTTTCTACGTTGGGGTCCATTCGTCCCACACTATTATAACACGGCCATATCCGCGAGTGCTTTCCTGTGTTTATAGCGCCGCGGTATGTGGGGTTTAATAACTTTAAATATATGTAGGAGCGTTTAAAAAGCTTTTGTGATATTATTTTCATAGGATATGTAGCACTTTTAGGGATGGCGGGTTTGAAATGGTTGGGCTTTTTATGGGATTGTTTTAATAAGAATTTACATGAACATGAGTGACTCAAAGTCAAATGTTACAGATATTGAAAATGATTTATTTCCATCCATACTAATATTATAAATGGGAAAGTGTGTCTGTCTGTCTGTCTGTTTGTCTTTCTTTCACGGCAAAACGGAGCGACGGATTGACGTGATTTTTTAAGTGGAGATAGTTGAAGGGATGGAGAGTAACATAGGCTACTTTTTGTCTCTTTCTAACGCGAGCGAAGCTGCGGGCAGAAGCTAGTAATATATAAAATAATAAAACTCCGGAACGTCATAAACAAACAGGATTAATATGGTTGCCGATTTCAAAAAAGTCTTTCGCATGGACATGAATGGGCAGGAAACACATAATAAAATTATGACGTAAATTTCAAACATATTTATGTATGTAATGACAAACAGTAACTGTCCTTTAACAATACAACTAAAATAAAATAGCGAAAAATAATTTATTCGCATAGCCGTCAACTGGTAAAGTGCTTATGCTGGCGTTATTGACAGTAATTCATAGGCTCTGGGTAAAGTAAAAGCCAGCTCTTGGGCCAAGGAATGAGTCATAGCGACTTTTCGAAAACTCTTTAAAAGAACATGGGCACTCGAACCTCACGGCTAGAGGGTTTCAAAAATATGTATAGTTACCAGCAATATCTAGCTCTACTTTGCTTTTTTAATTAATATTACTTTCTAAAGTAAGAACTTTAGAAAGGACTTCACTGACACTCTGTGCCTCGGAAAACACGTAAAACCGTTGGTCTCGATTGTCATCTATAAAACTTTGACAGTCGTGACAGGCAGAAGCCAGAAAGTCTGACTAACCTAACCAAGGGGACCGTGTCGCGCAGTTACTGGGTTGTGAATTTGTGAAGGTCTGATAGGCAGTCGCTTCACGTAAAACACTGGTATCCAGCTAGGCTGGAAGCTGACCTCAAGATAAAAAACGCTAGGGAGAATAGGGAGACGATGATGCATATCAAGCTCTACCTTCGAAAAATTTTTACCCATCGCCTATATCTCGCTCTTTTAGTACCCTAACTATATACTACCCTAATAAAACTACAATTTAATATAAACTTTCATCGAGGTCCACCACTTATTCTACCGTTACCACTTAACTGAATGGAAAACCAAAGTTACGGTTTCAAATGACGACGGTTTGGCGGGAAATTGATATCATTAGCTATGGTTGGTTTCATTCAGCCTTGTTACAGTGTTGCCACTTACTTTTCTCTTGAGAATTGTGTGCTACCGGTCCTATTCATAAGGAGATGGACTGAAAAAAATGCTTATTATGTTCCGTAAAACTGACCCTAAAATTGGACAATTTTACTAATTTTACTGAATTAAGGTAGGTATCAAAGTTTGCGGTGGATCGAATTGACTGATATGACCTTTTTGTTATGCCTACTTTTTTTTTTAATATCTAAGTTATGGCAGGCGTCCGTCACTCGCTCAAGGCCACGCCTTTTATGCCTACCGCTTCGCGTATCGTCGACGATACAACGAACACCGGGCTGTCGCGCGCCCGCCTGAGTGCTCGCGCGTCACGGGTACAGCGCTATCAAAATGCCGAAACCACGTAATTATTGTGTGATTATTGTGCAATTCCCCTGTTTCCCAATTCTCCTGTTTCCCTTTTGATTATTTATTAAAATTATTAACGCGGTTTTGGATATTTTCGACACTAAAATATAATAATCGGGAATTCAAGGAACGAAAAATATGCATCAGTCATTTTATTAAACTAATAAATATTTGATCAACAAATAAAAAAATAATTGTTTTTCTAAAACATTCGTTTTATTACCATTATCATCATACGTATAACCCTAGCACATTTACTGGATGGCACGCACACACGTAGTCGCGCGGCGGGCAACAGAATCTCAACTCTCTTTGTGCGTATTTACGGTACATTTCTCCTCGCTGCAAACAGCTGGTATTATTATTATGATTTTGTAGGCTATTATAGCGTAGGTATTTTAGTTTTTGTATTGGAGTGAAGTATCTGTTACGTAGTAACTATTTATTAATCTGTGGTTATGGTAAACAATACAAACAATAACGCAAATCAAATCAGTCCAGCAGAACTGATTTTAGCGAGCCTAACGCAAAGCATTAAGTTTTAAAGATGAGATAAAAATATAAGCCTGTCTAAAAACATTTTTTTTCCTGACTGACATAGACAGAAACGGCTTTGCCTAACTCTTTCGAAGAATATAGGTAATACTCAATATCTTTATTGCATCCATATGTTAGGTACGGAAGAACTTGCTAGGCTATTTATTGTGTCCTATTTTGTGGATGGGGAATCATCAAATGACTCCTCACGCTCTGCGCGGAGGGAGTTTCATACTTCTACTCACTTATAAAACCCACCCATCTTCTTAGTCCTTTGTGTCTGAGGCCGTGATATCTTTTTCGAACAACCCGCAGCTCCAGCAGGCGTCGGCCCTTGCTATGTTGCTGACATTTCTTTGAGGCATGCGTGGAACACGAACGCGCCGTCGACGTCAAAACATCCTTATTCTATAAGTACACTGTCACTCACCCAAATAAACTGAAGACATCTTCTTGGAGACGTTTTCGTCGATGTAGGTGACGCCAAGCGTGAACAGTGGCGTTGCGCCCGCGCCGTGCAACAGTTGCGCGAACACGAACACTGCAACGGCCCACGCGCCGCCTTCCTGCGGCACTGTGCCGTCGCAACTCTCTGTCAACTGGAAATTAAATGGAGTTTAGTAAGCACAATAATTAATTAAATAAAGTTTTAGGGATAAGCACTAAAGCAGTATCTTAATAGTACATTTTTATTCAAGTGGAGAAGGTTAGTCATTGCACGTGAGGTGGAACCGAGAAAATCTTCGCGCGTTTCAAACGACGTTTTTCAATACACTTCGGAGAAAACAATTAATTTTCTTGATTTTATTTTCTTTTTTTTACCGCGCTTTTACTTCGCAGTTTGAAGAAGAAACAAACTTAAGACATGAAGCCGATATACAGCCTAATACTATATATGTGTGTATATAAGAAATTCAATTAGTTTTTTAAACATGTTTGATATTCTGTTCATAATCAGTAATCATAGTATTAAGACTAAAAACAACTCTTTGCTTAAAAAAAAATAGTGTTCGCCGACCTTACAGGGAATTTGACTTATTCTTATTGCTATCCGTACAGATAAACCATTTATCCGCCCTTGTGCGGATAAATGCAAAAAAAACTAAGGTGCGATATATTGCATATCGAGCCTGAACATAGGGTGATAAAAGCCAGTTTTCGAGGAAATGTATTAAAAACAAACTTTTTAGGCCTTCCGTTAGAAAGGTTAATTATATTAATATTCTAAGATATTCAATCTAGGGATTCAGAGTAATTACGACAATGTTTAAGGCGAAATTTTGTAGTCAGGTTCCTATTACAAACAATTACTTTTTTTTTTTTGTTAGCCTGTTCTGTCCCACTCCTGGGCAAAGGCCTCCCTCCAGTCCTTCCATCAATAATTACAATTAATTAATCAACAATAATTAATATTACTTACAATAATTTAATTAATTAGAGTTACAGTTGCCGCTAAGATATACTTTACAACAACTACAATCTGTTAAACTTTATAGCTCTAAACTATTGGGTTCAAACTTTATCGGAAAAGTATACTGACTTCAGATATTATTTAAATTTTCTTGGACACTGGCAAACGTACATATTTAAATTAATTAATATACTAAATAATTAAATATGTTCTACTTGATTAGCATTTAAAAACTATCTTTTTTATAATATATACTAGCTTTTGCCCGCGACTTCGTCCGCGTGGATTAATAGTTCCTGTTCCCGGGGGATTTCCGAGATGAAAACTATCCTATGTCCTTTCTCGGGTCCCAGACTATATCTGTACCAAATTTCATTCAAATCGGTTCAGTGGTTTAGGCGTGAAGAAGAGACATACAGAGTTACTTTCGCATTTATAATATTAGTACGGATATATCACATCCAACCTTTCCAATAACTGTTGGCTGTACAATGCTTTTAGCTACTTTGGTTGACTGAGGCAAATGACAAGGTAATTATTGGAAAATATATGTACCTATATAATCAAGTTGCATTTGTCCGTCTGTCCTGTCCGGTAGTTTGCCAATTAGAAAGCGTTATTGCATTTTCGTGCTCAATTAAGAATTTATTTCGCAACGGCTCCTGTCTGACACTCATTAGTGCGTTTTTTTTTTCATGGTTAAAAATATAAAGTTCTGAATTTCATATAAAGAGAATATATAAGTAGCATAATAATTTTCCTAAACAACTTGTAAACTACATGAATTCATTAAATGATAATGAATACATAATAATAATTAAAAACTGATTTTTGAATTTAATTAATTGTGACGTGTAAAGTGAGACTATTTTTAGATAAATAAAATTGCTGAGATTGCTGTACTGAGTGTCTAGACAAGTGGCATTGTAGAATAGATAGCGAAAACGAATTGAATGTCAAATGTATGGAATTGACATAAGCTTTCGCTAAACAATTTGACATCTCCATACATTTGACAATCTATCCGGCAACGATAGTATCAAAACCCGTCTATGGCATGCACAGCATACCAGGCCAGGTACACATAACTCATAACTGTCGCGTTATTTAAATCTGGAACGATTTTTTTTCGTCGAATATATGTCAATCTGGGAAGTAGCTTGCCAGTCGTATATAAAAAAAAACATAACTTGAGACAATTATTGCTACGTTTAGATTCAGCCCATGCCGCTGCCCCTCGCACTGCCGGCAATAATTCCCTAAATATTGCTGCAGCAGGATCGAGAGAAGTGTGTGTTTACATACTGCCCTACCACTCACTTCGTTTTCAAGTTTCGGCAATAGCAGACGTCGAAATAATCACAGCGGCCGCGCTGTCTCTTTTTGCGATACATAATAATTACGTTCGATGTTTAAAAAGACATCGAATACAAAAAAAGAATGTTCGTCGTAGACGATGGTGGATGATATCTATCCATCGAAATAGAATTTTGTTAAGTACATAATTATCAACCTACCTACTTAACTGTTTTTTTAGGGTTCCGTAGTCAACTAGAACCCTGATAGTTTCGCCATGTCTGTCTGTCCGTCTGACTGTCTGTTTGTCTGTCCGTCCTCGCTTAATCTCTGTGAGCGTTAGCGCTAGTAAGCTGCTTTGGTACCAATATGTATATCAATCACGCCGACGAAGTGGTAAAATAAAAATTGGAAAAAAAAATGATTTATTAGGGTAGCCCTATCCTATACGTAAAGTGGGAAGTGTTTTTTTTTAATTTCAACGTATGATATATTGTTGGATAGGTATTTAAAAATGAATAGGGGTTTAATAAAATAGTTTTTTCTGTTTCCAGTAATTCTAAGAAACGAATAGTATTCTAGTTGCTCCATTCGAACGGCATTTTCGATGATTATTATAAAGAAAAGCTAACGTCTTTCTCCCCCAAGCGCTCGGCGAGTACT
Organism: Athetis lepigone; assembly: GCA_033675125.1. NCBI lineage: Eukaryota > Metazoa > Arthropoda > Insecta > Lepidoptera > Noctuidae > Athetis > Athetis lepigone. The sequence continues at coordinate 1,428,259 of CM066232.1, read as the reverse complement.
GAGCGTCGGAGCAGAATGTAAACACGCACTGCTGCTCGTGCTGCCGGTCCTTTGACTTCCGCACAAAAAACCGCCACTTCGGGGAGCGCCGGGCAGCGCGAGTGGCAATGGCAATGGCATGAGAAGTATCGCGTTTACACAATCGTCCTGCCCACTTCCCTGGCCACTTCCCTGCTCACTACGGCTGAATGTAAACGCGGTATATGCCAAAATGTGCTTCCAAAAGCATATGCATAGGCATCTACTGGGTAAGCTCGCTCCATCGTAGGCTCCGTCTATGCCCTCGGGCTAGTCTGGGACCAAGAGCAAGCCCATTGTAATAAAAAAAAAAAAAAAAAACCCGGATGTATTCAAGAGAAGAGTGCGTAGGCATCTTTTGGGTGAGCTCGCTCCATCGTAGGCCCCGTCTATGCCCTCGGACTAGTCTGGGACCAAGAGCAAGCCCATAGTTATAAAAAAAAAATGCACTGAGGCCCGTATTAATAGACGTTACTCAAATAAGTACGATCTCAAGTGCGATATCATTTGATACCGGATTATTGCGATGACAGGAGGTCAAGATCGTCGCTAATTAATAAACGCATTTCAAGCGTCACGCCTTACCAAGATCAGCTATACTTCATGTGAACGAATACGTCACATGAGTACAATACTTAAGTGTCGAGTTTAGTTTATTAATCGGTCTACACTCAGCTGATGACGTACACTTAATCCGGAACTTGAGCTCATAATCAATCTCGTTTATTAATACGAACAAGATCTTAAGTTGGGCATCAAGTACAAGTTTTGATCTGAGTAACGTTAATTAATACGGGCCTGAGTGCAATAAACTAGGAGCAATAAAAAAAAAAGAAAAAAGATCATACGACATACAAAGAGGTAAGCTGCAATAGTTGATTGTATTACGAGGGCGCAAAGTAATATTTTTACGGCGAGGGCGTTTTTTGAATCCAGAGCGAACTGAGGGATTCTTGAGTAGAATCCCGAGCTTTGCAAGGGATTCTTAAATAGGATCCCGAACGTAGCGAGGGATTCAAAGTACGTCGCCCGAGCCAAAAATATATTTTGCGCCCGAGTGATACACTCTACTTTTCATCACCCCCTATGAGAAAATAAAAGGCGCCTCATACTTTATTGTAAAACTATTATTGTAGCTACTATTATTATCAAGCTATCTGCTGCAGAACAATCCGTGAAAATTTTTACGAGAACTCGGGCTGTAGTTTGCGCGTTTTATTTCGCGTAGTTTTTTTTATTCAGCCGCGGCGTGACTATGGTATTGGCCGTCGTACCAGCCATTCATTATTTGCGTTCGATTCTCTGACGCTGAGCATTAAGACGTTACAAATTCAAAGAGTTTTTAGGCGCACTTATAACAGGGCGTAAAACATACAAAGACGCTCCAAATTCAAAAAGTGCGATTAAAAGTTACTTTTAGGCGCACTTTTTGAATTTGGAGCGTCATTATTGCCCGCTGAAAGTTTCTTATAGAAAACACGAACTTTGGGCGTACTTAAAGGGGAACAAAGTCGTATTTTTCGAATAGGTGGGATGAAAAATATTTTCCTACATTATTGTTAACACATTTAAAGATCTGTAATGTTTGAAAATATCGTCTACCCGTTGTTCAGAACTTCAGACAACATTTCGGTAGATAAGGATGGTGATTAAATCCGATTAGTCACAGAGATTGGTCGCATTGTATGACGAAGGCCGCATATTGTCCCCGGGCTGAATGCACCGTGCCTGTGCCCACATTCAAGTTCATTCATTCAGATTTAGGATCCAGAGACAACAGACTAAAGTTTGCTGAACGGGTGAACGGAAAATTGAATGAACATTTGAGCGGTAAAGTTTAGATTGGAAATGGACTGTTATTCGTTAGGTATGATCTTAATTAATTTCAAGTTTGGTTCTAGTTGAGTTTGTTGGTCTTATGAATAGTCTTCAAGTAGTTGGGGAGTTAGACTTGACCCTTAGAAAACTCGAACTTTGCAATAATTCTGATGAGCTTTTTGACCATGACTTTCTCCGTGATAATGTCGGTTATAGACATGACTTTGGATACCTTTTTAACTAAAGTGATTTTTTAGCTATGGAAGCGGCTTCTTAAAATGTATTTCAGATGATGCCGGGAACCCAGGGAATGCATAACTAGACGGAACTATAGGACGCCAACGATTAAAATAAAGTAAAACGTTTCTATACTCAGAAAACACACACAATATTCTGGAATCACGCGATTTTTACGATCGTTACATGTGTATTTCGTTAAGCCAACTTCTCAACTTTCGGTATCCATCCAAATATCTAAATCTAGCCATAGTGGATACCTGTAGTGCTGTCGCTAATTAACAACAATTAATTAAAGCAAGTACACCAAAAACCATCTAAATGAGAATCGGACTCATCAAAACATCTAAAACTATCTGCAATGAAATCCTTCAACAATCAAAAATTAATAAAACCTTACTCACCGTCCGATTAGGCGTACAAAGATCAGCGGCTTCATTTCCAGCGATCTTATAGTTAGGGACGAGGAAGTGTGGCAACGCAAACAGCAGCGAGCCCGTCCCCATGAGGAGCACCCCCAGGCCCAGCCAGCGCGGCTTTGAGGACCCGGAGCGCCCGCCTAGGTATGTCACCGGAGCTAGGCACGCGAAGGAAGCCATGTCGTAGCTGAAATAAAAAAGGGGGAACTTAAATTAAGATTGAAAAAGTTAAAACAATATGACGAGTTACTGACAACTGACTTGAACGACGTTAGATCTATAAAAAAGGAACTATTCCCAAACAATGCAACTCTTGAAAGCCAGAATCAACAGTGGAGTCCACCAGAAAAGCGCCGAGCTCATCAAGTCCCGGATAAGCTATTAACTGTGTATTGAATTGACCTTATCATCATTTCAACATTGTTACGGTCAAGTTCTAGTCTAACAGAATTCATTGGAATACCAGTATTTATATGGAGCGAGTGCCTATCGAACCACCACATCCCCCCTTCTTTGACTAGACTGATTGTCACTTGCCAAACTGTTGACTTCGACGACAGCCAAAGATTTTACGAATGAACTGGTACAAAATGGCTTGACATGCTTTTGTAGATAAGCATGGTCATCAGTGATGCCCTAGGTACACTTAGGCCTGTATTAATAGACGTCACTCAACTCCGAGACGCTCTCAAGTCGCTTGCTGTCCTTGTCGTTTTAAAGGGAAAAATAAGGACAGCAATAAACTTGAGAGCGTCTCAGAATTGAGTGACGTCTATTAATACGGGCCTTAGAAGGTACATAGCCAGGTTATTATGAGTTAAAAAAACTCGCATTTGTATTTCCATTTTTTTATTTTCGGTTTCGAACGCATAACCTCTCAATTCATCACGATCATCAATTCGAATAACCAATTCAATCAATTCTAGACAGTTTCATTAAATTAATGAGACAGTTAACTGACAATTGGCTTCTGAACGACGTTTCTAGATCAATAAAAAGCTTATTTTTTGTTTACCAGGAACCTGAAAATCGGTCATTGTACTTGTCACTGTAAACAAGTCTAATCAACCCTGAAAACGACTAATCTATTTTGACCGAGTTAAGTATGTAAACATTTTCTAATGATGAGTGAGGTAGTCACGAATTAAGTCTAGCTGTTATAAATACTTATAATATGCCCTTACTAATAATCACTGTGTAAAGTTATGCAATGAATAAAGCCTGTGTAACCATACATTTTTTGACGTATAAACCTGTCATAACTTTATGCAGCGATTATTAGTAAGACGCTTAGTTTTTAGCTTTGACTTTTTTTCAGGTTTCTAGTATTTGAACAAAAAAAGGTTGTTCATGCAGCTTTTGGGTTTTTGTGATATTGAAGGTGTAGCTAATGGGTAACTGTTAATTTAATATTTGATAAACATTAATACTATTACTCGTTAACGCAATAGAGTTTGTCTCTTTATCTGTTTGTCCCGGAATAAAAAACCTAATACTTTATCTAGGTCTCAAGGTTTATGGCATTGGAATAACGTGGTTACAAATAAATGAAAAAGCATCATGTTTATATAATAATAATAATAATACCAGCCTATAACTGTCCCACTGCAGGGCAAAGGCCTCTTCTCATACAGAGAAGGCACGAGCATTGATCACCACGCTTGCTCAAGACGGGTTGGCGATTTCAGACTTATATTCACTACAAGTCCAGGTTTCCTCACGATGTTTTCCTTCACCGATGTCTGCGATGTCTAAGATAATCTTTAGAAAGTACATATGAATTGAAAAAGTCACATTGGTACTTGCCCGGATTCGAACCCACAACCTCTTACACGAGAGGCGGGGCCTTATCCACTGGGCCATCACGACACTGTTAACAAACAAGTCTAATCAACCCTGAAAACTACTGATCTATTTTGACCGAGTTAAGTATGTTAACATTGTGAACATTTTCTAATGATGAGTGAGGTAGTCACGAAGTAAGTATAGCTGATATAAATACTTAGTTTTTAGCTTAACTTTAACCCTTTCTCAGGCTTCTAGTATTTAACAAAAAGGTTGGATAAGCAGCTTATGGGTTTTTTGTTTTTGTGATAATAAAAATGTAGCTTATCGGTGACTGTTAATAAAACATTACTATTGACTTGTCAACGCAATAGAGTTTGTCTCTTTATCTGTTTATCCCGGTATAAAAAAATCTAATAGATACTTTATCTAGGTCTCAAGGTTTATGGCATTAAAATTACGTGGTTACAAAGAAATAAAAAAGCATCATGTTTATAACACAAAGAAAAGCTGAGGGAAGATTACAAGTTTCACCTTTCTAGTAGTGAGCTTTATAAAATAAACATAATCTGCGATCTTAGAAGTTAGGGAAGTTCATATAGGTACTAAAGAGCTTCACAATAATAAGAAGATAATATCTCACCCTCCAGCGATGACCCCTGTCTGCATGGACCTCAAGCCGAACCTCTTCTCTATGGTGGTGATCACCACGTTCACGAAACCATTCACCACCATACCTGAGGACAAAGAAAGGAATTTGATTAGATATTTTGTTGCATTCATAGAAATTGAGTGGATTTCCATCAAAAAATGGTCTTAGAAAGTAATAGTGATTAATTTTTTTAACATTATATATCTCATACGCATATATATCTCTTAGTTTATAAATATTTTTGACATAGTTTACGCTGGTTGTCGTAATGTCGTCGTTGTCAAACCAAAATCTGCTATGTGCTGTTTCTGAGAGCACATAGCAGTTCTTCTTCATGAGAAATAAGGCAGTGACCTATAAGTTGTGGTCAAAACCTTGAAAACTCAAAAAACGGCACATTGCAGATTTTGGTTTGACAACGACGATGTGTGTGTAGTATATGAGAGTTTGAATAATCAAAGTCAAAGTCAAATCATTTATTTCCATTAGACCAAAAAAAGGCACTTTGAAACGTCATACTTATAAAACAAAAGTGAATCTACCGCCCATTCGGAAATGTTGTTACGTATGGAGAAGAATGGGCAAGAAACTCCATACTTACTCTTTTAAAAAATAGTTGTATTACAAAGTTTTTTTTTACACGGTTAGGCGTGATTTAAAATGAATATAATCCAAAAACCATTTCCGTCAAAAATTACATGTATATAATAAAAAAAACTGTAATGTGCCTTAAGTCGCCATTCCTCATGGCTTCTCTGTATGAGAAGAGGCCTTTACCCTGCAGTGGGACAATAATAGGCAGGTATTTATATTAAATTACTAAATAAAATATTATGAGCATATCTAATAATAGATTTTCCACCGGATATAGATTTTCAAAAATAGTCGGTCAGAAATAACCGGATAGTAGCCGTCCGTCGATTAAAGTTTCATGTTCCGGTTCGTATGCGGCGCCGGACGGTGACGGACAGCTGCTCCGACTGCGAGTAATAACTGCAATAGACGTACGTCGTTATTCATTAAGAGAAATATATCGAGAGCGTTTTCCATACAAAATAGCTAGTGTGACGGAAATATGTCTATTTATATTTGATTAATAAAATTTAGGTTCAGACTTCGCGTGGCCTAGCGATAAATGTAGTAAATTCTTTGGACGTCAAACAATATTTTTAGATGTTACCTAACTTTGTAGAGCTTTTCAAGGTTTTTTTAATCTAATTATTTTGACGTAAGTAGACTTATTCAGACGAAAACAATAGAGTTTTAACTTAATCTTCAAATATCCTTCTACTCAGAGCAGTGGGGAGTGTCAGACTTTTACTGACTTGAACCTTTCCGTGTTCTGTATTCACTCTAATGCCTTTGCGTTTCAGGGCCGCGACGACTCTTTAGAACAGATCCCGCAACCCTTGCAGACACTGCTCTAGCCTCGTCTTCTATACTGACATCTCTAACTCAATAGTCTTCACCTCATTATTAGTGTAATTTATTATTTTTCTCTATAATTTTTATCTCTCTCTACTGTTTATATGTTGTATACGTATTTATTTAGTATTTTTTTTTTTAAACTTTAATGTCTGTCTTTGCACCTACCATATTATGTTTTGTCTCTACATCACCCTAAGGTAGTGGCAGAAAATGGCCAAGGCATTAAGTCCGCCATTGTGCAATGTTTTTATTAGTGCATAAAGTTTTAACAAATAAATAAATTATTAATACAAAATGTTAATAGCTCATGTGCTTTTTGCGCCGGCACCCATACCCTTCAAAAAGTTCGTGGAAGTATTGAAACGACGCGGACGCTGCTTTGTGGCAGAAATAGGTGTGATGCTTAGAGTTAGAATAAGGGGTGATGGTACTTCTTCATACAAACACCTTCACAAAGAGCTCTAAAAACATTTTTCAGATTCAAAGTCTGATACACTACGAATATTAAGTAGGCATTAAATAAAATTTCAGCCTTGACAATAAAAAAAATTACACAGATAAAAATTTATTCAGGTTTACTAATCGAAACTATCATCATAACGATTATGGAAACAGTACAGATTGAAAAAGATCACATATCATTAAACATACCTACAATAATTTTCATAATTATTATTATCATGAAAATCAGGGAAATAAGGCCAATGTACCGTAAAATAATTTCCTGTAATTTGTCACAACCTTCATTCTTAACTATTATTCGTTTTTACTAGTTCTACACAAATTGTATAAGTTTTCAAATATTTTGATGGGCAGTAAAGATATGGTTTTATTAAAAAGTTTTCTACAAACACATTGGGGTCAGTTTAAAGTATTTTGGTGTCAGCTAAAATAAAGTTAAGAATAGTATTGATTTGTCGCTTACGTATATTTACGTGATACAGAAAATGTCATAGATTTAGTAGCGACCTATTATGGCTGAATACCTTTTGTTGATTAATTCAGTTTCTCCTGAAATCCTCTAAATTCAAGTATTTGTTGCTTATATTTTATTATTTTTTATTATTATTATGGGCTTGCTCTTGGTCCCAGACTAGCCCGAGGGCATAAACGGAGCCTACGAGGGAGCGAGCTTACCCAATTGATGCATATGCACTCGTTTTTTAAATATTTAAAGAAATGTACTAAAAAGTTATACCCTAAATAATCTTTACATATCTTTCTATGTAAAAAAATCGTATAATTAATGTCGTGTAGTAATTTCGAATTGGGTTTATTCCAAACTGAAAATAATGGTGTGCGTTTCGAATGCGCGGCCACGGCGTCATATTAAAAAAAAACCATGCCAAGATTATGTAAAAATTTGTCAAAGTTGATTCCCAAAGCCATAAATTTGTCAAAGTTATGGTCAAAAAGTTATAAGGGTTTGAACGTGGCCGCGCCATCGAAACGCGGAGAACCGCGCGGCCACGGAGATCTCTAAAACTAAACGTTGCAGAGACCTGAAATTCAGGTAAATAACAGATTGAATTTGTAAAAAAATTGTAAAAATATAGAAAAAAATCCTAGGTTAATATTTTAGGAGCTATAAGATTAAATCTCCATGGCCGCGCCATTGAAACGGTGAAGAACACGTTATCGCCAATATCTCGCTGAAAAAGCAGCGCAGAGGTCTGAAGTTTTTTGTAAAACCTAGATTTGAATTTGTCGAAAAATGTAAAAATACTACAAAAAATCCTAGGTTTATGTTACAGGAGCTGTAAGAGTAAAACCTCATGGCCGCGCCATTGAAACGGTGAAAAAACACGTTATCGCCGATATCTCGCTGAAAAACCAACGCAGAGGTCTGAAGTTTTGTGTAAAACCTAGATTTGAATTTGTCAAAAACTGTAAAAATACTACAAAAAATCCTAGGTTTATGTTTCAGGAGCTGTAAGAGTAAAACCTCATGGCCGCGCCATTGAAACGGTAAAAAAACACGTTATCGCCGATATCTCGCTGGAAAACCGACGCAGAGGTCTGAAGTTTTTTGTAAAACCTAGATTTGAATTTGTCAAATAGCGTTAAAATGCACAAAAAAGTCCTAGGTTAATATTTTAGGAACTTTAAGACTAAAACACCATGGCCGCGCCATTGAAACGGTGAAGAACACGTTATCGCCTATATCTCGCTAAAAAAGCATCGCAGAGGTGTGAGGTTTTTTGTAAAACCTAGATTTGAATTTGTCAAATAGTGTAAAAATGCACAAAGAAATCCTAGGTTAATATTTCAGGAGCTGTAGTACGGTATCGCGTAGAAATATGTCGTGATTATCTACCGAAGAAAGTAAGAGTAGAGCGAGTTTTTTTATTGTAAACAATACCTATTAATATATAAAACTACCGATACCAGGCAAAATGTTTTTTTAACAGTTTTTATAACTTTAGATACGTCTTGAATATTTGAATAGGGTGACCATGGCTTTTTGTTTACAGAAAACTTTCCACCTATCGTTTTAGAAATCACTAACTGTTCCTCGCAGTTTCACCCGATTAACTCAAAATTATAATGAATACTATGCAGTAGTTTTTGAGTTTATCCCGGACAAACAAACAGACAAACGTGTGTAACTTTGATATAATATATACAGTCTTAGTTTAAGTAAATAATCTGTGATTTGTGACTTTGAAAGCAATACTTACTATGTCTTAGTATAAGTAAATAATGTGATTTATATGATTTAAAAAGGAATAAACATATGTTTTTTTGTATGTTATCGTTTGATTAATTTAATTTAGAATTCTTGAGCTATAATTTCAAAACGATAGGTGGAAAGTTTTCTGTATACAAAAAGCCATGGTCACCCTATCAAAATATTCAAAACGTACTGAAATTTACAAATAACGAAAAAAAAATAATCATTTTGCCTGGTATCGGTAGTTTTATATATTAATAGATGTTGTTTACAATAAAAACTCGCTTTACTCTTACTTTCTTCGGTAGATAATCACGACATATTTCTACGCGATACTGTACTACAGCTCCTGAAATATTAACCTAGGATTTTTTTGTGCATTTTTACACTATTTGACAAATTGAAATCTAGGTTTTCCAAAAAACTTTAGACCTCTGCGTTGGTTTCTCAGCGAGATATCGGCGATAACGTGTTTTTTCACCGTTTCAATGGCGCGGCCATGAGGTTTTACTCTTACAGCTCCTGAAACATAAACCTAGGATTTTTTGTAGTATTTTTACAGTTTTTGACAAATTCAAATCTAGGTTTTACAAAAAACTTCAGACCTCTGCGATGCTTTTCCAGCGAGATTTTGGCGATAACGTGTTCTTCACCGTTTCAATGGCGCGGCCATAGAGTTTTAGTCTTATAGCTCCTAAAATATTAACCTAGGATTTATTTCTATATTTTTACATTTTTTTTACAAATTCAATCTGTTATTTACCTGAATTTCAAGTCTCTGCAACGTTTAGTTTTAGAGAACTCCGTGGCCGCGCGGTTCTCCGCGTTTCGATGGCGCGGCCACGTTCAAACCCTTATAACTTTTTGACCATAACTTTGACAAATTTATGGCTTTGGGAATCAACTTTGACAAATTTTTACATAATCTTGGCATGGTTTTTTTTTTAATATGACGCCGTGGCCGCGCAGTCGAAACGCACACAAATAATGTCGGATAGTTTTTTTACGCTTTTTAACCGACTTCAAAAAGGAGGAGTTCAATTCGTCTGTATTTTTTTTTTGTTTTTTTTTTTGTATGTTTGTTACGCGATATCTCCGTCAATTGTAAACGGATTTTGATGGTTCTTTTTTTGTTTGATAAGTCATGATTCAGGGGTGGTCCCTGTTTTGTGGCGATCGGTTCAGTGCTTCTCGTAAAATTCACCAAGAACAAAAAAATATTGACGAAATTTTCATAGACGATGTGTGCTTTGTCTTCAAGTTTCTATTTTCGTTTTATAAGATTGTTAGTAGTTTTATTTTGAAAATAAATTACTTTGAAAGATACTATACACAGTCAAACATTGGGAGTCGACACTTAAAAGTAAAAAATAAAAAACTTTTTTCAAAAAAATAATAACCGCCTTCAAAAACTAAAAACCCAAAAATAACTAAAATTTCGGAAGTCGGTGGCTTCTCTTCTGCCAGTCAATTTATCTGAATTTGTGTTGCCACCGACTTCCGCAATTTTAGTTATTTTTGGGTTTTTAGTTTTTGAAGGCGGTTATTATTTTTTTGAAAAGTGTTTTTTTTTAGATAAAAAAAGACACCAACATTGATAATAATTAGTAAATTACCTAAAACAATAGGGAGTAGAATATATTTATATAAAAGATTTTTATTACTAACCCAATACTAACCATCCTTATATTTTTGATGGAACCCACCTACTTTACCATATATTTGCACGCCACACCTGGCAGAATGTGATGAGACCATTAATTTATTTCAAGACCATAATTATGTACCATATTCTGACAAAAAATAAATGATTTATGATTTATTATTAAAATATAGCACGTAATATAATTACATTACAGAGTATTACTCGCAATTTCACGCTTCAAAAGAATTTTAAAAGCTCCTTCCTAAGCCATAATTCCTTCAAAATTTCCTTAAAAAGGCCGTTTACTAACAAAAGTGTAATAATAAAATGTATTATAGCGCTAAATCGCGGAGGGTAAGCATAAACAGAGGGTACAGAACGTTTAGATGCGTGACTTTCATGCTCCGTCACGTTCGCAGCCGAAAATATTATAGAGGGCCGTGACACACCGAGATTATTAATATTTAAGCCTAAAATGGGGCATTAGGGAACTTTAAGGGACATTCAATTAGTGTTTTGATGAAAAGAGTGAAAGAGATGCAAGATTGTTATGGTTCGGTAAGTACGTCTAAGTGAAAACGGAAGCCTTATAGCTTCATGAGTCTACCTGTCTGATGTTCCCACCTTTGTTTTTAAAAGTAACTAAGAATTTTAAAAAAAGTACCATAATTATTATTTTTCTTACAGATGACAAGACTATAGGAGGAGCTGACCTCTTTATACTAGCCAGTCTCGAATTGAACCTTTCAACGACCAACCGAGAACCGACAGCCAGCTGTCGAGCAGCTATTTTCTATTGTGTCTTGAATGACGTGTGTTCGAAGGTTTAAAGGTATTTTTAATTAATTACTTTGGAAAAAATATTAATGTTAAATTTTCAAGTACAACATAATATAATCCATATATCTACTACTTCCACAAACTCGTAATTATGCAAAAGGTACAAAACACAGTATTTAAAAAAACTTTTTTCAAAAAAAAGATAACCGACTTCAAAAACTAAAAGCTCAAAAATAACTATTTCGGAAGTCGGTGGCTTCTCTTCTGCCGGTCGAATTGTATTGCCTTGCCACCGACTTCCGAAATAGTTATTTTTGAGCTTTTAGTTTTTGAAGTCGGTTATCTTTTTTTTGAAAAAAGTTTTTTATTTTTTACTTTTTAGTTAGAGTCCCAACTACGTTTTAGAGTAACTTTAAAAAAAAAACGTACGTTTTTCTATAAAAATTGAGGAGTTCCCTCGATTTCGGCATGATACCATCATCAGATCCTGGACCTGATGACAATGGGACCATTTGGAAAGTCTACCCTTTCAAACAAAAAAAGAATTGTTTAAATCGGTTGGCAAACAACGGAGATATGCGCGAACAAACTTAAAAAAAAAATCAAACATCCGAATTGTGAACCTCCTCCTTTTTTTAGAAGTCGGTTAAAAAGGTATTAAAATTTTCTTACAAGACATGTTTTTATAATTTCCGAAACCAATTAATTAGATAGGTATTCATTAAAGGAAGAATACTGGTTAATTATGCAAAAAAAAAAACTGTAAAAAACCAGTTAACATTATAATGATTTACTACTGGTTTAGCAGTAGTTAAAATTTGCATGAAATTATATGAACTGGGGTGAATGACTGTATCACATGATTCCTGTACCTGTATAGTAGTAAGTATTACGTACATGCATGAAAATATTCTAGTCTAGTACATACTTATTATTCATATTAGAAATAATAATATTCTTTTACGTCAGTATTTTAAAGAATTTACTTACTCATAGCGGTTCTGGCTTTTAACCTTGCTAGATCTTTCTATAAATGTAAGTACATACATTGTCATTTGTCCCCGACAAATTTTAAGTATATTACATTATAAACACACGAAAAAATCACCACACAGATACTCTTGGCGATGTAAGTAAAGTTTTTTAGAATGATTCTCTCTTTAGATATACTACCTCTACCATTTCTTTAAGTTTGCCTGTTACCTGTCTGATAGATACTTGAGGGCACATTTCAATCTTCAGATAGAGTGGGGGTCTAAAGACTAAAACGTGCTCTTGAACATATTAATTAACAATCTACGATAAAGTTTCTTACTTTGTTTCGGTACATCTATGCCATAACAAAAATTTTGGACGTTTTGAAAATCGATCATGCGTAACACGGCATAGCACCAAATTGCTAACTACCAATTCTTGTCAATGATGCACAAGAGTCAAGATAGAGACAGGAAGATGGTTAAATCAAATTAAGCGCTAGGTAACCTATACTATAGGGTGACTGGTAATTAGTGTACGATACTTAAACGCGTGATTGTGTTCATGATAACCAACAACTTTTACTATGGGAACAAAACTGAAATCGCAAAAAAAAATCAGGCACATAAATCTCAACCTCAGAGCCTCCTACTGTGCGCTTAACTTAACCATTTTACAAAGTTTCCCAAAAATAATGAATGCCTAACAACAGACTATTCTGCTGACCCATCTAGTTGGCGTGATTAATAGGCGCCATTGAGGAGATGAGAAGTGCAGCATCATGCTAGCCTGAATACAGGATTTAATTAAATGGAAGCTTTTTAGCAGATTTATGATTGAATTGAATTTTAGGTAAAGTTTTGATTTTCAATAGATGATGGATAAGCTGCTGTATTGTTTAGGAGATAGGGTGGCTATTTTATTGTACTATTGGTAGTTTTAAGGGGCCTGTACATCAGACCGTCTGAATTAAAAACGGAAACTCTATTGCTTAGTTATCCGACTTGATCTCTTTAAGGAACTTTTCACAGAGAAGGGTAGAGATGTTGAAATTAGTATAAAATATCTAAGTACAATAAATTCTTTGATGTTGGGTTGCAGAATGTTTATAATAGTTACCGTGACCCCGGAACATAAAGGGCAACCGAAGGAACATGAGTGGGTTTTAGTCAGTAAAAGTCTGACACGCCCTATCGCCGCACGGCGAGAGAAGTCATTTGATGATTTCACACCCCCCCTAAAAAAATGTTATGAAATAATTCCTTGTCAACGTACGTAATCAAAAGAACTAATACATAGCTGTTTACGCCGCCTATTCTAACTTGCAAGGGAGTCAATTACCTAATAAAAGAATGATAACAGAGTGAAAAATAATATAATAATTAGTCAACTACAGTTTACCTTCAGAAGATACAAAATCATGAAAAGCTAGAAACAATGTAAATCTTAAGTCATAGAAAAACCCGATTTGAAATTACAGCACTGCAAGAATGCGACTGCAATAATTGCCATTAATATCGGAATTAAATGAAACTATTGCAAAGTTACAAAATCGATGATGTTATTAATATTAATTAACATCTTGTTGATTCCTATGCTTTCACATTTTCTAATAGCTAGCCTCAAATAGTAGGTATTTAGCACATAAGCAGGTGTGTAAAGCTACAGACGGATGAACAAACATAGCAGTTCAATAACTTTGTACAATGTCAAATGTACATTGTTTTGTAAATTACATAGGTGACTTTAGCATTTACGCTGAAAAATAAAACAATCGGTACCCTAATAATTCTCAGTGTTCGACACTAATTAAAAAAAACAATATGGCCTTTACATTTTAATAAATCTTAGATTTATCCTACAATAATAGGTACAGAAAGGCACAACTGATGTTGAGTGACATCGAAGATGCGTTGTCACTCTTGTCATAGATAAATATGCTAAATGTCTTTCGTAATAGGTACACCGATACCCATACCGTGCAAGCTGGCTGGCTTATTACCTCTGAAACAGCAATCAGCAATATTTGCGCAGGGATCGCGCGATCACCACGCGATGAATCGCTTAACGTAAAAAAAAACGTATTATGTCTGAATCGATGATTGCTAATCGATCGCTGATTGTTCTAATGCACTTATTGCTACGATGACGATAAAGTAGCAATCGTTGGAACTAATTAAATATCACCTTTAACAAAAAAAACTTAACTTTGCTCTTAAAAACCATACTAAATATGAAACCACCAAACGAAAAATGCATGTTTTAGTTAACTGATTGTTTCACAGAGGCAGCACTATCGCTAGATTGCTATTTGACTTGACGTATTTTGAATTGACTTTTCTGCAAGATACGTAATCCCGGTGCCGATCACAGCAATCAGCAATACAACTTTGCCTCAAAAATACTATCGTGTTAGTATTGTTAAATGCGTTCAGTTTAACTGGACGTCGAACCTAACATGCGGAGACAAGACTGGGGAAACGATAACTTATCGAAGACCATGTAAGTTTTTTGCTTAACCTCTCAACGACCAACCGACAGCCGGCTGTCGGGCTGCTATTGTCTTTCTATTGTTCAATCATGTGTGTACGAAGGTTTAAAACATTCAAGTCAATAACCAAACCAGTACTTCTACAAACAAAAACCATGACAAGTTTACCTCTTCATAATGATAGATACAGAGTATCATTTTCATATTTCCATCGTCCGATCACTAGAGAGCTCATATCGATTGCATTGTGCAGGCCACTCCAATATCAAAATGCATCTTTTCAACGTAGGATAATCCTTGCGTAATCCGATCATGTAGGATGACATGCGTAGTCTGGCCGTGGGGTACACGCGAATTTATTGGAAAATGAATGTAAAATGTATGAATTATGATGATGGACTAAAGGTAAAATCAAAGCAGTGTGGAAGTAAATATGACTGAATTTTACCAATATAATATTCCCATTTCATTTTTTTTAATTTTTTTCGGAAGACGGGCGTCGTCCCCGAGGGATGCCCAAGAAACGTTGGCGGGACGACTTGCAGTCCTTCATTGAAGATCGGCAAGATAAGGCGTTAAATAGGGACCAATGGAAGGCTAGGGAGACCTTTGCCCAGCAGTGGGACAGTATAGGTTAATAAAAAAAATATATATATACTATTTGCCATCTATGGTCGAAATTCATCCAAAATTCCGTTTTTTATTATTTTAGTTTCCTTCCAAATCGCATCCTTCTCTATTCACTCCATAAGTAAGTTAAGTAAGTAAAAGCGTAGTAACTATTTATTAATCTGTGGTAAAAGTAAGTTATATAAGTTTTAAAGCGGTTTAAAGCACATACTTCACTAGGGAAATAAGTAATTAGTGTAATTATACATACTACCTACTACATAAAAACATAATTAAAGTATTTTGGACGCAAAAATATGGATTTCGTTTCTCGACCATATTTCTTTGAAATAGGCGACTCAATTCAATAGTCTGTACTTTTAAATGACGTTCCGAACCCCATTATTAATAAGTGCGAGTTGAGGCCAATTTTAAAGTCTTATTTTGAATCGATAGATTTTTATGAAACTTTGACCTGTTGTGCAAACGCAGCAACAATTGAAGGAAATGAGATACCATGGTGTGCTAGTCAATCTAATAGCCCGTCATTACAAACATGGGTTGCATATTCAATACCTGGTGCAGGCATCATGGCGTTTTAAGAGTTACGAACACGAAGAGTACCAAAGGAAATCTGTTATTGAGCCTCCACTGTTCATCCTTCACTCTGTCTAAACATTTGTGTTGAGAGGAAGCCCGTTCTAGAAAATAATTAACTAAGTATGAGAGGAAAAAATAAATAAATAAAAATCTTGGGACAATACACACACGGCCATCTGATTCCATACTAAGTAGAGCTTGTACTATTGTACCTAGACAACTCATATACATACTTATGTAATTTATAGATTAATTACACTTAGACACAGAACAAACAATCATGCTCATCACACAGTTTGTCCTGGGTAGGAATCAAACACACGACCTCCGACTTAGCAGTCAGGGTCACTAACCACTAGGCCAAAAGGTCCGTCAAAAAATGAACTAAATTCGAAGTATGAGACGGACAAACTAAAAAACAAATAAAAATACTCTCGGCCCTAAAGAAGAGTAGCTAACTTCTATCGTTTTTAAAACCCAAAGTCGTGAGGATTCAAAACTATCCATAAATTCAAATACCATCATTCATTTCACCTCTAGGAAGGCATTTAGAACTCACATTAATACTAATAGTAGGAATTACAAAGAAAAGTCGCAAAGTACGGTAATATGTCCGTTTAGAATCCAAACTAATGTTGGGTATTACCGGGACTCGGCGCAAATCCCGGAAAACAATGGGACTGTCCCGGAGAGGTCCCGGACGGCACGTGATGTATGTCCGCGATGGTCCAAGGATTTCCTACAGTTCTTTATAATTGGAACTATAAAGAAAAGGTTTAGGTGGTTCGAAAGGAATATTTGTAAGTAATGAGTCTGAGCCATGCGCGAGCCAGTGCTCGCGCATGGCGCAAGAATATTCGATAAAGCCGGAAAAATTAATAACTACCTTTTTCATACAACTTTGCCTGTTCATTTTGTGTTACTAAAGAATTAATTTTTAAAAATCACTTACATAAAAACTACAGTTATTAAGTAAAATAGAGAATTGAATAAAATCTATTTAAAAAGATATTGGTAGTTAGAATTAATAATATTGAGGTTAACTACAAACAACATGGTTCCATCAAAAACATCACGTAAACACAGTCCAAGGTAGAAGCACAGTTTAACGATCCATACAGTTGGTAAACGCCTTTGATGTCGGACGACACCGCCGCCGCCGCCCGTGTAGGTATTTACGCTACCGCGTGCAAATGTGCAAGGCTTGTCAAAAAAGACAAACTTTATTTTTTTCATAATTGAATATTACCTACATGTGAGAATTACGCGGCTGTGGGGTTTTATAAAGGGGGGCAAATTTTTCATTATTTTTGCGATAGGACACACCGTTTTCGAGATACAAGCTTTAGAAGAAAAAAAGACAGGTCACAGCGGCATGCGACTACGGTTATAACCGGGAAACAGACTGGTACACAGGACAGAAGGTATCTAAGTACCTTTGCTTATTGTTTTATCCGGGTTTTTCGTAGTCAGGTTTTAGTTTTTTTAACTTTTGAATAAATAAATAACCTAACATTGCTTGAACAGCGTCCAAGTGCCTGAGATAGCCCGTTCATGCCGATTGAAATGTTTTTCCGATTGTAATAATATAACGTATACGAATACGTGTATAACTTAACTTTACTCGTACCTACTATAATTATTATATACGTAACTATAAACACGACGAGTTTATACAAAATAAATATTAGTAGATAGTTAGATACCCACCTGTTTAATACGAATTTATAAGAATAAACTTACCTCGCGTCACGGGGAAATCTATGAAATCTTAAATCCTTATTGTGTCTCGTTGTCGAGGTACAAACGTACACAGAACAAGAAGTGTGCACCATTATAATAAGTTTATTCAATGATTCTTGAAAACTCGCTCGCGATTTACACGGACGCGATAGCCCCAGAGTTTGGCCCGCCAACTACGCGCACTCGCGGGCAGCGATCCTCGCCGCCCACTTCCCCTCGAGATCCCCGCCGTTGCTCTATGCAAGTACATTCGTTTTACAACTGTATGGATCGTTAAACTGTGGTAGAAGTGTGAATTTGAAAAAAGCGTATTAAAAACCATGTCACTTTATTACCCTCTTTAAAAAAATACAACACCACCAAATATAAAAAGAAAGGTAAAACAAGCCGCTAATAACGCGTAAACTTCGTTCCCGACTGACATATTTACCAACGCATAATTTTTGCCCAGTTTTACTCTTACTTTACCCGACGACAACTTTGCCCGTATTATTCAGGAGTGAGGCAAACTTGAAATTAGTTTGAAAATGATGTACTCTGTAATAGAGTTGTTGAAGATGTTTTGATGCAACTCCTGTCGTTTAGAATTTTTACGTTAAAGTTTCAAAGTTTTGTTACCATAATAAAAAGTGACTGCTCTCTTTTTCTATGTAAATAAATACTTACTTGTTGAAAGCTTCAATATAATTTGAAGAGCTTCGCAAGAATGAGAAGATCTATCCTTAATTTAAACTAATATTATAAAAATAAAATTGAAACAAGTGGACCACAAATATGTAATGTGAACAACACTAATAGAAACAAGTGGAGAGAAATCGCAAGGGCAGCTACTAAGGACTTTCCATGATCACGACCACTCTGACAAGAGTGCACGATTAAGAAGAATTATAAAATTGTAAAACTGAAAGTTAGTACACAGTCTTATTATTACAAATAAAATATTGATTGAAGAAAGCTATCATTGGCGTCCTCCGTCTGTATCTTAGCATCATAATTTGTATGTGGTGACATTTTTGTCGAAAAGCCGAAACATTTGCTAAGCAACCTTTAATTAATTCCTACTAAGAGTTTTACATGGATAAAGTCGCGGTCAGGAATTAGTGTTAACTTTTAAGAGTGACGTCAGAAAGCTCCATATTGTTTAGTCTAGGTTAAGGTTGGGTGTATTGAACTAGTATATTACTTGAGTAAACGTTACCAAGATTGTTTTACTCAGCGAGACTGAAGACATTGCTGTTGGCTTTGTCAATATTTATAGTTGTAGTAGTAAGTAGTCAACATAAACGTAATTGTTGTTTTAAAAATCAGGTAACAATAAATAAGGACTGATCTTTTTATAAAAGAAAGTAGGAACCTGACCTAGCATCACACAGATGTTATAAATCTTTGAAATTTTAGCATTTCTTTAATGCAATACGTGCGTACAAATTTCCCTCTTCAAAAATTCCATCTATTGAAAAAAACCGTCAGGAACCTTCATTTCATGCGTTTTGTATGCGTACTACTTTCTACTTGAGAAATACTTTTATTTTTATTATAGATATAAAAAAATAGATATAAATGTCACACAATAAAATACTGTAAGACAATTCTTTATAAGTAAGGTCGTCATAACTCTGTATATCCGACAACGATCCCTCCCCTAAAAACAAAAAGAATACTAAAAGCAGTAAGTTAATCAGAACAAGTTATAAAGTAAGTTCACGCTTGAAGTGTTCCTTCAGCGTGCACGGCTGCTGAGCACGGTAAGCACGGTAAGCACAGAGCACGACGCACGGTGAGCACGTATGCGCGTCTCGATCGCGATGCTATTAACTCGCGAGCTAATTTACCTGACGCTAGAGCCCTTAGAGCAGCGGGTGAATAAATAATTCTAGCGACTCACTTTGCATAGGGGTTGGAAATCTTCAAAATTCTCGGCTTTTCTGTAATTTAATCTACTACACTCTCTCTAGTAGTATGAAAAAATACTTTTCTGCATTTACGCGGGGTTTAATTTGCTTTACTTTTATTTTATTGTGTTCATATAAAACTTAGATAGGACTAGCAAACCTTTTGGTTGTCTAAGTTGTGGATCCACATTTTTAGAATTCCGTGACTAATAAGGTAGAAAGTTATAAGCTAAGTAAGATAGTGTATCAGTAATTAATGAAATGACATAATTCAACGGGCTAATTATTCAGATTACTCAATTAAAATAATTTTATTATTTTTGAGCAAAATTATCTTCATAAATTCGCGTGTTTCATAGCCTTAACCACCGACGTTTATCAGTCTTAAGGGAGTGTCGTTAATTGCAGAGTAAATAACATGTAACTATTTCAGCTTCGAAGGATCAAGATCACTTACCTAATCAACATGATTGTATAATTTTGATATTTGTTCAAGACGCGGTTGTTGTTTCTATGTTTCGTGACATTTTGATCAACATTGGGTTTCAAACGTGAGCTAGATTTGTCTTGTGTTTTGCTGTGTGGGTGATTGGATTTAACTAGATTGGGCTCTCAGAATCAACATCTTTCCTAGAAATCATAGCAATCATTTTGGTGTTAAGCTGTGTCATGCGTATCAGAAGACATGGCACTTTATCCTCAAATAACAGTGGTTATTGTTGAATAGTATAGGCAATGATAGCTGACCCTATGCCCAAAAAATTGAATGGTTAGTAGAGTTGTTTTAATGCTTGCCAAATTAAGTCTTTTTACTCTTATCAGAAAGAAGACCTATTATTTTACTTAAAAACGTTAATAATCAAGTCACAATCTCATCTGACCTACAATTCACATTGACATTCATTATCGCTCAGATGAGAAATGAGAACTTGTCAAAGATAAGAAAGGAAATTATAGGTATTTTGGCAGACTGAATGTCACTTCAAATTAGCTCTTTAAAAGCACAAAAAGTCTCTAACAACATCTCAGCAATCTCTCGCCAGAACGACGATAAATTAAGTTTACAAATCATAACATCCCATAAAATGCACAACGTATAAACTGCACAATGCATAGCCTTAATCTGTGGCCGTCGGACTATTCCCGATAGCCTGTAGCCTAGCCTGTAGCCCGATACCGCACGATATTAGCTGCCCGCGCCACTCGCGTGTGTCCGACACTTTTAAACTGTTTGTGTCGCCAACCCGATACACTCCATCGAGGACGATTGAGTTGGGGGTACACTTGGTACTGGGAAGAATAAGTGAGGATCTTCTTTGGAATATACATATAACTGATAATGATGCTTGTTCACAATATTAGCTTAGTCCTGTCAAATTAAAAGACTTCATAGATAATTTAGATGCGATTAAAAACATGGCCACTAAAAATACGTCGATTTACTTAGGCCCGTATTAATAGACGTTACTCAATTCTGAGACGCTCTCAAGTTTATTGCTATCCTTATTTTTTCCCTTTAGAATGACAAGGACAGCAAGAGACTTGAGAGCGTCTCGGAGTTGAGTGACGTCTATTAATACGGGCCTTAGGCACTCTCTAATTTGACTAAACTAATATGTATCTTCTGTCCCTTTCTTAATGCAATGGGAAGAGAAAGATGCATTTAACATAAATTTAATTCAGTTCGTGAATAAGGAAATCGGCACCATTGGTAAACAGAAAGAGTTATTTTCTTTTTTTCAAGGTAAACACCAGCTACTCTAACTACGGTTAAATGATTTACAATGAAGCTATTTTTATGAACTATTTTTGTGCAATTTGTAATATTATATCTTTATTTACCGTGGCATAAATAATGAGAGGATGCATCGCAACACACCACGTGTACAACAACTAGGAAACAAATTATTTCGTCACATTAGCATATTAATCCCGACAACTCTCAGGTACAGCCTACCAGGTCACTCTACCAATCAAAATGAAACCATAATGTAATTTTCCACCTTATGTACAAACAGCATACAAAGGACACACTTAATGGCTTAGGCATTTTCTGCCAGTCTACCTTAGTCATCTATCACCACGATTCCGGATGATACTAATAAGTACATCAAGTTATTGCATTTCCCACTCAGTGTATCCCCCACGTTCACGGTTCGCTGGTTTCATACAAACACAATCGTCTTGTGAACTATACGTTAGTATTAGTTCCGTACACGTAGCGATCAATGGTATTAGTTGATGACCTTTTTGACCTTAATGTGTTGTGATTCCTGATGTTTGAATGAATTTTATATGGCCTCTCGCGCCACAGTCTCATTAGAATAAAAAAAATATAGCTTATTCCAAGTAAATATCAGTTATTACGGAATCTAGGTTTTGGTATAAGAAACTAAGGTTAACCTTACTGACTAAACAACTGACTCTTTGACAATTCTGACAATGAACAAGGTCTTGAAAATAGTCACAGTGAAATAAATGCCCTGAATTTCGTTTTTTTTTTTCATTTTCATTAATTTAAAACTGTACTTCAGTAAAATATTGGAGCTAGTTAAATACAGCTTATCACTGAAATAAGTTTTTTTGCCCGACTGCGACGCGACAAAGCCAAAGGAAGGTAAAATCATTTTAATTCATTTAATCATCACCCTACTTTAGGCGAAACGAACAAACACATTTGGTATTCCTATTATTTCCTATCAACTCCAACATAACACAGCGACAGGTAAACAAATCCAACTTATTCACAAAGTAATCAACTTAGTTGCTTAGCTCTCCGCTTGGGTATTGGACGATCTAATAACCGTGATATCTGATTTAGTCTAATAAAGTGCTACGAGTAACTGAAGTTCCCTATATTGAGTTCACTGGTCCGTGTGAACGCGAGTTGTAGTAGTAGGGTATCATGCTGGTGCCTGTTCAGGCGTGAATAAGTACCCATATCCAGAATTAAGTTGTTTGTGAAAAATATGTTTGCTACTGCAATGAGCTTATGGGGGCTTTTACCTGGTTGTTTTTTGTTTATTTTTACCCAATGATGTTATAAGTAAAAAACTGTAGATAGGTTATACCCATGTAGTCAAAAAGTGGCACGTTAAAAGTTTGCCAATTGACAAACATGATACTGAGTATCGCGTTGACATTTGACGTTTATCTCTTTTTAACTCGCACTATACTTCAATCATGTCATCCTACTTTGACGTGTAATGTATGTGTGCGTTAGTGTGCCGTTTTTGAAGATAGAATTTCGTTTGGGTAACCTATCTACACCTTTTTACTTATAATATCATTGTTTTTACCTATCTGGATCTGCCCTTTTATATTGTGTGCATGGAGTGATGTTATTTTGGCATAATTAGAAGTTTGGACTGAAGAAGCGAATAAGGAATCCATACTACCATATAATGTTAATGCGAAAGTAAGTCTGTCTGTCTGTCTCACTTTTACGCCAAAATTTTTGAACCGATTTAAATGAAAGATGTGTATAGTCCATAGCCTAAGATAGATAAGGCATAGATAGCAAAAATCCTACCAGAAAGGGTACTACGCGGGTAAAACAGCGGAGGACAGCTAGTATGTTATATATTTATGAATGTGCTCATGCTGACAGTAATATAATACAATTTTATATGTTTTATATACTTAAAACAGTTGTCTGAATGTCGGGCATTTTATAACTTACTTATGTTGTAAGCTTATAGTTTCAGTAACTTTTATTTAATAACGCCTAACTAATAAAACAATTTTAAATTGTAACACACGCAACTTGGCATGTATTGTGTCAAATAAAAAATTCGCTTGTAAATTGTGTGGACAATTGAAGTTATTTATCTTTTATATTTTGTCAAACAATCTCTAACTATAAAACATTTAAGATATCGAAATATCCAGCTTATTCCTCTATCGACGACCAAGCGACAGACGGCTGTCGCGCTGCTATTGTCTTTCTATTGTCTCGAATCACTTAAGTTCGAAGGTTTAAACATCACATCTATACTAAAACTAATAAATATATAAATAAATAAAAGGACCCTGTATTACCAAATTGCATTCCATCATTACCTACATTGCCGAAGTTTGCCGAAACAACCCGAAGCACTAAGTTTTTGGCTCATAGCTACAAGTTGGGCAAAGTTGGCGGTACATTAGCCGCTAACACCTGTCGCTTGATAAATTGCGCGGCTTAACTTACACTCAACTTGACGTAACTTATGCTGTTAGCATGCAACTTTGTATTAAGTGCATATTTTGGATGCTTAGTGGAGGTAATTATTCGTACTTATAATTATTTAATAGTTTCCTTAAAAAGGGTTGTAAATTAGCGATGGTATTTATATAGGGTTTTGTGTAATACTTGCCGCCTTTTAAGGAGTATTAGTTTCTAGCCTTCATTACAATTTTCATAATTAAAATCTTAAAAAATTCTAGACAGATTCCTGAATTCCACCACATTTTCGTCTCAATGAATGCAATTGTTTCTAAAAGTTACTTCTATGTGTCACAAGCTCTTAGATTTACAAAACCATGCATGCAATCTATCACAGTCGGATCAACGAACTAAATTTTAAAACTTCCAATCTCCAAAAAAATTAAAACAAATTACAAAGTCGCCTACAAATTCGCCTACATAATCCCCACGTCAAAACTTACGAGGAAATGATTAATTCCTAAATACATTATCAGGTGCCTATGACTGGCGTCCACATTTCCATCAAACCCAAGTTCCAACAAGGTTGAATAATGCAAGTTATTAATCATAACTTTGCCCGTACATTTACACGCGGTAATTAGTTCGCACCTTTACTTATAACTTTGCCCGAATTAATTAAAAAAGTTGTGATGTACCGTCATGTTTAAGGGATCGTGTGGATTTTTATAATGTTACAAAGTTTAATTTGAAACGAGTTGACAAGGCTTAGCGGATTTTTGGTGTCGTAATTGAGTTTTATATTTTTGGCTTTGACTGTACTTTTTGCGTTTTTGAGTTGTCGTGTTGTGATTAATTTGTGTTGAAGGGTCTATTTTTGGCACGGATTTTTTGTTAATTTGTTTTAAAAATAAGGACGCTTAAAAGGTTTGTTAATTTGGTTTTTAGCTCATAACTTTACCTTTAGTCTAATTTAAAATTTTAGGATTTTATTTAAATCTACTATACATTCTTAGCATAACTCAAATATTCTAGAGTTTTGTTTGAAATACTATTCAGTTAAATATTTTGCTGTAAATAATATAGCTTAGATAGAGCTTTGAATAAATAAAGCAATATTCAAAAGCTTCTGAATATTTTTTTGAAAACAACACTCAATACACAAGTCTATCTACAATAAAATCTAGGAATAACAAAAATATCTAGACTGAAGTTTCTCGTGTGGTTCTAAGTTAACTACTAACAAGTAGGGTTACCATGCATCCATGAATATTGAAGTAGAAGTGAAAAAGTAGTAGATATTTACGAGAAAACCGGACGTCATATTTTCTAATTTTCTTTAGTTTAAAATAATCATTATCACAATCGTGCGATCGTCATTTTCATGTCTAGCTAACTCGCCTTTTTCTCTTTTGATTCTGTCATGAATCAAAGCCGGCTTGGTATTGTATGTTACATGAACGTGAATTTTCTTCAAACTATAATTATCGTATTCAAACTATATATTTTTTTTCTCCGATGCATTTAATGATGATTTTATTTTGAACGGTGCCAAATCCAACAAAAAGATTGGTTCCCTATCCATTTGCATAAAATTTTAAGACCTAATATGACTTAGCATAATGTTGTTTGGCATAATTATATTTTCGCATAATGTAATTACGCATAACAGCTCATGCATAATTTTTTTAAGCATAATGTCTCTTACCATAATAATGATTAGGCATAATATTCTAAAGCATAAACTTATTAAGCATAAAGTTCTAAATCATAACTTTTTTAAGCATAAAGTTCTAAAGCATAACTTTTTTAAGCATAATATCCTAAAGCATAAATTTTAAGCATAAATTACGCATAAAAATATTATAACATATTTTTATAGATATAACAATGAAAAAAATATATACACCTAGAATATTAGACACTATACACGCATGCAAGCAAGCATTTAGCATGCAAGCAAGCATGCAGCATGCAAGCAGGCATGCAGCATGCAAGCAAGCATTTAGCATGCAAGCAAGCATACAGCATGCAAGCAAGCATGCAACATGCAAGCAAGCATGCAGCATGCAAGCAAGCATGCAGCATGCAAGCAAGCATGCAGCATGCAAGCAAGCATGCAGCATGCAAGCAAGCATGCAACATGCAGCAGGCAGGGTTTCTGTGACGGCTCCGGCGCTGCGGGACTCCGGCGGCCCCACGCGTTCTAATCGTCGCAGACGGCTCTCGCTCACCACCGCAGCTTCGGCTTGTTGCCGCCATGTTTAAGGCCAGCCTCAGCCGCGGCGGCTCGCTCGCAGCCGCCTGCTCCTCAGTCCGCGGGCCGCCTCGTCCCTACGCGCCTACGCGATTTTAAATAACACTCTAGGGGTAGGACAAACAAGACTACGTGGAGTCGGTTTTGCAGCAATTCGGTTCTGTCACTAACTTTTGTAGCACAGCATGTTAATTTTTTTAACCAACAATATTATTTGATTGTTACAGAAACTTTAGCAAATTGGTTTGCTTTACATAATGTCAAGTACATTTATAATAAACTAGCTTTTGCCCGCGGCTTCGCTCGCGTTAGAAAGAGACAAAAAGTAGCCTATGTTACTCTCCATCCCTTCAACTATCTCCACTCAAAAAATCACGTTAATTCATCGCTCCGTTTTGCCGTGAAAGAAAGACAAACAGACAGACAGACAGACAGACAGACAGACAGACAGACAGACAGACAGACAGACAGACAGACAGACAGACACACTTTCCCATTTATAATATTAGTATGGATCATTTGCATGAAAATTGTTTTTGTTATTTATGTTAATTTTATGCCTAAATATTATTATGCTAATAGTCTTTAGGCCTACTAACGTTATGCTAATAGTCATTAGGCCTACTAACGTTATGCGAATCAAATTTATGCCAAAACAAATTAGTCTTTAACATGATTATGCCAACATAAAATGTATGCCTAAAAAAATTATGCCGAAGTATTATTATGCCAAAACAAATTGTGCCAAAACCGTTATGCCGAAGTATATTAGGACAAAGAACATTATGCGAAAAGAAGGGATCCCAAAAAGATTATATACTTTTTGACGGTACAGTTTAAGTAAGTACTTTGTCTGCCGTATCCTTTAAAATCTAATCAAACATTATCCTGAAATGGTCGACCCTGTTCAAACATTTTATGGGTATGATACATTTTAAGTTCGGGCCACCCATATTTTTCATTATCTTTCACATTTCCGGTATTGACAGAGAGATAGGAAATTAGTCGAGGCGGAGCCAGCGCTTTTAACACCAATAATAACACTTCTTATGTATGCTGATTATGTAGACCAATAGAAACGCAGACAAAATTTTGGGTAATCGTTGGTTAAAAAAAACAGACTAGTTATATTCTGCAAATCTAGAAGGCACAAGGCTAGGTGTCTTACAAATTCCGGTTTATTGTAACCTAAAAAGTCGTACAAGTCCAGACTCTCTGCAGACGCTAAGCTCTCACCCAAGTTGGCCCGACAACAGGTGTGCGGCGTGCCTCATTTAACTTTAGACATTTTTATAGCTTCCTAGTTTTAAACTTTAGCAGCGGAGAAAAGATCCGTATTTATAGCGTCTGCTGATTAAAAGTAATTTATACGTGGTATTTATTGGATACCTGTGACTGTTGTTGTGTGTTGTTTAGTGTCTGTTGTAAGTTCTTGGTGTAGTTTAATTTAGCATTTGTGTAATGAAAGTATTTCGGTCTGAGTATTTTTATTGTTTATTTAGCTGCTTAGCATAGCAATATGCTTATTCATTTAGCTGCTATTTTTGTTGATCAACGTCTGAATATGTCACTGAGCTGTAAGGAAGTTCTTGACAGACTTCTCTCACTATAAGTTGGTCAATTTGTTAGTAAGGGTCGGAACACTATTTCTCTATTGAGATGAATTGACACTTTTTTTCATGTGATGACCAACACGCTGAAGACCCATCGTCGTCTACAGACACTAGCGGAGTAGTAACTAAGATGCAGAAGAAACCGCAGGGGACAGCTAGTTATAATAATCAGAAACAGCAGCTACATAATATAGGTGTAACGTCATAAGAGTTCCCCCAAGGGGTGCGGCCACAAATCAAGGGTTTATAAAACGTACGCGGTGAGCCGCGACCCCGCGTTAGAAGCGCATTTAATTTACATTGGGAATTTATAGAGTTTTTGGTGTCTAGTTTCTGTAGGATACTGGTATATCAAATTTCACAACCTTGCTATTAAAATAAATAAAATAAAATAAATAAATATCTTGGGACAAGTCACACACGGATCCCAAGCAAGCAGGGCTTGTGTTATGGTAACCCATAGAAATATAAATAACAGTGGTAACCAGACAACTGATATACCTACTTACGAGTATATACTTATAAATACATACATATTATAGATAAATTACACCCAGACACAGAACAAACAATCATGCTCATCACACAAAGTTTGTCCTGAGTGGGGATCGAACCCACGACCTCCGGCTTAGCAGTCAGGGTCACTAACCACTAGACCAACAGCCCGTCAAAAATAATTAATATAAAATGCATTATTATCCATTATTATGTTATTAATGTAAAAACGTTTAACTGCGATTTCTCGACATGAATGTTGGTTTTCGTTGACATTGGCAAAATCTTCGTTCTCGGAATTAAAATGCTTGTTCTTCTCCATAGAGATCTACCTACGTTTTGGAACCAGCAACTAGCGTCACCTCTCTGACTAACTGACCGACTCTTTGACAATTCATAAGTGCCTGTAAATGGTTTAGTGAAATAAATGCCTTTGAATTGAAGTATTTTTTGGCCTGTCAAGTTTTAGAAGCCGCTCTTTTGCAGAAATGTTTTTTTTATTTGGGTAGTCCAGGACAATTACGGCGGAATTATAAAGAAGAGAAGATTTGACCTATATAAAGGCAGGAAAATTTATTTTCCAAGATGTTAAAATAAACTGACTTCCGTTTAATTGCGATTACAAACATAATAAACTCATTTATGCTCAAAGAGCTCAGCAGCCAATCGTCAACTGCGCCGTCAAATCTACCTGAAGAAAAGCTTTGAATAATCAATTAAAGCTACTCTCTCACTGACTGGTGACATTTAATGTGAACGCACCCTAACATAGATATTTCAATTTAGGGGGAGGGCGTATTATTGCATTCACTTAATAAGATTACTTTGTGCAATATAGTCAAATTGAGGTGGAAATTATTACGGGAACTTTTTATAATATCTAAGGAAGATGGATGATAGCTTAAATTGATAATAAAATCGCGTAAATCACATTTATTACAATTATCAGATGTTAATTTAATTTTACTTTTTTATTCTATTATTATATTACTTACGGTAACATACTTATAAAAAGCTTGGTCGAGACCTGAAACTTGGAGGTTGTGTTCTTTGTATGGCATCCAATAAGAAAAGATTTCCCAAATCTTTTATTAAAACCATAATTTTCTTCAAAAATCGAATGCTGAAAGATGTAGTAAGAAACACCCCCAAAGATAAAATAATATCGACCAGAGTAGTGAATTACCAAATAAGTCGGATATGTCAGGATAACATAAACATATTTCCTATCTTCATAAACTGGCTAAGAAGTTTGTACATCCTTATAGTTACACAGAACTGGCAGTTGCATTATAAAAAACACAAGTGGTGGCCATTATTTGTACAGACAAATAAAAACAAAAAAGTAAACACAAATGGCTTTTCTATTTTTTTTTAAATGAAATATTGCGAGTAATATACGCATAGTTATTTAAACTATAGACTCCTTACTTGAAAACCTCTAATTCTACGGTGATTTTAAAAAAGAGATCAATAACTGTTTTGAATTCCTCATTAGATCTTCTTTGATTTATTATTTAACCAAGATAACTGGCCTTGTTACGTCAAAAAAAAATTAAATGCCATTTGTGTTTCTTTTTTATTTCTTATTTTTCTCAACAAATAATGGCTGTCACCTGTTTTTTGATATAACGGCCAGTTTTGGACGTCAGTTTGAAGATGTGAAAACTCTTTAGTGAGTTTAACTATATTGGTAAAATCATAAAATCCATTTGATTACCTATCCTAATAATTACTGTTTTTATATTCTACTAGCTTTTGCCCGCGGCTTCGCTCGCGTTAAAAAGAGACAAAAAGTAGCCTATGTTACTCTCCATCCCTTCAACTATCTCCACTTAAAGAATCACGTCAATTCGTCGCTCCGTTTTGCCGTGAAAGAAAGACAGACAGACAGACAGACACACTTTCCCATTTATAATATTAGTATGGATTTTTCTAATAATATTAGGATCATTGGATGGATCTTTATTATTCTTTTACGCAAAAATTATCGAACGTATTTTGTTGAAACTATACAATAATAATCATAGCTTAAGCTTAATGATTGTATTTGTATTAGTATAGGTTATTATTATTGTATTATGCTACACATAACTCGATGACACACAGGAGCGCTGCAGTATTCTAAGATCTAGATAACACGGCTAAAACCGCTGCACAGAGCTAGTTTATAATAGTTTAGTTTAACGAAGATGAAATTGAATCTCGTTTCTTAGTATATATTTTGAAGAAAGAACTCACTTACTTCAAGATTTCACTTAGATAAACTAGCTTTGAAATCGAAACCCAAGGCTAGACGATATTGTTTGGTTTCTTGCTCTTCTAGATATCAGTGTAGATCTATACTATATAATATTATAACGCTGAAGTTTTTGTTTGTTTGGTTGAACGTGCTAATATGATCTGATATTGGTCATAACTTTCATGACATTACATGATTTAATGACATTAAATGTATTGTTTTTGCACACACGCATATCCTCTATTGCAATCTCTTTTATAGAATTAAGGTTTGCTGAAAGATAACTCAGTTTTGGGTTAAGCTCGAAATTGTATTTTATCGTTTTTCATGTGCAATAAAGAATAAAGAATAAGGGATTTTTTTATTGAAACTAATATTTAAATGGTATAGAATTAGTATTAATATTAGCAAGCCAACTTTAACCACAGATTAATAAATAGTTACTACGTAACAGATACTTCACTCCAATACAAAAACGAAAAAACCTACGCTATAATAGCCTACAAAATCATAATAATAATACCAACTGTTTGCAGCGAGGAGAAATGTACCATAAGTACGCACAAAGAGAGTTGAGATTCTTTTGCCCGCCGCGCGACTAACGTGTGTGCGTGTTGTCCAGCAAATCTGCTAGGGTTATACGTAATGATGATAATGGTAATAAAACGAATGTTTTAGAAAAACAATATTTTTTTTATTTGTTGATCAAATATTTTTTCCTTTAATAAAATCACTGATGCATATTTTTCGTTCCTTGAATTCCCGATTATTATATTTTAGTGTCGAAAATATCCAAAAAAGCGTAAATAATTTTAATAAATAATTAAAAGGGATACAGGAGAATTGGGAAAGAGGGGAATCGCACAATAATCACGCAATAATTACGTGGTTTCGGCATTTTGATAGTCAGCGCTGTACCCGTGACGCGCGAGCACTCAGGCGGGCGCGCGACAGCCCGGTGTTCGTTGTATCGTCGACGATACGCGATGCGGTAGGCATAAAACGCGTGGCCTTGAGCGAGTGACGGACGCCTGCTTTAACTACTACTTTACCTACATTGTAAAACACATTTTAACCTTTCAACAACCAACCGACAGCCGGCTGTCGAGCTGCTATTGTCTTTCTATTGTGTCTAGAATCACGTGTGTTCAAAGGCAAATAAATGATTTTGATTTTGCTTCAAATGTAAAGGGAAAAACTACTGTAATTTCAGTAGTCTGTACCAAGCAACTTTATCGTATGATTTTTCCGTATTTACATACTACCAACAAGCCAAGCACAGCAAGTCCAATGCATGCAACATCACGAACTAAAGCCAAGCACACACGATCAGAAAAAGCTGCGTACACAACAACAGTGTACACCTGTTGGCATGTTGGCAACACTGCTATAACTCGCGCACACCGCCGCGCAAAACTTAATGCAGATTTATGGGGAATGAGGTTTTTTTACAGGGATTTTGTATTACTAGATGTGACTGGCTGGAGTAAACAATAGGACACATTGCTGATATCAGACGAAAATGTTTTATGGAACGTACGGTCATTTAGAAGCACCTGATTCGTTAGGGCAGTAAATTGAAATAGAAAAGTAGTACTGTTTCAATTTTGTGGAAGATTGTCACTCCACGAAATATGCTGAAAACTTAACCAATTTTTTTAACTTTTTCAAAAACTCGTTTGAAACTGCAGGATACGACTACAAATTAACATGAGTTAGTAAATCGCCAACACACAAATAATAAGCAAGTGTAGTGTTAGGATCAATGCACGCGCCTTCTCTGTACGATCAGAAATCTCTGTCCAGCAGTGGAGGAATAACAGGGTTATATGTATACTTACTTCGTGGATAGTACTCATTATTAAGTCGTATTCGTTAATCATCATCAAGTTACGGCGACTATAGGCTGGTATTATTATTATTTTAATCTTTTAAAAAGATTTAGCCCAGTTACCTTTTAAAAACAATAGCAGATCCAGTTTTCCTACATCCACGGTGCTATAGCTGGCTCCATGGTGTCGTATTCCACCACGTAATGGCTTTTGAATGGCCATGCACGGCCACTGCTGCTTTTGTTTATATCAACTTTTTACGCGCTATAATATTTTGTATTTTATTTTACGTATGTTCACTTTTAGCAGACAGTATTATTATGGAACTAGCGTTTATATTCGACGATCCTCTTAGTCTAGTGGTTAGTGATACTGATTGCATAGCTAAGCTTAAGGTCTAGGGTTTGATTCCCAGACAGAACAAACTTAGTGTGACGAGCATGATGATTTGTTTTGTGTCTGGGTGTAATTTATAGAATAATATGTACATGTGTTTATGTTTGAATTAGGGCTGTTATTTGTCCCAAATATTATCAAAGTTGGTTTAGCGGTTTAGCCGTGAAGGCGTTACAGATAAACAGAATATTAGGTATGAAAAAGTGCCCGCCGTAGTATTAAAGTACCATTTCCAGTGTGAATAATGGTACATTCATTTAGAGTTCAATTTTATCATACGCTCAAGATTACCCTAAATCGAGTTAGTCTGTAGGCACAATATAATTTTCCTGGATTTCCTTTAAGCGAAATACTCAACCGCGTGGAAGAATATGTATGTATTTTAAAATAATGACTGAAGTTATGTAAAAACGTCTGGTTTCCTTCTACAGATACACAGGATGTTCCATTAGGATGAGACATTAATCAATCTATAGACATTAATCTATCATACATTAAAAAAAATGTATTGATTACAATTAAGATCATTGGTATATGCCGAATTATTATTATTACAGGCCTAAACTTTCCCACTGCAAGACCTCCCTACCTATCACTTATTTTGTTATTTTGTGTTTTTTGAGACAACTCACACACGGCCATCTGATCCCAAAATAAGCAGAGCCTGTCCTATGAAATTGGATGGTCTCTCTTTACTGGTAAGCCAGAAATCCCGGGTTTGATTCCCACCCGGGACAGATCTGTCTGGTTTCTAAAGTACAGGTTCCTTCTAGTTTGGGGTCAGATAGGCGTGTGTGGATTGCTCCAATATATTTATTTATTGATGAAAATCCAAACAAGAAATTCAGGTTAAATAATTGTTTATTATTTTATATTGCGCGCGGAGTATACGTAACGCAGATATATACAGGGCGTCCCACGGCTATGATGCCATGCCACATGAAGGGAAAATACTTTAAATATTGGAGATAGAACATTTTACTGAAAGAAGACATTATTTGAATTTTAAAAACAATTTAAACTGCATTCATAGATATTTAAATAATTATATGGTTGGGCCGGAAATTGAACTTGTTCCGCGTGAAAAAATAATCATCCTGTAGTTTTATCATACCGATCGAAAGGTTTCATCATTAAGGATTATTTTTTGCTAAATAACATAGTGTCGTATTCGTATATATCCTACTAATATTATAAATGTGTAAGTGACCGTGTATATGTGTTTGTGTGTTGATGTTTGTTACGCAAAATCTGCTGACCGGATTTTTATGAAACTTTACAGTAATGTAGCTTATACATCAGATTAACACAAAGGCTACATAACATCACCCTATAACCGATTGGAGCGGAGCAGAATTAAAAAACATAACATACCGCGGGTGAAACCGCGGGGGAAAACTAGTTAGATCTATTTTTAAATTGGAAATACCCGTTTCATCTAATGTTTATTCAATGAGTGATAGTAATTATGTTTGTGTTATTTAAATTGCTTTATGACAGTCGTATTTACAATTCGTAAAGGAATCGAAGTCATATTCTACTATCCCAAGTATCTGACGCATCATCATCATAGATTCACTACATCACTATAAGGTTAGGTATATATTATATTTATGTATTTATTTTATATTTTAGTTTATTAGTTTATGTTTTCAGTATTTATTAATTTATGTATTTGCATTCATAAATATATATTTTTAGTCGTTGTTATTATTTAAACACTCTCTTGCACTATGTTGGCCCGTTTCAAGTACAGTCTATCGCAATGCCCTAGGTTGACTGGAAGAGATCTCTTCTAGAGATAAGTCCACCTTTGTAAACAAATTACAGTTAAGTTCTCTGTTAAACAGTTATGTGCAATAAAGTATATTATATATCAACTCATTCGCGCTAGACAACCTTTTAATTACGTCAACTATTTTGAAAAAAAAAACCCTAAACACTAATTACTTCACATATACATATTTTTAAAGGTTATTACAGAAAATTCTATAAGAACTGATAATCCTATATGAAATTCCGTCTCCATGATATTCTAACAAACACTAGGAAAGAATACAAACAAACGTTGTGTGTTGTCTCTAAGTAAAGACATGAAATTAAAAAAATAATTTTCGGTGCTTGGTTGCGTACCCTTGTCTATGTACAGCAATGACAATAAATGTACAGTCAACAAAGTAGATAAGTATGCAGGGCCGTCAGATACAGTTTAAGTTTTCTTTAAAACCCTCGGATATTTTCTAATAAAGAATTGAATTATAGTAGAAAATGACTAGTTCTTCAATTAGGTTAAATTTCAATTGGTACTGATTTATACGCCCTATGCCAGATACGTAAAATGTCAGACACGCAAATTGTCAGAAATCGCAGAATGCCAGATACGCAAAAAGCCAGATACGCAAAAAGCCAGATACGCAAAAAGCCAGAAACTCAGAATGCCAGATACGCAAAATGTCAGGAACGCAGAATGCCAGATACGTAAAATGTCACGAACGCGGAATGCCAGATACGCAGAGTG
Organism: Athetis lepigone; assembly: GCA_033675125.1. NCBI lineage: Eukaryota > Metazoa > Arthropoda > Insecta > Lepidoptera > Noctuidae > Athetis > Athetis lepigone. The sequence goes on along the minus strand of CM066232.1, from coordinate 1,392,993 downwards.
CCAGATACGCAAAAAGTCAGGAATGAATCAAATGTTGTATTACTCTTCATTACTCTTCGTTTTTTTATGGTTTGCTTAAGAACTTTTGTATAACAAATGAACGTAGCAGTATACCTATAAATTATTTATATGACTATAATATTTATGCATAGAAACAATCCAAACTATCTTCGTAACTGCACCGTAGGATTTCTTAACATTTTATCCATGTGGGTATTTTGAAAATATGTTGACAATTTGCTAATCGGTTGTGTAGATATTGTTGTTGGTGTATCATTATTTGATTTTTATTATGTTAGAGAAAATGAATGTTCAGGAAGATTTACAATTTTCTATGAATCAAAAAGGAAAAGATACTGTGTTACATAATGGTTATCGTTACAACTTAAATAATAAAAATAAAAGCGGAACAACAAACTGGCGCTGCGTTAATCGGTCGGACTGCAATGCGTCGATTACTTTAAATAGTGCAAAAGATCTTATTATTCGGAAAAGTAATCATACATGTTTTGCGGAGCCAAGAAAAAACCATGTGTTTATGGCTTTGCAGAAGTGTAAAAAAGACGTTTGTGAAGATATGGCACCAGTACAGCATATTTATGAAAAAAACTTTGACAAACTAAAAAACAAAGGAAGCGATTATGTGGACTACCCTAAAACAAACACAAGATTCATTATATAGGGCTAGGAAAAGATTCCTCGGTACCAATAAATTGCAGTTTGATAAGTTGGCCGACGTACAAGTGCCGAATGCTTTAGGAAAACATTTTCTTATCTGTGATGATGGAAGTGACGAGAAGATTTTAATATTTTCTTCGCGTATCGCAAGAAAAGTATTTAAAAGTAATCGATGTCCTCCAGGAGCATATTTGGGAGATGGTACGTTCAAAGTTGCTCCGAAGCCCTTTTTACAATTATATACTCTACACCTGGACTTGGGGTCGACAGATGAGACACTTAACGTCGTTCCTGTAATTTACGCCTTACTTCCAAACAAGTCTGAAATGACATATATTAGATTTTTTGAATTACTAAAGGATAAAATTGGAATTTGTATTGGAAGTTATAAATGCGATTATGAAATAGCAGTTATTAACGCTGTCAGGAACGTATTTCCTACTGCTGATATATCAGGGTGTTACTTCCACTTTCAGAAAGCCGTAAAGAAAAAATCAAAAGAACTTAAATTATACGAAACACGAGCAGGTAGGAAATTTACAAGAATGGTTGCTCATCTACCTTTATTGCCTGAGGATCGAATAAGAGATTGCTGGATTTCTATTCTAGAAGCGTGTCCCAAAAGTGAAGAACTCACTAAATTTAAATCATATTTTCAAAATCAATGGATTTCAAAATTTCCCATGAGCGTATTAAGTTGCTCAAAAACAAGGCACCGCATCACAAATATTGTTGAGGGTTGGCACCATCGGCTCAACATTAAAATACCTAAACGCCCAAATTTTTGTCTTTTTGTACATGCAATTTTGAAAGAAGCCAAACGTGTTGACTTTAAAATAAAAAATTCTTTGTTTGTATCAAGTCGAAAGAACCGCCGAAATTCCGATATCGGATTTGATCGCTTGTATAAAAAATATCTAGAGAAACTTGAAATTGGAGAAATTTCATCTGAACAATTTGTGCAAAAAATGATATATCGCTATTTACTCTATTAATATGAACAGCAATTATTTTCTGATATTTTGATTGTGATTAGAATTACTTTCTGAAAATTATTTACAGTTCTTGTATTAATTCTTGTATTAATGACAATCACTATAAGAAGTTTTGCTGATTTTAGTAGTTGAAATTAATAATGTTATTGTTTACAAACTATCATGTGATTTTTTATGTATATGCGTATGATTACATTGACGAATTTAGAAATTGTTTTTTATTGACATCCTCTTAAATGTCGTTCATTTTTTCATGTAGTCATGGCATCCGGGGTCGCGGGATTGTCTTATCAGGGCACCGTGACCCTGGAAAGTAAAGGGCTCATAAAGGAACACCGTGGATTTTGGTCAGGACAAGTCTGACAGTCCTTCTCCGCTCCACCCAGAGCGAGAAGACACATTTGATTATTTTACAACGATTAAAAAAATCATGGCAATATGCGTGTTTGACATTTTGAGTATCTGACATTCAACGTTTATGACATTTTACGTATCTGGCATTCTGCGTTCCTGACATTTTGCGAATATGTCATTTAGCGATGAAGTCTGTCGATCTGGCAATTTGCGTGTCTGACATTTTACGTATCTGACATAGGGCGTATAAATCGTCTTAACTACTGTACTGGGCCACAACACTTACATTTGTGCAGTAATTTAATTTCCGATATAATCAATGTAGTATGCGCAAACAGTGCACAGTTATTACCCAGTAAACGCGGGCCAGTCACGAGATCGTCATTAACCGATATCTCGTTAATCGACAACTGTATGCAATACGGAATTAATACGTGTTGAAAGTATTTCAGCTGAAAGCGTTTCTACATTACTTCTGTTCACTTTTAGTGTTTATTGGCCAATTATTTAGAATTTTAGGTGATACTGGATGTATACGTGAAAATATAGACTCATTTCCTAATGCAATTTTACAATCTGTACTTCTATATTAATTTTATTTTTTACAATTTTTTTTATTAAGTAATTGAAAAGAAAGAAGGGCTTAAAAAAATCCAAACTAAAAATATTTGACAGTTAAAATATATAAAAAATAAAATAAAAATCATTTATTTAGGAACAAAAACAATACAGTCATGAAAAAGTTAAAAACGATGATAACTGCAAAAGTTAATAACTGTGGCTCAGCCATCAACGCCCGGCTCCGAATGAAAGGGTAGTTCGCTCCAAAAATAAATGGTAACATTTTAAACTATAGTTTAAGTATAATAAAATGGGGAAAAAAAACAGTAGAAAATACAAATTACGGGAGTTGTGCAGTGTGATAAGAAGTAGTGTTACTGTGTGTGTGTGTGTGTGTGTTTGTGGGAGAGTGTGAGGGTGTGTGTGTATGAGGGAGTGTGTGCGTGGGAGGGTGTATTTGTATGTGGAGGTGTAAGTGTGAGTGTGTTACACTACCACAAGCTTTTCAGTTGCATCATATGTAAGTGTCTTTAGCCAACTATCGAGCCTTTTCTTGCATTTGTTTTTGGCACAAGAATAGATGTTGATTGTTTTGTTCACTCTATTGTATAATTTTGAGCTTATATACGTACAATGACGACGTGTTGCTACATTTGTACAAGGTTTTACATCGCATATTGGATCTGATCGGCGTCTAGTTACATTTGGCAGGTTCATAGGGGAGCTGGGTATGTTTACGTAACACTACTTAGTGACATATGATGCTTCACCAGACCTAAATTAAACAAAAACGTACCCTACTAGACGTGGTATCTTCATGTTGATCTTTCAACGACTGTCTTTCAAAGTTTGTCTGTCTATTGTGTCTAGAATCACGTGTATTCGATGGTGTAACCTTTCAACGACCAACCGACAGTCGGCTGTCGGGCTGCTATTGTATTTCTGTTGCGGCTCTAATCACGTGTGTTCGAAGGTTTGAGAAGACTAATAAAGAAGAAACAGAAACCTAGAAGATACATTTATTTCTTTCAAGTTAACTTTCAAGTGCATTAAATTGTTATGGCACGTGGCGATGTCGAATCGTATTTATGTGTACGAGCCGTAACTAAACCTTTTGTTTTCCTTTACAAAAATAATGTTTAAAAAACCTCTGCCAACAAACGCAAAGAAATCGGAGGTAAAATAATAATGCATCCCCATTTGTAACATTTAAGAAGGCAGCGCCGAGGCAACAATATTAACACTTTGCAGGTATTTTCGCTCGGCTTTTAACCTTTTTTCTGCGAAATGACTAAAGAGTGTTTTTGCATTGTTTTATTGGTGCAAGTTATAAGCGAAAGCGGGGAATGGTATGGTGTGATAGATCTACATTTTGTTTTCTACATACACAAAGTGACTTTAAAGAAACTGCCTCCACATTTCTTTCTACCAGACTTGAGCTAAGGAGGCTGCCCTTACCTTTTTGATGGCCTATATGGCAAAGGTAAAAACAGCTCTTGGATAAATGCAGGTGTCAAGAAAACTTCGGCAAAAAGAAAATGAACATATTTTCAATGTTCGCATCGTCGAACACACGTGATTCGACAGTGACAAAATAGAATGACAATAACAGCGCGACAGCCGGCTGTCGCTTAGTCGTCGAAAGGTTAAAACTATTTTTGTTACCTCATGTCGTGATGGCCTAATGGAAAGCTCGCACCTCCGCTTGACTTAACGACATTACTGACATAGAGATTGAAATACGAGTATGTATATCTCCTTCTTCTTAGAAATATATTTACTTTGTCTGGTACCCTTTCCTTTAAAGCCACAAAATGCCACCTTACCGCGACATCTCATAACTCGGGGCCTCCAGTTAATTTTGTGGGCGAATCGCCGTGTAAATCTAGTTATCCAGCCCCAGTGGGCCGAGTTGCTGTTTTTTATATTAATTAATGTATTTTATTATTTCATTAACCCTTTTCCTTATTTGTTTGGGGTTTAACAGGAGCTTCCTGTGAAACTTAAGTGTTTTTGTTGAAACTCAACGGCCTGAGTAACGCGATTATGGTTTGGTGTTATTTATTTACTTGCTGTCCCCCGTGGTTTTGCCCGCGTTATTGCACCATTATTGTAGGTCGAAACATGGTGCTATAATAGCTTTTGCTATTCCTCGAAAATCAGAAAATATAAGATGGATAGTGCATATGTGCACACTACAAGCATCATTCCAAAGCAACGGGATGGTGCTTAGTATTAGCACAGCTTACTAAATAGTTACTACGTAAGTATTAGGTCGTTTAAATAATAAAAATATCGTAAGTATTTACCTGTAGTATTTTTTATTTAAATTGCGAGGGCCTACAGATTAATCACTTTTTATATAACATAAATTGTATAATAATTTTGCTAACTGAAAAAAATAATACCTGTAATAACGGTCAGACTAGAAACGATTACCCAAAAATAAAATACAAACATTAGTCTCTGCAGGAATCGAAACCCCATCATACAGCACATAAGCCAATCACTCATATTATGTTACGATTTATGTTTGTTTGTTTGTGCGTAAATATTATTCAGTTATCTAATACCTCATTGACATAACATCCACTTCAGTTACATTACAACCAGAGCCGGTAGTATCGTAAAATAATAATAAAATGGTGTCGTGCGGAACTCAAGGCGAATTTGTTACTAACGGAGATAGTGTTTCCGTGACTATCAAATATCTTATGCATTTTAGGATACCGCACTGATTTGTATAAAAAAAAAAACATTGGTATCATGGTTCTAATCTATAGAAAGTGTGAAGAATGTATAGGAGAAAGGAAATAATTGTTAGAAAGACAATTTGGAAAAAGAAAATGTGTTACACCTACCACAAGTAAAATTGGATGAGGGAAAGAAGAAGAAGACGAGAATTATGGAAATTTCAAAAAACATTACGTGTGTTATTAATTCACGTTTGATTTTTATTTAATTAAATAAAATATCTCTAAGTCAAAGTTACATTATTTTGTCTTGGCCTTATTAGTTTCTAGCTACGAACATATTATAACACCCAGATGTTTCTAGAAGCAAGCTCAAAAGCTCACAATTTACTTCACACTCCTTATTAAATTAAATTCGAATACATTTAGTAATCGCTTACAGGCAGCGTGTAACCCATTCCTCTTAATTAGCCGTTACAATTAGTCCCACGTGGCGACAAGGAAGGGTACCTATGTTAAATTAATTTAATTATTGCTTCATAATGGACTCCAGCTACATAGGCAACCCCTATTATTGTATAAGATATCATAATTGCATTCGTAAGGGGAACTACTCTTCTATGAGTTTTAATGTCTCCATCTGCCTTTGCAGTACACCTCTGAGAGTCGAAATAATGTATAAATGTTTATCATGAGATGCTTTTTTTTACGATTATGAGCCTAAAAACGGTGCAGAAATATCAACTTTACAAGCAACTGCGTTCAAAATGGCATTTAAAGGTTATTCTTCTACAATTTTTTTGTGTGAAAGGGGACTGAGATATGTCATTTAAACAGAAGAAATTGGTGACATTCTCATGTAATACTACATATTTTTTATGCGTATTCCCATGGGATAGCCTTAATCTGCAACATCGTAATCAAAGGTTGCGGTTTGCATTAAAAAAAAGAAATGATCGTTTTACTTTTGCCAAAAAACGGCAAGTATGAAAAGTCAAAATGGTCAACTAATCAAATTCTGATCGTAACTTGTTAAGCCTCAAAACTAAAAGCTTAAAACACGACTGTCAAGGATCTCCTAATAACAACCAATAACCACGGATTTAAGTGCCTCCCTTCTACATACATGCACGGGATGACAATAATTATCACGATAAACTTTAGAAAATACATTTATGATTTGCAAAAACCACTGGTACGTACTTCGAACCTTTAACTTTAAGGATGAGATGTCTTAACCACTGGAAAATCACGACGAAGAAGAGAATCCATCCATCCATATCTAATATTATAAATGCGAAAGTAACTCTGTCTGTCTGTCTGTCTGTTACGCTTTCCCGCTTAAACTTCTGAACCGATTTGAATGAAATTTGGTACAGATATAATCTGAAACTCGAGAAAGGACATAGGATAGTTTTCATCCCGGAAATCCCGCGGGAACGGGAACTATTCCACGCGGACGAAGTCGCGGGCAGAAGCTAGTCAAATAATAATCTATACTTCTATACTAATATTATAAAGAGGTAATATTTGTAAGTTTGTAGGTTTGTAAGTTCGTATGTAGGGGGTAATCTCTGGAACTACTGGTCCGATTTGAAAAATTCTTTTAGTGTTAGATAGCCCATTTATCGAGGAATGCTATAGGCTATATACCATCACGCTACGACCCACGGGAGCGGAGCAGTATCGAAAAATGCTGGTGAAACCGCAGGGGACAGCTAGTCTCTCATAAAAATCATCACGGAACCAGAAACAATACTATTCGATCTAAGATTTATTCTAGTCTCATGTCGGAAGCCAATTTCATATGAAAGTTTGATATGGAAGATTGGCGTCGTAACACAGATACCCACAGATACAATATGCTTTCTACCTCATTGTGTTTATATCATTGGTTATGCTCATTTGCATAGATCTGTATCAGATTTGTAATGTTGTCTGCGAGGCAAATCAGTGCTGGTTTGTTTCTCTTGCGAATTAATTTTGTATTTACATGAAGACTGTTGTACATTTAAAATGAATAACGGAATGCATTCTTTTACTCTAGACTAGACCACTTAAGATAGATATATGTATGAGAATTGAGAAAGATGTAGTTTTGAGGTACCAAAAGACTTTTGCAGTATGAGAAACATGGTGGACAGTTTTTGACAACCACCCAAAAAAGTACCAATTTTACTACCAAAAAAGTTCTAAACGGTTACCAAAATGGATAAATGGTCACCAAATAATGCTTCTTAAAATATTATGAACTAAATCCAATTTGGTTTTTATATGAATTTGACTGAAAACTGAAACTTTATATGAATCACTAGTAGATGGCGTTGTGTGGTCACAGTTCTAACCTAACCTAACCGAACACAATTTGGTGATCATTAATCCATTTTGGTAGCCAAAAAGATTTTTTTGTTGATCATATAAATTATATCCGTTTTTAATCCTAAAGCTAATATAAATAATGACATGAGATAGATGAAACTTTTTGATGACGTCGTTTAAATGTTAATTCTGATAGTAATGGTGTAATTAATTTATGATATGTATGTATGTATTTATTAATTATATAAGTTTAAGTTACCATAGTAAGTACAAGCTCTGCTTAGTTTTGGGTTAGATGACCGTGCGTGAGTTGTCCCAGGATATTTATATTTATTAATTTAAACAACAATGGTGATTATAAAAGATTATATTTTTTATGATTAGGCTGATAATTTTGATTATGTTAGTATTGATGATGACGACAATGGGTATGACGATGATAATATCAATGAACACAATTGTTATCATAGTCCAAGACAACGAACTATTACTACTCCTATTAGCAGTAGCTGTAACTAATATCTAATCAAAACAAAGATGTACCAAAACGGTCACGACCAAATTCCTTAATGTTATTGTTTTAAAACAATGAGTAATACAATCCTCCAGCCTGCATCTACGTATAAGTAGTTGCTGATGACGTCACCCTGATATCATTAGAAGACTGCCCTATTGGACTTGTGTCCTGAGTTCGATTTCCAAGTCGGACAAAATTTGACGAGCCCGTTGGCTTTGTGATTAGTGACTCTGTCTGCTAAGCCGGTGGACGTGAGTGTGATTATCACTCAGAACAAACTTCGTGTGATAAGCATGATTAACTGTTCTGTGTCTTGGTGTTAAGTTGTGTTTCTATAATGTGTATGTATGTGGTCTGGTTCCTGTAGCACAGGCTCTACAGATGGCCGTGTGTGCGTTATCCAAATACAGTTATTTAATTATTTAAAGTGTCGTTTTGAATTTTAATTACGAATTTCTCAATCATTATCATCATCATCTCCGCCTTTAGCCTTTTCCTTTTCCCAACTATGATGGGGTCGGCTGTAGCCGGATTCAGCTAGGTATTACTGTTTTACACGAAGCGACTGCCTATCAGACCTCTACAGTCTAGGAACTAGGCGACCGATACCCCTTGGTAAGACTGGTCAGAATGTCATTGGTGGCCTAAAATAATAACAATCAAATCTCAGTCGAAATCTGATCGAGCCTTTAATTAATTATGTTTAATAAGATTTTGACATTAATTGTCGCTGCGATGAAATAAGAACAGAGTTTTGTAAGTTTCTTAGGACTAGGACAAATAAATATTTATGATCACTGACTATTATTATATTCAACCTACTGCTTCTGGCAATAAGAAATTGCTAAAACAAGTCTTTCTTCTTTGTTCTTTTCGTGTGTTTCGACAAATGATTTTCTCGTCAAGGTCAATAAACTCATTGCTTGTCATTGGGTTACGCAATATCTAATAGAGCCGCGTCTAAGCCACTATGCAGCATAGCTGTGTTCCGGTTTGACAAGTGTATAGGTTTTTGTGATAAGTCGGAGTGAAATGGGATTTGGAATGAGATGGTATCATTTGGCACATCCATAAACAGATGATCCAATTGTAGGCTAAATGCAAGTTCAATATTTTCTTCAGTTACAGTCATCCTAATATTTTAAAAGTGACTAATTCTGGCTGACTTTTTTCTCAAAAATGAGAACTTCAGGCCGACTTTTCTTTTCATAAGAACCTTCTTTGGGTTTCGACGAATATTCAAAAATTAATTAGCCGATTGGTTCAGTTATTCTCAAGCTTAGCATCATAATAAAGAAATTATTTTCATTTATACATATTTTTTTTAATGGCATAAACTAATCTAACCTTCCCTTCTAAAAAGGATGGCGTTCTCCACAAACAATTATAAAACAAAATTGTGCCTTTTGTGTATGATAATAAGACTCACCCTGGATAGCGCCTGCCCAGCACAGCCAAAACAGCGCCCACTTGGCAGTGCGGAAGCGCTGCAGCCAGGAGGGGCGGAACATGCCCCAGCCGCACTTGAGGGCCTGCTCCTCATCATGAGCCGTCCTCTTAGGGGACGGGTCGGCTTCTGTTGTGGCCTGAGGAAAACAGAACAGCGTGTGAAGATATTTCTAAAACTTCTGATTGCCTACGTGAATAGTTCTTCATGAATTTCATTCCTATTCAAAAGGAATCCTTATTTGCCTTTTGTCTGTCTGTCTGTCAAGACTCTTTAATTTGTTTTCTCAAGAACGAATTAATGTATTAAACCTGCCGAGGTTTCGGAATAGTTCTTATAGTTGAGGCAGCCACCAAAACATTAAGGGCAACCGAAGGAACATACATGGGTTTAAGTCAAAAGTGTGACACGCCCGTCCTCCCAGGGCGGGAGAAGTCATTTGATGCCATCCATAAAAAAAGCTGTAATAAAAATCAAACTATCCAAAAACCCAATAAAAAAAGACCGGGTTCTTTCTGTCGACCGAGAATCTTGCAATTTGGCAAGAGGCAATATTTTATAGCACAAGTAAAGAAAAGAAAACAAAAATCGTTGCGTATTTATCAGTAAATAACTACGTTTGCCCTCGGTGCGCGAGTCCGATCCGCTACTCATTCGTCATTATTTTAATTACACAGTGTACTTTTCCGGTTTCGAACCCGCAGCCTTATGCACGAGAGGCGCCTTAACCATTGGACCGTCACGACTTGAAACATTAATCTATTTAATAATTGTAATAAAAGTGGGAGACAGTGGGCGTTTCCGGCATAAAGGATTTGATCTTAAATCTCTATGAATTAAACCATGAGTTATGTGATTTATTCGGATAAAAGTGATTTATTTAACGGCTCCATAAAAATAATTGTAAGAGATAGTGCCATGCAGTGTCAAGTTCCTGTTAACATTTATTTCAAGAGCTAAGAAGATACAAATTGCTTGCGTCAAAGATTTTTTTTGCAGACTCCTATAATATGAAGCGTTCTTCTCTTAAAAGTATATCAAAATCATAAAGATTGTAAACCAGAAACGTAACTGGCCGTAAAAAACTAACTTTATTTATTTATTAAGGTTAACAGCGATACATAATAATGTTTTACAAAACATTTTAATTTTAACTTTAGCTTTATTAAGATATCAATAGTTCCCGCGACTTATTTCGCACGTTATTTAATTGCCTATTATTAAGATTGATTTAGCTTTATATCTATTTCGCCATATTAATATACATTGCATACTAAATATCGCGCGCGGCTGCGCCGGCGGCGTGGATGTCGTCCTTCCATCTCCTTATTTATCCTTTTTGGATTGGAATTTCCAAAAAATCCTTTCTTAGTGGATACTTACTCTTCACAAAGAACATATTTACCAAGTTTCATGTCTCTAGGACCAGCGGTTTAGGCTGTGTGTTGATATATCAACAGTCAGTCTGCAGTCGTAACTATTTTATAAATTAGCTCTTTACACAGATTTGTCACAGGTCACTGAAATTGCAGTTGTTCTAACTAGGGCAATAATAACCGTGCCTATAACCTGAAACATGTCACGAACCGGTGACCCGGTGTCGTAATGGCCTGCAATTTCATCCACCACTAATGTTTGTACGTCTGAATACTTGTGCATGATAATTTCTAACACGGACTGTTCAGTGACAGGTTATTAGGTTACCTAGTTCTCGGAACTTTTTATTGGACCATGTTGCATTTTTAAGCTAATATAGTTTAGGTCAATCGATCCTCAGCGCCGATCTAGCGTCAAGCGAATTACCCCCGACCTACGGTAGCAGTAGGGACCATGTTGTTTACGTCGGTAAGAGTATCTCCATGTGGTCAACGCTTCTAAACTTTGATGCTTTATAAGCGTTCATAAAATGTCAAAGAGAAGGTGAAAAAAAAAACATCGGGAGGAGACATGGTGTGGAATATAAGACCGAAATCGCCAATCTGTGATGAGGAATTGTGACAGATTATTGATTCACGTCTATCTCTATATGAAAAGCGTCATTTTCCCTATAGTGGGACAGTAATAGGCTGGTATTACTAAACAACCAGAAATAGTGGCCGTCTGGCTGAATGATCCTTTTTATCCGACTCCTTTCGGCAGTCGGGTAAAAAGGAAAGATCATGTCTCGCTCTATGTCACGCTCTACAGCCTAAACTATTTAACAGATTTCGACATATGAGGTGTTATTGAATTCGTCTTAGTTGTGGGAGTGAATATTAAATTAAATTAAAAAAAAGATAAAATATTAATAATCAAAAACTTAACTGCATTTTCAGAAGTTAGTGGCGATTACAGATTAGATTATTTAATTATTATTTTTTAATGGAGGATCAGGGCCTTTCCACCCAAAAACCTCTAAAATTTATCTGCGGAATAGTTCTAATAGCTACCGCGGCCCAGGAACAAAAAGGGCAACCGAAGGAAAAAGGGTGAGTTTTAGTCATTAAAAATCTGTCACCGGATGTTAGTCAGTAAAAGTCCCGCGCAGCCCGTGGCGGAAGAAATGGTTTGATGATTTCCCATACATAAAATAATAACCTCTAAAATACGTCAAACAATGAACCCAAAATGAAAATAACTATAACAAAGACAAAAACGGGACGCAATGGGCGTTTCCGACTTACAACCTGATTTCAATTTGAGTCACACATACCTCTGTTAGTACGACAAAGTAATTTAGTAAATTAGATAATTCTTCTCAAGTTCATTGCAAGGCGATGACTCCTGCGCGACTCGCGACTGTTTAATTTATTCTGCCTAACGCAATCAGCTGAACAAACTGTGGATACTTTTATTCGACTCTTTTAAATAATATACAAAGTCCATACTAATGTAAATAAATAAATATCCTAGGACATCTTACACACGGCCATCTGATCCCAAGCTAAGCAGAGCTTGTGTTATGGTAATCAGACAACTGATATACATACTTATATAATTTTTAAATACATACATATTATAGATAAATATCACCCAATGTGTAATGCGAACGTCAAAATTCAGACAGTTATCTGCCTGTTTTTAATGTTGTCCCGGCATAACCTTTACAACGATCGAAATGAAATTAGACAAAGAGATAACTGGGAATCTAGAAGACAGACTACTATGTAGGTAGTCCGCAACTTTATCAGGGTCTGTGATTATGTGATATCTCACATTCACACAAACAAAGTCACGAGCTAAATCGAGTTGGGAATTAGAATGACTGAAGCCAATCTTGTATACTATGAATCCTGACCTGGGGGCCTACCACAAGCCCTTATAGCAGTATTACTTCGATAATACTTTCAGTGGGAAAGAGACGGCGCTAGACAACGTGTCTAACGCTGTCACTTGCACACTCTGGAACAGGAATAAAACAATCTTACTTTAAACGTCATGGTAACCCACCATTCAAAACTCTATGGTATGAAACTCAAACCAACAAGACAATAGCTTTTGTTTCAATACCAAGTCAACATTATTATAAAATCACAGTAAAATAATAGTATGTAAATTAAAAAACCGTAAAATATCGTCAGTCTTTGTGATTTTGCTACAAGCTGATCATAATCACGCTTTACTGTGGAGATAATTAATATTTTATGTTGTATCATTCAGCACACACTTTACTTAACCGCGGGAACAGGCACAGCTTATTATTTTAATACCTGCATAGTTTTATACTTAAATAACAAAGGTAAGATATTTTGTTGGTTCAAACGTGCAAATCTCTGGACATACCAGCGATTTAGAAAAAATCTCTTTCTGTCTATGATAGCCAGAGAAATTGTATAAAATATATAACATCGCTACAACCTATTGGAGAACAACAGCAACTACAGATGCAAGCAAAACCGTGTCAGCTATTAAAAATACAAAAATCAAATCTAAACCAGAGCAAAATCTCTTCGCTCTATTAAACAGTCACGTGCTACCCATGAATGGCGTCAAATGGCCCATACAGGCCACACAATGGGCTCGTAGACCAACAATATGTCACAACAGCTTGTATCCTGTGCTTTGTGTTTGAGTACTCGCGCCAGGGTAGGTACTCCTGCAGCCATTGAAGGAGAATCAGCGAGAATTGAACATATCGTTGGCTTGAGGAAGTTTTAATAAGTATTGTTGGACCTTTGCTTGACGACGAGTGGCATGGGCTCAATTCCTCCCATCTAAAATTATTAAGACGACCTAAAAATATTTATTCAGCAAGCCTAGGAACTATTCAGCAAGACTACAAAATTCACAAAAACAAACGCGCGAACGATCGAGCTCCATTCGTATTTCTCTGAACAATTTCGGACGCACTTTATACAGTTTTACTTCTATCAGCCGCGTTCAGCGTCGTAACAATGAGAAAAGCCGTCAAGTTTAAGGGACTAGACACATTTATTTAGCTCTATTCAGCGTTGGTCCATGGAAACGAATTTTGTATTAAGACGTTTAGCTTTCCGCGTCTGATCAGCTTTTGTATAATCGTTATATCTATATCATTCGAAAATAATGTAGCTGTTTATCCAGAATTACAATTTCCAAAGATTGTTTCTATCAAAAAAGCAATTTAGCTTCCATATAAGATAATTCACTACGTATGGAAACCAGTAAAGCAAAACCATAACGATCTAAATCGGACTCCTGTCACAATAAATCAAAGCATACCAACCCCAATTAATAAGCCATAAAAATCAACTAATCACATGTCAAGTTGACAGCTAAATGTGGCCAAATTACACCATGATCCAGGCATTCAAAGCTAGGTCGTTACCACTTTACTTGCCAGACCAGCTGGTCTAAGGTTGAAATACCCCGTTTAGGCTGTTTCTAATTTTCTGTTTTCAACATTTTGGTAATTTTGAATTAATTGTTGTTGAGTTTGTTTTTAGATTACTATAATTATTAGCTTATTGACAGAATAAACCAGATTCTAAGAACTACACGAGGAGTATAACTGCAAAGAGGTAAATAGTCGTCTGGATATTAAGTTAAGAACAAGAAGTAAAACTTTAATAAATTGTCTGGTTTTACGAGTACATTAGGTGATATCTGTGCCTGTAGGCCGTACAAACATTTGTTAATTGCGGGAATCGAATCGAGACAAGCAGCGCAGCTGCCAATCGCTCAACCACAGCGCTAATTGGTGTCGTCAAAAAAACGTTTGGTTGATCGCGCTTATCATAGAAACTACTGTTCAAAATAGAAAAATTGTTATAGTATTTTACAGCTCATTTATCGATAAAGGTTAAAGGTTAAATAACATCACGCTTCGCTTCGACTGTGACCGACGGGAGCAGGGCAGTAAACGAAAATGAGGGTGGAACCGCGAGGAACAATTAGTTTTATTATAATAATATAGTGCATATGTCTGTAGTTTAATAATTGCAGTAATATTTTTGTTTTATAATTTTGGGGAGTGGGAAATCATCAAATGACTGCTCCTGTCCTGGGTGCAGCGGGAGGGCGTGTCAGACTTTTACTGACTAAAACCCACTCATGTTTCTTCGGTTACCCTTTAGGTTCCGGGGTCACGGTAACTATTATAAACATTCCGCAACTCATAATTTAGTATTAGATTTATTTTTGTTGATTTTTAATGTTTATGTCCATGTGGCTGATTACAGAATGTACTCTATTTAATTTGTATTTAGGACAAACATCATTCCAATATCAAACACACAAACAATATGCAAAACTCTGCCACTATTAACTTAAATGTATGTCTATACACGAGACTATAATTATAGTAAACTTTAATAGACCCACAATTAACTAGGATTTGAACCAGTGCCTGCAAATATAATTACACACAATCTAGAGCATGATAACAATCCCCGTAATTACTGTGTCTGATATCAGAGATAACGTAAATCATTATTTTGTTTACAGCGTATTTACCTGAGATCGGAGAAGATAGACTGTTTGCGGGTCATTAATTTCAAACATTTATGTTAAAATTATCCAAAAACATACATTATTATAAATTATATAAGTATGTGTATCAGCTCTTTGGTTACTATAACACAAGCTCTGCCTAGCATGGGATCAGATGGCATGGGATAGATGGATTAGATGTGTTGTCCCAAGTTATTATTTATTTATTTCCCGGAATAAACGCACACCACCAGACACCCCAATTAGATAGAATATTATGTTATAATCATAATACATACACTGAATTTTTATTATTATGTTTAAAACACTGTTTTTTTTTTATAAATTAGTTGTACAGATTGTGGGAGAAAATTATAGTCACATTACAAATCTACGCATGCACACAGTCGCACTTGCATAAGGGTCTAGCGTAGTACGTATTTCATCCATTTTAGTTTGTTTTGACTGTACAGCGGAAGTGTGACAGCAGTTTACGTAGCTTAGTTTTAATTATTTTTGGGATAAAATATTACCTATATTAAAAATTACAAAAATCGATTCAGTACACTATTCTGAACAAACTATTTTCTCAAAGTGCATTAATTCAGTTACATATTGTATAACATGGTATAACAGGTAAAAAAAACTTAGCACATGATTTTATATACTAGGTAACACTGACTGGCCCTGTCTTGTCCATTCAGTAGCGTTTCAGTTTTACGCAAATATCCTTAACAAAAAGACGACATTTCCAATTTTTCTATTCATAAAATACTTTATCGGATTTCAAAGAATATATGTATTTATAAGACAATAATTACTAGCATTGCTGTTTGCGCTTAGCTATATTTTTATTTAAATTCTTACTTACAGATTTAAAGACTTAAAGAAGATAATTTTCCACATTATATTTCCACGTCATTAATTAAAAGGAAGTCCTATACCACGTGAACTTCTTGGAATCTGAGGCCACTCGTTTATCTTATTTTGAATTATGAAACACCAAATAAGTGCATCTATATCGATCAAAATAAAATTTTAATAAGACTTTTCTAATTAAGTTTTATTTAGATAACTTCAAGAAATATTGCGTATTAGCAGTGTGGGCAGATACAAATTATACTTTTATATCTCGCCTAAATAGATTGTGTAGGAGGAAACCTTAATGAAACAGCTATTAATATCAGCCAGGACTTTTAGGGTTCCGTCGTGCACTAAAGGTAATCACTGCCTAGCTAGTTAAAAAACGAAAGCATGTCTCTGGTTTAGAGGTAAGTATTCTTTTATTTTTTGATCTGATACTTACTAGCTTTTGCCCGCGACTTCGTCCGCGTGGAATAATTATAATAGTTCCCGTTCCCAGGGGATTTCCGGGATGAAAACTATCCTATGTCCTTTCTCGGGTCCCAGACTATATCTGTACCTTTCATTCAAAACGGTTTAGTGGTTTAGTCGTGAAGAAGAGATAGACAGACATACAGAGTTACTTTCGCATTTATAATATTAGTACGGATAAGAAAAGGTTATTGATAACTGTATCTTGTAATGTATTGAATTTCGGTTTATATGGAGTATGTGCAACTAGTTCCGTAACTGAAGAAGGGCACTAATGAGGCCGTTAATCAGTCCGCCTGTCTGTATGTTTGTATCTCTTGAACCTTGATAGATAGAGATTCGTAATTTTCACAGAACATGCATTTTTATTGCCGTTATAACGCCAAAAATAAGAAAAATAAAACGTAGTTCAAGGAGAATCTTATTGTTTTCGGCGATTTTTAAAACGATCCTAATATTATATTGTGATTGTACCAGAACTTTTCGTAAGAGAACGCAACTTGATTTTGACCGTAGTTTTTACGTGTAGGAGTATAAAATAAGTATCAAATCCTTTTGAGCATACCATAAGTTAAGTAAATAGGAAATCGCATGTTATTTATCAGTATATTTATGTGTAACAGCTTACTTCAAGGTTGAGGGCAAAGGTTTGCACGCACTTTGTTTAAATGCCACTGAACGTTTACAGATTTTCTTCAAAATTATTTTGATGTTTTTTTTTGTTAGTGAGAGGCCTTCTCTGTATGAGAAGAGGCCTTTGCCCAGCAGTGGGACAGTTATAGGCTGGTATTATATTATTATATTTTTGTTAGTGTCGGGACTTTTGTATGAGAAAAGACTGGTTTTCCTGAATAAGATTATTATTATAAACCTACTTGTGAGCAAATGAAATATTTAACAATTTATTTTTGTTTTTATTAATCGTATAGACCACTGCTTTATCACATCCTAGAGATAAAATATATACATTTAATGTGGCATTTTAGTACGCAAGATCCATTTATTTGAACCAAATTTCTTAATTTTAAAAATGTATAGGGCTATGTCATAACAGATAGGAATTTATTAACCAGTTGTATTTCGGTACAAGTTACTGATACTAATCATTTATACAAAGAGTTAATTAACACCAACTATCAGTCACATTCATTGTTAACTATAGACTTGACTAAAGATTCTCCACTAAAACCTATGTCTAGTTATTAAATTAGTCAAAATAAATTAAAAAAATATGCTAGGCTAAATAGAATTATTAAAAGGTGTAAGAAGTTCAAAAAGCAACAAAAATGTAATTCTATGAATACTCAATTAAGAAAAGAACGTATAGGTCTTCTTAATAAGTTAAATAATTATGAAATCAAATTAGAAGACTGCAAGAACATTTATCAAATAGACACTCAGCGCTTGCAGTCTGAAATATATGAGCTTAATAACTCACTGAAATCACTGTACAGTAAATATGTTACTTCACAAAATCAAATAAAAGAACATATACTGGCAGCCAATGAGTTAGTAGATATGTGCACCTGCACTGAAGACAGGGTAAACACCATCTCTCTTAGCAATTCTCAGTATTCTTGTCAGAGGGAGGCTAGCCCTGTAAGGCTTCAGCCTAAAACATCAGAGGACCCGGTACCCACACCTACTCCCCCACAGCTTGCTGCGAGTATTGAGGGCTGTATCCCTAGTCAAGAGATGTCTGAGATTGTACAAGAAGTGCCACATAGTGTATTGAGTCCTTGCTCATTTGATAGCAGAAATCAGGCTTGTCGTTCAGTTATGTTTTCTGATAGTATTGGAAGAGGCTTAGGGAAATTACTTAATTATAACCTCAGCTACACCACTCAAAACTTTTGTATGCCTGGATCATCCTACAAATGTATAATGCAGTCTGTTTCTAAGCAAGATTATAACTGTGACACCAATTTAACCATATTTATAGGTAACAGTTTGAAAGTAAGCAAAGAAGACATCACTGACAGTATTACAGACATTTTAAATGTCAAATGTAATAAAATTATTTTGTGTGCATTTCCTTATTTTAGCAATTTATCTAAGAGACAAAATAATTATATTCATATGCTAAATAGGCATGTGCATTTCTTAGTTAGTCACTATAGTGACAAGCTTGTATATTTTGACACCAACAGTTTTGTTGAAAAATTAAGGTCGACAAGGAATACAGTGTATCTGCCTATTAGATTTAGACAACAAATAGCGAGGCTATTAGCGTTTATTATTCACTCAGACATAAGTAGTATGTCGAAGTCATGTATAATTAACACCACAACAGTTAGTAATAGTACTAATTATAAAATTGTAGCCATAAATGAATGTAGCACTGAAGCTATAAATATTTTTTCAAATAATTTAAACTAGATTGTAAGACAATAGAAGGTCCACTTAACAATAGTATAACCATTCCTACAATCAACATGGTACCTTCTAGCTCTCAAACAGTTAAGATGCAAAGCAATCAGAATACCTTGACGTTGTTTCATCAAAACATACAAGGTATTTCTTCAAAATTATTAGAAATCGAATTATTCTTAGAAAAAACCAAGTTCGACATTGTGTGTTTTACTGAACATTGGTTGAAAGATTACCAAATGCTAATTAATTATGATAATTACAATGTAGGCAGTTGCTTTAACCGCAAAACTATGTTGCGTGGAGGTTCCTTAATATTAATTAAAAATAGGTTAAAATGTAAAGAAAGGAATGATATAGTTAACTTATCGGTTGACCATTGTATTGAACTGTCGTGTGTCGAGCTAGATAAGCATGTAGTATTGTGCGTGTACAGACCCCCTAGCTATCAGAATTATCCCTTGTTTGAGTCTGTAATGGAAGATGCCCTATCCAAACTTACACTATGTAACAAATCTCCAATTATTTGTGGAGACTTTAATATCAATATTTTAGAAATTAATGTAAATAGTAGTAGACTGTTAAACCTTTTTAAGTCATTTAATTTATCTAATGTTTTTATGGAACCGACCAGAGTAACTCCAACGTCTGCTACTTGTATCGACAACATTTTTTGCGACTGTGAATATTTTGATAAAGCCATTGTGAATTATCTACCGTCAGACCATAGCGGTCAAACAGTGTGTTTTAAATTTCAAATGCCATTGCAAAAAATTCAAATTCATTATAGACCGATGACAACTGGCAAACTAATTAGATTCAATAATGCCCTAAATCAAAAGTTAAGTGTTCTTATACGCAATAACGATGCAAATCAGTTGTATGATGACTTCTTTTCAATAATACAATCAGAATTCAATAATATTTTTGAAAAGAAGATCAAATGTATCTCTTTAAAGTTTACATTTAGTGACTGGGCAACCAAAGGAATTAGGAAAAGCAGGGAAAAATTGTTTGAGCTGTATGGCCTTAAGCCTTATATTAACACGGAATCTTTTAACAAATATGTGGCTACTTATTCAAAAACTTTTAGAAACACCTGCAAGGTAGCTAAGGCCCTATTCATAAGCGATAAAATCAAATCGGCAGACGATAAAATAAAGACAGTTTGGAAAATTATAAATAACCATTTTCTTAGTTAAAACTAAGAAAATGGTCAAAAAACAAAAATTTTTCATTAAAAATGTTAAACTTAATAGGGAACGCCTAAATTTATTAAAACAATTGGATTTATACTCGTCAAACTTGGACAAATGCACAAGAAGATACCAAGCTGATACGGAAGACCTGCAGTGTGAAATTGACAAGTTACAACAAAAACTTAGCTCAATGACCATTAAATACACTGCCTCAGAAAATCAGATGAGAGAATATGTTTTGGCCATGAATGATCTGGTGAACTCACAAAGTACCATCCGTGAGCAATGTCAACCACCACCAATTGAAATTACACCGGATCATTCATTGTCAATCATAGACACCACTATTTCTCAGACTTGTATAAGTTTACCAGTGGATAACACAAATAGTTTGTTGCAACCAAATAAAAATAAAGATATTGTTGTTTTTTGTGATGAAATTGGAAAGGAGTTAGGCCACCATTTGACTGATGAGTACCCGGGACACTCTATAATAAACCATTGCATGCCTGGTTGTTCCTTGCTTCATGTAATGAAAAAGGTAATTAAATATAATTTTAATCAAGATACCACACTAATTATATTTGTTGGTAACAGAGGTTATGTTAATAAAAGTGATTTATTACAATATCATAGAACCTTGTGCAATTTGAATCTAAAGAAAATTATTATATTTACATTCCCCTACAGTACAAGTTTGCCACAGGAAGAAAATTACATTAGATATAATTTAAATATAAGTTTACATAATATTACTCTAAATAATGAATTGTTCCAATTAATTGACACCAACAATTATGTTGGAAATAATTTTTATGTGACAAGAGATAGGTACTACCTTGAGAATAGGTATTATCTATCTAACTATTGTAAACGACAGATAGCTGTTTCGCTATCCTATTATTTTTCTATTACAGCCAAGAATTTGGCTAAACAACTTGCTTCTATTGAGCAATGCAATCAATTTAATTATATTTCAAATGACATAGTATCAATTAATCATTTAAATTAGAATCAAAGACAATAGAGGCATCCTCTGGCCAAAATGTAAAAGTAACTTATAGTATCAACCTGGTGCATCAAAATATTCAAGGATTAATGAACAAGGACTTAGAGGTTGAATTATTCCTTAATAATAATAATATTGATATTCTTTGCCTAACTGAACATTGGCTTAAAAGTCACCAATTAATGTTTAATTTCAGTAATCACCAGGTTGGTAGTTCGTTCTGCAGAGTAAATACTGTGCATGGTGGTTCATTAATATTATTAAATAAACAACTTAAGTTTAAAGACAGAATGGATATTGTGAGCCTCTCTGTTGAACGAATAATTGAAATGGCCTGTGTAGAATTGGAGCAGTATATTATAATAAGTGTATACAGACCGCCTTCAGGATTGTATGATTGTTTTGAAAAGGTGATGGATGAAGTATTGCATAAAATCTGCAACTCTGGTAAATCCATCATCATTTGTGGTGATTTTAATGTTAATTTGTTAGAGCATTGTAGTTTAAGTACTAAAGTAGTAAGTTTGTTTCAGTCATACAATCTTGCAAACCTATTTATGGAGCCTACTAGGATAACACCTACTAGTGCTACCTGCCTAGATAATATTTATACAGATTGTACACCTATCCACAAAAAAATTGTAAATGTGTTAGATTCTGATCATTGCGGACAACTTATTAGTATTCCAATCATTAATAAAAAAATCTTAAAAAAAGATATCACTGTTAACCCAAAATCGAAAGGCCGACTTGAAACATTTAAAAATAAACTTCTAAATAAATTGCCATGTTTGTTAACTGATGATGACCCAAATAAACAATATAATTTATTTTTTGATATGTATTGCACTCAATTTGACTCAACGTTTATTCCTAAGACTATCTCGGTAAATAGTAATGCTTCTTTTAGTGACTGGGCCACCATTGGTATCTATAAAAGTAGAAAGCGACTATATGAGCTGTATGAGGAACGGACATACATAAACACTTCGGAATTCAATTTATATGTCAAGAATTATTCAAAATTATTTAAACAAGTTTGTTGCATGGCTAAATCACGGTATTTAAGTTCAAAAATAAGAAATAGCAATAACATCATCAAAATGACATGGAATATTATTAACAGCGAAACGGGAAAGTGCAACAATCAAAGTAGTGATTACAGCCTTGCTATAGATGGTATTATAATTAAATCAGACTTTGAAGTCGCCACGGCTTTTAATGATTTCTTTGCGGAGATTCCCGTTTCAACAACAAAATTTTTAAACTCATCACCGATTGCAGCAGAGTCGTTACTCAAAGATAATGTTCCAACCTATGATTTTGCATTTAATTTCGAATACGTCTCTTGTAAAGATGTAATTAAAACTTTTCATACACTTAATGTTAAAAAGACTGCAGATCTATGGGGAAATTCTGTGGATGTTGCTAAGTCCATTATAAATGTTGTAGCACCTGTTCTTGCCGATATTTTTAATAACTGTATTGATCGTGGTACGTTTCCTGATTTAATGAAATACAGTAAAATAATTCCATTATTTAAATCAGGTAGCACAACCGACCCCAGTAACTATAGACCAATCTCAGTGCTACCTACGTTCAGTAAAATTTTTGAAAAACTTATTTTAAATCAATTGCAAATATATTTTTGTAAACATAAATTGTTGCATAAAAAACAGTTCGGTTTTACAAGGGGTCGTTCAACAACTGACGCCGGTGTTGAACTTTTACAGCATATTTATAATGCTTGGGAGGACAAATGCGATGCATTAGGTATTTTTTGCGATTTGTCTAAGGCATTTGATTGCGTTCTCCATGAAACTCTAATCAGGAAACTACACCACTACGGAATTCAGGCCTCCTCTCTGGATCTTCTCACTTCGTACCTGAGTGATAGGATTCAAAGAGTAGACGTGAACGGTAAAAGGTCACCCGGATCAGTCGTGAAAATGGGGGTCCCCCAGGGCTCAATTCTTGGCCCTTTTTTGTTTCTTATTTATATTAATGACTTGCCTTATCTCATTCAAGATAAGCACGATATAGTGTTGTTTGCAGACGACACTTCACTTTTATTTAAGATTAAACGTCAACAACTATGTGCTGATGTTATAAATAGTTCCTTAGCATCGATTGTTAACTGGTTTAACGTAAACAATTTACTTCTAAACGAGAAAAAAACTAAAGTAATTAAGTTTACACTGCCTCATGTTAGACAAGTAGAAACCAGAATATTATTAAAGGGGGAGGAATTGAAACCCGAGGCTTCCACAGTATTCTTAGGAATAACTTTGGATGCCAAACTCCAGTGGGGCCCCCATATAGATAAACTGTCAAAAAAACTAAGTTCGGCAGCATACGCCGTTAGGAAAATTCGTTGTTTAACTGATTTAGAGACAGCCCGTTTAGTTTATTTTAGTTATTTTCACAGTGTGATGTCGTACGGCATTCTATTGTGGGGAAGTGCCGCCGACATTCAGACAATATTTGTGTTACAAAAAAGGGCTATTCGTGCAATTTATAAATTGAGTCCCCGATACTCCCTCAGAGACAAATTCAAAGAGATTAATATTATGACTGTGCCCTGTCAATACATATATGAAAATCTGTTGTTTGCACATAAAAATATTAATCAGTTTAAAAAATACAGTGATATCCACAATATTAACACACGAAACAAGGACAAATATATTGTTCCTTCAACTAGGCTTAGGAAAATAGGTGGTTCCTTTAAATGTCAATGTATACACTTTTATAATAAACTTCCAATCCAGATTCAAGAACTTAGTATTACCAAATTTAAATTATTAGTAAAACGTAAATTATGCCGAAATGCTTTCTATTCTGTTAAAGAGTATATTGAGGACTCTAATGCTTGGAATTGAGCTGCTTCAATGATAATCATGGGCCTATATTGACATTTATGTTTACATAATTTCCTTCATTGACATTGATATTATCATTATTTGACATTGGTGTGGTGTGTACTTTTATAAGTATATTATTTTGTATACCATATTTTTTTTTCCCTATTTGACATGTTAATTATTGAATCTGACATTTGTGTACTTTTATAAGTATATTATATTTTTTTTTACACTATATTTATTGTGAGTGTGAGGACTATGTGGGCTGCTAGGTTACTAGTATATTTTACAACTACTGACGGTTTGAGTATCTAATGCGGCCTACCCGAATGTCCCTACTTTGGTATTGTTCGTCAGGACGTTAGGCTCCTTACGTTTTAGTTGAGCTAAACGACTTTTGACAAATGCTTGCACTGTTTGGACAGGTCCACTCAAATCTGTGTGCTTCTCTCATCAAGAGATCACTTCAGTTATTACCTTCATGGTCCTCGCATAATTTGACCAATACAATATTGTATGGACTTTAAAAGAGACTTTGACCTCTGAGTTTGTTTCGGTTGTTTCTTCTCAGAGTAGTCCAGCTAGGAAACACCGGCCCCATCGTTCGATTAAAATAAGAAAAAAAAAAATGACGTGTAAAAGTGTAATTTTTTACCTATTTACAAAAATAAATCATTCTATCATTCTATCATTCTATCATTCTAACGAAACGTGCAAGAAAAAAGTACGTAACACAGAATATACATTGGAGACGTCTCTTGGTCCAATAAGTTCTAACAAAGACGTAGCGCAGGAATTTGTGAGTTTCTTTACTAATATACCGGCTATAACTACAGAAGCATTAAATTCATCATCTGAGGTTGCAATTGATTTTTTAAAAACAAACGTTCCTGGCTGTCCGGTTTTATTTAAATTTAAACACATTAACCCGGCGACAGTTATAAAAGCCTTCAAACAAATCAAAATAAAAATCACTGAAGATCTATGGGGAATGTCAATTAAAGTTTGTACGTCTATAATTGAGACAATAGCACCATATTTGGCTTCTATTTTTAATATGTGCGTAGACCAAGGGGTCTTCCCCGATTTAATGAAATTGAGTAAGGTTGTACCTCTTTTCAAATCCGGAGACAGTAAAGATACCAACAATTATAGACCCGTGTCCGTATTACCTGCTTTCAGCAAGGTGTTCGAAAGGATAATGCTCAATCAAATGCTGATTCATTTTAACACCAATAAAATCTTGCATGATCAGCAGTTTGGTTTCACTAAAGGGCGTTGCACAACCGACGCCGGTGTTACTTTATTAAAACACATATATACTGCGTGGGAAGAAGCACACGATGCCATTGGGATCTTCTGTGACCTTTCCAAAGCATTTGATTGCGTAGATCATAACACATTACTTTTGAAACTCCAGCATTACGGACTGGGTAAACTTGCGCAAAGTTTGGTAAAATCGTATTTAAATAATAGGCTCCAGACAGTTCAGATAAATGGGGTAAATTCTGATGGTTTAAAAGTAGAAATGGGAGTTCCACAGGGCTCAATTCTGGGTCCCTTTCTCTTTTTAGTTTACGTAAATGACCTCCCACACTTATTAAAAAGCCAGCCACAAATGGTATTGTTTGCCGACGACACTTCCTTGATTTTTAAGATAAACAGGAAGGCCAATAATTTTGATAACATTAATAATGCTTTACTTCAAGTACATAATTGGTTCACGGCAAATAATTTAGTATTAAATGGAAATAAAACTAAATGCATTAGATTCGCTTTGCCAAATGTCAAAAGCAATAACTATGACATAGTATTGAATAAGGAGAAACTAGAATTCGTCACTGAAACTGTTTTCCTAGGGATCACGCTTGACTCAAGGCTACAATGGAGTCCTCATTTAGCATCTCTCGCAAGACGCCTAAGTTCGGCAGCGTATGCCGTTAGGAAAATCCGGCATTACACTGATGTAGACACCGCGAGGTTAGTTTACTTTAGTTATTTTCACAGTGTTATGTCTTACGGGATTTTACTGTGGGGACGAGCTGCAGACATCGAGTCTATTTTTATTCTGCAGAAAAGAGCAGTCAGAGCCATTTACAATCTTCGTATGCGCGATTCCCTACGGGAACTGTTTAAGGAAATTAACATTATGACGGTACCTTCTCAATACATTTATGAAAACATCATGTACGTTAGGAAAAATCTCCATCTATTTGGTAAAAGGGGCGATAGACACAATTATAATACAAGAAATAGGGACCAGTTAATCCAACCTGGTTTTAGGCTGGCTAAAGTAGATACTTCCTTTATGGGGTACTGTTTAAAGTGTTATAATAAAATACCTCCCCAAATTACTCAACTAACTGAAACTAAATTTAAATCTTATATAAAACGCACATTATGTAGCCGAGCTTATTATAAATTAGGGGATTACATTAATGACCAAAATGCTTGGCTGACTGCTGGTCCTGCTCCACAACCGTGTAATTAATTAGTATTCGACGCTAGTGTTGATTGTAAAACTACAAAAATAATAGTATTGTGTCGAGTCAAAGTGTTTGTTTTATATAAATTCACATAGCATACAATGTGAGCACTATGTTCTTTGCATTTCTTCTGTCTGTCATTGACTGAATGTACTCTGGCAGCTGGGAGTTTGTCATGCTCACTCAAATGTCTCACTGACGGTGGCGTGTGTGTTGGATCATTTGGTTCCCTTCAAAATGGTTGAGCTATTTGGTGCCGATCCACACGTCATGTCCGTGAACGGGCGCTGTCTGCTGAGACTGGTCATCTCTTAGCTGCCACAGTTATTTTAAATTTTGTTTTGATTCCTTAAATTTACAATATGTCTTCTTACATTATGACTTGTTACGTTGTTCTCACATAGTACTTTAAATTCTACAATGAATGATGTAACCAAATTTTTGTAATCTATTGATTTTTAAAAGAGTGTCCATGGAGTTTCTTGCTCGCTCTTCTCTATGAGACCTACTCCTTGGAACGAGCAACTAGCTTCATTTTTCTGACAGACCGACACCTTGACGATTCAAAAGTACCTGTAAATGGTTTATTTGAATAAAATAGTTTTGAGTTTGAGTTTGAGTTTGAGGTATAGTCCATTTTTAGGCGAGGTTTATTTAAAAAGACTCAATCTTAATTAATTAAAATCTGAGTTACAACAAAACAATTTAAAATCTGAGCAGTATTCAAAGATCTAACATTGCGCTGATGAAACCACAGGGCACAGGCTGTTAATGACATATATTTTTTAACCGACTTCAAAAAAAAAGTAGGTTCTCTGTTCGACCTGTATGTATGTATGTATGTATGTTTGTCCGCGATTATCTCGCGTTTGGCTGAACCGATTTTGATGCGGTTTTCATCAAAGTGTTTGTTACATGCTGGGGAAGGTTTTAGTATATAACACTAATGGATATCCCGTGACGTTGCCCGCATAGATCGCGATTTGCTTTCTTGGAAGACGATTGTATGTTTGACCGCGATTATCTTGCGTTTAGCTATACCGATTTTGATGCGGTTTTCAGAAAAGTCTTTGTAATATTCTGTGGAAGGTTTTAGTATATAACACTAATGGATATCCTGTGACGTTGCGCGCATAGTGCCTTTTTCATTTTATAAGATTATAAGTTTATTTTGAGAGCTACCCTAAAACGTAGTCAGACACTGAGACTCTAACTAAAAAGTAAAAAATAAAAAGCTTTTTTTAAAAAAAGATAACCGACTTCAAAAACTAAAAGCTCAAAAATAACTATTTCGGAAGTCGGTGGCTTCTCTTCTGCCGGTCGATTTGTGTTGCCACCGACTTCCGAAATAGTTATTTTTGAGCTTTTAGTTTTTGAAGTCGGTTATCTTTTTTTAAAAAAAGCTTTTTATATATAGAAATAAGTTAAAATTGAAACGTGTTCCATATTATAGTAGGTATTATAGTCAATTTTAAGTGTAAGTAAGTGTGGTACGGAACCCTTCGTAGTTGAGACCGTTACACTCTTGATAATTTTTTATAAAGATTTAACACGCTAA
Source organism: Athetis lepigone (assembly GCA_033675125.1). NCBI lineage: Eukaryota > Metazoa > Arthropoda > Insecta > Lepidoptera > Noctuidae > Athetis > Athetis lepigone. Next base: position 1,364,719 of record CM066232.1, on the reverse strand, counting down.
ATTCGGACTTAGTACCGTCACGTACAGTATAATATTATTCATTTATTTAGAGGTAAGATAGGGTCTGTGAACCTAATAACCTTTATATTAAGAAGGTGCTATTATTTTTCTTTGTTTCATTTATTATTATGGTGTAAGATGATCTTGGATCAGAGATCTTACATATTTTTTTTGTAGTTGCAATGTTATCAACATTCTTATGATACGTAATTTTTGCGTTAGATATTTATTTGCTATCCTTATTGTTGACAATTTCTATATGTTTTGATATTTTATTTATATGTATAAACAATTTAAATAAATTTATAAAGTATTTTTTTCTCATATTAATCTAGTCTAATAAAATACAATATAATAAAAAATGCTTTTTATCACTTCTAATAAAAAGAGTTAAATAATCTGAAAGAACTTAAACATCTAGTTTCCGCAGAAAAAGATATAATCTGTTGTTCTATTTTCTTTCGAACTTTCGTAGGAAAATTCTGGTAAAAATAACAATTTTTTTTCAGATTTCACAACAAAAACGTCTCAGTTTACCCGTTAGTCACTTTTAATTTTATAACTTAAAATAATCCTACTTACCCTCCAAAAAAACTAAAAAAAAACAACAACTCTATAAAAAAAATAATTACCATTTTAATATCAACAAACGTTCCACGTGCACTCTTTATTTAAATCATTCCGCGTTCAAAATTGAAACTTCGTTCGCGTTCGTGTGGTATCGTAAAAGTTTCGGTGGCGGAGCGACGCGGCGCTGTGGGCGGGCGGGACGACCCCACGAGGGCAACTGAGGGCTACACCGGTGCACCACCGGTTATAAACAGGAAACGTAGTATATGCTGGGTTTTGAGAAGGTAAATTAAATAACAATTAAGTCGGTTAAGGGATTTAGAGATTTAAAGTAAAAGTTTATTTGTTTTTGGCAAAGGTTAAAAACATGTACTATATTCAAATTAAAAAAAAAACTTTTCTTTTATTCCTGTATATTCTACCAATGTTGTATAATAAATGTTTACTAGTCTAATCAATTAAAGAGGATTATTTTGATACGTGCTATGGCAGTATGAGTACACGCGCAAGAAGGGTTCCGTACATCTCAAAAAAATATGCAAAAAATCGCGTTAATATTTTATTTTTGTTAATTTTTAGTATTTGTTGTTATAGCGGCAACGGAAATATATCATTTGTGAAAATTTTACCTTTCTAACTATCACAATTTATGAGATACAGCCTGGAGACAGACAGACAGCGGAGGCTTAGTAATAAGGTCTCGTTTTACCCTTTGGGTACGGAACCCTTAAAAAAAAGGGCATTTATTTACATACGAATATTATAAAATGCGAAAGTGACTCTGCCTGTCTGTCTCGATTTCACGCCAAAACTACTGAATCTATTCTATAGCCTGAGCAAGGACATAGGATAGATTTTATCTCAAAATCCAATGGAAAAAACCACGGGGAAAAGCTAGTGGCATATTGAATTAACTGAAAAATAAACTTTCTTTAATTTATTATGAAATAAATATTCCTAAGCTGTATAATGCCTAACTTACTTTCAGACATGAACTAATTAGGTTATCTTATAATTGTACTTATACGTTGACGTCAGAAAACCTGCCCGTAGAGCCAGTGTTATCTATTTTATGACCCTCGTAGAGGCGATCGGCGGCGGTGACCTCTCGCGCCCGGCGCTGGTTCAGGCCATGCTTCGGGGCGAGACGGAATGGGATGCCGTCGCCTCCTTCTGCGAAGCAGTTATGCTAGTGAAGGAAGCGGCGGCGCGCGAGAGGCAACGACGAGCCTCTCGCCCCGGACTAAGACCCAGGCGAAGACGTCGAGAGTCGCAAGACGACTACCGGCCACCGTAGGCGCGGTTCTGCGGATGGCGAGCTATGGGTAGCTCGCCGCCCGGCTAGGACCAGGACCGCGTAGACGGCGCGTTTTGTTCCACGCGCGCCTCAAAGAGAAGGAGTCAGCACAGGAAGGGGCCCAACAGGGCCAACGCCTGCCGGGGTTGCGGAATGTTTATAGTGGTTACCGTGACCCTGGAACATAAAGGGCAATCGAAGGAACATGAGTGGGTTTTAGTCAGTAAGAGTCTGACACGCCCTCCCGTCGCACCCAGGACGGGAGCAGTCATTGGATGATTTCCCACTCACCAAAAAAAAAAAAAAAAAAAAAAAAAAATCTATTTTATGACTGAAAAGTGAAACATTAGTTTTCCAAATAAAATAAACGCTTTTGTTGAATATCCTTCACCGTAAATAACCTTTAGTTACTTCATCGTTCGAAGAAAGTGAACAATACAATAGACAAAATTAAATTAAAGCGGCATCGGATGTGAAACATGTAATAAGTATTCTTTAAAAAAAATATTCAGTGTACAGTTTTAATTTCGTTACAATTTTCTTATAGATACATACACTGAAAAAACGTTAAATTCGTAAAAGCAATAGAAAAAAATTCGTTTGTCATTCATTAACCTTGACTTTCTGAATACTTTTATCAACCATTTAAAACACTTTTACAGTTGAATCACCAATTAATTGAAGCTATATCAATTTCCTTCAATATCGAACGGAAGTATAGACTAACGAATTAATCTAACCTCCTTGAGTTCCACTGAAGAGCACTCTAGTTTTTAATCTGTACTCCGCCGTAGTACTGCGCACGTGCAAACTTGACGTGACTTTAATTTGAATTTGGAACATAATGAAACTCGCGCCATATTTATGGCTTTAGGAGGGAAATCGAGAATGGCGAGAGGTAGTTACTTGTCTACACGTTCTAAAGAACTTTTAAGTATTTTAATATTCTGAGAAGAATTGTTTTTCTTACTTTTGGTGAAACTGTGAAAGTTAAAGAGGAAGACATTTTGTATTATTTCTAGATTTTTTAACTAGATTAGATTAAATTAAAAATAATAAAATAGGATTAGATTAAAAAGTAAAATGAATTACTTCAAAAGATTATATGTATTTTTTAAACTCTATTTGTAAAAGAGACGGACGATCTAAACTTCAGCCAAATTTAGTAAAAAAATAAAACAAACAATAAATGTCTCACAATTGTTAAGTAATCACTTGCTCCTTATAATGAAAAAGTGTTAGTAGTAACAATTCACTCATGTATTGCGTTTGTATGTATAATATACAAGTGTAGTTTCGTAATATTGTCTTATAAAAACCAATAAAACGTTAAAAGGATATGAAAGAATATTTTTATTATCTACACTTTACTTTACTTAATAAAAAATAAATGGAAAGGTCAAGTAAAGGGAACAGTCCGAAAGCCGTAAATGTATTATTACATCACTAAATATTTACATAATAAACCCTAGACATGCGTTATTGTAGAATAGATAGCGAAAACGAATAGATTGTCAAATGTATGGAGATGTAAAATTGTTTGTAGCGAAAGCTTATGTCAATTCCATACATTTGACAATCTATTCATTTTTGCTGTCTATTCTACAATGCCACTTGTCTAGGCCCTAATGTTTGTACGGGACCCTTGATGTGCGATTCCGAGTAGAACTTGGTTTAATTTTGTTTTTTCATTGACTTTCAACTTCAACTTTTATAATTAGGTATGGCAATCCACCGAATTTTCGGTGATTTCTGCCAATGTCCAGTTTGAAAATAATATTAAAAAATAGTGACAATTGTACGGTTATTATATTATAGTGTGGGAGATCATACACGTGTTCTTATAACCAAGAACACGAGATGACTCTTCATTGACTTTACAAACTGCATTAAAATGTCTCTTCTCTGGCCAAATGTCAATGTGACAGCTGTCATTAATGTCAGGTGTCGAATTACTGCTACGCGAAATTGAACATTATGTTCACTGTCATTTAATCTGTGGTAACGTTAACTGGCTTGATCGACAGATCATACCATCGATCGGCCAGATAAAGGGCTAATTGAAGTACACATATTGACTTTGATTTATTTACCTGTGTCCTGACCCGAGTGTCGTCATCCTTCCTGCCAGTCCTCAGGTCGATGGTGTGGAAGCCATCATCAGCTCCCTCGAACGCCTTGTTCACACATCCCCCTGACGCGTCCGAAGACATCGTATTCTGAGGACAATGACACGATGACATTAAGCACACTATTAATAGCGAATCAATATTGGAATCAATAGTTTAATTATAGAAATAGACTAGATGGATTCATGTATTTGGTTTGATGTTTAATGGATCTTTGTGTGAACAAGCGACATTTTCTAGCTAAAGACAACGTGTGAACCTTGCCTTTGGTCAGAATTTGCCAGAATCAAATATACCACAACCGGAAAAGCGCCTAGTCAAGTCAAGTCAAGTCAAATCGTTAATTTTCATTAGGCCAAAAAAGGCACTTTGAAACGTCATTTACAAAAGTGATTCTAGTTGCCCATTCCAAAATGTAGTTTCGTATGGAGAAGAATGGGCAAGAAACTCCATACTTACTCCATACTTACTCTTACAAAAAATAATCGTGTTACAAAGTTTTTTTTTACATGGTTCAATGTGAATTAGAATGAATATAATCCAATAACCATTTCCGTCAAAAATTACATGTATATAATAAAAAAGCGACTACTAATTTATATAAATTAGGAAATGGAAGCCGATTCTCTTGTGCACAAACCAACGTAAATTTAAGTTCAGTGCATCTTTCTCTTTCCGTTCAATTAAGAAAAGGACAGAAGATCAAATATTAGTTAAGTCCTTTCAAATTTAGACACTCCATAGATAATTTAAACGCAATTTATGAACATGGCGTCTAAATATACGTCAATTTTCATCAGGCGCTGTCTAATTTGACAGGATTAAACTAAAATGTATCTTCTGTCCTTTTCTTTAAGAAATGGAAAGAGAAAGATGCACTTAACTTAAATTTACGTTAGTTTGTGCATATGAGAATCGGCACCATTGTCAGCGAGCATAGTGTTCACAAGTTTACAAATAAACAGCATTCCTCAAACAATGAAAATAATGTGTGAGCCAGTGCAATGGATAACAGGTATTAGAAAAGAAAAAAAAATTCTAATTTGAACGGCAGTTAATCATTATCTGTTTGAATTAGCAACCTGTTTGGTTTTGTCTACACCTAGGCAAAGAAGTTCAACAAGTTTCGAAGAAATGATTCTTTTATCCCGCAGCAAAATAAAAAACAAAACATGTTTTTACTGCTTTCTGTATCAAACAGGTGTAATATATAGTAAATGTATATTAATTTTATGTAGAACAAATATCAAGAGTTTATAAAAGTAGCCGTGTAAGAATAGGGGTACCCATTCTTTAGAAAGCACGAAAACCCCCCCGGTTGTCGTTTGTATATCATATCTTTGAAAGTCGTTATGGATAGTCAGAAGTCCGGTTGTTGAGGTCCGATAGGCACTTGCTCCATGTTAAACGTTGGTATTCGGTTGCATCACAAAAAGCACAGTAAAACTTTGCCCAACTTGAAAATCAAACCAACTCTGAAGTTGCGCTTGTAACCACGGGACCAATTGCGCAGAAAATCAGCAACAATAGCACTTAAAATTCACGTAAGCAACAAGAAACTATCCTCATAAAATTCTAAAAATCTTATTCGACCCAGATATTTTAAACTATAATTAGTAATCACCGACCGCATCATAAGCATAAACAAAGCGAGAGCATACAATGCAGGACTCCATAAAAAGTGTCATTGGGAATATGAGCCACAGGGCACAATGCAACAATGGCGGCGCTATGGGAATCGACACGCATACCATGAGAGGTTACCTCGCATGACCAGGGTTGAGTAGTAATGGACTAGTTGATTAAAAAAAAATATTTTGTCTAACATACGGACTAAACACAAAATGCCATTTTTTTATGTAGTCAACAACCCTATTGTAGCAAAAGAGCTCGCTTGCTTTAGATAATATGTGGCCAGTTCTTAAAATTGATCATTTCAAGAAATGTTCAATCAATATTCGACTATTTCCCCTCTGTGGTAACAGTTCCGCTCCTATGGGTCGTAATCATAGCGTGATGTTCTATAGCATTTCTCGACAAACAAGCAAAATATCAGAAATGATCAGCAAGTAAATGTTGATGCTGCAAAAACTAAGATTGCCATGCTTTAGCATTTGCGAGTGCCTTGCGGAATAAAGCAGGTTTGTCGACATACATGTCACAATTGTGCTGATTCTCTTGGTCACAAACTAACTTAAATTTAAGTTAAGTGCATCTTTCTCTTTACATTTAATTAAGAAAAGGACAGAAGATGAAATATTAGTTAAGTCCTGTCAAATTTAGACACTCCATAGATAATTTTGACGCGTTTTAAAAACATGGCGTCTATATATACGTCAATTTTCTTCCGGCGCTGTCTAATTTGACAGGATTAAACTAAATTGTATCTTCTGTCCTTTTCTTTAAGAAATGGAAAGAGAAAGATGTATTTAACTTAAAATTTGTCTAGTTTGTGACCAAGGGAATCGGCACCAATATCACGTTTTCAATAAAACAGTTTTCTACTTGGTATTATTATGGTAGAGATCGTACCTTTTCTGTATAAAAAGAAGTCTTTACCCTAAAATTAAACAATATTAGGTTGGTTTTATGTAGAAATGTTAATATTTTACATACTAATCCATTAAGCACCAGTTAGTATATAATAACAAGCAAACAGCTACGAGTGAAACCTATCTAGCTAGAAAAAAACTAATGAGTTCTCGTTGATCAAATATTTGCTATGATACAGCATACTTTCTACTACCCGCGGAATAACGGCAGTTACTAATTAGTAGACACAGAGAAATAGACTCAATGACGACCCACAAAAGACAGCTTTGGTAAAGAATAATATTACTAAGCTACTACTAGATATAGTAGTAGCTAATATAATATTGATAAATATTGTATTAGCTACTACAATATCTCGTAGTAAATCAATTTGACACAGAACTGCTTCTGATAAATATTTAGGTTGCCTTTTTGTTGCCTAGATAAAATTTTACAATAATATGGCATTAAAAGTATATCCTAGGAACAAAAAACACACAGCCTAAAAGCATTATAGTATGATCTATGGAACGACCTCAGACCTCATTATACGGTTGAAACTGCTATTGTTTTTTTTTGCGCAATACTTATGCGTAGATAACGTCTACATAATTATTTTGTCTTTTTACCCCGTATGTTACACCCCTTATTACTTAATTACCATATTGTACCAACTACCTACATAGAAATAATCAAAAGAGCCATTAATCACCAGCACCACGCGATGGCGAGTGTTGCCAGCCCTAAATCCACATCCGAGTGGGCGCTGCGCACGCGCGCTCCTTTCTACGCGTGACGTCACATCGATCCGGTTCTGTGTCAGTGCGCAAGCACAACACCTGTTACGCTGTTACCTGCGTTATGTAACAACTCACTTCGGGACGAGGTCGGTCGGTGTCTGCATTCGGATTTGGTGATTTTAAAAAAGGAATTGTTGCTGCCATCCTTACTAATATTATAAATGCGAAAGTAACTCTGTCTGTCTGTCTTTCTGTCTGTCTGTCTGTCTGTCTCTTCTTCACGCCTAAACCACTGAACCGATTTGAATGAAATTTGGTACAGATATAGTCTGGGACCCGAGAAAGGACATAGGATAGTTTTCACCCCGGAAATCCCCCGGGAACGGGAATTATTTCTCCACGCGGACGAAGTCGCGGGCAAAAGCTAGTTTTTTTATAAATTTGAAATTACGGGTCGTAAGGTGCAGTTGGTTCTACTGGTGCATTTTGGTTGGTGTTTTGGAAAATGGAATTGTTGCTGCCATGTTGCCATTTTTTTACACACCTTAAATTACATTCTTAATGCTATGGATTTAATTGGTCCCAGAGATAATATGAGTGCGATAAAAAAAAATTAGGAGAATATCTTGTTTAAAATATTTCTTTCAAAATGGCAAAAACAAACATTTTGAAAACTATAGTTATGATAGTTTGTAAATGCAACACGGTAAGTTTTTCCATAATTATGCTCTTAAAAAGGTATTTTTGATGGAGTGATTGACGGTTGTCAACCTGAAAACCAATAATACTGATGTGTTTACAAATATCTTGTCTTATCTTAAAACACAAACTACACATCCAAAATTAACGACTCTACCGTTTTTGACCCTTGCGTTCATTCCTTACCGTGTACAGAAAAAAACTGATGTGTTTAGTCCAGCCTTCTAAACACCGGAAACCTCTCCCTACACTGACACACACCCAGAATGATCTTCGACTCGCATCAAGTCAACCAGAACCGTGCCATTTGACACAAAAGCCGGCTATCAACGATTTGCTATCGTTTTCCGCACGCTCACGCTTGACGGCTGCCCTGAAGTGATGCGTGACATTGATTCACTACTCAGCTAAACTTTATTTTACTTATCGATAGTTTTACGCTTTCTCTGTGTGAGAACAAGGCTATGTTGAAATAAGTAAAAAGAAATAGTTAAATTACTAGATATATTTTAAGGAATGTAGAGCGTTTTGATAAGCAACTCGTCAAGGAAAGTACTACAAACTTACATTAAGCAAGTAGTTTTTAGGTGACCACTTTTCCTCTCCATCATCCATCATCTCGCTCCATCTAATAGTAATCAGATTGGCCATTTGCCAGTTTACAATAGAAAAACAAAAAAAAAGAAATGGCTGTAGCCACTATTATTCCTAGATCATTTCAAAACATCTAGATGCTGTATGCAATATTTTTATATTTATATACCTTTGGGCTAGCATACGATGTTCATCTATCTCATCGATGTACAGCTAGGTATACGATGTACATTAAAAATAATTTTATGTAAGATCTATCATAAACATGCAAGTGCAACTGCTTGCGCAAAGTTTATTCATTTATTTATGACAGTGCGAAAAAACAGTTGTATTGTATTGTTTTTTTAATTATATTTGTTGCGAAAAAACAGTTGTATTGTATTGTTTTTTTATTAGCTTTTTTATTCTTCTTATGTATTTCTTGGATTACTCAACAAAATAGCTAACTGTGCTAAACGATTGTACGCAGGCATTCTTGCAGTTACTCACTAAGTATCAAGATTTTTACAAACATAATGAAAATATTTAAACCTACCTCACATTTTTACATAAATTAGCAATATAATATAATACATACATTACCAGCTACGTAGGGTACACAAGAGCAAGTTTTACATACCTCTGTATGATATTTATATATGATATTATGCATATTTATGGTGTGCTAGGAAAAAATAACGTCGTAATATTATGTTGTTTTTATGTTGCTTGCTACCTGACATGATGGTTACTTTTTGGGGTTCCTTACTAGGGTGTAAAATGAAAGCCAGGTTGAGGTGAATAAACTCTAAGTTATACGTACTTTGGCTAAGAGACTTCTCACACGCAGTTCCATTCGCGTTTACTGAACTATTTAAGAAGATCTACTTCTATCGGCATCGCGTCGTAAAAATGAGAAAAGCCAACTTTTCAACTCTATTCAGCTTATGTCCATAGGAAACATTTTAAGCAAAAGCATTACAAACGCAGAACGAAAAAAAGCTGTACGGACGCGTACGCATTTTCATACAAAAACGTTATTTTCTATGGATATAAACTAAATACGGCTGAATAAATGACTCTAACTTGTATCCCTGATATTTTCACACAACTATTCATAGATAGATAGATAAAGTATGTTATAAACTAAGCGAAAGAACGTATTAAACAGCGCTTATATCCCGTGTTAAGTACAGTACTCCTTGTCAGTCCGTCCGTCCTTTCATCAGTCACAGAACTGTCATCTTCTGAATCGAAAACGGCAGCCGCTTCCAATTTAAAAAGGAAAGTAAAATTTACATAATATATTTATTAAAAGATTAAAGCAGTATATTAAAGACTAGCTTTTGCCCGCGACTTCGTTCGCGTTCCCGGGGGATTTCCAGGATAAAAACTATCCTATGTCCTTTCTCGGGTCCCGGACTATATCTGTACCAAATTTCATTCAAATCGGTTCATTGGTTTAGGCGTGAAGAAGAGACAGACAGACAGAGTTACTTTCGCATTTATAATATTAGTACGGATATAATATGTGTTTAGTTCGCCGATTTTTATTCGATCTCAGTATTCGGAACCCTTTGTATGTTGTCCGACTCGCTCTTGGTCAGTTTTTGTGTTGTCAAAAGGCTGTGGTACAAAGAAACTCATTACGTGTAGGCTACAAGTTGGTTTACGTTAATCGAGAGAGCAAAATAATTTCAATATTAATGAAGATTTTCTCAAATAATGTTCATGTTTTAGTCCTGAAATTTAACTGCAAAATTAGATTTTTGGTGCTTATAAAATCAATAAAAACTTATGCCCTTACTAATAATCACTGTGTAAAGTTATGTCATGAATAAAGGCTGCGTGTAACAATACATTTTTTGACGTATAAATCTATCATAACTTTATGCAGCGATTATTAGTAAGACGCTTAGTCAATTGATTTATTTGGGTAAAAACTGACGACCGACCCCTACAACATTATAAAATGTCAAGGAGTTTGTCAGTTAGTCAGAAAAGTTGAAGCTAGTTGCTCGTTTCAAAACGTAGGTATCTGTGGAGAATAACAAGCAAGAAACTCCATGTTTTTTTTTTTAAATCGTAAAATTTTAAGAAGTCTTTGTTACATTCTTCTATATGTGAAAACTATGAAAGTAAAGAGCATTGTAAAATAATTCGTATAAATGGCAGTTTACAGATTACAGCGTCCGTTAATGAAAGTCTTACCACCATCGACTTTATGTCTTACACCGACTTTAAATGCAATGCAGTGGCATCGCATAGGAAGACAACTTACTTACTTTAATTAATTAACGTTTATTTATTTAAATTAATTACAGACACATATCTTTAACGACTAATGTTCAATGTCGCTGACTTTATTAACAGATAAGGGAAGCCAGAGAACTCATTAAACTTAGAAATAATTATTTTATGGCTCTGTAAAGTGGGTATTCAGGTGTGATAATATCTTGGGGAAAAGCCGTACAATGCATATTTAATTATTGTTTTTTATTAACTATCTTATTAGTCTATTGGTATCGAGCTTGATTGCTGAACGAGGCAAATAGGTCGAGCAAAAAAAGAAATGGTAAACATAGGATATGAAGAAAAGTAATGGAAAAACCTCTAACAGTAGAGGCATAGTATAAAGAGAGGGTTTTCTATTAGTAAATCGATGCGGGATCCAAGACAGTTAAACCGTTTCTCCGGGACTCGTCGAGCTTCATTTCTCGGCGCTTTTCTGGCGGACTCCACTGTTGATTCTGACATTCAGGAGTTGCAGTGGTCGGGAATATGTGACGGGATTGGAATAGATAAAGTATTTTGTATATATTTTGTAATGAGCAACTGAAGCAAATAGAAGCTATACCAACACCTATGTATTGTTTCAATATGTGAATAGAAAACTACATATGTGAGTAGGCACCCCTCTTGTAAACAAATGACGCGCATAGAGAAGTATATGGAGTTATAAAAGAGATTGCTCAAAATAGCCTATGAATTGGCTGGCATGAAACCTTTACAGTAATTACTAATTTTTTTTATAAAGTGCATTACGACTATTACAATATAATGGACAGGTCCTAATTTCAGAAACATTATAAAAAGTAACTCAATTTCGTTTCAATCTCCGGTGTCAGATATTTTGGTTTAATTTGAAGTTAGTAGTAGACTTAGGCCACGTTCACACGGCGACCATTCGAGTCGATTTTTTAAATTCGGTGAATGAGCGAGTCGTGTGAACGAGACAACATGAACATAAGCGCCACTGCGTGTCGTATTCGATAAAATCGTTTCGAGACGTGGCGTTCCGGTGACAACTTCGCACGGTATACGTTAAAATATATTTCTCGAACACGGGATTTACCCGTATGAACGCCGTGTAAACAATTTTTAAGTTTTCATATATATTCTGTTGTCACTACTCTATTCGATAAAATCTCGTATACGGTATACGGAAAATAATCGCCGTGTGAACGTGGCCTAAGGTATCGTAGCTCATGCAGCCAAGTATTTAAAATAAGTATGTATACCGAATTAAAAAAAAAAAAATATTCTCAGCGCTTGATCTATGAATAAGGTTTTAATACGAATATATAATGCCCATTTCACACGAGGGCAGAACAGTGAGGCAGAACAGTTATAATAATAAAAAGTATTTATTTCATAAAAACATGGAACAGTGCACTGTATACATAAAGGCTTACACTAAACAGTTTAGAATGCTATTATATAATTATGTGGAACTACATTATTGGACTCTATCCCTTAAACTAGGTCTAGCCTGTATCTTAAGAGACTGGGTTCAGCCATTGGTTTAAACTAAATTGATTATATAAAAAAGACGGGTTGCACTCCGGGAGTGCCGGCAGAAGTGAAAACTTGATTATTAATACTATCCATCCGTCCTACGCTTTTTCGATCAGGTCACGTGTCCTGACGCGAGTTTAAGATTTTATACCCATTACAGATCCATCCGTCCTACGCTTTTTCGATCAGGTCACGTGTCCTGACGCGAGTTTAAGATTTTATACCCATTACAGAAAAAGTGCTCAACGCCGCTAAAGAAGTTTTCACTTCAATAAGATTTAGCAAGTGAGAACAGTGTCGATTTGAATTATTATTCATATAAACTCTCGAGTCATGAGTGCGTGCATGTGTGTGTGTATGTGTGTTGTGTGCGTGTTTGTGATTGTGTGTGTATATTAGGTGTAAAAATTGGTAAGTAACAGTAATCCATTGTATGTGTACAGCTTAAGAGCCATATGTGAGAAGGTTTTCTGTAGAAAGGTAGGAGGATAAAGAGTTGTCTCAGGGTTAAAACTTTACATTCGTCATATAGTTTGGTTGTGGGCAACATATAATATTTACGAGTCATCGTTTTAAGAAGCTGGCACAGAACAGTACTGTTCTGTGCGTTCAAATAGTTCTGCCCATTGTTCTGCCTGATGCCCATTTCACACGAGGGCAGAACAGTGAACAGAACAGTACTGCTACTGTGTGAACGTCCAGTTACTGTCAAGACCTTAGATTATATACTTGTCTAGATGGAGAATTGCAAACAAACGATGCGCTAAAAACGTCACAAAATGCTTGACATGTGTGCGTACCGCTCGTGTACCTATTGTCGTCAAACTGTCAATGTGTGCGTGTTTAGGGATGCCTGCTCATAATATGAACTTTCCTTTCTGCCATTATTTATTAAAATGACAGTTTAACAAAATAATAAATATTTAGGATTTTATAGATTGATGAAAAAAAAAGAAAAGATATAAGTAATTATGATATTATATGACAGATTTATTTAGCATCAACTTAAAGATTACTCCAGTTACTTGTAAGAATCATAAAATAACCAAATTAAACGTTTAAAGATAATGAATAACTCAGGAATACATATTACTGCTTCACGGCTCGCGCCTCGCGGCTGCGCAAAAAGAAAAACAAAAAATCCGGTAAAAAAATAAAATATAGTAATTTATCAAAACCCATCTTCTTCGATTTTATTGCCTGGGCTACGTTGTCCGATTTACAAATATGGTGGCATCTTATTTGCAAATATTTATCAATGATTAGCTTCAACCAGCTTGTCTTGATCGAAATAATTATGATGTAATGATATTTTGTATTTTGTCTCCCATAATTTCGCCGAATCTCCCTAGTATTAAAGTGACAACACTGACTAATCAAACTGACATTCAAAATCACGATTTGAAAATACGTATTTTCTTAAAATAATAGTGGTTAAAGATAAAACTATCAGATGAAAACTGATCTTGGTATTATTATAGGGTTGTCCTGCATAATTCCGACACTGTCGGACCGCACAAACCGGCATAATTAAATATTTATTGTGAGCACCTTATCCGTTGACGTGTAAAATGACACTGACCTAAGGGAGAACCGTGTCTACTAAATATAGTAGTCTATTTTTGGTCCCATCAGAGTACGGTTAATGTGGCATCTAGACATCAAGACATTACTGTTTTGTGCGTTCACATAGTAGCAGTACTGCTCTGCCCACTGTTCTGCCCTCGTGTGAAATGGGCATTAAAGCAATTGAAAGCGCTGTGTGAAATGAACAAGCCAGTTGTTTAGAAAAAAAGATCAACATATTAGTCTATTGTTTTTCGTCAATTGAATTGACAGATGCCAACATTTGACCAGGTTCTGTGTAATCTGGTTGTTTACATTTTATTATTATTCCTTTCCGATTTTATCTACCCACTTGGCTTAAACTACGGACTGTGATTTCCTTTTGAAATATCGACCTCCGGCTGTGATTGACTGATGTACGGACCTACTAAGAACGACGACCTGGCATGGCCGTGGGTGTCAAGAGATTAAACGGACATTGCAGATTTAACATGGAATCCCAAAATTATTCTATATTTTGTGTAAATTGCGGATCAGCTTCTGGCTCCATGTCACTAAAAGAGAAAGGGAACATCAATAAGTGTCTTGGAAAGACTTCTGCCGCTGCAAATGTGTAAATTGGTCGAAAATATAGATGATACTTTTGATGTGACATGATGTTGTTATTAAAGTATTTTGCTGGCTTTTAGAAATCTCAAGTGTCCGTAGTTTCAATTTAGTTTCAATCAAATACATATATTATTTAGAACCAAAAATGAAAAAACACCTCCCTGTCGGTTCTTAGGCAAACAATGTATGGACGAATAGCAATGTCCTTTATATGATTAAGGAGTGCAGAAAGTAAAAAATAAATAGTAAGTACATTATGATATATTTAAGTGAACTAAGTTTGTTATCAAGGCGAGGACGGCGTATTGTTGCAGTAAATTGTTAGGAAAACTGAAAAAAAATACGGTTGAATTTCGACCTCTTCAGTTTTGGCATGATTAATGCACAACAATATTCTTATGACAAATGTAAATGTCAAAATAAAAGCGCTTATGACCGCGAGCACATTACACAATTACATGCCAGTCTTAGTGTAGTAAAGGACCTTTACCATGTGTGTTTACACGTCAATGACCACATGACCATGTCTACCTTGACCCTACTTGGAACTTTGCCCACTTCCTGCGCTAGGGAATCTGTAGGCCTGACACGAAGTTGCTAACGTAAAAGTAGTGGATTTTAAGTAGATTTTAGAATAAATTTAACGTTTATTTTTTTGGGGTAAATTAGGGATCAGTATTTGTGTGTATTTGGCATGGCATGTATATGGCATTTCATGTAGACTATTTTATACCTATGCCAACAACTTACAATGTAAACTTGTGCAAAATCATGTTTTACAAATAAATTAAGTATCTTTTGTCTTAACCGCTATCAGATAACTACTAACTATCTTATCTAAAACTATGGTTATTTATTTGTTGCGAGTTAGTCACTCACTATTTTCATAGGGATCTAATTCAGATTTTAAAAAATCTTACCAGATGCTCCTACAGAACAATATTTAAATGAAAAGTCAACATTATTCTACTACAACGACCTCCATTGGATACAAATAAAATTGACAATAATAAATTTTATCCTTCAGTGAGACTTCAGCCCTGTCCCTAGCTTGCTTATTGGACTCTGAACTTACAAGTTCCATCTTTAGTGTTCACGTTTGGGCACCGTATGTCATTACGTGTAGGACAGACTAGTCCAAGACTTTTTAGACTTTGGTCTTTACACTTTTCAGTATGGGCGACTAGATTTAACTATTATACGTTCCAAAGTGCCTTCATGGTCTATTGGAAATAAACAATTTGATTTTGTCTTTGAAGACATGACATAGTTCCCAGTTGGGATCCATAGCCCAACAGCACCATCCTACCGACCGACTTCTGCTCACGTTATTTCTACCCAGCAGTAGAAGTTGCCCCAGTGGTTTGGTATCAGGTATGGGCATGTGAAGAAGACGCACATAGTTACTGGACCTTTTTGACACAGCTGCCGAGGGCACAAATATTAAGTAACTAGTTTTAAGCTGATATCTTTCTAAAAAACTCCATGTTATGTAATATTATTTAAACCTTCATACCGGCACTGCTGTGTGAAATAAATGTATTTTCTTTCTTTCTTTCTTAAGTTAGGACAGTTATGAGTATGAATGTATAGGGTTGGGGTGTGTCTCATAACGTATAAAATCATTTGGTCTAATTTCAATTTATTATCGTTCATAAGATATAATCAACGTGAGATATACCAACTATTGATATAATTTCTTTACATATAACATTTATTTATTCTAAAACATAATTAGTATAACGTTGTTTGATATAACGTTTATATAATAAAAAAAAAATAGTTCATTTAAAATTATATCAATGGTTTATTATGTTAACTAACCGTTATAATAAATAAAATTATAGGTTCCGTTGTTATATGTTGTAAATAATAGAGATTTTGTTGTTATATCATCTATTACTTACCCAGAGGGTTGGAAAGGGAGAGGGAGACCGAATAAAAAATGGATGGAGTGTGTGAAGAATTATGAAGGAAAAAGAATGATGTTGCGCCGATCCCAAGTATAATGGGATAAGGGCAGGAAGAAGAAGAAGTAGAAGTTGCCCCAAGTGGATAAAACTGTTGATTACTTCCAGAAGTACTATGTATGGTATGCGAGCAAAACGTGACTTGTCTTGTTTAAATGAATGCGCAGACCGATTAGGTCGGGAGGATTTATTTAGGCTACTCAGCATTACTTGCTTTTGCAGTGATTTCATCATAATAACTATATCGTCGGAAAATCGTAGATGTGAGGACGCATGTGCACTATGTAGTTACGATTAGTTCTTGTGTATTTAGAAACTTTCATTCATAAATCCCTAATTAATTATTTATCGCTATTTTTTATTTCGCCCTTGACCATCCACTGATCCACGACTTTTCTGTGCAGTGCAGACGAGTGCAGTGACTACAGACTGTCAATTTCAATTGGAACTGCTGAGACGATTGTCGTTCAACGATAAATTAATCGTCACGACATAGTAGGAACGAGCTCTAAGATGTAATCGCAATTCACGCCATTTAACTACACCAAGTTATTATCCAACCATACTTTCAAATTATGACTATTAATTTGTATTGATGATGATTCTATATTATGACTGCTATTACCACATAAAGTTATACATTAATAACAGAAATCGGAATAGGTAGTGTATTTACTACACCATTCTGACATTAAAGAAAATGGGATATTTTAAAACTACAAATCATTGATTTGTAAAGACACCCAGAGTCAGTAATTTCTAGTACATAGACTTATAATCGTACAAAAATATCATAATTTTAATTGGTTTTAAATATAAAGGACCATAGTTTTTAAATAGTCCTCAATTTCTTAAATTCCAGGACTTCATCCTCGTTTAAGTATATGATACAAAGATTTTAGAGGACGATTATCTCAAAATTGACTCTACCTGTTCCGACTGACTATAATACTGACTTTATCATACATAAAACTCCCCGTATTAATGTTAGAAATAACTTCCTGCAATTTTGAACATCTAATAGTATCTAATGCCTATCTATTAATAATCTTCCGCAATACATTGCGCAAGCGTTGCATTCTGAGACACGCCTCCAAGATGGCGGACGTGAGGATTTTTATAACATCCATGTATTGTCACGGAATATTTAATTAGTTTTTACCTTTAACTTCTCCTTTCTGTTTTCTCTGAGTTTTTATTATGTACTCTGAGCACGAACTTCATTAACGTTGTGTTCAAATGTCATACAAATTATGTTTTAGAAATCATTTGGATTTTGTTTTGAATAAAGATGATAGTTTGCATCACTTGTTACAAATTGAAAAAAAAACATACCTTGCTCCACTAAGTTTTGTATTTCGTTTGCGAGTACACATACCCGAAAGAAATACCTGTAGGACACACAATTTGTCCGGTGTGGGAATCGAACCCGCGATTTGCACTTACACTTTACACACCTTATGTCAACCGACCACTGCGCCAACCGTGCCAATATAAGTGTTATAGATGAAAGTGTATTTATCTGTGTCTTCCAAAGCACGAGGGTGTTACTACGCCAACCTCCAAATTTTGAGCGATATTGCAGGCTCAGAAGTTATAACCGCACAAAATTAGCTATCGTCTTACACACCCCTCAAAAATATTAATAATAATTAAATTCCTGTTGACCTAAGTAATCGCAAAAATCAGTGGCCGGAACGCCTACGAAGCCAACTTGCTGTAAGAAAGACCCCATACTACTATTCGACCTGAAAATCGTCTAAGATAAGCAGCCGCACTTTCAACCACTAGTTCACTTATACTTATATGTAGAAGCCTTATGAAACTATATAACTAAACATTTACATTAATATAAAACATTTTTGCAACAAAATTGCCAAAGTTAAAACAATTTAAACAAAACAAAACACTGCAATATTACCGGCATTGCAATGTGTTGCTTCGTGACTTACATCCATTATTTAATTACTGTAACTGTAAATATTATATTAAGATTAGAAATAATGTATGCTTACGAATGTATATTACCTAGATATTTATTCAAACAATTTTAGCGTAGATTTAATATATTTATAATGCAATTCAACAAGATTAGGAATGACGTGGACTGACTATATTGTAATGTCTTGGCTGTGATTCATTCTCTAATTTTTTTTTTTTTTTATAACTTATGGGCTTGCTCTTGGTCCCAGACTAGCCCGAGGGCATAGACGGGGCCTACGATTGAGCGAGCTCACCCAAAAGATGCCTATGCGCTCTTCTCTTGAATACATCCGGGTTATATGCTTTTGGAAACACAGACGCCGGCAGATAATTCCATTCCTTCAATTTGGATTTAAACCTATGAACACACGTGATTCGTGACACAATAAGGCAATTGTGCTAATTCTCTTGTTGACAAACTTAACTAAATTTAAGTTAAATGCATCTTTCTCTTTCCATTTAATTAAGAAAAGGACAGAAGATAAATTATTGGTCCTGTCAAATTTAGACACTCCATAGATAATTCAGACGCGATTTAAAAGCATGGCGTCTAAATATACGTCAATTTTCTTCAGGCGCTGTCTAATTTGACAGGATTAAACTAAAATGTATCTTCTGTCCTTTTCTTTAAGAACAGGAGAGAGAAAGATGCATTTAACTTAAATTTAGTTAAGTTTGTGAACAAGAGTATCAGCACCATTAGCAGCCCGACAGGTTGTTTGAAGGCTTAAAGTTATATCATCTATCAACTTTTTTGCATGTCGTGCTATCACCTAAAAATAATTGTGATTCTGAAAGACCTTTAAGGGCGTTAGGAAGTCGCTCTATGTGATAAAAACCAGTTAATTCAGTGACATCCAGTTCCGGAAACCGATACTTGGAAAAAGGCTAAAGCCTGCTCTACACTACTTGCGAAGTTGTCTTGACGAAGTATTCATCGAAGTTGATCGAAGTCCGAAGTATGTGACTACACACTCTACTTCGCGAGGAGCACTTCGAAACCTTTTTTTTTTTTTTATTCAAATAAACCATTTACAAGTACTTTTTTTCGTCAAGGTGTCAGTCTGTCAGAAAAATGAAGCTAGTTGCTCGTTCCAAGGAGTAGGTCTCATGGAGAAGAGCGAGCAAGAAACTCCATGGACACTCTTTTAAAAATCAATAGATTACAAAAATTTGACTCGGGCGCAAAAACCGACAACGACTGGAAGTCGCCCGTTGCGAGCCGAGATTGCAAGAAGCTTAGCGAAGTGCCGTTCTACACTATCGTATTCGCTCAACTTCGACCAACTTCGCGAGTAGTGTAGAGCAGGTTTAAGGGATTAGGGATTACGCACACTACTTCCTCAGCCCCATTCCCGTTTCGCTGAGCGCTTTTGGTCACACTACTAGAGTTGTAAGGCGATGATGATGTGGCTCTAAGGAGATGATGATGTGGTTAATACAAAACTAGAATTTTGCACGAAGTCGGAAATTCAGAATATTACACAACTCTTATCACCCCTTACTAATTACGTAAAGAAACTGCAATGAGCCATGCGCAATTTAATTTGTATTCAATTGGTTCAGCAACAAACGTTAATCGAACACTAGAAAAAACGCGTTTTATCGCTTGGGAAATGAAGACTTTTAGTAACTAAGTGTGATAAAATGTCTCTAGTAATTTTCGCATAAACTAGTTTTAGACATTCGCCAGGTTTTTGTGTAATTAAAGATACCGACAGAAGTTGTCCTTTCAAACCATTGAATTATAATGTGCTACGTACCATTATTACTCAATGTTTCAAACGGACCCAGCATGCACTGCCATACAGAAGATTTCTGTAACCGCCATATTGATTTTCGTGCGTTTTGTTTCTGTCTTGATTCAGAGAGAGCGTTGTGGTAGAAATGGAATTTTAATCATACTTTTTGTTTCAGGAATAATTTTTTTTACAATCTAACTAAATATAAAATAGCTGAATTAGTCGGTTCATCAATCTGCATGTAAGAGGTGCAGGTTGATGAAGTCATTAGTGTTTAATTATATGTTTGAGATTACTAACAAAGATCGTAAGTTTTTTTTTCTGTTACTAACATCCAGGTCTGAAAAAAAGATTTAATTTTTATTTTTTTTTTCATTTTTTATTATAAAGTGATTTTTTATAAAGAACATAACATTTATTGTTATATGTATGTTTTATATCTAACTAACTCAGTGTGTTTTCTGTCTCTTTGTTTAATGTATTTTAACCCACGACGGAACGGAGGAGTATGCTTTTGGGGTGAAAGGTTATGTGTTCACACACCAAAACCCAATAAATGTTTCCATTTATCTTCAGAACTGCTTGGCTGATTGACATGCAGTTTTCTGCCGTAGATTTGTTAATAAAACCTATTTTAGGCCCTTTGTGTGTACACACGCACACTCAATCACAAATTCTTTTAAGCAGGATTTTTCCTACTCTCACTTTTCATTTGAATATAATAAATGCGAAAGTAAACTTGTTTGTTTGTTCCGCTTTCACACCTTAACTGTTGATTCGATTGCTATGAAATTTTGCACACATCTTATTAGAAATCCATATTCATTATAATAGATCTCCTCTTATCCTGAGAAAATGATCTGTTCCTGGGGATGACCGAAAAATTTGAGCAAGTTAAAAAAAATGAGAGCGAAAACGTGAACAAGTACAAGTATTTATACGGATATATTATAAATTTTGAAAAACTCGATAACGTACGTATATTTTGTCAAACTTATGAATTTTCCCAGCCTTAGCTCCTATCAAAATCCCGCAATGAAGGAGTTATTGCGAGATATTTGATAAGGGTCACTGTTATTGAGAGTAATTACCACTCTGCTGGCCTATTAGGCCGCTCTGGGAACACAGAGTTTACCGTATTCTGGATAAATATGGAAACTTGCCTATGTTTCCATAAACGGAACAAATTAAATTAACCCTCGATCCGATCATAATTACCAAGTTCAGCCTAACATTCTCTACCAGCCAGCAAAAGGTGGAGTGATGATGACGTTCCCTTGCACACAAGCGATCATTTTTATTTTAATAAGCCAAAAAGCCCAGTTTTCTCTAATAAAATCAAAATAATCCTACCAATTCATGAATAATTAAAATCATTAAAATACAGCTTTTTCGCAACCCCGGAATCCTGTCATCATTGTTCTGACACGGTGTAAAAAAGCTTCGAGTCAATGCCAACGCTTCAAAACTGGTTTTAATTGGCAAATAATTAATTGAGTTGGCTATAACCATCAGCTATTAAAATACAGGTTTGATCCTATTTATGTTATTTATTAAATACACACCCACAAAACAGGATACAGGTACAGGGAAGGGGAAATTCCTAGATGTCAAATGCCAAGAGCAAAGTTTTTACAAAAAAATATGAGGTGGGTTTAGTACTAGCAAAATGACTCATTACGACTACATTTTTACGACTTATATTACATGTTAACAAGCCTAGACAGAAATAATTAATTCTAATAAAAAAAAAACAAAACATTGACAAAGTGGTAACTTAACTTAGCGTGGTGATTTTAGTTCACAGCTGTTGTGCAAAGCCGGTAGAGCAAGACATCTGTGTTCAATTATTGACCTTGTTACCTAGTTAATAAAACCTAAATTACCTAATTAAATATCAAGTTACCCTTACACCTCTGTGTTCACTTACATTTTCTTTCCTACTCCAGTCAAATCACAATCCCATTTTAAAAATCACAAAAAAAAAAACAAAAAAGGTTGCACTTCACTGGCACTGGGAGCACTGTTGCGTCAGAACGACCGGCGATTACTAAACGTAACACGACTGTGACGTAATTTAAAAAAAAGAAAGTAAAAGTTATAAAGCGCGGGATTCGCGATGCGAATTTTGAATTTGGAAGCGTTCGTGACGTGCGCGCGCTCACCTGGCGCACGGCAGACTGCGCGCGCATTGCTGTGTTGCTAGCTTTAGCATTGTTAACTTCCATCCATGGGATCAAATTGTAATCTCTTTAATTAAGCAAATATAATGTAGGCAATAGGTATAATGATTGTTGATTTGCAAAGTTTAATTGTTCAAAGCCTTGGAAAATACTGTGACTCATTCTTAGTTTCTTATCTTTATGTTGTGTTTAATACGCTTAAAAAATCTTTTTATTTTTATTAAAAAAATCTTTTTGTGTGGTTTTAAGAATGAATTGAAAAAATGATTATTTTTTGAATTCACATTGACAGTAATGTTGACATAACATATATACACACAACAGAATATGTATAGGACATACCGTGGCTATAATACATAAAAATAAATATCCTGCAATATTTTCTCAATACTTAAAGAGTGACCCGGTTATTCCTACTGTCTGTTAGAACTGGTATCTCTCACCTGCCTTGATAACTTAAATATTGTAGAATTGTTAATAGTAACAATTCCAACTCTGAAATCGAGGAAAAATTTCCATCCCGAACAAAATATATGAAACAGCTGATATTTTTTTCGAGATTTCAGAGTTGGTTCCATATTAAAGTTGTTTGTTTTAATGAGTAGAATCATCACCTAGCGGGTTGTGCAAGACCAGAAATACACCTAGTATATATTTATATACGAACACAAAAACTGACCTACACCAGGCTCTTTAAGGTCAACCATTATTCACAGGTTAATAAACTTTATTAACACGTGAATAATGGTTGACTTCTGTTCACAATCAACAATCTCCAAGTCCTCTCAAAAATACCCACAATTCTGGTAAAATTACCCCTAACTACAGGGTTGCAAGAGCCAGGCCATAGATTAATACACTAATACTAGCCAGGCAGTATTTGCCAAGCGGGTGCCTGCGGTCAAGGACCCAGCAACCAGCCTCGCTGACCGGACTCGTAGGGTTGCTCGCTAAAGGAAGCTATGGGTGGCTGGGTTGCCACGCTCCAGCACCCAAAAATGGTGGAATCGTGTGGCGATAATTAATTCTGTGCGACCGAGCTTGACGCGTGTGAATATGAGGTCTGTTAACATTTTTTAGAGTTATTGATTTCATTGTAGTTCCCTTTGAAGAGTGTTGTCCGTAAGCTGGTAATAAGTTAGCGATACTTTTGTTACAATTATGCAATCAAAGTGTTGAAAAATATATTGAATTTCTCACCTATTCTACTTCGTACTACATATCCCTTTCGCATAAGTAACTAGCTTTCTTTATACTTGTAAAGTGCCTTTTTATTTATTAATCTTGATACAAACATTTTTACAATAAATGCAGGCATTTTAACTGATACCTGTATTAAAAGAAACTAAATTAAAGAAGATTCATAATCTTATAACTCTCCTCCTAGAATACGTCTAATAAAAAATATCACTATTAAAATATCATACGTTTCATCTTTTTTTATAGCTTTTAAAACTATATTTACTTGCGTGTGAAGTTTGACACTTTGATGAGTATGATGACACTAAACTTTCAAAATTAATTACTATAATATATCACGCGTAATCTTTAGCGTAATAAGCAGGTATCGATGGCATTATCAGGCCAACCAGTATAAATAACGGTAATTTTATGACAATAATTTATCAAACATTTCACAAGATAAAAAGTGCTAGTCAACGGTCTGAGATGTTTTGCACGTCATAGACCTTAAAAAAGAAGCTATCAAAAATATTAGAATAGAATAGAATAGAATTTTATTTTATTTTGCAAATATGGGTAACACATAATAGTTCTTAAGATTAGATTTAGCCCAGACACATTTTGCCAATCGGCATGCAAACATTTGAAATTATTTATATCAGAATATTACGAAAAAAATATATAGAATTCATAAACCGTTTTGTAATTGGACTAGTATATCAGCCTATTATTGTCTCATTGCAAATAAAAGGCCTTTCCTCTTACAGAGAAGGCATGAACATTGATCACTACACTGACCCAAGGCGGTTTGACGATTTTAGATTTACAAGAATTTTAAGTCCAGGTTTTCTCGCGATATTTCCCTTAACAGATGTCAGCGACATCTAAGATAAACTTTAGTAGGAAAATATGCATTAATCGAAAGAAAAGTTACATCTGTATTTGTCTAATTTTGGTCTCTGTCTAAGGTGAAAATTGTTTAAAATTTTCCCTTTCCCGGGGCATTTCCGGAATGAAAACTATCCTATGTCCTTTCTGGGGTCCCAGACTATATCTGTACCAAATTTCATTCAAATCGGTTTAGTGGTTTAGACGTGAAGAAGAGACAGACAGACAGACAGACAGAAAGACAGACAGACAGAGTTACTTTCGCATTTATAATATTAGTACGGACATACAATAATGCATCTCACGAGTCGCCCTATCCACTGACAGAAAATGTTTGCATGCCTAATTTAAGGTAGATTGTATAAGGATCATTCACTTAAAAACCACCTGTAACATGTACCTACTTTCTGTGCAAATAAAGAATTGTATTGTATTGTATTGTACATGAGACGACCACCGTCACCACTAGAACATCATGAAACATTCGGGCTAGCACTTCCGGAGATTATCCCTTACAAACAAACAAACTGAAGTTCTTTACCTTTTTAATTAGTATGATAAGTACGACTTACAATTTTACCATCTGTTTAGTATGTGCGCAATACATACGACCGGGTGGCATACTAAATCGTAAACGTGCTTATATTTACGATGCGTTTCAGTTTCGATTTCATTACGGTCCAACGTAATGTGAAAACGATGGATTTTATAAGTCGCTTGTTATGGAGAATTTTATTGATCGTTTAAATAACACTTGAATAAAAGAAGAGATCAGAATAAAGATTATTGGTTCGTGTATTACACCTAACGGTAGTGGCATTACCAGAAGCAAAAGGTTTAAACGCCAGCATTATGCTAGCGGAATACTAAACGCTGATTTTCGGCCTCAACCCTTGACTCTTTTCTTTTTTGGGGGGCGTGTCAGACTCTTACTGACTAAAATCCACTCATGTTCCTTCGATTGCCCTTTATGTTCCAGGGTCACGGTAACTTATTATAAACATTCCGCAACAACCCTTGACTCTTAACAATAACACTTGAAAAAGCACAGCTTAACACCCTAAACTCGATTGAAACAATATTTGTTGTGAAGAATTTACTCAATTTTATAAGTATGTATTAAATTCTTTCTTTCTGAACTAAAAAACTGTCTTCCGCAGTTTGAATTGGTTGCTGCTACGCTCCCGTAAGCCGCAGCGTGATGTCAGCCTCAAGCCTTTTACATAGTCTTGTACCTTTGTTAATAGGTTACACTAAAAGGGTTTTTGAAATCAGTTCAGGTGCTTAATCATTCTAAACATATAAAAATAAAAAAACTTTTCAAAACGAAAACTTTGTATTTTGGTATGTAGTAAGTTTTAAACAGATTTATTAATTTAATCAACGAAATTTCAAGGCTAAATAAATGCATATAAACCAAGAAAGTCAGATCACCTATGCAAAGAAGATCTCTCTAATTTCGACTTTATTTTCACTTATTTAAAATACGTATCGAATGTAAAAAACACTTCATTAGGCAGGCACTAAAAATATCTTCTACAAAAAACATGATCGTCGTGTCATCAACATTAGATGTCAAGTTCTCATCGCAACAGATCCGGTTTGGTTCCCGCCTCGATCAAAACTGGTTGTTTCGCGGCGAGGAACGGAAATTGCTCAACAATGAGGTAGCCTGAGAAATAAGAGAAGCCTTGGCTGCACTCGCGCTTTTATTTAATTAATTGTTCTAAATATACTGGTATTTTTAGGGTTCCGTTAAAAGATGCTAGATGGGGACTATTAAGACAAAATACTTTTGTTAACTTGGCTAAGCTGTATTCTGTTTTCATGTACTCTAAGTTTAATAGAAGAAGCTCTAAGAAAAATAGTTACCTATGCGATTGTGGCAGGATCGTTTTTAGGCAAAGTTAGTGTTAAGCAAAGTCCACTCCACTGTCACCGCGTCGTAAATTTAGAATCGTAAATACAGAGTCACTAAATCACCGACTGTGTATTACCACAGATTAATAAATAGTTACTACGTAACAGATACTTCACTCCAATACAAATACGAAAATACCTACGCTATAATAGCCTACAAAATCATAATAATAATACCAGCCGATTGCAGCGAGGAGAAATGTACCATAAGTACGCACAGAGAGAGTTGAGATTCTTTTGCCC
Source organism: Athetis lepigone (assembly GCA_033675125.1). Taxonomy (NCBI): domain Eukaryota; kingdom Metazoa; phylum Arthropoda; class Insecta; order Lepidoptera; family Noctuidae; genus Athetis; species Athetis lepigone. Next base: position 1,338,095 of record CM066232.1, on the reverse strand, counting down.
GCCGCGCGACTAACGTGTGTGCGTGTCACCTAGCAAATGTGCTAGGGTTATACGTATGATGATAATGGTAATAAAACAAATGTTTTAGAAAAACAATTTTTTTTTTTTGTTGATCAAATATTTTTTAGTTTAATAAAATGACTGATGCATATTTTTCATTCCTTGAATTCCCGATTATTATATTTTAGTGTCGAAAATATCCAAAACCGCGTGAATAATTTTAATAAATAATCAAAGGGGAAACAGGAGAATTGGGAAACAGGGGAATTGCACAATAATAACGCAATAATTACGTGGTTTCGGCATTTTGATAGTCAACGCTGTACCCGTGACGCGCGAGCACTCAGGCGGGCGCGCGACAGCCCGGTGTTCGTTGTACCGTCGACGGTACGCGAAGCGGTAGGCATAAAACGCGTGGCCTTGAGCGAGTGACGGACGCCTGGTATTACCTAAATTATTCTATATGAATAGAAATGAATCGTTAAATGTTACTAAGCACAAAACTCGAACACGTTTGGACCAATTCGGCAATCTTTATATTTAAGGTTTTGTTTGAGTCTTCGAAAGATTTTTAAGACGAGAAATATCTAAATCCTGCTGTCCATATGTGTCCAATTAAAAACTAAAGGCCATCCCGGGCCCATGCCTACAAAAAACGTGGCGTTTCTTTAAGCATCTTAATATCACGCAAAACCCTTCGTATGCAAGCCGATCTTATCCGTTTTTATGTTTCTTATTATTTAGGTTTTTTTCGTAGTCTCGTTGGCCTAATGATCGCAGTGGTAGAACGTGCTATGAACAGAGACTTGTCATGTATACAGTACACAGGTGCTCTACCCATTTTCCTTGACTTTCGTAGAAAATGGACTATCGACCGGGTAGAGACCATGCGCAGGACTAAAGACGAAGGCCGCACTATATATTCCGAAAATTTGGGCTGCTATATAATACTTACATAGAAAATAGTAGTAGTGAACCCGTTGAAGCGCGTACCGACCTTCTCTCGAAGCACGTCGACGTTTTTTTTAACCACCATGTAACTTGGGTTTTGCGCCAGATAATCAAGCTAACCAGAAAATCAATCATTCTGAGGATCTAGTTTTTAGCGAACTCATTAAAAAAAGAAGTTTCAATTGTACAGCTCATAGCTTTAGAGCTTATTGATTTCTAAAAAAACTCCTATTTCACAAAATTCTTAGGGTAAAAAGGCCTAGAAAGCAGTAAGGCATGAAATTTTGTATTCTAGTACACAAACAACAATTTTGAAATGTTGTTTGTGTACTAGAATACATTCCAAGTTTTACAAATATATTTATGTGGCCAAGCCACATATATTATCTAACTACGGTATCAATTTTGTGCAGTTCGGGCGTGATTTTGTGAATTAAGACATAGATAGTATAGAGTTAAAAGTTTGGGTCGACCTTAAAATTTAATAACGCCTACACCTTATATAGGTGAAATCATTTTTGATTTGCCCCAATGTTCCTAACCTAAAACCATAAACAAAGGGCAATAATAAAGAAAAACATTGACAAACCTCGACGAACGTTCTCGAATGTTAGACAAATATGGCAGTCGTCATGAAAGCGTTCATCTCCTACTCGCAGCCTTTTCATAGCTTTGTGTGCGCTGTATATGGGCCACCTGGCTTTTGTTCCCGCGGCGATGTACCGTGCTGTGCCTTCTTGCTACTAATATGAGGGTAGTTTGAAACTTGAAAGGAGACAATTTTTTTTGGTCCCACTATTAAACGGTTACGTTTATTAATAATTTTACGCATGAAACAAGTCATCACCTTATTATAACTAACCCATTAAAAATTATATATATATCTAACGGGAATAATGAAATAATAGTAAAAAACTATTACGGAAAAATGCATGTTGAGGAGCGTTTTTACATTTATTTCAACGTGAATTTAAATATATTATGTGAAACGAAACGTACCTAATTAACATTCCGTTGTAGATGCTCTGTGGTACAGTTTCAATCAGTTTGACACTGACAGACTACATTATTAAGCTAAGTTCATACGACCGCGCGAAACCGCTCTGTACCACTAACCGCGCGGTACAAGACCAAAGTAAGCAGCAATTATCGTAGACATTACCGCGCGTTCTACGTTCGTTAAAAAGCATTCTTGCATCCTATTTTAAGTGAAAGACTTTCATTTAAAATAGGATGCAAGAAAGCTTTTTTATTGTCTTTGTCATTTTCTGCGACGACTCAGCCTTCGGTATAAAATCCATAAGCAAATTGCCCCCTGCTCAAGCAACATTGACATCCGGACTGGTATGCACATCATCATGCGAACGCCTCAGACCCTGTCCAGGAGGGCGAATTCGCCGCGATTCTCTCGCGCGTAACACTCGCGAGTGTTGCGTCCAGAGTCTACGCGTATATAGCGTACGTACGCGCGAGTCGTATTTCCTTATCTTTCGCGCGAGTCGAATCGCGGCGAATTCGCCTTCCTGGACAGGGCCTCAACCACGCGGCGACGCGCGGCTTCTCGCGGTCATGTAAACTTAGCCTAATAGTTTCCAACAGTTTTCTAGATAGTCAGATAAGTGCTTCTTCTGTTCTTTTCGTATTTTTATTCAATAGATGTTAGAAAAATGGCTTCTGGAGATACAGTGCATAATATATAAAGCTGTTGTAACAATTGTACAGCTCGATTTCAACGAAATGTGCAACAACTTTACTTATAACAGCATTGGCGTCCACAGTAAAAGAATAATCGAAAAAAAATCACACCAAAGCCAGGTTTTTATGTCATTTACACCTATATTATTATTGAAAGTGCACTATTCTAACATAAAATACCTAGGAAACCTATTCACTCATTAAATAATCGCTCTTGTGAGATTTTAGGTCATTATGAGAGTCATGTTTTGACTGTCGTATTTTCCAGTATTCCGGTTACTTAGAGTTTTGCTAATATTGCCACTGTAATCTAGAGATTATAAGGAATAAACTAACGTGCATTTCATGAATAAATGCCACAATTTGTGGTGGGCCTAATCCCCGAACAAAAAAAATTGTCTCCTTTGTTGATGCTAGTTGAAAAGATGTGGGGCTACTTTAAATTTTACATTGCATTTGTTGAATTTCTCTATTTTCTATTTTACCTGCCCCAAATTCGCACGGGTGTCACAAATATTTGAAAATCTCGGCATTTTCCTATTATTACGTGCATGTAAATATACATATTCTTATTCTGTCATGTATTATACATATCTTTATTTTATACTTTGTACTTAATATGTAAAGAAGATTTTAATATTGAAAACGTACACCCATGGGCGTAGCCACACTGGGGCAAGCTGGGGCAATTGCCCCACCCTGGCTCTAACGTATTAGGTGCCTAACTAAAAAAAAAAAAGACGGATTGCACTCCGGGAGTGCCGGCAGAAGTGAAAACTTGATTATTAACGTTGAGCATGTTTGATATTTTGGAATGGTTAGGGAATAATTTTGCACCAATTGCTTTATCCATCCGTCCTACGCTTTTTCGATCAGGTCACGTGTCCTGACGCGAGTTTAAGATTTTATACCCATTACAGAAAAAGTGCTCAACGCCGCTAAAGAAGTTTTCACTTCAAAAAATCTTATAACAACAATCATAATATCCGTAAGAAAGTTACACAATAAAAAAAAATAGTCGACAAAAAAAAAGTGCGATCAAAACAAAAAGCGCGCAAGATTGACCGAACGCGAGCATCGCAGCAGCCTTTTGAAACAGAGCCGTATTACTGTAGATAAATATACACATCAACATGGTCTAGGGATATTTCAATTAAACCTAAATAACTATAATTCTATTGACTTTTTGTTAAGACACCTATACATTAAAATAAACCTTGTTTAATAGCCTATCTAATCTGATAATAAACTTTTAGATAAAGTATAAAATTTAAAAGAAACTTAGAAGGAGAGGAAAAACTCAGACAAAATTTAAATCTTGACTTTATTTTTGAAACATTAATACCTAAACGACACAGCTATTTTGTTTATAAAAATTGATGAAAACTTTTATAACAAAACGCGGGGCAAGCTCCGCACCGGGGCCCGCGGTGCGGAGCTTGCCCTGACGCAGAGTCTCCGGCCCCAGATCGTGGAGGGCGTGGTGAGCGCTCTGTTCCCTTCGCGGGGGGAGTTCACTCCCCCGCTCTTGGCTCCGCCACCGGCGGTGTCCGATGCGGACCGCGACGGCGACGACGACGACGTTCCAGAAGTGACCGAGGTAGAGCTGGGAGCGGCGGTGCTAAGGCTTAGCGCCAAGAACACCGCCCTAGGACCCGACGGCCTACCAGGGAAGGCCTGGGTCTTGGCCTTAGGGGCTCTCGGGCCTCGACTAAGGGGGCGCTTTAGCGCATGTTTGGAGGAGGACCAGTTCCCACTTCGTTGGAAGACCAGGAACCTGGTCCTTATACCGAAGCCGGGGCGTCCTGCGGACTCTCCGTCCGCATACCGGCCCATCGTTTTGCTCGACGAGGCGGGCAAGCTCGTGGAAAGAGTGATTGCGAGCCATCTCGTCGAGCGACTGATGTGGGTGAGGCCGGATCTGGCGGACGGCCAGTTCGGTTTTCGCAGAGGACGCTCACCGGTGAACGCCATCATGCGCGTGCGGGCCCTCACGAGAGGGGATGTGGTGGCACAGGGCAGGGTCGTCTTGGCGGCTTTCAATACCCTGCCTTGGTGGTGCATAGGGGCAGCATTACGGTATCACCGGACCTCTGTCGTGTGGTCGAGGCCTATCTGACGGACAGAGCCGTTATCTACCCCGGTCACGAGGGAGTGTCGAGTCGACGAGGGATGTCGTGCGGTGTTCCACAGGGATTGCACAAGTCCGAGGCCATTTGTTTTAATGGCTCTCGGCAGCGGCCACCTCCGGGGTCTCAGAAAGCGGTAGGAGGGGTTCACATCGGTGTCGAGTCGACGATAAAGTACCTGGGACTTGTCCTCGACAACCGGTGGAACTTCACGGAGCATTTCCGACGTTTGGGCCCCAAACTGGCGAGGGCTAGAGCTGCCCTCAAACGGCTCCTGCCCAATCTCGGTGGCCCAAACGCCTCCTGCCGGAGGCTCTACGCGGGGATCGTGCGGTCCATGGCCCTCTACGGGGCTCCGGTGTGGGCGCCCAACCTAGCCTAACCTAGGGAGTCCGTATCTACACTGTAAGACAGTGGTTTGGGGCAGGGCTGTTCTATACCGCTCCTACATAAATACGTGTTAAGCTAATGTGTGTATAACTAAACTATGTGTATTAGAAGCAAACCCAATGAGGGCATTAATCGTGGTATTCAAGCCAATAATAATGTATTGTGTATTCGATGAGGTCGAGTTGACCAGATTTAGAAATATTGTGTAAAATGTCTATGTGCCGAGCCACGGCTCCAGCCCGGCTTCTGAGGGCGTCCCAGAGGGTTATGGCAATTCGCATGGTGCGGGAATACCGCACGGTCTCCTGCGAGGCGGCGTGCCTCCTTGCCGGCACTCCACCGTGGGATCTGGAGGCAACAGTCCTTGCACACACGTACGAGTGGCGCATGGAAGTGCAACGCCAGGGCGAAGTCCCGCTGCCGCGGGTTTTCGCGGCGCGGCTCACGGAGCTCCGGCGAGATCTCATGGCGGAGTTGAGACAGCGACTGTCGCAACCTAGTGCCTAGTGGTAAGACCCCTTTTGAGGAGTGGCTGAAGTAGCGCCACGGTGCTCTCACGTTTCGCTTGACACAGGTCCTCACCGGACATGGTCAGTTCGGGTGGTTCCTGTGTCGGATTCGGGCGGAAGCGACGCCTGGGTGTCACCACTGCAGCAACGGTCGCCTGGAGGACACGGTCGAGCACACGGTGGAGGTGTGCCGCGCATGGGCGGACCATCGACGTGTCCTCGTAGAGGCGATCGGCGGCGGTGACCTCTCGCGCCCGGCGCTGGTTCAGGCCATGCTGCGGGGCGAGACGAATTGGGATGCCGTCGCCTCCTTCTGCGAAGCAGTTATGCTGGTGAAGGAAGCGGCGGCGCGCGAGAGACAGCGACGAGCCTCCCGCCCCGGACTAAGACCCAGGCGAAGACGTCGAGAGTCGCAAGACGACTACCGGCCACCGTAGGCGCGGTTCTGCGGATAGCGAGCGATGGGTAGCTCGCCGCCCGGCTAGGACCAGGACCGCGTCGACGGCGCGTTAGTGTTCCACGCGCGCCTCAAAGAGAAGGAGTCAGCACAGGAAGGGGCCCAACAGGGCCAACTCCTGCCGGGGTTGCGGAATGTTTATAATAGTTACCGTGACCCTGAAACATAAAGGGCAATCGAAGGAACATGAGTGGGTTTTAGTCAGTAAGAGTCTGACACGCCCTCCCGCCGCACCCAGGACGGGAGCAGTCATCGGATGATTTCCCAGTCCCACTCACCAAAAAAAAAAGGCTCTAGCACCTCATCTCGATATTTCTAGCAGTTATTTCAATTCCAACCATAATCGTGCCACCTTGATATGCATGAACTTGTTGTGGATGCTGCAGTCGTTTCCAACGTCCAGGTTCACCCCAAACGCGTACTCTTCGCGAATCATTATGAAATCCAAACCTGGATTCATCAGTGAAAAGCACAAGTGACCTTTGAGAATGGTTCCAGTTTTCGTGTGCAATAGCCCATTGTAATCTTCTTCCTCGATTGCCTCTCCTTAGCGCTGGTACCCAAAGTAGCCTACGAGCACGTAGGTTGACTTTATGCAGTTTTCTTAAAGTTTGACCGCTTACCAGCAAACCATACTCTCTGTATGTCTCTCTCATTATGTGAAATTTGTACCTACTTTACTTAGGTATTTAGAGAGGATTTTATTATTCTATATCTCGGTTCCAGAGCGTTCTGGCGCGTTCGCTCTGCTCTTTCTCTAGCACCGCTCACACACTCACTTACACTCTTGGTCAATACTTTTATAAAGATTTGTAGAAACTAAATATTACATTTTATTAAGGCGCAGAGCCCAAACGGCTCAAGTTATAAAAAAATTACAGCGAGAGGAGGGGGGGGGGGTAGGTTGACTTCTGCCCCATCCTGAGCCCAAGGCTGGCTACGCCCATGCGTACACCTACTACTATGTTTTGTCTCTGCATCACTCAAGGTAGACTGGTAGAAAATGGGTTGTATAAAATTTTACTTCCCTTGGGCAGGTATGAAGTCAACTTCTGTACAGCTTGTAATAATAAAAAAAAAACTGATAGACCAACAAACTTCGAAGCTGATTCGGCTTCTCCGGGTTGTCTATTGTTTGCCCGAAGATTATATGCCATAATCATCATTTTCCCGAATTTCATTTACCCGAATTTCATTTGCCCGAATGTTTCATTTGCCCTAGAAGACATATGACATACTTTTAATTGCCCGAATTTTAGATACCATAAGATACGAATGCCATAAGTATTGTTTGCCATAATTTTATGTGCCATAATAATTATTAGACATAATATTTAAATGGCATAATATTTAAATGGCATAACAAGTATTAGACAAATATTTAAGCCCCGTAATGGTTTTTTTTTCTGTGCATGGTTGATGGTGGGCTAGGTCGACGGAGCCCCGCTTCGCGGGGCTCCTACTTCTGTGTGGTTTATAAAAAAATAACCACGAAGGGGATGGCGGGGTCTATTCGCTCGCTTCGCTCGCTCACACGACCCCGCCATCCCCTTCTAACCTAACCTGTCCGAGTCGGGGTGCCCTAAAGTCCCAATTGCATCCAATTTCTCTTGATATAAACAACAGTTATACACCCGATGTCGATGGCAAATTATGTTATGGCATATCATAATTATGGCATGTGATAATTAGGACATGTGATAATTATGGCTTACAATGATTATGGCAAATGATGTTATGGTAAGTGACTTTATGGGAAACAATGATTCTGGCACGTGACTATTATGGCAAATGAGAGTAGGGCAAATGAGTATTATGTCGTATGATATTATGGCTGTTGACTATTATGGCAAATGAAATTAGGGCAAATAAAATTCGGGTAAACGGCGGTATACCGCTTCTCCGAGGTGTTTTAACATTAACTGTTTAGTTAGGTAGAAATCTATGGCTTAGAAAATAAATCATTGCAGTTGACTGGTTATGCAGACCTCACCCAAGTTTATGTCACATTTCATTAGCCACAATCACATCACGATTCGAATGAATTTCCGGCTTATAGAAACGAATCTATTATTACCCATAGCACTATTAAACCTGGGTGCAGCCAAGTTGTACATGCATAAATTTACGAAAATGTGGACGTAAAATATTACAATTTATCTCTTGTTTAGAATCTTACGAAAATTTATAAACTTCCTAGTAGATTGATAAAGTTACGGATCTTGTTATTTTCCGGTGACATATATACTGCAATTACTTGAAACTATCTGTAAAACTGCCTTAAAAAGACCATCAAGAGGAAGTTATATATTTTTTGCGAATATTTAAGTACACACAGACAGGCATACACTTACACATAGCACTTACATAAGCTCTAATAGCACCTCTCTTTTCGCGCCAAGATTAAAAACGCATTATACTTAATTTAATGAATTCCATGTAAACAGTTTCAAAACACAGTCGTTCCTGATTTAATTTTCTCTATAATTGAATGTTGATCAACCGGACGGGTGTACATTTCACAAGTTTGTTTTACTTTTGTAACCGCTGAAACACACTGACTGACCGGCACTTAAGCAATCTGGTGGGTCTAACAGCCGTGTCAGTAAGCACCGGTAATGTATCCTTGCCTTGATTATAATTATAAGTCCTTACTATGTATGTGTATTCTACAGTTACCTTTCGACGATCAAGCGACAGCCAGCTGTCGCGCTGCTATTGTCTTTCTATTGTGTCTCGAATCACCGTATAACAAACATTTAATGGAAACTTAACCACATAAGTACGTGGTTAAATTTTTCAATGTGGTTAAGTTATCTACCATATAAAAATAAGTCGGGTTTTCCTTCCTGACGCTATAACTCCAGAACGCACGAACCGATTTCCACGGTTTTGCAAGGTTTTTGAAAGGTCTCGGGCTCCGTGAGGTTTATAGCAAAGAAAATTCAGGAAAAATCTACGCGGACGAAGTCCCGGGCAGAAGCTAGTTTTTTATATAATTAAGTTTTTCAGTGCAATGTATGTTTAGGTACTTTCTTAATTTAAACTGAAGAACTCATTAACGTCGCCGGGTCCCAGGATGCAAGCTTGAAAATTGGTAATTTGCTACTATTAAGGTGCTCCTAAACGGGCATTTTTTTACTGCAATTGTGTTGCTGCAATACATTGCCGGCATTGCCCGGCAATGTTTCCGAACTCTCTGCAATATTGCCGGTATTGCCGGGCAACACTTTTTGTATGACAAAAAATTGCTGCAATATATGGCCGAGCAACACCGGCAATGGTGCCGATTCTCTTGTGCACAAACTATCGTAAATTTAAGTTAAGTGCATCTTTCTCTTTCCATTTCTTAAAGAAAAGGACAGAAGATACATTTTAGTTTAATCTTGTCAAATTAGACAGCGCCTGATGACAATTGACGTATATTTAGACGCCATGTTTTTAAATTGCTTCTAAATTATCTATGGAGTGTCTAAATTTGACAGGACTTAACTAATATTTGATCTTCTGTCCTTTTCTTAATTAAATGGAAAGAGAAAGATGCATTTAACTTAAATTTACGATAGTTTGTGCACAAGAGAATCGGCACCAATATTGCCGGAGTTGCCGGCCATGCTCAAAAAATTGCTGCAATAAAATTGCAGCAATTATGTTGCCCGTTTAGGAGCGCCTTTAGGCTCTATATAGACCTTCCCCTATAGGTTCGGGGAGTCAACTCAAAAAACTGTCGCTTCGTTCAGTCCATGTACTTATAACAATAGTCTTCATTTGCATCAGCATACACTTTTTCGTAAACTTGAAAAAATGAAAATTTTAATTTCGTTTCTTGAAAAATAGGAGACACTACGATGGTCCCTAATTTGTTAGGGCAGTTCTACCTATAAAAGGCGAGACGACAAAAAAAAAGTAATTAATCCGTCAGATAAATTATCAAAAAATTTTGGACACGTATTTTTTCTTTTTTCTCGTAAACGAAGAATGACGACGACACAGTGCGTTGAATTTGCGTATGAGGTCACGATCTGATACAGTTTTTGCAGGACGGTGACGTCAAAAGCCCCCACTCCGGAACTTTGTTGCTCTTTATCTTTGTATTTTTTATTAATTTGATCAAGCAAAAAATGCGTGTCCCGTATTTTTGGCCGAACTATCAGACGGACTAAACAGAATGCCATTTTTTGTATGCTGTCGTCACCCCTATTTTCAAACAGCATTTTCCCCTTTACGACATGTTATCACAACTTAAATCAACCTCCTTCGACCCAAAAACCTCCTAACCTCAATCCTCTATGTTGATATCAATAAAAACATACATCCCCGTTGCCATAGCAACATCACTATTGACAAAATTCTGACAGTTCTCATTTCTTCACCAAATAAAAATATATTCATAAAAATGGTTTTCTGAGTAAATGTTTAACTTGAAATAATCATGAAACTATTAAAATTTCATCTACGATATCACCCGCCGGGTATTATATTAGAATACACACAAAAGGGTGTCGTAAAAAATAAAGAAATTGATTTACTGGATTTAAACTCTGAGTAAGTATTACCAGGTATTACCATTCTATTGCTGTGCGACTGCAGAACAAAAACTTCTTTACATATGAATTGAAAAAATCACTTTGGTAGTACTGGTAATGAGAGGCGGGCGCCTTAACCACTTGACTATAAGAACACGAGTTTAAATAATAATAATAATAATAAACCCGCAGGGCAGCTTGTGGCGAGCTGTCGGGCAGTAGCGACCCCGCGGACCTGACCTCCTGGGAGACCCTTTGTTCTTCATCTCTGGCTTGCCTTAACTGGCCGGCCAGAGTGAACACTGACGAGGAACAAGGCTCTCACCTCTCTCTTGCCTTCATTGGCTGGTTTGAGTGGAGAATCGCAAGAGGAAGGAAGTATTCCAGTAAGATGCTGGTAGGGATCTTGACCGTACTTCCGGGATTGTCCTGATAGCCGTGGAATACCTCTCCACTCCTCAAGCACCTCGATATATGTTGCCCCGTTGTCGCTACGTCACTATGTGCTAGCGGCCGTTTTCGGGGGCCCATTTACTGAGTGTGCAAGTCACCCCCTGCCTTTTTATCCGTGTTTACAAGCATTGGTCAGGCAGGGGCCATAGCCATTCAATAGCCGAAGATAATTAATCCATCTTAGCAACCCAAACCCATAGTCCAATATTTTCTTTATTCCATGACCTGCAATAGACCACCACTAACCGGGGGTTGACCTTAGGTGCACTTGAGTGGTGCATATAGGGATAATCGCCGGTTGGTGTCCCATTCCACATAAAGTTTTCCTCAAGGGGCCTCTGCGAGTTGGCTTCGGCCCCTCGTACGCCTTCCAAAGGTCCGGGACCTCAGGGTCCCGAGATACGAAAACGTAGAAGAAAATAATAATAATAATAATATTTATTTCCAGTAAAAATGATTACATACGTTACAAGTACAGTAGTATGGTACAACAAAAGTATGGTACAAACTTGGTTTATAGCCTGTGACTTGGGGACCAGTGATTCCATAATGGTAAAACATAGCTTTTAAAAAGTCATACAAAACTGTTTTCACCAGTAACATTGTGAACATAACAGAATAATTATTAGTTGTATGTATTTAAACAATGAAAGTAAAAATAAAAAACTGTAAGGTGAGTGTTTGAGTGAGAGTAAGTTATTCGTGGTGGAACTGTTGTGTATGAGTAAGTAGTGTGCAAGTGCTAAGTGTGTATGGCGTGGCGTGTCTTTGTAGGTGGGTGGGTAGGTGGTAGTGTTAGAGGTGTGTAGAAGTGGACGGTGTGTACGAGTGTTTGTGTTTATAGATACTTGCATAAGAGGAGATTTGACTTAAACATGTGGGAAGAGAAGTTCTTCGGTCTCATCATAAGATTTCTCAAGTAGCCATTCCTTAACAATATTTTTACATTTGTGATAATTTAAACTGTGGATATGGAGAAATTTATTGATTTTATTGTAAAGAATGTAGCTGAGGTAGGCGAATTGATGTTTTGCAAAGGTGGTTTTATGTCTAACTGGTGGAAGGGCAATGTCTGCGCGACGTTTGGTACTTTCTGTGTACGGCAGCCGATGTTTCCTTAATACACACTGTAGCACATAAAGTCCTCTCACTGACAAAACTTTGCTTTCTCTAAAAAGTTCAAATGTGGGGTATCTATAGGGCCTGCAGAACATAACTTTGAGGACTACTCGCTGAGCTCTCTCTAATTTCAGTAAGTATGTTTTGCAGGCGCCACCCCAAGCTGGCAAACAATATAGGAGAAGAGACTGACAGAGTGAATGATAGACCATCATGAGAGTTTCCGAATCAGCTGAACAACGGAGTTTCTTAAACATGGAGATGAGTTTGCGCGTCCGGGTGACGAGATTATCAATGTGACTGTACCAGTTTAGGTGTTTATCAATTTGGACGCCCAAGTATTTTATGCAAGATGTGGTTGCCAGAGTGGGACAGGTACAGCTGGATTTTGGGGAACAACTATGTGCTTTAACAATAGGTGATATGCTTGGCTGAGTTCTATCACTTAAAGAGAAAGAGATAAGCTTCGTTTTTTCTGCATTCAAAGTTAATGAGTTATCATTAAACCAGTTCATGACAATGTCCAACACCATCTGAGCATATTTTTCTGTTTCACTCCAATCATTCCCATGAACAAGTAGGGCTGTATCATCAGCATAGGTAAATATGAAACAGTTAGTTAAGGGGAGTAAACACAGATCATTAATGTAGATGAGGAACAACGTTGGACCTAGAATTAGACTTAGACCTAGAATGCCTTGCGGCACGCCATATTCTATTTTAGTTTTATCGCTTGTTACGTCATCTAATTGAACATGTTGGAAACGATTCTCCAGGTAACTTGAGAAGATGTCAAATAAAACTTTAAAAGCTATGAATAAAGTGATAGATAATATTATCTACTAGCTGTCCTGTTGTGTTTCAACCGCGTTCTATCAGACTAGCTGAGCCCCGCGGCTTCCCCCGCCTTATGATGTTATAATTTTGATAACTGCTCCACGCTCGTAAATCATATAGGTATAGCGTGATGTTATGTAGCCTATATCCTATTCAGAGAATAAGGTATATTGCTGTAAAGTTCCATAAAAATTTGTTCAGTAGTATTGGCGTGGAAGAGTAACAAGCACGCTTACATCCATACAAACTTTCACATTTATATTTTTTGTAGGATATATATTATAATATTAATAGCGTACATAAAAAAATAGATTGTTATGTAAGGTCCATACTCCATACTTATTAGAGAATGTTGCAAAATTGGAGTTTAAATCGAAACTTCTCGTAATCACTCACGTAGACAACGTTGGAAAAGTATAGACATAATGTATTAACGATGCCCTTAAAGCATTAAACCTTGACTCTTGACACAATAAGACAATAGCGGCGCAACAGCCGGCTATCGCTTGGTCGTCGAAAGGTTAAAAAGTTCTTACATAGCATATTTTTCTCTTTATTCAACAGCACAGACATCAAAGCGTTAGCCCAGCGCCTATACCGCAAGGAACCCTTAATCACGGAAGAGGTCCGAGAGCAGCTGGAGCAATGTCTGGAGATCCTCAAGAAGAGAACGGAGCACGAAGGACCTGCGGGCAAGAGGTTCTACATCTACAAGACTCTGATGACGCATGTGCTGCCCCTCACGAATGTCGCTTTTGATAAAACTGGAGACAGGCAAGTGATTCTGCTGTCTAAATGCGAATGTTACTAAAATAAGTATTCAAGATTTAAAACATTGCCGTGGTTGCTAGCAGCGAAGTCATATTCAAAAGTCATCATCATCTCACAAGGCTTTGCCCAATTATGCCACTGCCGAGTATCAGTGTTTTACGTGAAACAACTACTTATCAGACCTTCACAACCCAGTAACTGGGAGACACGATATCCCTTGGTTAGACTGATCAGACTTTTTCGCTTCTGACTACCCGTAAAGACTGTTAAAGTTCTACGAATGACAATCGGGACCAACGGCTTTATGTGCTTTCCTAGACACGGCATGTCGAGCTATGTTCCAGATAAACTTAAGAAAGTAGGTACATACGAATTAAAAAACAGTCACAATAATAAAATTATGATGATGGTGATCTTATAATTAGTAGGTTAGGTAGGTTTGTAGGTGTTTGGTAGTAAGTTTAACGTAGATTTGCACTATAATGGATGCATAACCTCTTGGCCACCAGATGTCTAACCGGCAGCTACGACCGCACCTGCAAGGTGTGGGATGTGGAGGCCGGCAAGGACATACAGACGCTGACAGGACATCAGAACGTGGTCTACTGTGTCAGCTTCAACTTCCCGGCTTGGTGAGTGTTCAGTTGTTGATTGAAAGGATACCAGGAGTAATTGCTACCAAATAATAGGACTTGTCTTCTATACTGTTGGCGATACTAATCCTTCCGCCAATAACTTGGCTTATCTTTGCACGCTTGGCGCCGCTATCGTTTGCTACATATATATATGTATTGCAACAGATGTGTGGTAAATGTGTCGCGTTGCAAATGTGGCGCCACATTTTCCGAGATGATACAAATGTATGCCCGATGTGCGGCCTTTAGGATTAAAATTTCGTGAGAATACAAGGATAGTCGAAAAGATAAATGATGTTTTATATGTGTATATTGTCTTACGTCAAGGTTAAAAGTTAGGTCTCCTAGTTCTATATGAGGTCCACTGCTGCTGCGATCATGCGTGACATTTTTTCGCTATTTTGCTGATAATGGCACTTGGCTGGTTATGACATAAAAATGACTTCAGGTCACAAGCCTCTTACCAAACATTTTTCTATGTTCCCAGTAACCGCGTACTGACCGGTTCTTTCGACAAATCGGCGAGGATCTGGGACCCGGAGACAGCTGAATGCCTGGCCACGCTTATGGGACATCGCGGGGAGGTGGTGGCTTGTCAGTTCAACGCTAAGGGGGACCTGGCTGCAACAGGATCCATGGACCATACCGCTAAGCTATTTGATGTTCGCACTGGTAAATATGGCATATAATATCTATTTGGGTTATATTTTGCACTGTCTTCCGTAGCCTCCCAACTATGTTCTTACCGTTTGGACCGAGCAACTAGCTTAAATTTTTTGACTGACTTATCCCTTGACAATTCAAAAGTACCTGTAAATGGTTTATTTGGATAATATAACATTGAGTTATTAGTTAATATAATCTTGACACCAGATTACGCTACTCGGGTCGCGTGTCCAATAAAATGTATATAATATAGTTGTATAAGGGTATTTCACTAGGACAACCTAGGATGTCCCTGCGTTTCTATTACGACTTACTTATAGCCAAGGAACTGTCAACTGTTTGACGTCCAATTTGAAACTGACAACCTTAGTGGTTGTTCCGGTGTTTCTCGCTTGGTAGTTTTAAACACCATGGTGGCGCACCAAGTCGCGCAACTTGGTGCCCTAATGAAATATGGCCCTCAGGGTCAGCTTCAGCAGGTTCACCTCGAAGTGTAGGATGTCAATGTTGACCTAGATAAACATTTGTAAATTGCTTGTCTTACTTACTACCTACTACAAACTTACTTACTACTACTAACTTACTTACTTACTTTGACAGTTCGACATCAAGCAATTTACAAATGTTTTTGCATAAGAGGCGGAACTTTTTTAATCGGTCGTGATGCTAAGACGTTAATTCACGCGAGAATCAAAGCTGTTTAATTCAGCCGGTAATTAAACATTCAACCGATTAGTTCAAAAGGAAAATCTCTTAAATATCCCTTGGTTTATTCCAGGAAGTGACATTCACACGTACACCGGTCACACCGCGGAGGTCATCGCAGTTCAGTTTGACCCCAACGAGGGCCAGAGACTCATCACTGGCTCCTTCGACGGGACCATATCCTTGTGGGACACCAGGGTTGAAGAGTAAGACTTGCTTTTGTTAAAAACATTGTCCCATACTAAGGAATTTCTAGTGCATTAAAAAACTCATAGAAAAGTAACCAGATTTGGAACAACTCCAACCAGACGTACGGCGGAATACCACCCTTTCCTCGAATCCGCACGCAGCGTTTCTCGAAATCCTTCGTTATGCGCACCGCAAAATGGAATGAATTATCTGCCGGTGTCTGTGTTTCCAAATGCATATAACCCGGATGTATTTAAGAGACGAGTGCATAGACATCTTTTGGGCAAGCTCGCTCCATCGTAGGCCCCGTCTATGCCCTCGGGCTAGTCTGGGACCAAGAGCAAGCCCATAAGTAATTAAAAAAATGTAATATCTTAGCTTTTATAAAACTATTCTAACGTGAACGCTTGATTCCTATTCTGGGACTGTGTGGTTAATTAGCTAAACATCATGAATCTACAAAATAAATGTAAATATGCTAAAATGTGACACTAAAAACGGGAAACCCTAACCTTACAAACCGAGAAAGCGCCTACACTATTTATGATAGCAATTTACCATCTGACAACACATTGCTACACACTGTCGAGTCTCTTTTGATATAAAGAATGTTGCTGGTCTTCTTTTGACGGGCCTGTAGTCTAGTTGTTAGTGACCCTGACTGCTAAGTCGAAGGTCGTGGGTTCGATTCCCACCCAGGATAAACTTTGTGTGATGAGCACGTGTTTGTTCTGTGATTTATCTATAATAATATGTATTTATTTATAAATTATATAAGTATGTTTATCAATTGTCTGGTTACCATAGTACAAGCTCTGCTTAGTTTGGGATCAGATGACCGTGTGTGAGTTGTCCCAGGTTTTATTTACCTACTTTTTGCTTCCTCCTTTTTAGCTTTGTCACTGGTCTTAGGGTCGTAACCATGACTGCTGCGGTTTTGGTATGATTCGAGGATATCTTCACCTGAAAAAAGTGAATAGACATTATTATTAGGCATTTCTTATTAATGTTGCTCTGTCCAGCCGCGTGTCAGTGCTCCGCGGCCACGACGGCGAGATCTCGAACGTGCAGTTCAGTTGGGACAGCTCGCTGGTGGGCTCGTCCTCGCTGGACGGCAGCGCCAAGCTGTGGGACGCGCGCCACAGCTCCTGCCTCGCCACTGTGTCGGGACACACTGATGAGGTGAGTCTCTAATCTTTTGTAGTACCTATATTTTATACTAGCTTTCGACGATATAGATATAATGTATGTATAACGATGTGTATTTGGAATACTGATTGTCAGATTCTCTAGAAGTGGGTGAGGGAAATTATGTTCAGTACTGGAAAAACAAACCACAACCCCATTTAAAGTCTCGATTAATCAAAACTATGCACAATTGTTACTAAAATGTTATGAGCTAAGAACTCTTTAACTCTTCTTTGGAAAATATATAATCAGGAACAAAGAGTCAGTGTAACTATTTCGTGAACAGGAACATAATATCATGAGCCAAGACTTCCCACGAAGTCTAGTCTTTCGAGGGACTATACAATCACCTTATAAATGCAGACAGGATAACATAGAAGAAGCATCTTACAAACATCAAGGGATATAACTTACAAAAGCTGATGGAACCGTTCCTCCCAGGTGCTGGACATCTGCTTCGACTGGGCTGGCCAGCGCATGGCGACGGCTTCCAGCGACTGCTCCGCGCGGGTCTACGACGTAAAGTCCGACTTCAAGGAGCTCGCCGTCATGAAGGGCCATCGCGCTGAGGTGTCCAAGGTATGTATGTACCAGCCTTTTACTGTCCCGTTGCTGGGCAAAGGCCTCTTATCATACAGAGAAAGCACGAGCTGAGATCACCACGCTTGCTCAAGACGGATTTAGCCCAGTAATTTTAGTTTTTATCTACGGAAAAATTGCTAGTACAGCGTTGTAATGAAGATGTGGAAAATCGACTTTGATATCGTGCCGCTTTAAAAAGTTATAAAGGTCAAAAGGACACGAAAATCAGTTTTCACTAATATTATAACGGCTTAGAATTAATTTCTTTTTTTTATAACGCCGTTTCTTTAGGTTTGCTTCAGCCCAGCGGGAGGTTCCCTGCTGACTGCATCAGCTGATAGAAGTTCTAGAGTTTGGAACACTAGCACTGGCAACTGTATTCAGGTACCTATATTTCACTTTATCAGAAAACTTACTACCCTGGATTGAGTACCTGTATGATCTTTATTGATGTCGAAATATTATAAATATCTAAAATTGTTAATAACATCAAAGTTTGCATTTTTGTCCAAAAAAATATTATTTAAATAGATTCGTCCTATTACGTGAAATAATATCTTATTAAAATGCGGGTGAAAATGAAAATAAAAAAATGAACACGTCCTCGCTTACCATTGAAAAAATCTGGCGATATTATATAGAAGAATTATTTAATCTACGGATGTTCAATGCACTCAGTGCATTCATTGCATCACCACGAAATTGTAACATCCTTGAGAATCCAATTTGTACCCAATTTCATTTAATTGGGTCGTCTCTCTCGACCCACAACTGTTTGATTTAAAAATGACACAGTAAATGCCTCTGAGTCTGAAAGATTTTTAAGCTTCTTGACAAAGTTATTCAAATAAGTTGCACCTTTTTATGCTAAAGTGACTGGACTATAGTTACCATCTGAGTTGGGGAGGTCTGATGATAGGTAGGCAGCTGCTCTATGTAAAATATTGGAATTCATTCAGCCGTATCAGGAAACCGACCCAAACAAATGATTACTTTGAACTCTTGCATTTAAAAGATCCTGGTGTTCTCAGATTTCATCCCATTATCATCTCTCTAGCCTTTTACCAACTATGTTGGGGTTGGCTTCTAGCCGAACCGGATTTAGCTGGATACCAGTGTTTTACGTGAAGCGACTGCCTATCAGACCCTCACAACCCAGTAACTGGGCGACACGACACCCTTTGGTTAGACTGGTCAGACTTTCTGGCTTCTGACTATCCGTAACGACTGTCAAAATTCTACGAATGATAACCGGCACTGGGATTACGTATCTTGCAGAAGCCGAGCGATCGCGATAATTTAGCAATATAAACGTCAATTCAAAATACGTCATATCAAATAGCAATCTCGCGATAGTGCTGCCTCTGTGGAGCAATCAACTAACTAAAATATGCATTTTTCGTTTGGTGGTTTCGTATTTAGTATGGTTTTTATCAGTGATGTCCAAAATAAACTTTAATCTTTAATTAATATAATCAAACCTTCGAACACGCGTGATTCGAGACACAATAGAAAGACAATCTGGGCTGTCGCCTAGTCGTCGAAAGGTTGAGTATCGTATGCTTACAGGTCCTGTCAGGCCACCAAGGGGAGATCTTCTCCTGTGCGTTCTCGTACGCGGGAGACGCCATCATCACAGCGTCCAAGGACAACACCTGCAGGATCTGGCGGTGATTGGACTGGTGGATGTAGACCATCCGCCAGGAACACCGTACAAGTGACTTATAAAGACTTTGAAGTAGTAGGAAGGATTTGGTAGGTTAAAAAGTGGATAGATAACAGCTGATGTGGATGTGGTAAACAAAAGATAGTGATCGTCCTTTCAATGAATTTCAATCGACAGTACGGTTTTTTGCGTCTGATCGGCCATCTTAAACCTTTGATCGATGCGTCAAACAAGAATCATCCACAATGATCGGCTGTTACGTTAGGAAATACCGAAGATAGATCGCAATATAACGGCACTTCTAGAATGAGATATTATACAAGGTGCACTTTTGAAACTGCAAAACAAGTTTGAACTGGGCCTGGCCCAGGAACTGGGCCCTCTAGGGCCAATGCCTGCCGGGGTTACGGAATAGTTGTAATAGTTACCGCGGCCCCGGAACATAAAGGGCAACCGGAGGGACATGAGTTTTAGTCAGTAAAATTCTGACACTTCCTCCCGCCCCGCCCAGAGGGAGAGAATTCAATTTCGATGAAAAAACTGCAAAACCGGTTATTTAACTTTAAAATAATCATAAAAACATACGATACTTGGTCTACAACAATTAATAATATTTGTTTCTTTTTACTGTTTTTCCGAAGAACTCAATAAACCTCGTTTGCTATAGATCTATGAAATTATCGTTTCCATATTATGTTTGTTTGTGTGAAAGGTCAAAGAATGATTACAAACTAGCCTCGTTTTAAAAACGGCAGTTTCAACTAAACGATATGAAGTTGTGTAAAAAAGAACATGCCCATTAAATTGTTGATTCCGGTCAAGAATCACTAAAATAATTGCCTCCTAAAAGGTTTTGCAGATCCAAAAATACACCTTGTATATAGCAAAAAATAACTTTAGCGTCAGTTCATCACATCACAACACAAGTCATGACTCATAAGTAGTAACATTACGCCTTCATGTTTAATGGGCTCACTGTTGCCTTCATCTAGAATACTACCTACAAAGTCTGCCAAAAATGGAAAATAATAAATTAGTTACATACTAACACACATACTAGTATGTGTGCTGATTCTCTTGTTCACAATGTTAACTAAATTTAAGTTAAGTGCATCTTTCTCTTTCCATTTTATTAATTTCTTTTAGTTTTCTTAATCGGAAATGGCACTAATGTTGGTTTGCTGGTAATAATATTCGAGACGACGAAAAAAAAGTAATTAGTCCGTCATTGAGATTATTAAAAAAAAATGAAAATGGCGACGATACAGTGCGTTGAAGTTGTGCGTGGCGTCACGATCAGATACAATTTTTGCATTACGGTGACGTCAAAAGCCCACTATGCCCCCACTCCAGAACTTTGTTGCTCTTTATCTTTGGATTTTTTTATTATTTTGATGAAGTAAAAAATACGTGTCCCGTATTTTTGGCCAATCTACAAGACGGACTAAACAGAATGCCATTTTTTTATGTTGTCCTCATCCCTATTGTACTATACTTTAATTATTGTTAAACATTTTGTAAACCTTTTATAGGTTCTATTTCTTCTTCCAATCATGACACAATGTAGTTATTTAGTTTTTCTATTTATCATAACTAGATAATCACTATTTATTTCAAGTCAGTTAATAGTTATAATTTACATCTTTTTCTTTATTTATAATGTTAACTGGATAAATAATCAATTTTTATTTATGTAAAGTTTTTGTTAAATTCCAAACATAGGTGTATTTTTCAATTCTTTAGATAAAATGTTATCTTTTAAAAAAAATGTCTAGCTAATCTAGGTTTATTAGTTAAGTTTTTACTAGATTTATTTTCTCTAAATTGTTAACTCTATTTAAATTTAATCAATTTGTTAATTACATAAAAAAAAATCTACTCATTTTGTGTACTTCTTTTTTGTTATTTTTTTTTTAGTAACATCTATGTTTTTTGGTTACTACTGTGCTCCAAAGTGCTCATCCCTATGAATCTGGACAGCAAAATATATTTTTATTCTAGTCCAAAGTAGTTCCAAGGATTAGCCCATTAACTTATAGACTACTAGCTTTTGCCCGCGGCTTCGCTCGCGTCAAAAAGAGACAAAAAGTAGCCTATGTTACTCTCCATCCCTTCAACTATCTCCACTTAAAAAATCACGTCAATTCGTCGCTCCGTTTTGCCGTGAAAGAAAGACAAACA
This sequence comes from Athetis lepigone, assembly GCA_033675125.1. NCBI lineage: Eukaryota > Metazoa > Arthropoda > Insecta > Lepidoptera > Noctuidae > Athetis > Athetis lepigone. The sequence goes on along the minus strand of CM066232.1, from coordinate 1,316,446 downwards.
TACAGACAGACAGACAGACACTTTCCCATTTATAATATTAGTATGGATAATAGTCGAACTTATTATAAATTAGGGGATTATATTAATGATCAAAATGCTTGGCTGACTACTGGTCCTGCTCCACAACCGTTTAATTAATTAGCATTTGGAACTTTTGTTGAAGCTGCTGAAGATTGTAAACTACAAAAATAATAGTGCTGTATCGAGTCACAGTGTTTGTTTTATACATATAAATTCACATAGCATACAATGTGAGCAGTATTTTTTTTATTTTATTATCTACTAGAAATTTAGGGGCTTTTGGTCAGTGAGCAGCATGTACTTTATTGTTTTTACTACGTCTGTCATTGACTGAATGTACTCTGGCAGTTGGGAGTTTGTCATGCTCATTCAAATGTGTCACTGATGACGGCGGGGGCGTGTGTGTGGCCTTCAAAGTGGTTGAGCTATTTGGTGCCGATCCACACGTCATGTTCGTGAACGGGCGCTGTCTGCTGAGACTGGTCATCTCTTAACTGCCATAGTTATTTTAAAAATTGTTTCGTTTATTTCCAATATTTACAATGCCTCTTTTAACATGTACGATTTGTTACGTTGTTCTCACATAGTACCTTATATTCAACAATGAATGATATAACCAAATTTTTGTAATCTATTGATTTTAAAAGAGTGTCCATGGAGTTTCTTGCTCGCTCTTCTCCATGGGACCTACTATTTGGAACGAGCAACTAGCTTCAATTTTCTGACAGACTGCTGACACCTTGACTATTCAAAAGTACCTACCTGTAAATGGTTTATTTGAATCAAATAGTTTTGAGTTTGAGTTTGAAACAAATAAAAGAAAATTAGAAAGTTTTTCTCACTGTGTTCTTTATTGCATCAGTTATAGTTAAGGTTATAGTTTTCTCATGTTCACAGTTTATACAAAACTCTTTTATCGTCTAAAAGACAATTCGCATAAACACTTAAAAGTAATCGCAAAATATGGATAATGTAAAATAAAGGATTAAAAATAAACAAATCTAAAGAAAAAAACAAAAAGACAAAATGTTTATTTGAAACAGTCAGTGAGGTTAATAAAGCAAAATAAAGGTTTAAACGTTAACGAATATTAATCGTATTTCTTTTACTAAGGTTTTTTTTAATGATAAGGAAAAAATCAATGATAAAGGTTTATTTGATCACTTTACAATACAATGTCATTGTGAATTAATTATGACAAAACAAAACGCGCACAAAAAAAAATGGCGGAGTGTGCTGGTTCTGTTCAACCGGGGTCAGAAAATAAAGTTAAAAAACTAAAGTCAAAGAGAGTACGAATTGCCTGCCGAGGTTGCGGAATAGTTTTAATAGTTACCGCGGCCCCGGAACATAAAGGGCAACCGAAGGAGCAAGGGTGGGTTTTAGTCAGTAATATCTGGCATTTAAAGATTCCCAACCTCGAAAAAAAAGAGAGTACGAATCAATTCAGACAGAATCAGACAGAAATCAAGACCATGAGGGTGAGGGTGACCATGAATTATAATGGCATGCAATGCAACCAAACCATAAATAAATAAACCATAGACAGCAGATGATCAGAATATTAATTCTGACAGCAAAAGATTATAAGTATTGTTTTGAAAATGTCGGCGGTTAACGCTTACTCCCAGGTCATTAAGTTAATTGTTTAAACCACAAACAATTATAAAATACTACTGTTTGTATTTTCCCTGTAGATAAGCTGTAACATGATAGCAAGTTTAAAAAAAGTTATTGTGACAATTTGATCTCAATTTCGTCGTTATTCCGTAGCAAAAAGGGCGGTTTTCGTTAAAATGACGTGCAGTTGAGCGTACCTAATGTACTGATGTAGCACCTAGTGGTATGTACTGTGTATAGTGAGTAGGTTAGGTACATCCTGCCGTCCGGCGAGACAGGGGTCAAATGAACTCAGATAATAACGATATGGGCTATACGCACACAAAAGTGTTTAGAGAACATAATTTATTATTTTAAGGACTTAAGGGCCATACTTACAATGTGCAAGTCCAACTGGTTAATTTACTATAAATCCTGTTTATATCGGTTTTCTTCGGAACATATTACATAGAATGCAATCGTTTTAAGAATCTCATAAAACAAAACAAAATGTAATTGTTATTCTAAATAATACCTAATGCTGATGTATTTTGTAACTTCTGTTTTAATTAAAGCTGGTATTTTGCCCAGCTCTGCTCTTAACACTAATAAACCTAACGCATTACATACACAATCGTATACATATAATCCCATCACAGTTCATGAAAAAACACATCACGAACGTGTAATGAAAATTTTATGTACTCGACTCACTTGATTTGTATGCAAGAATTTTGTTCACAAGTGTACATCACATTGCATAAGCGAGTAAATGCTTCGGCGAGCGAGATCACGCATTTGACTCATTATCACATTTGAAACCAAAGAGGATGGACGTGCGATCGTAATTCAACATGTTACAAATCATATTTTATATTGTTGTGGCTTTAAATGCAGTGTGCGCAGAATACAAGTATGAAACGAAATGGTTTCGGGTACCGCTCGACCATTTTGGATTTCAGCGGAATGAAACTTTTCAAATAAAATATTTGGAGAATATTGATAATTGGGACCAAGGGAGTGGACCTATCTTCTTCTATACTGGGAATGAGGTATGTTTTTTAAATAGGTACCCTCTTGTTTTTAAGGTATTTTATCGACGTTAATTGAATCAAAAAGCATATAATTTATTCTGATTGCTTATGCTGTAGTTATAACGTGATAATCACATCTAGCTACTGTATAATTTACTTTCTTATTATTCGCAAATTAATATTGTTTAGTTCGGCTTTCGGCCAAGGGCGGATCCAGGGGGGGGGTCATGGGGGTCATGACCCCCCCCTGGGCCGGGTCCAGGACCTAGGCCGCTAGGCCGTGGAGCCGGTTCTTGACCACTAATTAATATTTTTTGTCACAATATGATATTTGTGAATTGACCTTATTTTAAATTACGATATTGAGATATGTATCCTAATAAAAGAAAAAAATATATTATTACTCCAGTTATAATTACGGACTTACGGACTTGTATATTTTCCCCTTTAGCTTGAATCCGTGGGTCACATGTTATTCCAGTGACCTGTCGCCATTTCATCCATCCAGAGTTGATCCGATGCGTTATGTTCAAAATTCAAAGCATTTATTTCACTTAAGACCATTTACAGGCACTTATGAATTGTCAAAGTCTGTCTCGGTCTATATCGCCATCCTTCTGTAAGTCGTAGCAAATTGGTATGGGCGTTTCAGCGAGATTTAATAGGCACAGAACTGGAGACCGCTGAAATCGCAGAACAGGTATTCTGATTTGGTTATGATTAATTTTAGGCCAACACTCCTCAGCCTATGCCACCACCACACCTCCAATTTGCTCTGGACCTCCACGCCACTCTCAGCATCCAGCACACCAGGGGGCCTCTTTTTGGATGATTAGCAAGAAGAGGTAAGGACTGAGAGCCGACCCCTGGTGCAAGCCGACAGCCACGTCAAAACTACCAGTTGTGTCCGCTGCAGACCGGACTTGTGTATTACATCTACTGTACATTGCTCGGATCAACTGCATATACTTCCCAGGCATACTTTTCTTATTAAGGCCCTACCACGAAACCTCACGAGGCACTCGGTCGTATGCCTTCAACGTCAATGAGCACCATGTGCAAGTTTTTGTGCGCACTTCTGTATTTTTCGCACAGCTGACGGACAGCAAAATTTGGGACCGTTTTACCCGACCAGGCATAAAACCGAATTGGTTTTGCGAAATTACACTCTCTTCTCTCAGGCGCCTTCCAATTACTTTCTCGCTAGCTTTCATACTATGTGACATTAGCTTTTTTTTTCTTCTATAATTTTTAAAGGAACTGTAACACCATTCGTCAGGTATGGCTTCCTCCAACAACTTATTAAAGATCAAAGCTAACCACGTCCATCCATCCACTCGCAATACCTTCCACACTTCAACTGGTATTCTATCCAAGCCTAGCGCTTTACTATTTTTCATTTTACTTATAACAATTCTCACTACATCCACACTTATCATTCAGACTAGCCCTTCATTTGTTAATTTGTTTTCTAGCATACCACCCCAGTCATTCTCCTCATTCATCAAAATAACTATACCACCTACCTCTAATTTCCTCATCATTATAGAGAACTTTTCCACTCTCATCCTTCACACATCTTTCGCCTTTTTTCCCCTAGCCAGTCGATAGCTCTAGAGGTATTTTTGGCCTACTGAACTGTCTAACGAGTCTTACAATCTTGTTAGGGCAGTTGCCCGCGCTATAGGAACGGTTGTTTTTTACACTTATCATACTCACTCTTCTTTTCCGCTTTCAAACTAGCACATCCACACTCTGCCGTTCTTTAAATTTTCTTTTCTTTTCCTTCAAAACATTCTGCACTAGCCACACTGACCACCACAATAAATTCCTAGGTATCTATTGTATCTTTCCCTTTCGTCTCTCCCAAAATATCTTTCGCTGTCCACCGAATACATTCCGTCATTGCATTCTAACAGTCATTCACACTTGCATCAATCAAGTCCCCATCTCTATCACTCTCTCTCTGAATTTCATTGCACAATCAGACGCTCTTTAGTTTTATCTATAGGATATATCTGATGAACATAATTCTAAATGAAGTAATTCGCAAGAGAACTAGTATCACCCATATCACTCGCAGAATCAGTACGCTCAAGTGGAAGTAGACCGGCTATATATCAGCAGAAGGACAATCGGCGGTGGAGTAGACTGGTTTTAGTGGAGATTTTTTAAGCAAACAAAATATGTTGAGGGCCGCTCTGCCTCACGTCTGACCATTGGACGAGATGACTGGCGCTTTGTGAGGGACGTGTAGTCGTCATTGCCGAACGTAGGCCACGTTCAGCAATGGAGTGCAGTGGACTGATATTACTTAATTTGAGAGTTTTAACATCCATCATGTCTGCATATCACATCCTATGGGAGTGTATTCTTTGGCAGAATGAGCGCAATGTTATGTTGGATAGTTTACAGGTTACATCCGGTGTTGTTTAATATACGGACCTTGTGGAAACCAGAACCAATTTCCGTGCGTTCAAGCGTTTTTGCCATACCTACTATTGGAATCAATCGTAACAGCTCACATTTCAGGACCCATTAATTTTTAACAGATCCAATTCCGTGGTGCTAGGCAATCCGGGCTTCTCCCAGTTGTAATCGCCCCCTTGTTCCTATCGGCCTAGTTCTGTTCTGTCTCCTGCTTGTTATGGAGGGAAGTGGAAAATTATATATTTTTCTTACTCCTCCGCTGTTCTTTTCTGATAAATTTCGTTGCGGGATCCAAGACAGTTGAATCGTTTCTCCGGGACTCGTCGAGCTTCATTGCTCGGCGCTTTTCTGGCGGACTCCACTGTTGATTCTGGCTTTCGGGAGTTGCAGTGGTTGGGAATAGTGTGGTGGGATTGTCCCAACAAAAAAAAAATCCATCATGTTTCTAGCTAAATGAGACGAGTCGAAATAAACACTTATTCAAAAAGACGGCGTTAGCAAAACGGCGTCTTATATGATTGCTTCATACTATACGTATGGGTTTGGCTGTTCTGTCATTTATCAAAAGGGTTTTCTCGCTTTATTTTCTATTCCATTATAAACAAACTAAATAATAAAAAAAAAACTTGTTTGGTTAACTAGACCCTGAATTTTAGACTGCAAATAATGTATTTCTTTAAACTTTGACGTAAGTGTGTCTTTGTCTTCTTTTTATCGGGCGCGGGGCCCCTCAGAGGCACACGACGCCTCTTTGAGGCACGGGACCTGAGGCAAATGCCACCGTTCACCATATGGTTAATCTGGCACTGGGACTGGCACTTCTCCACTTCCATCAATACGTACCCACTAAAGTGGATGCAAGTAATAACGCAATTTGGGAAGAACAAACATTTATTTTGATATTTGATCTTTTGACGACCAAGCGACAGCCGGCTGTCGGGCTGTTATTGTCTTTCTATTGTGTCTCGAATCACTTGTGTTCGAAGGCTTAAATATACTTGTACTTATGTATTTTTTTTTTTGGTACATTATTTACATACATGAATAAACTACCTACTTTTTATCGTATCTATTATTATCAAAATTAAATTATAATTTCTTGACTTGGCCACGACTATGTGACCCCCCCCTGGCGACAAAGCTGGATCCGCCCTTGCTTTCGGCTATGTTCAGAACTAAGATACAAAAATATATACTCATGTTCTGTATACATTTGTTAGAGCTTTGTATGTGTTACCTATACCTAGTGTAAAGTAAGATACCTCGTGATCCTGTCTTTATAGTTTCTATACTTATTTGTTAAACACAACGACTGCGAATGATTTAGGTCCACAGAAACAAATGAACTTAATGTCTAGTACTTTACGAGTTGTTTTGCGTCACAAGTGTCCATATCACTACGTTTATTGTTTTATCTAAGTATGTTTACAATTTAGCAAAATAGGCCATTCACTCACAGATATAACTTTGACCCTATATAAAAAGTTATGTACGCTCGAGTAACAAGACACAATGCTCGATAAATCTCAAGTTCGATGCCCGGAAAAAAAACATGGAGCTAACTGTAAAGTTTTTGTGCTTTCAAGGTTTAAAACGTAATCTGTGGAGTGGTTGCTTTTTTATGATTGAAAAAAGGTTGTCGGAATGTGGACGGGGAATGTCAATCACTTCATAGTATACCGTAAAACGGGGTGAATAGACACAGTTTTGAACTTTGAATTCATTTTTATATGTTTTGAATAGTCAAGAGAACATTATATTGTGCTTACACCACGTCTCTTAGCTTTTATAACAGTTTTCAGTCATATAAATTGATTAATATTCTTTAATTACAGCACAAAATGCAAAAATATGTGTCGTTTCTATTGCCCCCGCACATGGGTTCAATAGACACGAGATATGAGGTGAATAGAAAAAAATGCTAGGGTTGGCAAATTCCAAAGCTAAAGTTTCCAAAGGCTTTCCAAAGACACCTATCTAAGTTGGTAACGTAAGTATGTAAAGAAGGTATTAAGTATTAAACGTTAGGTATCTAACCAAATGAAACATTTAAGTAAAAAATGAGAATTTTTTAATCATTTATTCTTATCAGATACGAGATCAATCAGTTGCATCGTTTATTAATTACACAAAAAACAAGTTATAATTCTAAGAAACAGTCTCATTATTAGGTAGGTACGTAGTTAATACGTATAATACCTACTATCTCGAACATTGACATATGACAGGGACCTAGACCTAAATCTTTAACCCTTTAAGTACTTTTAGATCATCAATATCGTCTTTAAATCATAAAACTCCAAAGAATTCTAAAATTTTCTAACAAAAACAAAATTATTTCAATAGGTAGCAGCCCTAACACACATTTTTCTAATCACCCCTTACTCGTTTCTATTGAACCCTTTTACATGTCTATTGAACCCATAATACGTATCTATTCACCCCATACTACGTATCTTTTCGCCCCTTCCCCGTGTCTATTAACCTCAATCAAAAATAAAAATGACTTGGTTTACAATTTTACAAATATTTCCAAATTTACATCACAATAAAATTGCACTTACCTTTTATTAATCTAGGTCACAAGAAACCAACGAATATATTATCAAGTTGTGATAGCACAAAACACTTTCTTTCACAGTGAAAACAGTAAAATAAACAGGACCTCATTCAACCTACGTTCAAGGAGCTAACTTCAAGATCTTTTTTTATTATGTTGGCCAAACCTTACATCAATTCAGTATTGCTATTTCAAAAAAAGAAATACTACTGTTTTAAAAAACGATAAATTTCAGAACTTTTTTCTTCCAAAATGTTTGGCTATTTTCTGTAGAAAAACATTTTTGGTTTTGTGTCTATTCACCCCTGCGTTTTTATTGACCCCGTTTTACAGTACTTAAAACAGTCTTTCCGCTCTCTGTCCCTATTTAAGATTAGATTATTAAAACTACGCAACGGATTTTGATGCGGGTTTTTAAATAGATTCAGTGATTTAAAAAGAGGGTCTATATATGCTTCATACGTGCTTTATAGTAGAGGAAAGCAGGAATTTAAAAAAAATTGTAACACCCGTGTAAAGCTGGGAGTGGGATGGTTAGCTAGTAAATTAATAATGATGCTGATTCTCTTCATCTCTTCTACGCAAACTAAACCAAATATAAGTTAGTGCATCTTTCTCTTTCCATTTCAATAATAAAAGGACAGAAGATACATCTGCGTTTAGTCCTGTCAAATTAGACAGCCCCTGCCCCCGTACCATGACGTTTAAAGTAAGATTGTTTTATCCCTGAAGGAGCGTGCAAGTGACAGCGTTAGACACGTTGTCTAGCGCCATCTCTTTCCCACTGAAAGTAATATCAAAGTAATACTGCTAATAAGGGCTGGTGGTACGCCCCCTGAAGTAAATCGACGTACCTACATATTTTTAGTGGCCTGGCCATGTTTTTAATCGCGTCTAAATTATCCATGGAGTGTGTTAATTTGACAGCTCTAAAGTTATATTTAATCTCCTTTTCATAAGGAAATGGTAAGAAAAAGATGCACTAACCTTAAATTAAGTTTAGTCTGTGAACAAGAGAATCGGCAGCAATGTAGACTAAACATCATTGTTGCTGTTGCTAGGGATTCAAGTTTCCCATTAATAACCATAATGAAGTGAGTGAATTACATTGTTTAACGGAACGGAAAGGGATATGCCCTATCCATAATAATACGAAAACCCTAAATAGGGTTGACCCTAAGACCCTAAGTGACATTTTTTAATGGGGAATCCATGTTAAATTAAAATAAAAAGTTTTCCCTACAAAGCCAGCTGCTTAATCAACTTAGGTATTGTTGTTAGTTTACTATTATTACTTAGAGCCAAATAGCCAAAGCCTATCAGAAATTCCGTCTTGTAGACATAGCTCTACTCGTTCTTATGGTAATATCATTTATTGTATTCCTAGGCATTCCATTATGTTTCAAGGTGTTTACAAAAGGTCTTAGGTAATGCCCTATGCTTAGGGCACAGTAGGTATACCTATTGTGTTTGTTTGTAATTATTTGTATAAAAATATCAACACCAGCAACATAACAATGCTAAGGTATATTAATTACTAGCTGTCCCCCGAGGTTTCACCCGCGTTATATCAGATTTTTAGTTACAAAAAAAAAGAAGATAAAAGTATTCTATGTCCGTCCCCTGCTCCTAAGCTACCTCCCCGCCAATTTTCAGTCAAATCGGTTCTGCCGTTCTTGAGTTATTAAATGTGTACTTAACTAACACGACTTTCTTTTATATAAATAGATAATGCCATTTATTATGGTTTTTGATATCGATATAAACTACGTCATGTGTTCTAACAATAGGGGTCGGCTTTCAGCCTAACCGAATTCAGCTGGAAGCCGATTACAACAAATTTGGAAAACCGGCCAAGAGCGTGTCGCTGTCGGGCCACGCTCAGTGTAGGTAGGTTTCCGTAGTTTCCCGCGGGGTTTATTACCTATGAAACAGCAATCAGCAATATTTGCGCTGTGATCGCGAGATCACCGCGCGATTAATCGCTTAACGTCAAAAAAATCGTATTATGTATGAACCGATTGCTAATCGCTCGCTGATTGTTCTAATGCACTTATTGCTACGATGACGATAAAGTAGCAATCGCTGGAACTAACTAAATATCACCTTTAACAAAAAAAAACTTAACTTTGCTCTTAAAAACCATACTAAATACGAAACCACCAATCGAAAAATGCATATTTTAGTTAACTGATTATTATTTACGAAATTATTGACATTATCAAAAAATGATTTAGTTAATCCCTATTCATTTTTAAATACCTATAGGGATACCCTAATAAAATATTTATTTCCAATTTTTATTTTACCACTTTGTCTGCGTGATTGATATACTCGTACACATGTTGGTGCCAAATTTCAGCTTTCTAGTGCTAACGGTCAGTCGGTCACAGAGATTAAGCGAGGACGGACAGACCGACAGACAGACAGACATGGCGAAACTATAAGGGAAGGGATCCTAGTTGACTACGGAACCCTAAAGAGGGAGAAGATTTTACAGCAATATAGGTAGCTTAGCTATACATCAAAATAAGTGACCTACAGATCATCATGCTATGTCCGGTGGGAGCGAAGCAGGTACCAAAGACCTAATACAAGTAACACGACTGAAACCGCGAGAAACAGCTAGCTAGCTAGTAGAGAACGAAGCCCGGGGCTTTTTTTGATGTATGAAGGTTTAAACTATGTTTCTGTAATATCATCTCATAGCCTTTTTCCAGCCTCACTGGATTAAGCTGGATACCAGTGTTTTACGCGAAGCGGCCGTCTATGAAACCTCTTCAACACAGTAACAGAATAGGGATGACGACAACATAATAAAAATGGCATTCTGTATAGTCCGTCTGATAGACCGGGCAAAAATACGCGATACGTATTTTTTTGCTTGATTAAATTAATAAAAAATACAGAGATAAAGAGCAACAAAGGTTTGGAGAGGGGGCGTTTGACGTCACCATCTTGTAATAAAAAACTGTTTACAAAAAAAAATAACCGACTTCAAAAAGTAAAAACTTAAAAATAACTTAAATTTCGGAAGTCGGTGTCTTTTCTTCTGCCAGTCAATTTGTGTTGCCACCGACTTCCGAAATTTAAGTTATTTTTAAGTTTTTACTTTTTGAAGTCGGTTATTTTTTTTTGTAGGTAAACAGTTTTTTATTTTTTACTTTTTAGTGTCGAGTTAAAATTTAATCCTGTTTAAAATGAGCCCAAACACGACTACTGTGCTGTAATTTCAAGGTTTGTACTTTTTCTGATGCTCCTGGCTTCAGCATCAGGTCTCTATGTACTTCGGTGTTCCTCATTAACAGTACGTTTATCCACACATCGAGCCCTTTTCAATGAGCCTAAACAAGATATATCTGATGTTATTTGTCGAGGAGTTAGTTTACTCTGCAGACTATCCTGACTGCAGCATCAGGTCATGACTTGATGATCATGAGCCCAAATGTGGCAAATGCCCTATCAAACATCAAAACAATTAACTAAAACAGTCCTTGCCTGTTCGAGTAACTTCTTACTGTTAAGGAGTTGTACCTTCCATCATCAGCTCAGCTAACTGAGATGGTGACAACCATACGCAAATACACAAGATACTTCATAAAATATGCGAAAAACAATAAGTGAGCCTATAAAATTTGAGGGTTGCCTTCGATTTCTCTAAGATCCCATCATCAGATCCTAACTTGGTGACAATGGGACCACCTCAGAACTATCTGCTTTCGAACAAAAAAAGAATTTTGAAAATCCGTTGACAATTGACGGAGTAATCGATGAACAAACATACAAAAAAAAAAAAAAAAAAAAAACATACAAACAGCCGAACATAGTACCTCCTCCTTTTTGTGAAGTCGGTAAAAATTGTATGAGATCGTGACGCGACCCGAAACTTCAACGCACTATTTGTCGTCATTTTACGTTTATGAGAAAAAGAAAAATACGTGTCCAAAATTTTTTGATAATCAAAATGACTGACGTACTAATTACTTTTTTTTTCGTCGTTTCGCCTTTTATTGAAAACAATGAAGTAATGAATAACTCATTCGTCAATGCCCTTACAATAAAGTAATAAAGAATAATAAACAATTAATGAATTATGCATACAAATGTATTCCTAAATCATTTGCAGTTTACGCATTTTTCCATCACATTATGATAGCATTCCATAATATTATGATAGGTATTTAAATTACCTAAAACTTGTTTAAGCGAATTCGAATTCGCATAGGTAGACGACAACTTGTTGTAGGTTACCTATAAATATTTTTCCCTTAAACCTTCGAACACACTTGATTCGAGACTGCTGTTGCTTGGGGTTGCGGAATGTTTATAATAGTTACCGTGACCCCGGAACATAAAGGGCAACCGAAGGAACATGAGTGGGTTTTAGTCAGTAAAAGTCTGACACGCCCTCCCGCCGCACCCAGGACGGGAGCAGTCATTTGATGATTTCCCACTCACCAAAAAAAAAAAAAAGTACTTAACAGAATTAATGAAAACAATGAAGTAATGAATAACTCATTCGTCAATGCCCTTACAATAAAGTAATAAAGAATAATAAACAATTATTGAATTATCCATACAAATGTATTCCTAATTCATTTGCAGTTTAAGCATTTTTCCATTATATTATGATAGCATTCTATAATATTATGATACGTATTTAATTTACCTAAAACTTGTTAAAGCGAATTCGATTTCGCATAGGTAGACAACTTATTGTAGGTTACCTATAAATATTTTTCCCTTATACCTTCGAACACACTTGATTCGAGACTGCTCTCGCTTGGGGTTGCGGAATGTTTATAATAGTTACCGAGACCCCGGAACATAAAGGGCAACCGAAGGAACATGGGTGGGTTTTAGTCAGTAAAAGTCTGACAAGCCCTCCCGCCGCACCCAGGACAGGATCAGTCATTTGATGCTTTCCCACTCCCCAAAAAAAACTGCTGTCTTTTGGTCGTCGAAAGGTTAAGAAGGTTTGTGAGAAGAAAGGTTTGTGAATAAATCTCATATCACATAAAACCTTGTTTATCCATTTAGTTTTAATTAGTTTTTTTCTCATTTTTAATGCAGCTAGGGTAAAACGGGACGGACCCTATTACTTGATGACTGACTTTGCTGCCCGTCCGTCTGTCTGTCTCTAGGCTGTTTTTTTTTTGGTGAGTGGGAAATCATCAAATGACTGCTCCCGTCCTGGGTGCGGCGGGAGGGCGTGTCAGACTCTTACTGACTAAAACCCACTCATGTTCCTTCGATTGCCCTTGATGTTCCAGGGTCACGGTAACTATTATAAACATTCCGCAACCCCGGGTCACTAGGCTGTACCGCCCACCTGTATCTCATGAAACGTGATAGCTGGAGAATTTCAGTGTTGAAAATTTCACAGATTAAATATTTTTTTTGCCAAAAATGGTATTTTATTTTGTTCTAAAAGGACAGTTTCGAATATTTGAAGGTGTGTTAAGTGTTTTTTTTTTTGCGTGATATGTGAATCATCATCATTGTTTTGCTTCTACATATGTATTTAAACACGGTCTCACGTAACAAATTTCTATACCTACTGCATTTATGTATACAGTAAATAAATAACTTCACTTCGATTATGTTAATAGGCTGTAATTTATTTATTTATTTTATTTATTTATTTATTTGGCTCACCAACAATTGAGTACACTAATACAATTATGGGTTACAATTAATCACATCGTGTAGGGTGTATCAATCTCTTACAGGTAAGCACATCATGCACTATATTAAATTAAATGTATTTTGAAGGATATTTGACAGAACAATCAGGCTCCTCAGGCCAAATTAAAATTAAACATAGCAATAAAACATAAAAATCACAGGCAGAAACAAAATTGGCAAAAAAAAATAATTAAATAATCGAGAAACTCATAATAATAAAATTAAAATTAACAAATTCAAAATAGTAAATAAAATTAATAATGATAAAATTTAAATTAGCATTCAATATAACCAAAAAAAATAAATTAAACAGAATATAATCAAAATAAATTAAACACATAATAAAGCATCAAAAAAAATAATAATTTGTGGGTAACGTAATTGATGGAAGAAATCATAAGACAGATGTAATATGAGAATGTATCAAATTTCTACCTACATTCAATTAGTACCTACACTACGTATACAATGCTTATTTACCTACGTTTTGGGTAAAATTGCCATTATGAAAGATCAGCCGGACCAGTTCATATAAAGTTTGAAGTACCTATAACAAAACCGACAATTAACATCACATGCTAGGCCCAAATTACTCTTTAAATCTGCAACTTTTTCAATTTTTGCGTTCAAATAGCACAACAGTCAAAAACACCTCTCCAGCCTTTTCCAAACTATGTTGGGGTCGGCTTCCAGTGTTATTGTATTCAGCTGAGTATCCAGTTTAACGTGAAATGGCTGCTCATTCGATCTCCACAACCCAGTTACTGGGTGATCCAGGGATGTTATGGATATGAAATTTCGGATACGGATTGGATACGGATATAGGAATGATTATTATACTGGATACTGTTATGGATACGGATATGAAATTATTTCGGATTATCCGTTAGTTTCGGATACGGTTACTTATTAAACTTTTAAGGAATTTCAAAAGTAAAATACAAATAGCTAATAATTATTAGCTATTTTACTTCCGTGTGTCGGCTGCGTCCGGCCGATCAAAACAAGTAGTCATAAGGTGTCTCAATTAGGCTCCGCCCTTTTTATTAATATATATAATATTCGGTTACGGATATTTTTTATATCGGATATCCGATAGTTTCGGTTACGGTTACGGAGCTCCCTAACATCCCAACATGATACCCCTTGGTTAGACTGGTCAATTCATCTTGTTTGTGACTACGCAGATAGCCCAGTGTTGTAATTTGCGTAAATTATTGAAAGTTTTTGAAATTGATTTTCGCGGAGATAATCATCCATACTAATATTATAAATGGGACTGTGTGTATCTGTCTGTCTGTTTGTCCGTCTTTCACGGCAAAACGGAGCGACAGATTGACGTGATTTTTTTCAATGAAGATATAGTTGAAAGGATGGAGAGTGACATAGGCTACTTTTCGTCTCTTTCTAACGCTAGAGCAACAGCTAGTAATAAAATAATACCAGCCTATTACTGACCCACTATAGGGCGAAGGCCTCTTTCTCATACAGCGCAGGCACGAGCTTTGATCAACACGCTTGCTTTCAAGGCAGATTGGGGATTTCGGACTCATATCCAAGTTTCCTCAGGTGTTTTCTACACCGATGTCTGTGATGTTCACACTTGCCCAGATTTGGCTTGCCCAGATTTAAACCCACAACTTTTTGTACGAGAGGCGGGCGCCTTAACTACTGAGCCATCACGGCATTAATTCGCAGAGATAAGTGCGACTAAATAAAGGTTTCCACTTATTATAGGCTCTTGAAGCAGATAGCTTAAGATCGTAATAGCCCTGTGGATTAAGCTCCCACCTCTCATGCATAGCTTATGCAGCATACCTAAGGTTTCGAATTCAAAACCGATCACCGAAGAGAGTACTTGTTAAAAATTTTACTTTTAATAATATTTTTATAATATTTTTTGTTATTTCAGGGTCAAATAGAGGTGTTTGCCCAGCACACTGGTTTTATGTGGGAGATTGCTAAGGAGTACAAAGCGAAACTTGTGTTTGCTGAGCACAGGTTAGTGCACATGCACATACTTATTACATAGCTTGATCACATAACAACTAACGCACAACTGAGTTATGCACAAGGATGATTTCCAACAAACGGCTCGCATTGCATCGAATTGGGTTTGGGGAAGGATACTAAAGAACAAAATTATTTACTGGTCACATCCACCGCAATTGAATGCTTCTCTAGCTATATCATGAAAATACAATTTTTAGATACTATGGAGCATCAATGCCGTTCGGCAACAAATCCCTGGACAACGAGCACATCGGGTACCTGTCGTCTGCGCAAGCGCTGGCCGACTACGCGGAACTCATCAACTACCTCCAGGGGAACTCACTTAAACCTAAATATCCCGTCATAGCTTTTGGAGGTGAGTTTAAGAAGCTACATGTTTTTTTGTAGTGATAAAATCGACTGGTTTAGACGTGATAAGTAAATAAAAAATAGTAGAATATGATTGATCAGTCCTACTAACGGGTATTTTATTACCTAGAAGCTGGGTTGTGGAGGCTTACTTCTCAGTCGCATCATGTATAACACTGATAAATGGGTCCGGTTGGCCTGGAAGCTGAGCCCAATATTGTAAGCAAAAGGCTAGGGAGATGATGATTGGGCTGAGTTTTTACATTGGGCTGGTAAAGATAATAAACAATAATAATGGTCTTTCGGCTGGTTTGCGGTCACAGTGGCTAATCATAGGTGTTGACCCAATCACGTGAACGATATTACAACTCTGAGCACAGTCGCAACGTGCACTAAACTTCATCATCATGTGGTATGAACCCTGCTTTTTACTAATTGAGAAAATCAAAATAAATACGCCTCCACAATCTGTAGTTTGCGAAATATTCGCAAACCAGTTGAACTTAGTAGCCATCATAACGATGATTTCATCCTATAATCGTCCTCTCCTAAAATGAGAACCTGCCATTACTATAACCGGTCAGCCAATTGGTACCTAATGTAGAACGGATGGTAAATTGCAGTAATCAGTTAACACAGTGAAGATTGTTATGACTTCCACTTTTGCAAGATGGCTTAGTAAATTAGGATTAGATACTAATTTTAAGACTGTTGTTGGTAATAATGCTATCTGGATTATGTATGCACTTAACAGAAATGAATATATACCTACTCACTTTTAACGAGACCTACATTTCAGAACGAGCATTCATAGTATTATGTGTAGCTCCAAGTTTTTTAAATACTAGTCCACCTGTGATTGGTACATAAACTTATGTTTCAAGTTTAAGGACTAAAGAAGACAACGTTTCTGGCCCCTGCATTCTCTTGCAGTTTTTTATTGGCATCCTTATATCTCAGTATATCAGTATTGATATCCAAAGAATCCGGTATTTGACACCATCATCAATTGACGTTCTTTTTAATAGCTATCAAAACGCAATTCTCCTATATAGGAATGTCGCCTTATGACGTCACAAGCAAGCAACTCGATAGACTTTTACTATTATTGATTTCGGGGTGTAAGTGGCCCTACCATCACCTCCAGAGTCAAAACCAACCTCATTCACTAACGAGGCTCTGACGCACCGGGTCTCTTCACAAAGAGAAGACCATCGCAGTCATATCGCATTATATATTATTTTTTGTTACTATTGATTTCAATGCAAATAAAAATCTATTTTTACAGTAAATTGAAAATTAACCTCCTGGGCTAAAATTAAGAGAATTTTATTGGTTTATGATGTAAAAATACCCATGTCGTCCACTTTTTCTCCAGGCTCCTACGGCGGCATGCTAGCAGCGTACTTCCGCATGAAGTACCCCCACCTCGTCAGTGGCGCCATCGCGGCCTCCGCCCCTGTGCACATGTTCACCGGCATGACCCCCTGCGGGGTCTTCAACAGGCTCGTGACCTCCAGCTTCAAGATTGTCAACGCGCACTGTTCTTCCAATATACGCAACTCATGGGCTGTTATTCGGTAAGAAATGATGGATCTATTAGGTATGGTCTGAAGAAATGTCACTCACATGGGCGCATATTACCTAACAGCAAAGGCCGGATTTCGCTAATATTTGTTCTGTATTACGCTTGCAAGTAATCGTAACAAACACACCTTCATGATTTATTTACAGTTAGCTTCATAACTGCTAAAAGATCAAAAAGATTTTTTGCTCATTTGCAAAAGTTTTCTATTTTCCACTACATTATTTTCCGTCTCTACCTTACTATCGTACCTAATAGAACAGCAAGTTGTTCGACGGTGTCAGAAATAAAGCTTAGTCGAAGCGCCATTATTTATCTTGCCTTAAAACTAGTTCACCTAATTTTCAGGAACTACTCCTCAACTGCCAACGGCTCAGAATTCCTGCACAAGACATTTAACTTGTGTACGCCCGTGAAGAACGCAACAGACCTAAAGGTGCTCCTGGATTTCCTGCAGTCCATGTACTCCACACTGGCGATGGTGAACTATCCGTTCTCTTCGGACTTCCTGACTCCGCTGCCTGCAGAACCCGTCAGGGTTGTCTGCCAATACCTTAATGAGAGTTTGACTGGTGATAAACTTTTGCAGGTAGGAATTTAATTAATTATATGTGGAATGCTGGACAAAACAATAGGGTACTGTGAAAAAATTGCAAAAGTAGAATATTCTCTTCTATTATTCCTCTTAACAATTTTTGTTATTGTAGGGTAAAGATTACACGATGTTAAGTCGTTCTAAGACGAAATAATATAGTGGACATTTCTATACTTCATCTAACGAATAATTATCTTTTTCAGGCCATAGGAAAAGTAATAGACATATATGGAAATTACGGCAAAGCAAAGAGCAACTGCATTGATTATACACAAGGAGATGACTACGGCAACTTAGATGCAGCCGGATGGGATTATCAGGTAACTATCAAAATGAGTGCACTCGCAGTAATAGCTTGGATATAATAATATATTCGGGAAAAGGTTAGGGAGATGACGAACCTATTACCACATTAATAGGTTCGTATCTCCCTAACCTTTTCCCAATCTGTGTTGGTGACGGCTTCCAGTTAAACCAAGCTCGGTTAAATACCAGTTTGACAAATTCCGACTCTTTGTCAAATCATCACAACCTACTGGGTTGAGCTGAGCGACTTTTGGTTAGACTGGTTAGACTTTCTGACCTGACTCGTAATGACTGTCAAAGTAAAAAACTATAAATGACAACCGAGACTAACTGCTTCAGTGATGTATCATAGTCACATCGCCTTGCATATGAGGCGGCTGCCATAACCACTGGGCCATCATATTTTTCGCGCAGTTTAGGTTATATGTTAACATTTTCTAAACTTACCTTCAAATATGTATTTCTTGTCCAAAGGCATGCACAGAAATGGTGATGCCGATGTGTGCTACAGGCACCCTCGACATGTTTGAACCAGATCCATGGAACTTCACCACCTTCTCTGAAGAGTGCCACAAGAAGTACAACGTCTACCCTCGAGAACAAATGGCAAGACTGGAATACGGAGGCAACAGGCTTCAGGCAGCTTCCAATATTGTATTCAGTAATGGTCTTCGCGACCCTTGGACAGGAGGTAAAGTTGGGCTGTTATATTCGTAAACCTACTGATAGGGTCTGCGCAGATAAGGGACAATGGTGGTCAAAATGTGAGGACAATGGTTATTTTTTGAGAGTTGGAAATCATCAAATGACTTCTCCCGTCCTATGTGTCAGACTTTTACTGACTAAAACCCACTCATGTTCCTTTGGTTGCCCTTTATGTTCCGGGGCCACGGTAACTATTATAACTATTCCGCAACCCCGGGCGGAGGACAATGGATTAGGCTACTTTTTGTCCGCCTATACCGATACCGACGGGTGACCTGCGTCAAGTGCAGCCTTATTTTAGTAATAATAACCGAGGAAATTTGTCCGCTCTCGTTTCTTGTCTGCGCAGGCCATTATCGCATTTGTTTAATCCGTCATGGAGTAATGAACCACATCAATTTTTTCGTGGGGATGGCCTCCTTCCGGGAAGACCTAAGGGTGACTGAAACCCTGACCAAAGCGGAGATGAAACGCAAATAACCAACAGGATACTGGGTCAGTGGGTTATCTTTGAGCGTGAGTTGTGAAAATAATGCTGCTGATTTACTCCGCTTTATAGTAGAGCCCGGCCCTAAAACCCCACGATTCCTCCTGATACCATGTTCGTGTGATAAGGCATCCGCCCCCCCCCCCTACCCCCCCGCCCTCAGGATGCAGAACGTCCTCCAAAAAAGAAAACTGCATCCCAAGCATTTGCGTCCTTACATTACTGGTCCTTTTAATCGGTTTTCTAAAACGTAAGTACTTAATATTATTTTCGGTTATCTCCTTACAGGTGGTATCCTCGACAGTTTGAGCAGCACGGTGAAGGCAGTGGTAATCATAGACGCTGCCCATCACCTTGACTTGATGCCGAGCAACCCAAGTGACCCTGAGTCTGTGAGAACAGCTCGCAACATCCACAAGGAACACATCAGCCGGTGGATCACGCAATTCTGGGATCAAATGTCTACTACGCGTAGAACTTGACTAGAGTGATTTTTGACTGTTATGAATAAATAAGTATAATGATTGTTAAATTAAGATTTTTATTTATTTTCAAAATTGAACACAATTTTTTTCTTTTTCTACCCTTTCCTTTACCTCAAATCTATGCGAGCAAGCGAAGACGTGTGAAGTGGTCGATGGAAATATGCAAGGAAATCATTTGGTCAGTAGCGAATTGGCAAAACGTACGAGTATATACGTGTTATGCATGTGGTTATGTAGCACAATATTATGTTGGTTTAGGCGCATTAGGGCATTTTTTTTTTTTTTTGGTGAGTGGGAAATCATCCAATGACTGCTCCCGTCCTGGGTGCGACGGGAGGGCGTGTCAGACTCTTACTGACTAAAACCCACTCATGTTCCTTCGATTGCCCTTTATGTTCCAGGGTCACGGTAACTATTATAAACATTCCGCAACATAAACATTCCGCAACGCATTAGCAAAAGGTATTTATTGAACTCCTTTTGACGACCAAGCGACAGCCGGCTGTCGGGCTGCTATTGTCTTTCTACTGTGTCTCGACTCGAATCACGTGTCGTGTGTTCGAAGGAATTATGATTTGCGAAAAAATTCAAATTCTAGATTATTCTACGGTAGTTCTACCCTCCGAATGTCAGTATCGAAAAATAATATCTAAACTTGGCAGAATCATAAACCACGCCGTATTGTACTTACAAAAAGAGTTGCAGTTGCAGTTTGCAGTTGAATTAAAATTTCAATAGGTAGCTATAATGTATGACATTGGCTGACACTGACATTATAAGTTTGTTTGTAGGGATGTAGATTCTTACCGAAAAAGATCGATTTTTGAATCGATTCGAATCGTGACCTGATGAATCGATCCATAGACAAATTGAGGTCTAAAAGATCGATTTCCAAAAAAACGATCTTTTTTCAAATAAGTTTTTACAATGTAAGTAGAAATCAAATTTATAAAACACAATACATAAAAATCGAATTTATTTCGCCAGTAACAGTATGTTCATAGTGTGTTTAATAAATAGTCACTCAATCAAATTACAAGTAAAAGAATGATGATGCGATGTCAATCACAGCACAGATACAAAACAAAAAGTCAAAGATTATAAACTTTATTTTTTTATTGATGAAAAGTGAGGCAAAAGAGACTAAACATACGGCCAACTGGCGAGTAATTAACGGGCTGCACTCTTGTAATATGGGCCTTCAACTAATTCTATGGCTTATACCAAAACAGGAAAAATCGTATCTCGATTATAGGGTGTCTGAGATTGATTCACGAGATCGATTGACTTGACATAGGATCGATTTAAAAAATCGATTTTTGTGCTTCAAAAGATCGATTTCTCGATTAATCGATCTCAGCAGATCGACATCCCTATTTGTTTGTTGTCACTTTGTCAGATCAGTTTTGAGGTTATGTTATTATTTTTTTACCATGGCTGCGGAAACTGATGTTTGTTTACAAGAGACTACCACTACGACAATGGGCACTACCTGTAAATACTGCAACGAGCCTGAGAACAAACAGGACCGACCAGGGCTTATTTGCGAGAACTGCATCTGTTTCGTACATCTCAGCTGCCTCCGAAGATCCGGCACGCCTGGTGACTTTGTTTGCGATGTTTTCTTTGATTTCACCTGCGAAGACTGCTCTCCTAGTAACAAGGAGGTCTATACGAGGAATAGATTTCCGTGGTAAGCATGTTAATATGTATTTTTAGCGTCGTTCAATGTTTTTTATTTTATTTCTATTGAATAATGTCTTAAACACTGCCAGAAAGCCGGCTAACGCGGCTTGTTCATACATTTTCTATTAATCCGTGAATTTTGCGAGGGGCTTTAATAGTAAAAATAATTATACGTAGCGCTAAGACTGTCATAATTAATTTAACCAAGTCTAGTATGTTGCCAAGTTACTAGAATCTGCTGACAGTTGCTGAATGATAACATTCAGCAACTGTCTATCAAACCCCCAGATTCTTATTTCTTTCAACTAAGTGTTTATACACTTTTAGTTGAAAGAAAAGCAAAGCAAAACATATAAACTAGAAAACTAAGATAGATAAGTAGTGTCACTATTGCATTAAACTGAAACTATTTAGAGTGGAAGCTGACACAAACCTTGTTGTTCCAGTTATGAATTGAGATAATTTATTTATAGGGTCAACGTAATCCACCTGACACTGCACCACCTGAACATACAGTCGTACGGCATCAGCAACCACGGCTACTTCCACTACAAGACACACATCTGCTCATTCATCGACAGATACTGGCAGTCACTGTTTGGTGCACAGACGTAAGTACCAAAATTTTCATAGTATTACTTGTAGCTTGGGCTCTTGAAGTAAAAGCAATCTTGCATTCATTCAAATCTGCAAATCAAAAGTTTATTTATACAGGAAAATAACAATAGCGGGCCAGACAAAATGTACTGGGCCCTTCAGGACCACCTTGCATACTATGCATGAAAGAGGACACTTTTTTACACCAACGCCTTAAATTGCAATGAGATTGCCATAGGCCATGAGCAGTATAATTTTGCCACTGACAATAAAGCCAAAGAACTACCGGTCTAATTTATTAAAAAGCAATAGGGATGTTGACTACATCAAAAGAATGACATTCTGTTTAGTCCGTCTGTTAGACAGTCCAAAAATACTGGACACATATTTTTTGCTTGATCAAATTAATAACAAAATACAAAGATAAAGAGCATCAAAGTTCCGGAGAGGGGGCTTGTGACGTCACTTCTGAGTAAAAATTATACAAAGGCGTGACGTTTCACGAAACTTCAACGCACTGTATTGTCGTCATTTTCTGTTTACGAGAAAAAAGAAAAAATACGTGTCCCAAATTTTTTGATTATCTAACTGACGGACTAATTACTTTTTTTTGTCATCTCGCCTATTCCTTTTACATAGGAAAATTTGTTTATTGAGGGTGGTGTGTCTCATAGCTGAGGAGGACATAAAGAATGAAATAGCCCATAAGCCTCTTAATATTTTCTGTTTTTTTTTTAAACCTATGTATAAATATGCTGTCGAACGCTTTGGAGTAGTCTACAAACGCTATGTACAATGGCATGTTGTACTCTTTATATTTTTCTATGACTTGTTCTGTAGCATGTATGTGGTCCATTGTTGAGTAGTGTGAACGAAAACCTGCCTGCTCCAATGGTTGATTTTTGTCTATGTCTGGAGCGATTCTACTTAGAATGATTGAGGAGAATAGTTTATAGATAGTAGATAGTAAACTAATGGGTCTGTAGTTGTTAATGTCTAGTGGGTTCCCTTTCTTGTAGAGCAGTACAATGTCTGAGCTGCACCATTGTTTAGGTATTTGTTCCTGTTCTATAATTAGATTAAAGAGCTTTGTCAGATAGGTTACCAGAATAGGTGCTCCAAGTTTCAAGGCTTCATTAGGAATATTATCTGGTCCTGGACTTTTTTCCGCCTTTAATTTCTTTAAGTGTACATCTGTTTCCCTTTCGGTTATACTATCTAAGGTAGTTTGGGATTCTCTTATAGTATTATTTTCTGTTTGTTCTTCCTCGTCATCTTGGTCTCCTTCGCTGACTGGTCTTCTATAGAGGTCTGAATAGAAAGTTGCACACGACAGCATATCGCACTCCTACATATGGAAGGCCTTGCGCAAAAATAATATCAATGAAAAATATATATGTGTGCTAAAGAACATCTATGACAATAGTACGAGCCAAATAAAACTAGATAGGAAAGGAGAGGAGTTCACAATTGGTAGAGGAGTGAGACAAGGAGACCCTCTTTCACCCAAACTATTCATATCTGTCCTTGAAAACATATTTCAGAACCTGGAGTGGAAAAACAAAGGTATATGGATACTCAACACAAGGCTGACACACCTGAGATTTGCAGATGACATCGTTCTTTTTAGCGAATCTGCATCAGAACTACAAAATATGCTACAAAGTCTGAACATCGAAAGTAAGAGAGTAGGACTACAAATGAATGCAATGAAAACTAAAATCAGACTCCAGCTCTCACTAAGGTTAATTTTCTTGTATACCATTTATTATATACCTAATTGTACCTTTTTGAGAGAAATAAAAACCTATTCTATTCTATTCTATTCTATTCTATTCTAAAATCATGACAAACAGCTCTAAAAAAACAATCCATATAGAAGGCAAAACAATAGAATACGCAAATGACTATGTATATTTAGGAAAAATGATTTCTTTTGAAACGAATAGTAATGAAAATGAAATAGATCGGAGAATAAATATTGCATGGAAGAAATACTGGAGTCAAAAAGAAATTCTTAAAGGGAAATACAGCCTACAGATGAAGAAGATAATAATGGATTCATGTATTCTCCCAAGTCTAACCTATGCAAGCCAAACCTGGGTCTACACGGAAAAGGTGAAAAACAAAATTTTGTCCTGCCAACATGCCATGGAGAGAAGCATCTTAAAACTAAGAAAAATCCAAAAAACACGCAACACGGACATCCGAGATAAAACAAAATTAACAGATGCACTACAACATAGTCTTAGACAAAAATGGAAATGGGCAGGACACATAGCGAGATACCAAGACAGAAGATGGACCTACACTACCACAAAGTGGAAAGGTCCTATAGGCAAGAGGAGCAAAGGTCGACCAAGAAAGCGATGGGTAGATGACATTAAGAGCATAGCGGGAGATCAGTGGATGGCAACTGCTAAGAACAGAACCCAGTGGCTAAAGTTGGAGGAGGCTTTTACCCTAGAGGGACTACATAACAGCAACAAATAATTGATTAAAAAAAAAAAAAAAAAAAAAATGTGTAATTTGTATTTTTTTAAACTTATGTACTGTTATGAAGATAAATAAAGCTTTATTATTATTATGTATAAATATGATGTAGCATCAATCACTCTACATCATACCATAATTCTCGATATCATCACAAATGCTCTTGATTACAGGAAGCAGAAGAAGAACTGGGTCGGCACAATAGCGGGAGTGCTGTCGGTGTACAACAAGCTGTTCTTCAAGTCAGGGTCCGCAGTGCTCGGGGAGACGGGCTGGTGGAAGCTGCTGCACAACTTCTCACCTGCTGTTGCTGCTCATATCAGTAAGATATTTAGAACTACCTAATAAGAAACTAGTCAAGGAAGAGGAAGATTTCTGCACTGAGAGTATGGAATATGGAACCTTTGGCACGCCTGACTGGCCCTTGATGCTTCTCAAATGTACCAATTGGGTTTTTCTTGTGATGTATCTGTCGCAGTCATCTGGTTGAATCAGCTATTTGATTGTATGACTAGCGCGTTTATTGAATGGCCACATTTAATTGAATGACTAGGCCGAAAGCTGATTGATCAAGCGTCACTCAAGGTCCAACTAGATAGCTTATTGTAGCATAGCCCTTTGAACAGAGCGGACGTAAAATCAGTCAGGTGATTGTAATTTAGTTCATTTTTTTTCCACTGCAGCGTTAGTGGTCACCGAAACAAATATGGCGTAAAATAGCTCGCGCAGATAGCACTGACTTGATATTATTTTGATTAAATTTACTTTAAAGTGATTATTCTTGATAAAATAGTGTGACAGCATGGATTTACCTACAAATACGCCGCCGCGCCGCCGGCTACGTTTAAAGTTTTTTTTTTAATAAAATCATATCTGTTATGTAAAGGAATATAAGTTTTTAAGTTGCGAACTTATGGTCAACCTAAACAAACATTACAAAGTCGACTATATCCCATTTAACAACAATGCTAAATGACGTTTAGTCAAGTCGTTGAACGTTACATTAAACAACTTGTCGAGTTGTCGTTTAGTCATTCAATTAAATGTCGTCATTCAATGAACGCGCTAGTCATACAATCAAATAGCTGATTTAACCAGATGACTGCGACATATCTACAAAGTTGCAGTTTGTAAATAAAAGATGTTGCTTTTTGCCAAAGATTGTGGTTTAACAAGTATTGGTTCTCTCTTTTCTAAAATTACCAGATATGCAGCATAAAGGTCATAGCTCATTACAGCCACCCGGCAGCCACTCCGCACCGACTCGCCTTGTATGGGCATGCGCTCACTATATCAACTCCGTACCGTCACCGGATCGCCTCGGTTATAAGGCGAGTCGGTGCGGAGTGGCTGCCGGGTGGCCGTAATGAGCTATGACCGTAAATGCTTTTCCTGAGCAGCAGACTTGATAGACAAACACACAATACAATAATAATTTAATTTTATGTTCCAGTACAAGAAATTGCCAGAGATAAACCCAAAGTTCGACCAAGAAACCAGTTGTGCATTGACAAAAACCTGTTTCTGGCTAAAGTTATTGAAATGGGTATGTATTCCTATAATATTTATTATCACTTCTTTGCCTTTTACTCCTTATGGCCTAGTCTTAGGCATTGTAGCCTTAGTTTAATTCTCGCATGAAACAAATATTCCTAGTTTATTTGTTGTGTATATGAACAATAAAGTAATTTACATAAATAGGTATGACGACAACATAAAAAAATGGCATTCTGTTTAGTCTGTCTTGTAGATCGGCCAAAACTATAGGACACGTATTTTTTGCTTCATCAAATTAATAAAAAAATACAAAGATAAAGAGCAACAAAGTTCTGGAGTGGGGGCTTTTGACGTCACCGTAATGCAAAAATTGTATCTGATCGTGACGTCACGCACAACTTCAACGCACTATATCGTCGTCATTTTTCGTTTACGAGAAAAGAGAAAAAAAACGTGTCCAAATTTTTTTAATAATCTCAATGACGGACTTATTACTTTTTTTTCGTCGTCTCGCCTATTGTAACCCTCACTCGCTACTGCAGGATACAAAGATCTGATCAACAATGAAAGCAGCTCCATGGGTTCAGAGCCCGTGCCATGCAAGAAGCGAAGGGTGGACTCTGATGAGCTGAGCGGTGTCTCCAGCACTAGCTTCTATGACCAGCTGGATTCTGATGGCAGGTAGGATTCAGTAGCGTTCGCCGAAAGGGTTGGCTCTCACTAATTGGAGTAGAAAATATTCATGTTATAATACATTTTTTTGTTGAATTTGTTGTAGTGACAAAAATTTGATAGGACAAGTTTGAGTTCGCAGTAAATATTTCACTTCAATTTTTATGTTTATCCATTCTATACGCTTTTTTAAATGTTATAAAAAAAGATATTATTACTTTCCACTAAATCTGTAAGATTCTGAATTATCATGAATAGGCGTCAATTAAGAAAAAACCTATGTTTATGTTTAAGCCCATCTTTTAAACTGGCTGCATTTCATAAAATCGATTTAGCGAAACCGATACAGGCAAACCCAATAGACAAAATTACTTACGTATTTATAATTTCATCGTTTTTCTTACTCTTTTATCGTAATAATTCCTGATTAAACATTATTATTTTGTTTATTTCTATCTCGTAGAAATGAAATAGGAGAAGAGAGCACATTCGATGAGTCGCTCAGCATGCTGACTCACAAAGACTCGTACTCCGACTTGGAGTTCCGAGGGTTTGACTTCACGCCTGCCAACCGCATCATGCCGGTACAGGTAAGTTCATAGACTTCAAAATGCTTTGATTGCATTTGTGGTGCAGTCTAATGGTAAAACAAAGCAGTGCAATCTTTTGCTAGATCAACAATGTACAGCCTTCTGTCGGCCGTATCAAAATAAGAAGCCCCGCATCTACAGGGCTCCCGGACCTGTGTTACTCAGTAGCTTCATCCTTTAGACACACGTGATTTGAGACACATATGATATATTTTTTAATTATTCTGTTAAGACACAGATACATTTAAGATGTGTATATTTAGATCCTGTTAAAATCTATCAAAAAAAACTACTACTGAAAATATTGTCCTCTCCAGAGCGATTCCTCCAGCATCCACTCCTTCCAACAATCAATGCTGTACTACGACTCCGATTCCCGAAGCGGATCAGAGCACGACACCAAGAAGCTGACCTTTGACAGACCCAAGAAGCAGGCTCAAGAAGAAAAGCCAATCAGAAGGGAATCACTCTTCTCAACAGAATTAAACTCTGTTGAAAACCCTTGGGAAGACCCTCTTCCGAAGCCAGCTTCTGATCTGGTGGAAATGACCCAGTATGAGGAGATACAGCTTTTGAAGAAGGTGGAAGGTTTGATCCCGAAGGTCAGGGATCCTAATAAGAAAGCGTACTTGAGCAGGCTCAGGGCGAAACTGGCGTTGAGGAGGTTGAAGAGGCATAAGCAACTACCTATATTTGATTTGGACAAGTGAGTTGAATGGTGCAACTTCAGTTGGCGTATTTGGCAAAATATTCGCGTTACTTGGATAGTACTCACTATACTCTAGAGTTGTTAGAATAAGGTGTATATTGCTTTGCATCGAACACGCAAATAGTTTTGCGAAATACGCCAAGTCGAGTCGCAAAATACAAGCGCTCTTCTTTAGTAGGTAAAAATCCTATAGAAAATATGTATTGTAGTTTAAAACTTGACAATAATTTAGACCTAAAACCCTCGGAACAATGTCTATTTTTAAATGTTTCAAAGTAAATTAATTTTAATTATTCTTCTCGATACGACTGTACCCTACCCACATTATAAGTATGTTTTATTTTCAGACAAGTAAAGATGTTAGGTGGCTACCTAACTGACGATCCAAGGGTTGTTATCAACGCTGAACGAGTTCTAGATCGGTTCCAGAGATCAGTAAGTTCCTGAACTCAATTTTAATCCTCTTTGGGTGCTTATATTAGTTTTATTTCTCTTTAAAATAGTTAACGGGCGGACAAAAGGACGTCCGTCTATCTGTCTCTCTCACAGGACAGAGTAAACATTTTTGTGGGGTGTATTTTGAATCCTGCTATTAATAAAAGTAAAATAAAGTAACAAAAAATATCTATGCCTATACCACCGTGAGTTTCGGTGCTTGCTCGATCTTAACATAGTTTATGATTATTTCAGTACCTAATAGACAACCTAAGCGGCACGATAGCAAGCACGAACTACGGCACGTTGCTGCTGTCGCACATCGAACCCACGCCCTTCCGCTCGCTGTACTCGGGCGCCACACTGAAGCCCTACATCCGCCGCGACGGGCACTCCGCCCCCACCTGGCTCAAGCTCACTGATGAACTGCTGAGGAGAACTAACAGGTGATGTATTAGATATAGTTTGTAACATGTAGCATGTAACATAGAACATACATCCGCCGCGACACTCCGCCCCCACCTGGCTCAAGCTCACTGATGAACTGCTGAGGAGAACTAACAGGTGATGTATTAGATATAGTTTGTAACATGTAGCATGTAACATAGAACATACATCCGCCGCGACACTCCGCCCCCACCTGGCTCAAGCTCACTGATGAACTGCTGAGGAGGACTAACAGGTGATGTATTAGATATAGTTTGTAACATGTAGCATGTAACATAGATAGAATATACATCCGCCGCGACACTCCGCCCCCACCTGGCTCAGTCTCACTGATGAACTGCTGAGGAGGACTAACAGGTGATGTATTAGATATAGTTTGTAACATGTAGCATGTAACATAGAACATACATCCGCCGCGACACTCCGCCCCCACCTGGCTCAGTCTCACTGATGAACTGCTGAGGAGGACTAACAGGTGATGTATTAGATATAGTTTGTAACATGAAGCATGTAACATAGAACATACAACAGGTCTTTATGAGGATATAAGAAGGGTGTAGCGTAATACTGTGTAGCCTAAAACCTTACTCGAAAACTCCCTAATGTTTTTTGTTTATTTAGGACCTGCAAACAAAACAGCAAAGTTTTTAGTTTTTTTAATTATCTTCTCTACATAAATTAATGAGTAAATAAATTCAACTGTGTTGATTATGTATTATGTCAATTGTGTATTATGTCAATTAAAAGTTACATAAAATCAAGGTTTTAAAAATTAGATTGGGGTAAAGTATTTAACTATCTAGCCAATGAGCAATTTTCTTCTCCAATATCCAATAAAGATCCTCATTAAAATGTCCTCTGCATACAGACATACCAAAGACTACTCTCCGCCGCCGCGCGCGACCATAGACTACTCGTACGTGCGTCCGCAACACATCGCCGCCGTCAACAATCTGTGCGCGCAGTTCTTCTGGCCCGGGATTGATTGTAAGTACTTTCATTATTTTGTTTTTATCATACAACGTGTATTTTTCGTCCTGAAAACCCTCCTAGTAGAGGATCGTACCTATAGAAACAAACTACTTTTATTATTGAAATTACTCACAAACACTATTAAACACTTAATAATACAACACACACACAAGTTGCAATCGTTGCGTATCGCAGTAGTAGTTCTGCTTCGCGGCGATGTTCGCGATTTCGCTTCCAAAATTGAACTGTCCCGTGGCGACCGCCCGCTATTTATATAGCCCGCTCACAATTACTAGAAAGTTCGACAACCCGAGGCATACAGGAACATTCGAGAACATTCCAGTAACCTCGCGAATGATTGAGGATGTTCCGGAACTTTCTCGAATGACCTCTCAGAACTCCATTGAACGTTCCAGATAGTTGTGGAACTTTCCCGAATTTTCCAGTAAATGTGTCACCTCTTCCTCTCTACGTAACAATATTACAGATAAATTACACTCAGACACACAACAAACAATCATGCTCATGATTCATCACACAAAGTTTGTCCTGGGTGTCAAGGTCACTAACCACTAGACGAACATGCCCGTCAAATCCCTTCAATCAATGAAATCCTCTCAACTACTTAATCTCTAGACGGCTAACCGACAGCCGGCTGTCGGGCTGCTATCGTCTTTCTATTGTGTCTCAGGCCCGTATTAATAGACGTCACTCAATTCTGAGACGCTCTCAAATCTCTTTCTGTCCTTGTCATTCTTAAGGGAAAAAATAAGGACAGCAATAGATTTGAGAGCGTCTCAGAATTGAGTGGCGTCTATTAATAAATACGGGCCTCAAATCACGTATGTTCGAAGGATTACTAAATACTAAATGTGGCCAGTGACCGAAGCGCTCCAGTACCCGGAGTTCAGTTGCGTGGTGACGTACAAGCGGCTGGTGATCGGCTGCGCGTTCCTGGTGCCCGACGTGGGACACAACGAGGCGTATATCTCCTTCGTTCTCACGCGCCCCGAGTGGAGGAACGCCAAGATCGCTACCTTTATGCTGTATCACTTGTTACAGGTATGCTCTTATGAAGAGTTATTTTTTATTATTATTATTCTTTATTGCACAAGAGAAACAATACACAAAAAAAAAACAGCAAAAATAAGAGTTCTGTACAATGGCGAGCTTAACCAAAGTTGAGTTATCTTCCAGCAAACGTAAATTTTTTTCAGTTTCTAGACGAGCGTCATAGAAATCTGGAGTGTATGAAGTTCCTAATGTATCGCCAATAGGAGAAGCTATTTATTTGGCTATTAAATTAATTGATCATTTTGTTTTACAGACTTGTACAGGCAAGGATGTCACACTGCACGTATCACCAACAAACTCTGCCATATTTCTGTATCAGAAGTTTGGTTTCAAAGTGAGTATACACCACAAATAGGGGTTAGAAAGATAGCTGATTGTGATAGAAATTATGCACTAAACCCGGTGGGTGATAACAGCGTCGTAATTAGAGTTATCATCTAGGATAACTGTCTGATTGATGAATAAACATACAGAAAATTTTACCGAATGTTCGGCCAAGTTCGTATTCGGTACAAACCACATTCGGCCCATCACTACTGTATAGTGATGGGTCGAATGTGGTTTGTACCGAACCCTACTACTGTCTGTGAACATTTGAATGCAGGTCCATTGTGTAAAAAGAATCCCTAAGGACATTAAAATAAGTGATGAAACTGAATGTACATACAAGGTGTGTTATTGGATTGAATGGTGATTGATTGGTGGATTGTGTTGTGCAGAATAAATATTTGATGAAACATCCACAGTTGTTTTAGGGTAGGCCCATATCAATAAATTTTAGTAA
Source organism: Athetis lepigone (assembly GCA_033675125.1). Classification (NCBI taxonomy): domain Eukaryota; kingdom Metazoa; phylum Arthropoda; class Insecta; order Lepidoptera; family Noctuidae; genus Athetis; species Athetis lepigone. Next base: position 1,284,634 of record CM066232.1, on the reverse strand, counting down.
GTATGAACTCCTAAAGCAATATATTATACCTACTACTCACTGTTTGCACAACTGTCGGCCTACAATAAATTCCAATATCAAGTTGGAAATACAGCTAAGCCAACATAAGTGATAACATTAACTATGATTTACAGGAGAGATGACGAAAATAAAAGAAATGAAATCGTATAAAAAAATCAGCTTATTTATTTACTGCGGTTTAGATATAAACCCTTCATACAACAAATAATCATAGATCTTCCTAGTTTTGTTCACATCTATTTTCACGATCCTCCTTGCGTCTAGCAAACGGAGGAAGCCCATTTTACTGTTCTGTGTAATCAATTGCTGCTTAATTTCTAAGTAATTCTCGGGCACTAATCTAAGGTTAGAACAAAGAACCTTCTCAGCTTCCGTGAGTCTGTTGAACCCTGGTAGATCAACTATTTCTAGGGGCATTGATGTGCGTTTATACTTCAGCAACTGATTATTCTTTCCAAACAACAAAGCGTTCTTTACGGGTGACTGACTCTCATACTTCTTTGCCATTACCGTTGTAGCGTGCTTCTGTTCTTTCACAACAAGATCATTTTCCTTTTTCAACTGTTTATACAACTTTGCCGAATATAATGTTTTGATACCATTCCTACGGTACTCTGACAGTCTTGATATCCTCTGCATTAGTTCATGTTCTAAGTTTACAGACTCCATGAATGCATCAAATTGCATACCAGTCATAAACTGCATAAAAGACAGCAGCCTCTCACACTTCTGTCTCGTAAGTGTCTTGTCAAATTTCTGCAGCCAACATATAAGTTTGTTTGGCATTATCAGACCATGGTTTTGGATTATTTTGTACCTTCGTCTCCTCTCTCTCAGTCTAGTGTTCAAAGAGCTGACTAGAGACACTTTTAGTGAGTCCATACATTCCTCATCATCCTCATCGTCATCATCAGAATAACTATCTTCTATGTTAAAAATGCTTTCTGCATTATGATCATAACTGAGTTCAAACTCCGACCTGTAAGCATTGTATCCAGCCAGGTGTTGGTCTGCGTTGTTGTTCCGAGGGGGGTTGGTGCAAACTTCTGTACTGTATAGATAAGGTATCACAGGTTTCGGAAACAAAGACTGTTCTGTTTCAGGCAATAACTTCAGTTCTTTGTACTGTACATTTTCTATATAATACTTTTTGTAGTGCTCCTGGCATTCTAGTTTAGAACGTGTGTGTACACTCTTAGATATTTCTTCCCAATTTCCGAAACCGTATGTTGATAACGCAGAGAGTAATTTGCATTCTTCTTTGGCAGACCAGTTGCAGTTGTCGAATAAAGGGAAGTCGTTCCGCCGCACAGCATATTTGTGGTCGTTTTTGTGAGCACCCACTTCCTGGCCCGACGCGAAGCATGTGGTGCACAGATTAGCCTCACATTCAACACATTCTATGAAAGGCTCGTGGGCCACCTCCCCGCACGAGTCGCATTTACTTTGTAATGTTATATCATTTGACATTGTTTACAGGTCGAGGAGCTTATACAGGACTTTTATGAAAAGTACTACGACATAGACTTCAAAGGCTGCAGACATGCGTTGTTTCTAAGACTTGTTAGATAAATAAAAGTTGCAAGTATCCGGCTCGTTTTATTTATAATTAACACGAATTCCGAATAAAAACAGAAAACATAAAAACAATTTTGACATTAAATTGACAGTTGTCATTATTTAATCAATACATTGTCAAAGTCAGGAAAACACTATGTTGCTATTATGAAAATAGTTCTTTGACGCAAATGTTACAAAAATTAAAAATTGCTACATCATAATAGCTGCTAGAGTTTTTGTTTCTATGCGTATTTTTCAGACATTATTTTAAGCTCATGCTAAATTCGTCTGATGCCAAATAGAAAGATTTCGCTCTGTCTCAAAAGGGGACTACCGTTTTTCAACGCTGTGAGCGAAAGAACAGACAGCGAAATAACAAATTAACTTAAATAATACTCAAATATAACTGACTACCTACAAAACCACATATAATAAAAAAATCTACAGTTTGTAATAATTGCAAACAATATTGTATGACAGCGAGAACAAACTGAATCACGAAAACATCTAGAACAGTCATAGAGAACGAATTGCTTCCCTCAATCGGAACGTGATAAATGACGTGAGCCCCATTTGCTTTCTTGTATTTCTGAACAACGAGATTTATATTCATCTCTTTCTGACCTACGCGCAACAGATCGAAATTTTTCATTTTTTGTCCCGTTTTCGCAGAGGTTGAAGGCCCTAGAACGTTCTAGACGTTTTATTGTATATATTTTGGCGCAACGAAGGCGCAGCGTTTCATTCAAACGTGAAGTTGCTACTGTGAGGTGTTAAGAAGTGTTGTGTGTGAATTTCAAAAATTCCTTTATTTGAACAATTTGGACTATACTTGGAGCTGTTAGTGACTAGGTAAGTTTTCTATAATATGTGTCTTAAATTCCAAAATGTTATTTGAGTCGTTGCGTTCGTATTTTATTTAAAAAACCAAAATTTTATGTGGCGCGTATCATCGCTCCACATCTCCTAAAATGGTGTCAGGCGTTTATGGCTAATGGGAATCTTTTTTGTTCTAGGATAAGGATTCACAATGGGTAAAGATTACTACAAAATATTAGGACTATCAAAAGGTGCGTCTGATGACGACATAAAGAAAGCATACCGTAAGCTAGCGCTGAAGTACCACCCGGACAAGAATAAAGCAGCTGGCGCAGAGGAACGGTTCAAGGAGGTGGCGGAGGCTTACGAGGTGCTGTCAGACAAGAAGAAGCGCGAGATCTACGATGCGCACGGCGAGGAGGGTCTCAAGTCTGGAATGGGCGCTCACAATGGCCCAGGTGGCGGCCAGTCGTTCTCCTACACGTTCCACGGGGACCCGAGGGCGACGTTCGCGCAGTTCTTCGGCTCGGCCAGTCCCTTCCAAGCATTCTTCGATCTGAATGGCGGCTCCGGAGGCACCACCATGTTCTTCGACCGCGATATGGATGTGGATATGGACCCCTTCGCCAACATGGGCATGGGCACGGCGCGGCCTGGCGGACCCGGCGGTGCATTCCGCAGCCACAGCTTTAACTTCCACGGGTCCCCGAGCCGAAAGGAGAAGACTCAAGACCCCCCGATCGAACACGACTTGTATGTGTCACTCGAAGATATCGCGCGTGGGTGTGTGAAGAAGATGAAGATATCGCGGCGTGTGCTGCAGCCTGACGGCACTTCCAAGAAGGAAGACAAAGTTCTGACTATCCATGTGAAGCCAGGTTGGAAGGCAGGCACCAAGATCACGTTCCAGAAGGAGGGTGACCAGGGCCGCAACAAGATCCCAGCAGACATCGTGTTTATCATCAGGGACAAGCCTAACCCACTGTTCAAGAGAGAAGGCAGTGACATCAGATACACAGCCAAGATCTCATTAAAACAGGTAGGCATCACTCACTTGATAATTAGTTGAATGACATGTGTTACATTGTTTACAAGCTGGTGATATCTTGCAACCAGTACACAGACACAGATTTCTAGAATAGTCCGATGAGTAACATGTTTTTACCCTTCATAGTTCATGAGATTTGCAAGGTTCATTGTGCTCAACACTTGTGCAAATAATTGCAATTAAGTAATACATAATTATTTAGTGTTAATGTGCTCGATATTAATACAGGTCCTTTATCACAGTTTTTAATTAAATAACTTTATTGTTCCCCTTCGATGAGTCACTGAGACATAACAATAACCGTCTTGTTTGTTTGTTGCAGGCTCTATGTGGTACCATCATTGAAGTGCCTACCATGTCAGGAGAGAAGCTGACAGTCAACCTTCAGGCTGAGGTAGTGAAGCCCCACACAGTGAAGAGGTTCCCCGGCTACGGTCTACCGTTACCCAAGGAACCAACGCGGAAAGGAGACTTACTGGTTGTGTTTGACATCAAGTTCCCCGACCGCCTGTCATCAGGAGTGAAGGAAATTCTCATGGATACTCTACCCAATTAACCAGACTGGATATCTCATTAGTATGGATTTCAGTGTATAATGAAGATGGTTCTGGTGAAATTTCTTGTTCAACCTTGGTGTCTGAGAAAGTCATATTGGAAAGGCCTTTGGTATGACTTTTTTGGACACAATAGAGATAACAAATAGTTATTTATTTTGTTATACTTTTGCGCCTGAATTTTAGTGTACTAGATATCACAAACATTTTTAAATTTCCTGTTCACAATACATAGAACAAGGAAGGTCTCTCAGAACCACTGGCTTATATGCTCAAAACTAGTGATGGGACATTCCTACTAGTGTTGTAGAGACTTACTCGTTTATTTTGCCTAATTACGTTACTGATTGTAATAAGTTTTCTGAATGGCTAGCCAAAATAGTTGATTGGGTAGACTTCATGCGTTTTAGTATGGAGAGCTAAGTGAGACTGACAGTGTGTTTTATTTGTATTTAATGCTGATTAAGTTGTAAATATTTTGTATTGTAAATATTTTAATGACGACAGTCATTGTAAGTTTTAGGTTTCAATGAAAACTTGGAATTAGATTGGACATGTTTACGAAATTTAGTATGTTACTGTGGATCAGTTAATATGCAATTTTTCTGAACATGGAGGCTCTGTATTAGTGTTGTGACATTGAAAGTTACTTATCACTTATAATTGCTGTTAAAACTGACTAATAAACAAAATACCACTTCATTTGTTTTGTTTGATTTAACGGAAGACTACTATACCTACTTAAAATTTTCTTGAACGCGCGAGGTGTTATGTAAGCGCGTAAATGTCAAGTTTATGATGCGGCACGTGCTGCCGTGCTTACGACACATGCCTCGCGTGCATGTGAGGCATGTGTTCCCACATCGTAACATCACAAACATGAATATCCATTTCCTGACACTAGTTTGACTGCAGATCAGATATCTACTTACACCCCACACACACACAAGCTGTTCATTCAGTTATAGAGAAGCTTACTTTTGTAAAGAATACTGATTAGACAGGGTCAAGGCGTCACACACATGTAGGAACAATGAGATGAATCTGCATGTCTGTTCAAGGAAGACGATTCCAATCTTTTGACGTCACTCGTGAAAAGACTGGTTTACTTCCTAGTTATCCTAATGGACAGCTTTATGTCGATTACGAAGCGCGCGAATTGAGATAGTTCTGCACAAAACATCTAGCATACCTAGACATTGCTAAAATAGTTACAGGCTCTGTGTTTTTGCGAATTACGCGTACACCTGTGCCAAATGTGCTGCAATTACTAGCTCCGAAATATTTATTCGATTTATTCTTTGTTTTTCCAAGTTCTGGATTCATAGATAAAAAAAAAACTGTTATTATTGGCTGTGTGTAGGTATAAATAACATGATTTTTCTTTGTATTAACAGCTGCGGTACAGCAATCCGTTGACATGGCCACCACAGCGAACAACCTTGAGCGTGGTTGTGGCCACACGACAGGCGGAGAATCTTTCCTGATGTGCGGTCGTACTGACCGGACATCAGGAAAGATTCTCCGCTAAAATATACTTTCTTTTAAGTAACATAGTTAGGTAACTAAGTACTCTATGTACTTAACTGTTAGCTCATAGATTAACCAACTATTTTATTTCTTAGGTAGGTACTTGCTTTTGCCGGCGACTTCGTCTGCGTGGAATAATTAATAGTTCCCTTTTCCAGAGGATTTCCGGGATGAAAACTATCCTAGGTCATTTCTCGGGTCCCAGACTATATCTGTACCAAACATTCAAATCGGTTCAGTGGTTTAGGCGTGAAGAAGAGACAGGCAGACAGAGTTACATTCGCTTTTATAATATTAGTAAGGATAAAATAAAGTAGAGTTTGGTGCCGATTCTCTTGTACACGAACTTAACTTCGCTAAATTTAAGTTAAGTGCATCTTTCTCTTTCCATTTCTTAAAGAAAAGGACAGAAGATACATTTTAGTTTAATCCTGCCAAATTAGACAGCGCCTGATAAAAATTGACGTATATTTAGACGCCATGTTTTTAAAATGCGTCTAAATTATCTATGGAGTGTCTAAATTTGACAGGACTTAACTAATATTTGATCTTCTGTCCTTTTCTTAATTAAACGGAAAGAGAAAGATGCACTTAACTTAAATTTAGTGAAGTTTGTGTACAAGAGAATCGGCACCATTTACAATTCATACCTACGTTCTATTTATTAATCTGTGGTTCTATTTCAATCGATCAAAACAGTCCCTTTTCCGCTTAGGCGACGCGACGGTACTTTTCATGACCGCACGACATGCGGAGGCCGAGTTCTGACGTCACCGAGTAAAAATACGCGCGGCGCCGCCCCGCCCTCGCTCTCACACGCTGGAGAAATGCACGTACAACGTGATACCGACCTCTTACCACTGATTCCCTGCAAATCTGCGATTATCACAGACCTATATGTAAATACGCATTACCTTTACAACCGGAAGAAATGCCCACAGATTACGCACGTACGTAGTGCGTAAGCACCTTTCATCGGAAATCTGTTACCTATTAAGTTTGACGCTGGCTTAGTTTATTTTATCTCAAAGATCACAACAGGGCTAGATCTTGTCCCTCTAGTATTAAAAAAAACAGCTATCTTTCTAACTTCAAACAAAAATAAACGACTACAGTGTCGTTAATCAAATAGCACTAATCCTGAAAATTTATTTCATGTGCTCTAGACGTCCACTTAGACGCCTACAAGAGTTTATTTATACGAAGAAAATATTGATGGAGAAGTCAACACTCTTGAAAGAAAAACAGTTGAGAGCGCATTAGGGTTAGGTGTCAGGTATCTTTTTTGAGCTCATTTGCACTTCTTCGAGGGCTACAGCATACAATTTACGCATCTCTTCTTTTACTAAACTCGTAAATCTCTATCGTAGACAAAACAAACAAGAAAGGTCAACGTCTTTAAAAAAAAATTACGGCTTCGAATATTTTGAATATTTGAACATAGAACGTGCATAGAACTTACAAGTTTTTAAAGTTCGTATTCGATTATGGGTCCCATCAACACCATTGTCAACCAGCATGTAGGTGTGATGTGATAAATTTGTGACCTGCCTTGAATACCTAAATTAATGACATAAAAATTGGATCAAGACACCAGACCTATTAACTATAGATGTTCAGATAGACAGTTCTAAGTTTATAAACTTGTGAATGAAAATAGTGTTTAGTAAGCAAGTAAATACCGAATACGGCAAGTATTTTTTGCAATGAAAACAAAAATGTGATTGAGAAAGTACTTAACTAATTTTATTGTTTGTGTTTTATTGATCGAAGAATGCTATCGCTTTATCGAAGTCAGGAGTAATCAGGAGCATATCATAAGTTGAGCTGTGAGCTGATGTAGTCTTCATAATGGCCATGGGTAAGTAGGAATATTTTTATACAACTTGATTAGGGACGGCATCTAGCCTAACCGGATTCAGCTAGATACCAGTGTTTTATGTGAAGCGAGTGCCAATGATATTCCTTGATTAGACTGGTAATTTTATGACTTCTGACTGGGTAACCGAATTGTCAACCAGGCCCGTGGTATGACGTGTTTTCCGAGTGCTGGCTTTCAGTGATGTCCAAGACAAAATTTAGAAAGTACACATGAATTGTAAAAGTAACTTGCGCTGATTCAAACGCACCGCCTCTTACGTGAGAAGCCCGTGGTATAATACTCTTTTGCCCTAACTATTGGACCATCACGACATTTTTTGCTCGTAGTAACAAAGTTGTATGAGAAAACTGACTTGTCAGCTCCGCACAATATTTGTCTAATTCTGGAAGTTCCATAAGACGATTTTGTTGGTGTAGACTTGTAAAGGTACAAGAAGTAAGTACTTTAGTTTTAAAAAAAGAAAGTTAGAGTGTCATTGACTCATTGTCCAAAGACTATGAATGTATGTGGGAGTTGGACAATCGAAAATTGAGAGTGAATGTAACTTTTACTTCACACTCAATTAGCTATGTAGCTATAATTAATTTATCCATCTATTGTTTGTATCAGATTACAATATTTCTGGTGAAAATTGGAAAAGTAATTAGAGCGAATAAGATATACTAAAACTTAAACTTACTAAGATAAAATGGTGAATGTGAAATCACTGTTTTGTAAAATAAATGCATTTTACTAGATTTTTATGTTTTGCAGAAGCAATGCATTAAAATCCACTAAAACTTCCTCATCTACCCACACAACAGCCGAAATAGACAATGCCAAGAAATTATTTAAAAATACATGGAGGTCAACTTATGGCATATTGTTTGTTTTGGATAAAGATTCGAATTGATGCCGTTGACATGGAAGTGTATAGACACCTGACAGACCATGCCAAAGGTTAACGATCTCGAACGATCACGCGTGACAACATGAGAAGAATTTGTGCATAGACAACACTTCCAATTTTGAATTCGATCCAATTAATAACTTACCTTTGCCGATTTAGACTCAATGAAAAGAAAAAAAAATACTTTTTAAATTTGAATTAACTTGGCAGTGCATGGCATTCCGCCAAGATGTCCCAATGTTTTTGCGGCTACTTTTGCTGTTAGATTTTGAAATGTAAACAGTGTGGACACCGACCTTCACGACAAGTTTGCGGAGCAGGACCTTGGTGCCTACGTTAATTTGACGATTAAAATATCGTTAGCGCAGTCGATTAGCGAGTATGCCTAATGTGGGTCCCGGAAATCTGTAGTGCCATCGAAAGGCGTAGGTTACCAAGTAGGCGCCATTCCGCCACTGTTCCATACTACTTCAGGATAGAAGAGATTGGTACAGAAAAACTGAGGCCTTTGTCCTGAATTGCGACCATTGGGTCCATTTGGTCAAAAATCAAAATAATCCATACTGATATTATAAATTCGAAAGTAACTCTGTCTGTCTGTCTGTCTCTTCTTCACGCCCAAACCACTGAACCGATTTGAATGAAATTTGGTACAGATATAGTCTGGGACCCGAGAAAGGACATAGGATAGTTTTCATCCCGGAAATCTCCCGGGAACGGGAACTATTATTAATCCACGCGGACGAAGTCGCGGGCAAAAGCTAGTATAAAATAATCCTATTTATTACATCAGCTTGTTATTGTCTTAGTGCAGGGCAAAGGCTTCTTCTCATACAGAGAAGGTTAAGGCTTAGTACAATCGACAAAATGGAATCATGTCCCACAATAAGCTTATTTTCCTACAAACATTTAAATACAATTAGGTCGACAATCGCGTAAACATGTATTAAAAATGACACACGTCTAGTCTTATTATTTTGACAGCTTCAAACGATTTGTCGTCGAAATGGGTCATGATTCAATTTGGTCGATGGTACGTTATCACGACATTTACTTCAGCCATAATTCATTATCAAGGCGTATACATAATGTCCTGATGTCCTGGTTTCCTCATAATTTTTTTACTTCAAGAAAGAGGAAAATTGTAAATAAAGAATGTAATACCAGACCATGAGGTACCTACGTAACTTTACGTAAGTATTACTTGAATTTACTTCCTTGGTTGGACATTACTTGTACTTATTTATGTACAACTTACGGTATTACTAGTCAATATTACGGTACTACGGGTCTAGAATACAGTCCGTTGCCTCGTCTCCTATATAACAGCTATTTTAGATCTGAGCGATGCGGACCAAACCGGAAATTTTGTAGCTGAAAATGTCTGTCGAGGTCAAACAAATATTTATTATGTTTGAATTCGCAGTCGTCCCGTTTCGTATGGCGCCTGCACAGAACATACACTCGTTTAGCTTCGGAGATATTTGATGTATGGATGAAATATTTGTAGTAAGTAGTATACCTACGTGTTATTTGAAGTAACTGGGTTGTGGATTTTGGAGGTCTGACCCTAAAAGAAATATGTAAAATACTGCTGGTCGGTTAGACTGAATGTGAGGGTGAGAGGGGTCGCTCTTAGTTAGAAAAGGGTTGAACTGTGGGTTATTTTCAGATGGTTGTGGTATATTATGAACTCCACGAAGATTTTGAAAGATTTATTATTAGAATATAATATTATTATTATGGAGTTCATAATTATATGGTGGTGTCAGATATCCGGTGAACTTAAGCCAAGGAACTGACATATCCTTCCTTAACAATATTGGGGTGACAGCTCACCGCTCACCTGACTCTGTTCACCAAAATTCAACGAAAGAGATATACCATGGATACTATGTCTTAACAGATAGCTTACAATTATTATTGAAGATCAGTGTTACAGGTGGAAGAAATCAATTTAGTCTGATGTCCGCATGCGCGTCCCACGCGTTTTCCCCGATCATTACTCCGAATAACTAATGATTTAGAAGAATTTGAAGATCCTATTGTTCTGTAACGACCAAGTTTATACCAACTTAATGCTTAGTCACGGTGCATTCATGGTGCTACAAACTGCGCTAGAGAACAGGAAAAAAGCGGTTTGTGTTTATTTATAACTCAACTCATTTGAAGTCATTGTGATTTGGAAGGGACTAAGGGTGGAATTTCCATTTCCGTGTTTGGCTTTGTCTTAGTGACGTGTGTAATTTCTTTTTTTTTATAATTTGGACTTGTGTAGATCATTTTATTTTTATCAACGTTGGTCTACAGATATACCAGCAATTTCTCCTGTATCATGAGATTCCTTTAAAATAATACAAACAGATACAGTCAGACTTAGTACAAATATCTCTAAACCAAAATTAAATACGCAGGTTCGATTCCCTTTCTGGAATCGAACCCGCGATAGCATATAGCAGTTAGCACAGCTGGCGGGCGATCGCTCAGCCATCTACTGTGCCATCAAATTAATTTTCATACACAGACCTAATGTATACTTTAATAATTTACGGAGGAATTTTGCATAAGTTCTTTAACGTTATTATTTTAAGAATATCCATAAAATATTACCAGTTCTTATCGTTAAGTTTCAGTTTTGACGTACTTATCATTAAAAGAAAACAAAAGTAATCTGTGATGTTATTTTATTTGTATTTATTTAAATTAAACAATGGAAAGATGTTCGAAAAAATGGCTTACGTACAATGTAGGTACCTGCTGATAATAATCTTATTAAAATACTTACTTAGTTAACATTTTAGGTAATAAATAATTATGCGAACACAGAGCACACTTAGTTATTTATTGAGCATTATTTAATACTATGTATGCTTCTAGGAATCCAGTTTGTTGTGCTAGGTAATTGTATTTTTTTATGTCGAATTAATTCAATTTTTTTGTTGTAAAGAATTAAAAACTCGATAAAATGCACGGTACCTAGCTAATTTAATTTACACAAAACTATATTCGCTCCCATTAGCACAGGTTAAATTTACTTTTACCAAAAACAGCTGACGTTTGTAAAATATGAAAACAGAAACAATTTTTAAATCCACAATCTTTCCATACTAGTAGTACTGTTTTCTATAAATTCGAGATACCACTTACCACAAATTGACGTTTACTTTTACCTAATTCGCGTCGACAAATGCGCCTATTTCATAATATTGCTATTGCCTGAACAAATGCTGAACAACGGAAATTTTATTCAGACTTACCACCTATCTCATTGTTTACCTCCTGTACATTATCGTAATGTAAATAACATACCTACTTACCACATAAAATTGTTATTGTATTTTAGTAAAAAATATATTATAGTTATTGCAAATTAAACGGTCGTGCGTTCGAGTTACAGTTTATTTTCATTTGTCGAACGATATTTTGATAACCGTACTACGTTTGTTCGTATAAAAACGGGGACGGTAAAGCCTGCAAAATTCCGCACACGTATCGTACGGCGAACGCTAGAACCGCTAGAACCAACCACAGTGCAATGGAACTCTGTGGAACACTGTCGAGAATACCCGAAGCCGCCCGAACCGGTTCCGAGCATTCTAGACTGTTAGGTGGGTTGCCAGCTTCGCGTTCAAATTACCACTTCCCACCAAATGTGTTGGGTTGAGTGTTTTATTGTATTTACTTTTTTCGTGAAATAACAGCAAAATAATTGACTGGTACAGGAGTGTCTAATATGTTAACTAATGTGAATTTGTACCTTTATGCATGAATATCAAATAAATAGAAAATAATTAACAAGTACAGTAAAATTATTCGGAGCATTTAATTTATGTTCTTATTAAGTAAGTACCACAAGTTAAATTGCTAAGTTATTTTTACTTAAAAAATGGTTGCCTGTAAAGTCGGTTTTACGGGCGAAGATTTTACGTGACAACGTCTTTTACCGATCATAGTTGAGTGGGAGAGAGACGCAAGGCATTCGGCGGGCCTCTCTCTCGTTCGGTGACTCATCGTAACGTTACCGAGCGTTACACTTTTTCATAAGTGACTCCCAGCCGCAACCTAATTTAAGACGTTGTCACGTCAAAAAAAAAACACATGAGCCGAGACTTTCCAACTCAACAACATCACCGAAACCCGTTTGCACAGCTCAGCAAGCAACGCAACGAAGCGATTACCGCACAACTTCAACTTGAATGTTATTGGAACTTTCCCGAACCGTCTGGTAGCCGTCTGCCTATGACAACACATTGTAATAAAACAAACACGTGCGCTGGAACGGCACGTGTTTGAGAAACGTGACTGGTGACCTACGCTAACTGCGGGCGACGCTTTCGCGCCAACCTCCATTTAGCCGACCAAATTAAAAATACCTCGACTACGAACAGTTTGGTGATGAATTTTGACTTTGTCTAAGTTAGGATAGCATGAGATTCGGCAGCGGTGTGTTCTAAATATCATTGCCCTTATCATTGCGTGACGTACTTCACAATGGCCGTAGTGATAAGAAATGAGTATTATCTCAGTTTTATGAAGTTTTTTTTAGTTATTTTTTATCGTGCGTGGATTAGGCAAACGGAGATGTTTGATTCGGTTTGTTTTTATTAGGTAAAGTAGGTATTTATATTTATTTATTCATATTTTATAATAGGAAGGTCGACATTGGAACTGTGGCTTACTGGGATTCTAAAATAAATCGTTGTTTGGTTTTTAAATGGCAAACAATTTATTTATTGTTTGTTATTGTTAGACTGTGTCGTACGTAATGTAAAGTGGCAATTAATGAGTATGTAAGTAGGTAGGTATTTACTTTATAAAAGTTTACATATTGTAAATGAACTGACTAATTTGATTGGAATTAGAGCAAATAACTGCTTATTCAGCCCCAACCCCAACAACACCAATTTCTAAGTATTAGTGTGCCAATTTGACATTTTCAATTCTTCTATGTTTACTTTAATATTAATGTATAAAAAGCTTTTTTAAAAAAAAGATAACCGACTTCAAAAACTAAAAGCTCAAAAATAACTATTTCGAAAGTCGGTGGCAACAGCAACACAAATCGGCCGGCAGAAGAGAAGCCACCGACTTCCGAAATAGTTATTTTTGAGCTTTTAGTTTTTGAAGTCGGTTATCTTTTTTTAAAAAAAGCTTTTTATTTTATACTGTTTAGTTAGATTCTTTTAGGGTAGCTCTCAAAATAAACTTATAATCTTATAAAATGAAAACGGCACTATGCGCGCAACGTCACAGGATATCCATTAGTGTTATATACTTAAACCTTCCACAGAATGTTACAAAGACTTTTCTGAAAACCGCATCGAAATCGGTATAGCTAAACGCGAGATTATCGCGGTCAAACATACAATCGTCTTTGAAAATCTACAATCCAAGAAAGCAAAACGCGATCTATGCGGGCAACGTCACGGGATACCCATTAGTGTTATATACTAAAACCTTCCCCAGAATGTAACAAACACTTTGCTGAAAACCGCATCAAAATCGGTTCAGCCAAACGCGAGATAATCGCGGACAAACATACATACATACATACATACAGGTCGAACAGAGAACCTACTTTTTTTTGAAGTCGGTTAAAAACGCGATCTATGCGGGCAACGTCACGGGATACCCATTAGTGTTATATACTAAAACCTTCCCCAGAATGTAACAAACACTTTGCTGAAAACCGCATCAAAATCGGTTCAGCCAAACGCGAGATAATCGCGGACAAACATACATACATACAGGTCGAACAGAGAACCTACTTTTTTTTGAAGTCGGTTAAAAATAATTTACGTGTATTTAGAGGCTTGGGTTTTTATGCGTACATAACTCATTTTAGCGCATTAGCTTTGCGCATTACGGGCATTTGCCAAAACGCATTCTCGTAGACATAGTTCATTCTGTCGGAGCGCCAATCTTTGTGGCAACCACTATTTTTAAATTCATAAACAAAATATCAATCTTTAATTAACCAAAACAGAGTTCATTCAAAGTGGCTGTAGGCTGTAGGTTTTTTCACAGTATTACAATTTTGACATGATAATAATTTATATTTCACATGTTTTAGATAATGAGGAATATTCTAGATAGAGTAATCGATCAACTTAAACTACCCACTAGAGCTAATTCAATTTGGCCTCGTTTCAGCTGTAGCACATAGAGAGAGAGAGTTAGCTACATAGCTAACTCGAGTTAAATTCATAAAGGGGAATATTATTTTTCTGCTACACTTTCCACACGTTGGGTATAAGTCTTAGAATAATAACGGTATAAGTATACCCAACTAATGCGAATTCGGAAAGCCAGAATTAACAGTGCAGTCGAAAAGAAAAGCGCCCAGCAATTAAGCTCGACCAGTCTGGGTGAAAACGATTTACTTAATTGTCTTGGATCCCGAAGTAAGAAGATTTTTTTTGGACTACAATATTTCCGTTTTCTTTCGGGCTATTAGGAAACCTCACTTGAACTTTACACGTAGAACAATAGATGTCGTAGATGAAATTGTGGTTTCGTAAAATTTAAATCGGGTTAACACGTGTTAGTTCTTCCTGAGTTGGCACATCACATCCCGAATTTATAACTGCATTGGCAGTGATAGGATATCGATGCAGGTCGACGCGACGCTTCGAGAAAAAGCTGAGAATACGTTCAACGCTCTGTTCTGCGAGGGTTAGGGAAGAATAGGGTGTGATGACAATGACGTAGATGCAACCAACGTACCCGCTATGATGTGTGTCAAAAGACGTATTTAATAGAGCGGTAGGAAGAAATTACAAATTTTCCCTACCTTTTTTTATTATTAATAATCATACATAAGTTCCTTCTCATTAGAGATATTGAGACCAGTGGCATAAGCTCCCTGTTCGATATTATTTAAAAAGTATAATTAATAACACTGTTTTGAGACTAGGTTAAGTACATTATTTTAGTTAGGCAGGCACACTTTTTCTATAAGGATTTGTAAAGGTCAACAGGTTCTGCACATAAACAAAATGTATGGCACGTACTATGCAAAAAAACCTACCTATTCTTTGCCTTTTACGTGCAAGCTTCTATTGAATATCACGTAGGTCTGTATGTATGGTTACCGTCTGCCCTATCAGCAATGTTTTTTATCTAAACTCATTTGTCATTGTAGCTAAGCTATACATTGCATTGTACCTATACTAAGTTTTAAACTTGGCAACATTATCACTTGTCAGGTGGTGTGTAAAAAATCAATGGAAGAGACATAGAAGGGCCTGTTTGCATAAACATTACTTATAAGTTTGTACACGCTCTGCTGCACGCTGTTGCACGTGCTATTTAAATAAATAGAATATACCTATTAATAAAATAGTTCCGCTTTAACTTCACTAGCTCGTCTAACAATAGCTTGTATTACAATAACTTGTAGGGTAATTTACTTGTTCCCATTATTTGTGAAAATAATTTACGGTAGATGGGTAAAATTTCTTATTTTATGGCAATACTGAAAGAATGTCATTTTTACCCGTTTTGGATTTATTTTGTGAGGAAATGATTTAAAAAATATTCTTGTAAATTGATTTGTTACTTTAACCAAAGTTGGTTTATAAAATCATAGAGCGCTGATGCGCATACAGACAATTCTTTTTTACCGAGTGAAGACCATTCATCATACTGTTGTAGTGCTGTCTGGTAGGTAAAGATAACCGAATAAAAAAGTTACCGGTTGCTGCCAGCAACCGGTAACTTTATTCGTGCTGCTACTTGACATTATGATGATTGATGTGAAAAGGGAGCGCAGGTCGCTGGCTGTCTGATGTTGTAGAATCGGCAATACATTGCCGGTTCTAAAAAATATACAAAAACAATTGGTCTAAATATACATAAAATTTTGTACGGATTTTTACGTCACGTCACGTCGCCATGGAAATTAAAACATTGCACCGAACTTGTTATCTTGGGTGTTAACACGTGGAATTGATTGATAAGTGGTGCTATCGTTTTGTTTACATTGTGCCGTAGGTAATGCATATCTGTGGCCTTCTGTGCTGTTCCATACAGACCAGAGATAAGCAAAAAGATGCAGCAACTAGTGACAAGTGTTTGAACTTAACGAACGATAATGACCGTATGTGTTGCAATTTTAGTAAAACAAAACAAACAAAACCAAAGCTCACTACTTTCGTAATAAAAGTTATTTCTTCACCGGGTCTCGAACGAGGTTCATTGACTATTGCATAATTGCATGGAATAAGGTCTATTCTGTAGGTTGTCTATTGTTTGCCCGAAGATTATATGCCATAATCATCATTTTCCCGAATTTCATTTGCCCGAATGTTTCATTTGCCCTAAAAGACATATGACATACTTTTAATTGCCCGAATTTTAGATACCATAAGATACGAATGCCATAAGTATTGTTTGCCCTATTTTTATATGCCATAATAATTATTAGACATAATATTTAAATGTCATAATATTTAAATGGCATAACAAGTATTAGACAAATATTTAAGCCCCGTAATGGTTTTTTTTTCTGTGCATGGTTGATGGTGGGCTAGGTCGACGGAGCCCCGCTTCGCGGGGCTCCTACTTCTGTGTGGTTTATAAAAAAATAACCACGAAGGAGATGGCGGGGTCCATTCGCTCGCTTCGCTCGCTCACACGACCCCGCCATCCCCTTCTAACCTAACCTGTCCGAGTCGGGGTGCCCTAAAGTCCCAATTGCATCCAATTTCTCTTGATATAAACAACCGTTACACACACGATGTCGATGGCAAATTATGTTATGGCATATCATAATTATGGCATGTGATAATTAGGGCTTACAATGATTATGACAAATGATGTTATGGTAAGTGACTTTATGGGAAACAATAATTCTGGCACGTGACTAATATGGCAAATGAGAGTAGGGCAAATGAGTATTATGTCGTATGATATTATGGCTGTTGACTATTATGGCAAATGAAATTAGGGCAAATAAAATTCGGGTAAACGGCGGTATACCCTATTCTGTAGCCTAGAGTGGTTCTGATTGTTGATTCTGGTTTTCAGAAGGCGCAGTTGTTGGGAATATTAGTGTGACGGGTTTTACTCACTGTGACGCCAATACACTAGAAGAATATTTGGGTATTATAACATTTATGATAACATTACAAGTTATCCGCCGTTACCATGAGAAAGTATGCACTGTTGTTCTAGCCTAGATACCTAAGTGCATTCGGTGCAACCGGTGCAACTATACAATATTTATTGTATGATGCGGATGTGACTTCTTGCGACAATCACACCAACACGTAGTGCTTGCGATGTGCGTTATTTGGACGTCATTCGCGCGCCATTCAGCTATCTTTAATTTCGAACGGGTACCTATGTTGTGATTGTTGGGAAGACCCCGACGACTTTCAAACGCGTTCCAAACGTATACCTATTGAGCGATAAAATAATAGGCCATTGACCTTAGATTTAATACCTACTTATTCCTACAAACTGCGTATTGCAACATTATTAGTGTTTACAAAGGTCTAAGTACTTACTGTGTTTTAATGAGATTAACTAAAAATATATTAGGTACCTAGGGTACCTAATTTTTTTTTAAAACTTACTTTTCAGTACCTAGCTGTAATTTATTTTATTGATTACATACGCAACTAAAACACATCTATACCTACTTACATACCTAATAATATACTTAAATAGCTATGTGCCTACTTACATATAAGTTCTGTTAATAGTTATGTATTATACCTACTACCTTAATAAATCTATACAAATAATGTAAACTGTACTTACTTCCTTACCTAGTTGTTTAGATAATATTGCGGAAGTAAGGTAGGTATTTATCTAGCTAGTCAGTAATATTGATTGTAAAGTTATTTAGGTAAGTCCCTCTACCTACCAATTTATTATTTTATATTGCCCCGTATTATCTTTATCTAGGTTACTACGGTACTAAACCTATAGTTGTTACTATTACCAATATAAATACTTTACCATTATTTTCTTACATACTAAACTAAGTATCTACTCATCATCAGATACAGAGTTAAAATAACACAAGTTGATTTGTTGTACAC
Source organism: Athetis lepigone (assembly GCA_033675125.1). NCBI lineage: Eukaryota > Metazoa > Arthropoda > Insecta > Lepidoptera > Noctuidae > Athetis > Athetis lepigone. Next base: position 1,266,279 of record CM066232.1, on the reverse strand, counting down.
ACACAGGTGTAGTACTCGCTAATCCCGATACGGGTTAGGGGTCGTTCGGCCCACTATGGAACTGGGACCGGGGACCAGTTACCCCTTTTAAAAATTGATAGTGGTTAACTGGGCCCACATATGTTTTGCTTTCAGTCAAGCCAAGAGTGGCTTGAAATGGTTTAAATATTATTAAGTATATAAATATTATACATTATTATTTTTATTAGCGGTATTAACGGTGGATGACGTTTTCTATTTACCACTCCACGTTACTGTGCGCCTAGTACTTTTGATTGAATTAAGTGGTCTTTTGCGAAAATTGAAAATTACTGTGAATTTTAAATCGCACATGACCACTTCACGTTACTGCGCGCCTAGTACTTTTGTTCTCTTAAGTTTTCAATCTATAATTGAAAAATAACGTACAGTAACTCTGTGGGACACTTTGTTCCCAATATGTAAACCTTATTATAGTTCGCGTCACGTAATCTTGCCCCTCTGAAGTTCGTCGCAATTGGCTGCGCAGTAGTCGATTTTACAACCAAACGTGGACTGCGCATGCGCGGTCTCGCCAAAGACATGCTTGTCCTGTAACACGGAATTAAAATACAACTCCATGTTATTTTTTGTGTGTTTTGTTTTTGTCATGAATCAGAGATGGCGTTGCATTTGAAAATGAATTCTCATTACAATTTTTTTATTTCTTTTTTTTCATAATGTTTTGATAGTGGAGTTTGTGAGGCAGACACAATCCGAAATATCTTAAGAAAATTTACAAAATTCAAAATTCAAAGCATTTATTTCACTTAGACCATTTACAGGTACTATGAATTGTCAAAGAGTCGGTCGGTTAGTCAGAAAAAAAAGTGACGCTAATTGCCTGTTCCAAAACGTAGATTTTTATGGAGAAGAACAGGCAAGAAACTCCACGGACACTCTTTTTAAAAATATCATGTTTTACAAAATCTTGGTTACATTTTATTTTTGTTGCTTCTACATGTGAAAACAATGTGTATGTAACAAAATAATAAACAAATACAAAATTAAAATAAAAAGTAAAAAGTCATGGCAGTTAAGAGATGACCCATCTCAACTGACAGCGCCCGTTCACGAGCATGACGCGTGGCATCAGCACCATTTAGCTCAACCATTTTGAAGGGAACCGAATGAAGAATCGGTCCAGCCGTTCTTAAAATATTATGGTGCTGTTATTTATATTTTCACTAGCTGTCCCCCACGGTTTCACCCGCGGTTATCAGATTTTTGGTTACTACTCCGCTCCAATTTTACTCGAAACGAAACCACGTTTTATGTCACGCTCACGTCCCACGGAAACAGGATAAAAACAAAAAAAGAAGATAAAAAGTATTCTATGTCCTTCCCCTTAATAGACGTCACTTAATTCTGAGACGCTCTCCAATCTCTTGCTGTCCTTGTCATTCTAAAGGGAAAAAATAAGGACAGCAATAGATTTGAGAGCGTTTCAGAATTAAGTGACGTCTACGGGTCTAGGGCCCCTGGTCCTAAGCTACCTACCTCCCCACCAATTTTCAGACAAATCGGTTCTGCCGTTCTTGAGTTATAAAATGTGTTACTAATACGACTTTCTTTTATATAAATATAGATGTTATGGTGTAAGTAATCCGCATTTGCTTAGGAAATAATTATCATCGATTTCCACAAAGTAACGACATATTCTATGAAACACATGTAGGTAGCGTACCTACATTATCTTCTGAATGAAATAACATAAGCACTCGAGACGACACGATAACATTCTCGAACAGCTGCTGACAAGGAAGTCTTCAATGGAAGTGTTACTATTGCCTCTATCGCTAAAAATAGCCGATATCTTGATTCTATCTCTTGATTAGAGAGCAACTAGCGCCATCTCTGATCACGATAACAGACCAACAGGAAAATTTCATCTTTTTTGTTTGTTTCATTCGACAGAAATGCGGATTTTTGTATTATTTTATTGATATTTTTACAAGTTTTACTTTAACTTGCAACTTTCGTAAAAGTAAGTTGTCCTCAAATCTTGCAAGTCATTTTTCGACCACTTCTGGGGCCCTAGCCTGCTATTACAATCGTGTCTCAATCTCAATGACCAGTCATCGGCCGGATATTTGACAACTTTGACAGTTTTTGTGTGAGAATCGATCATTGAGACAATGAGACCATGATCATGTCATGTTATTTAACCACGACGAATGATCGATTTTTGACGTGTAACGTCAAACTTTTGACACATTTCCCATACAAAAACTGTCAAAGTTGTCAAATATTCGACCGATTACTGGTCATTGAGACACGATTGTAATAGCAGACTAGGGCCCCCTGGTTATCCGATTGAGCTGAAATTTGGCATAAGTACTTACGTATGTCACGTCATCATCATCTCTTACGTATGTCACGTGACAATGCAAAAAAAAAATAGAAAATAGATAAATAAAAAATAATCCTGACGCATTTTTGTCCTATTGGTACCTACTGGAAAAACATCGACTGCGGTCAGTAGTTAGACCTAGTTTGTTGCCCTAAATTATTTTGAGGTCACCACCACAACAGGGTTTGGGTAAGCAATAGGTAAACAACCGAAGCCAAGACAGTGCGGCTATACGTAGTACGTACGCCTAAAAAAAAGAATACATCCATATTATGTTGATACATCGTAAGACAGTCACTAATCATTTTAAGTAAACAACCATAACAAAGACCGGGGTTGCGGAATGTTTATAATAGTTACGTGACCATGGAACATAAAGGGCAACCGAAGGAGCATGAGTGGGTTTTAGTCAGCAAAAGTCTGACATCTGACCTCCCGCCGCGCCCAGGACGGGAGCAGTCACGTGATGATTTCCCACTCCCCCAAAAAAAAACATGAGTATGCCTTGGAAGTTTGTTATTTTTATTACCCGACTGCTGAAAAGAGTGTTATGTTTTTGAGCGTATGTGTAAGTATACGTATGTAGGTCTTATTGTATGACACGCTCTACAGCTTATATAAACCGTTTAACGGATTTCGACTTATGAGGTGTAATTGAATTTATTTCAGTTGCGGGAGTGACATAGGGTATTTTAATTTAAAGAAAGGGAGAAATAAAAAGACAAAATCCAACTAGGTACAATTTCAGAAGTTGGTGGCAACTACATGAAATAAAAACAAAGTCACCGAATTTCAAATTTGTAGCTGGGTTTTTGATTATTTAATTATGAGTTGAGCGTTATCTTAATTAAACAAATTGTGTTAACGATTGGTCTATTCATAGCTGGCATTATTTGTAGTGTGGAAAAATGATACGAGTATTGTTAGAGTTTTAAAATCTAGCAAAAGGTCTGTCCTTGATGGTATAAAAGTCATGAAAATATCTGGCACCTTACTAGAGGTGTCAATCAATCAATTTTAATAAATTAAAGGCGTGAACATACTTTTCACACAGCAATGCAACGGTATCAATCAAGGTTTATTTTCTTTTATGTTAGTTCTATTTTAGCTTTGACAGAATTGTTGACATTGATATTATTGGTTGCCATGATTTAAAAATAGAATGGAACAACTATCTATCACATGACAATAAATTCTGGATTTTGGAAAAGGAAACCATCTTGAGAACTGATCTAAACTTATGGGTAGTTACCTATTTATAACTAAAATATGTTAGGTTAGGTAAACTTCATGTCTGAAATCGTATAAAAAGAGGCCTTTGCCCCGCTATGGAACAGTAATACGCCGATATTATTTATTTATATTTCTATTCTTAGTTCCTCGATACATTGCATCTAGTGTTCCATCAGGAGTTATTTTGAAGCGTGTTGGCCGTGCCCTTGACATACGCGTGGCGTCGAGTCGGCGTCGCGAGTGACAACCAAACATAATAAACAGCTTCATTAATACGAGAATACATCGATACTGCCGTATGTGGGCAGATATGACATAATGGCGTCTACTGCATGTGCCAATCACTGTTTGCCTTGTATTTCTGACGAGGAACATGAGGCGATAATTACTACAGACGTAAATTGTTCATTATTTTGACTTTTTCTTTGTTTTGAGGCGACGATAAACGATGGTATCTGGAAGAACTGTAAGCTAGAAAAAACTAGATTTAATATGAATTGATATAAAATTAGCTCGTTATAAAAGTACCTACTTAGACCATAATCTTGATGATGACTGTGACTGTTAATATGTCCGGGGCTGCGGAATGTTTTTGATAGTTACCGTGACCTGGAACATAAAGGGCAATCGAAGGAACATGAGTGGGTTTTAGTCAGTAAGAGTCTGACACGCCCTCCCGCCGCGCCCAGGACGGGAGCAGTCATTGGATGATTTCCCACTCACCAAAAAAAAAACTGTTAATATGTCAACGCACAGCTCAAACCGCTGATGTGTTATTTATTTGTAAAGAGTGGGAACCACTAACCTACCCTATAGGTGTAAAATAGGGGAGGCAAAGCCGCAGGCGAAAGCTAGTATGATATAAACATGATGTTAACTAACGTATTATCCCACTGCAGGATAAAGGCATATACAGCAAGACTGCAAGTATAGAGAAGGCAGGAGCATTTATCATCCATCACACCATACACCTAAACCAAAAGTTACTTCCGCCAACAAGACCAATGTCTCCATGTTATGAAACCCCATGGCTGACTCAGACCTTCCACGGGGTTCTTCAGAGGTTGTTAACCCACCACCCACTGACACCATAGCTGTGTTTTTATTAATTTACATAAAACACCTAGTTCCTAACGAGATCACAGTGAGTCATCCGACATGTTTTCATTTGCTTCGTTAGGAAAAACCATCTTGATTACAGTAGATAGCGTAACCTTACCATAATTAGGTACCGAGAATCTAAATATTGGTGCCGATTCCCTTGGTCACAAACTAGACTAATTTTAAGTTAAATGCTTCTTTCTCTTTCCATTTCTTAAAAAAAAGGACAGAAGATACAATTTATTTAGTCCTGTCAAATTAGACAGCGCCGGAAGAAAATTGACGTATATTTAGACGCCATGTTTTTAAAACGCGTCTAAATTATCTATGGAGTGTCTAAATTTGACAGGACTTAACTAATATTTTATCTTCTGTCCTTTTCTTAATTAAATGGAAAGAGAAAGATGCACTTTACTTAAATTTACGTTAGTTTGTGAACAAGAGAATCGGCACCAATATCAATAATGGAAACTTTATCTAATTGACTTCAGTAACTTAATTATGTATGGTGTATCATGTCGTATCTGTTGAAGGTTTAAATATCAGAAATAAATATTACGTTAAATTATGAGCAGTATAATTAGCGACAAGTTTATAACAGCTCATAATTTATCGGCAACTTACAAAGTCGCGAAACTAACGGTTTTCATAATTATATGGTGACACTGTGGCGTGGAAAGGGTGGTGAGTAGTGGAGATAATTCACACTCGACAACAAAAGTTTACAAAGGTTTATTATAACAAGAAAAATACAAGAATTTAGAATTACAGAGACTCAGGGGTAGAAGGTGGGTTCTAAGGTGCTGATCTACGTGACTCCCGTTGTATGAAGGTGGAGTCACTTAACTTGGAGTCACTTAACACAGGGATATTAGATTTCCGTCCCAATAGAAGTTTTATGAATTCCATTGTGAATGAAGTCAAAAGCTCATCTATATTTTTAGGCGTATCGTCATGTTTGTCTAACTGCTCTGAATTCGGGATGAACTCTTCATTATTAGAATGACCTCAATTCTTGTGTTGGGATTGAGGACACGTGTTCCTGCGCAACATCAGATGAGAAGGTATAGAAGAAACGCAAGAATCAGGTTATTTTGTAATTACGAAGACCATTCGTTACACAAAAATTTCGATTTAATTTTGATCTGACTTTAAGAAACTATATGATCCCTGAGTTTGTTTTGGCGTTTCTTTTCAAAGCTAGTTTAAAAAAACAAAATGTGACGTATAAAAGTGATTCTAATGTTCTACTTGCATTATTTAAAACAATTTCAAAATTCAATTCAAAATTCAAGGTATTTATTTCACTTAGACCATTTACAGGTACTTATGAATTGTCAAAGAGTCGGTCGGTTAGTCAGAAAAGTGACGCTAATTGCCTGTTCCAAAACGTAGATCTCTATGGAGAAGAACAGGCAAGAAACTCCACGGACACTCTTTTTAAAAATATTCATGGTTTACAAGATCTTGGTTACAGTCTTTTTGGTGCTTCTATATGTGAAATCAATGTAGATAAATAACAAAAAAACGATAGATTAAAATATGAGAATAATAATATAAAGTCATGGCAGTTAAGAGATGACCGATCTCAACTGACAGCGCCCGTTCACGAGCATGACGCGTGGCATCAGCACCATTCAACTCAACCATTTTGAAGGGAACCGAATGATCCAACGCACGCGCCGCCATCAGCGAGACTTTTTAGCGAGCATGACATCTCCTAGCCACCGTGTCCATTTGTGTCAGTATTATACTATTATACTATCATAATAATAATAAAAAAAAAGAACTTCATCGTACTCACATTTACAAAATTCAAATATGATTCTACATTACACAAACCAAAGTTTTGTATATAAATGTAAATGGGTGAACTTTAATTACCTATAAAAATAATAATAACAATTTTAAATACCTATTCATGTCAACAGTTAACGAGGATAAGAAACATTTTCTATCTTCCAATGATTGAAATTTCTAATTTGAGAGCTTATGTGGAGCAGGACCAGTATTTAGCCAAGCATGTTTGTCATTAATATAATCTTCTAACTTATAATATGCTTGATTACATAGCGTGCGTTTAATGCATGTTTTAATTTTTTTCTCATTTAGATGGAGAATTTCAAGTGGTATTTTATTATAACATTTTACACAGTACCCCATAAAAGACGTGTGAACTTTTGACAATCTAAAACTTGGTTGATCCAATTTGTTCTTATTTCTGGTGTTAAAATTATGCCTGTCACTTATTTTTCTAAAAAGATGAAGATTTTTCCGAACGTACATAATGTTTTCGTATATATATTGACAAGGTACCGTCAAGATGTTAATACTTTTAAACAAATTCCTTAGAGATTCGCGGCTGCTGAGATTATAAATAGCTCTGACAGCCCTCTTTTGCAATACAAAGACGGAATTTATATCTGCAGCACGTCCCCAAAGTAAAATACCGTAAGACATCACACTATGAAAATAGCTAAAATAGACTAGTCTCGCGGTATCTACGTCGGTTAATTGCCGGATTTTTCTGACAGCGAAAGCAGCTGAACTTAACCGCGCTGTAAGAGATGTTATGTGAGGGCCCCACTGCAGCTTTGAGTCGAGCGTTATCCCAAGGAAAACCGTTTTTTCGACGAATTCAAGTACATCATTGTTCAATACAACATTACATTCAGTACTTCTAACATTGGGTAAGGTAAATCTTATGCATTTCGTTTTTTTTTCATTTAGTACTAAATTATTTACAGTAAACCAGTTATGAACTTTAAGCATAGCGTTATTTACGTCGTCAAGGTGTTGTGCTTGTCTATTCACTTTAAGAATCAGTGAAGTGTCATCAGCAAATAACACCATTTGAGGTTGGTTTTCTAGCAAACTTGGTAAATCATTTATATAGACTAAAAAAAGTAAAGGACCTAATATTGATCCTTGCGGTACCCCTATTTTTACCTTTGAGCCCAGTGAATTCACACCATTAATTTGAACCTGTTGCAGTCGATCAGTCAGATAAGATTTTACTAAACTAAGCGCTAATTTTCCGAGCCCGTAATGCTCAAGTTTTAAAAGTAGTGTTTCGTGACTCACGCAATCAAATGCCTTGGAGAGGTCGCAGAAAATGCCAATAGCATCTTGCGACTCTTCCCATGCGGTAAATATATGTTTAATTAAAGTGACACCGGCGTCAGTAGTACAACGTCCTCTGGTGAAACCATACTGTTGGTCATGTAAGATGTTATTGAAGTTAAAATGACTGAGCATTTGATTAAACATGATTTTTTCAAATACTTTACTGAAAACCGGCAAAACAGATACGGGTCTATAATTATTTGCGTCTTTGCTATCCCTGGATTTAAAAAGTGGTATTACTTTGCTGTACTTCATTAGATCCGGGAAAACGCCTTGATCTACACACAAATTAAAAATACAAGCTAAGCATGGGGCTATCGTCTCAATAACAGATTTACACACGTTTGTTGACATGCCCCATAGGTCTTCAGTAGCCTTGATTTTCAGTTGCTTAAAAGCCTTTACCACAACCTCAGCGTTGATATGTTTAAATTTAAACTCCTTCTGGCAGGCTTTCATTTAATTCCATACATAATAAAGAAGAATCTGATGATTTCCGAAATTATTTGTCCGAAAAAAGAAATGTTTGTTAAAATATAAAAATGATTAAAATGTACAACATACTGATGAAGTCAGTCGGGCTGCGTTCGGAGAATTGTTTGAGCTGATTCCTACTGCCAGATTTTACATTTTTCAAAGTATGGCTCATCATACTTTGCACCCGTTTTGGTTGATTTTGCTCCTCCTCCCGTGAACTCTCGGATTGTGGAGAAAGCTCCTTCTTCCAAAGTTATGCCTAAGGACTATAATAAGGAGTACTTCAAAATAGGAGTGCCGATTTCCTGTTCACAAACTAAACTTAATTAAAGTGAAGTGCATCTCTCCTTTTTCATTTCATTAAGCAAAGGACGAAATACGTATTAGTTTAGTTCTGTCAAATGCGACAGCGCCTTAAGTAAACCGATAGATGTTTGACGGAATGTTTATCATAGTTACCGTGACCCTGGAACTGGAGTGGGTTTTAGTCAGTAAAAGTCTGACACGCCCTCCCTTTAGTTAGTTGAACAAGAGAATCAGCACCAATATGTAATAATTGGCGAACCGTGCGAAATACTTCTGGTTTTGCAAACGTCCATGGTACATAGGCTCCGGTGACCGTTCACCATAATGACGGGTCGTAAACTTTTTCGCCTCATCGCTTATATAAAAAAGTCATTGTCTTGCTTCCAAGGAAACGCCAGTGATTGACGCGTCAGTAAGTAAGCAATTATGAATTAAGTAGGACCATGATTCATTAAATTCAATTATTCCTCTTATTTTTGTTGTGTCGGATGATACTTCGGCAGCGAACACGGAAGAACGACTACCATGTTTATTCATGCAATCCTTACATCTAAGGAAAGTAAAAAAGGCAATAAACAAAAGCAGAAAGTTTTATTTGTTAAGAATAACCCATTGATTCCAAATATAATTCGCTACTAAAATAACTCAAATAGTGATAAAAGAGACTGAAATGAAAGCTCTCTGAATATAAATAACTTTTCTTGCTCGAAATTCGACGTCAAAGCTATTGGGCAGCGATTTACTATGAGGACGAGTGCCAATAATGGCATACCATTCTGCAGGAATGGGCAGTGTTTTCGCAATCATGAGCCAATTTTTCCAACAAAGAAAGGAGTTGGGTATTCTACGTAATTGTGACGTGCTGTGGAATAAAAAAAACTAGCCATTACTTTTTTTTTTTTTTTTGGTGAGTGGGAAATCATCAAATGACTTCTCCCGCCGTAGGGCGGCGGGAGGGCGTGTCAGACTTTTACTGACTAAAACCCACTCATGTTCCTTCGGTTGCCCCTTATGTTCCGGGGTCACGGTAACCATTATATACATTCCGCAACCCCGGCAGGCGTTGGCCCCGTTGGGCCCCTTCCCAGGCTGACTCTCCTTGCGGCGCGCGAACACTAACGCGCCGCCGCAATGGGGCCATTACTGGCACTCCATTGCGGCCTCGGTAGTCGCGGCGGCAGCGGCGGACGCGGCAGCAGCGGGGGCGGCGGGGGCCTCGGCAGCAGCGGGAGCGGCGGCAGCAGCGGGAGCGGCGGCAGAGGGCTTTCCTCCCTTTCCTCTGGTCCTGGCGGGTGGGGCGCAAGCCCTGCCCCCAGCCCGGTGATCGGCCGGCTTGCCAGCTGCCGCACATACGGAGCAGTGCGGCGCGGCGGTGCACGAGCCGGCCTTGTGACCGGGCTGACCGCAGCGGAAACAGTCGCCGCTGCGGTCTACCTCCGAGGTGCAACGGACACCGACATGGTGTCTTACCTGGCACCTGAAGCACCTCAAAGGCTTAGGCTCCAGCAGCTTGACCTGCGCCGAGGTCCAGTCTCCCACCAGTAGTCTGTGGCCCTTCCCCGCAATTGCCTTTGCCGCCGGTACGGGGCAACTCACGATGACCGCTCCCAACCCGGAGCGGTCGAAGCGGATGGCGCCCACCCGCACGTCGCTAGCAGGACAGCTCCCCGCCTTGGTGACGGCGGCCACCAGCTCCTCGCTCGTGACGGAGTCGTCCAGGCCCGTGACGCGCATATCAATGCGCATTGTAGGCCTGGACACTCGCACCTCTTCCACCTGGAGCGACGCCCGCAGCCTCTCGGCCAAGGCATCGGCGACGGGGCCGCTGGCCACCCTTGGGACCTCCAGCATGCGGGCTCCAGTCGCCGTGACCCGCAGCCGCACGCCCTCCGCCGCGCCGATCTCGGCCAGGTTGACCGCCGCTTTCGCCTTGGCCAATACCGCCCCGTAGGTCACCCCCTTCTTCTCCGCGTCCGGCTGCAGGGTGATTACCACCGCTGCAGACTTAGGGGCGCGGAGCCTGGCCGCGAGGCTCTTGGCCTTGCGGTGCTCTTGCCACCGCTGCCGCTTCTTGGCGGCCCTAGCCGCCTTGGCCGCCTTTTTTTCCTCCCCGGCGACGCGCCAACCGGGTTCGGTTGGAGTCTCGGCATCCGTGGGAGGAGGGGGAGGCGGTGAGGAGCGCTGTGCAGCCGCACTTGCTGCGGGTGCCCCCACCACTTTGGGCTTTGCCGCCTTGCCCTTCTTGGTTGGCGTGGCCTTCTCCTTCGCCGGCTCCGGCGCAGCGGCACGCATTGTCGTCCCCGCCACTGGAGCCGCGGCCACCGCGGCAAAGGTTGCCGTTGGCCCTGCCACCGGCGCCACCGGGGCCGCTCGACTAGCCGCGAGCGGGGGCCGGAGGGCAATGCCTTCCAGCACCGAGAACCGGCGCTGGAGATCCGCCAAGGCTTGGAGCACGTCCTTGAGCTCCGTCTCCTTGGGCTCAGCCGAGAGACGCGCGTCCCCCTGGAGCTTGGCCAGGTCCGCGCGTAACTGAACGTTCTCCTCTCGGAGCGCCTCCATGTCCGCCCGCATTGCGGCCAGCTCCCTTTCGACCTGTGTGGGCTCCTGGGGACTGTTGGCCTCCGCCCGCATTGCGACCAGCTCCCTTTTGGCCTGTGTGGGCTCCTGGGGCCTGCTGGCCTCCTTCGCCGCGGCCATAATAACATCGTAGGCCTCGGCCATGGCCTTGTCCTTGGAGCTTTTGCTCTTCTTCAAGGCCACCGTCGTCAGTGCCTCACCCACCAACTTCGCCAGGTCGACTGCTTGCTCCCCCCTCGAGCTCCTTGCGGCGGCTGGCTCATCCCGCGGAGCTGGCGCAGAAGCCGCTCCGGGGTGACGCCCCTCCAGGGCGAGCCTTTCGGCTCGCTGCGCAGCCTCCTGCGCGGGGAGCTTACGCCCCACTCCTCCAATCCGGCCCGCACCCCGCCTGCTGGTGGGGATTTTGGGAGCCGGAGCCATCACCTCACTGTCGGAGGACGACGACGCGCCCTCCGACATTGTCCGCTTCCTGCTGCGATCTCCGCCCACGCCTCGGGCTCTCTGAGCTCGAGCTTTCTGAGCTCGGGCACAGCTTCGCCGACCGCACTTCCTTCTTCCTCTCCTTCCTCTCTTTTTTAGTTTTCCTTAGTTTAGTGTCCATACTTGATCCCACGAGTATGGGGGATTTAAAATGTACACCCAGGGTAACCCCCTGTCCCTGGGCAAGTGTACATTTATAACCCAACCAGAGGGTCCACCGGTTCCCTGGCTGGGGGTGCGCTAAAGACTGATGCGCCATCCGTAATAGATGACACTACTCCTCAGCCATTCGTACCTTCGCCACGCACCAGAACTTGGTATTAGAGGTAATTTTTTATAGAGGTTGTCTTCCTCGCGGCCCGGGCGGTTAAGCCAAGGCCCTCGACCCCCGTCGAAAGTCAGAGACATGACCGTAACAGTCTTCGGGGCTACGAGATCAACGGGGGCAGCTAAGGATGACGACCCCCAGCTGCCTGCTCTGCGGCAGGGTGAGTGCACGCAGAGCCCGTTCCCCGACTCCAACACACACTGCCCTCTGCTACTCAGAGGGACAGGTGGTGGAGTCCTCCGCGACAGAATATTGGCAAGTGGGCAACGAGACCCCATAGGCACAGCGTACCCAATGACGAGTCGTTGCCCACCTCCCAGGGTGCACCGTCCCTCGGACTGGTCTTCGCCCCGGAAGAATCCATAAGCGAACTCCAGCCCTCGGGCACACGAGGAGGTTTTCTGTTCAAGCACCCCAATTCAAGCCATTACTTAAGGTATACAGGAGAAATTAGCGTGGACATCCGTTGCCAATTGCGAGTCAGATTCGCACGCAAGTTCCAGCCTTTTCTATTTTCCTGGAATCTATAAGTAAAGCACTATTTAGTTTTTTTCTTTGTTATAGATTACGTTTTAGGTGTTCCAAAAGGGGTGCGATAGCGGACAAACAGGCAGACATGAGGCAGACACACGAGTAATTACTTCTGTTTAACGATTCTGTTTTTACAAAATAGAATTACCTACAAAGATGAACCAAGTTTCGACGTATAATAACATAATGTACGAATTGCATTAAAACGTTTGTCTTTAAAAATAAATCAAGTCTAAAAAGTTTAGGTACCGTAATTAAATTCTATTAAGAAGAAGTATTTTTTCATTGTCATAAATATTGATCCAAATTCTAAAAATATCGCGTGTTGCCGCACCTTTTCGAGTTCTCGGAAGTGGGAACACTGGCCTTGACATAGACATGAAGAACGACTGAAAAGTCTGTCTGAAACATTGTATAAAGTATCTTCAACATAGTTTGTTTCCGAACAACAAGACTGCAGAAATTCAGCTATAAATAAACTCTCCAGATATTGCAATATTGTAAGAAGTTTATTATGTTTTGATGTCTAATTTTATACATGTGTTATTAATTTATTAAAACCGCCCCACCCCTAATATCTCTAATTAAATTAATTACGACGAACTGATACTACATGCCAAATATGTTATAATTACGATATAAAAATAACAAGTTATAATTAAAATATATGTATATTTATTTTATTACTCGGTAACATCGGTTTCTTAAGGCGGGTCGATTATTCCAGACTTTTATTAGTAAGTACATAATTTTCTCACAATTTTCTTTCAATAGAGTCTGTATGAACTGGGAAAATCACATTGATCCACTAACTAGGCCATCCCCATCGATCACAAATCAACTTTAAAAATATTAAACCCCAAAATGGAACCATTTTTATCAAGTTTTTTCCATTCTTTTACCTTAACTGAGAGGAGACAAATCAGCATACATGCGTGCACAGTAAAGTGACATGTAAATCTCCGTTCCATATACAATTATACATAGATGAATCGAATTGAAATCCGTTGTAAAGTTTAAAAGATCTAAGAGTACATAACAGAGAGGAAATTGCAGCATTGCAGGTAAATATTGCAGTTCAGTCGAACTACATTATCATCTAATGCACCCATCACCAGTTCACCACCTATGTTCTAACTCGAGTGTGAAGATATTTATTAGGAAGTACATCATTGTATAGTTTATCATTGTTCAGAGCACGTGGCAGGCGCCTCGTGGCTCACTCTAATAATGATGGACGGTTTTATTGACGTACGTGCTAATATATATCTTCTAGTAGTATTAGTTTAAATCTAGTATTGAATGCATGTTCAGTGAACGACAAAGTTGTTTGACACTCCTGTAATATTAAAATCAATACAGAATCGGGGACTCGGGGTTAAGCTACTTACGTAGGTACCTGAAACGTTGATAATATCCATTTTCAGATGTATAAGTAACAGATTTTATCGACTAATTTGTATGGTTGTAATGTAACTACATATAGGCGATACGACGAATTCCCATCACTTACAAAATGCAATGGTGATCTTTATTGTTACAAATACATATAAGATAGTTAAGTTTTTGGTTACTGCTTCGCTCTCGTCGGACTAAGCGTGACATTATAGCCTATGTCACTCAGGGATATTGTAGCTTTCTAATAAAACAAAAGATTTTTTTAAACCGGTCCAGTAGTTTTTGAGTTTATTCGTTACATCCAAAAATACAAATCTTTCCTCTTTATAATATTAGTAGGTAAAGTATAGAAGTATAGATAACTGGCTTTTGCCCGCGACTTCGTCCGCGTGGAATAATAGTTCCCGTTCCCCGGGGGATTTCCGGGATGAAAACTATCCTATGTCCTTTCTCGGGTCCCAGACTATATAGTACAAATTTGGTAATGAAATTTGGTACAGATATCTGTACCAAATTTTATTCTAATCGGTTCAGTCAGTGGTTTAGGCGTGAAGAAGAGACAGACAGACAGCCAGAGTTACTTTTGCATTTATAATATAAGTACGGATTTGTATTACCCAAGTACGTGAGTACTATGGTTACTTACGTAACACGAATCATTATCTTTTTGCAATTTGTAAGTAAGTTAGACGTAAGTTAGTAGTAGCCACGTCTTAAAGGGAAGAAAGATAATTATTTTTAAACTACAAAAAAGGACATCTTGAGTTACATTTAAACTAAGCGAGGTGTATCTGTCAGGCCTTCTAACAAAAGGTCGTTGGTCATGCATTACGTTATCTAGGCCTCGTGTGACTCTTCAAGCAGATGTTCGTCGTTTGTAACATGTGTTCATGAGGACGGACATGCATCTGCGATCCTTGTTTCATTCGTTCAAGAGGTACTTAAATAACTAACTAACAATAATTATCAAGTATACATTTTGGTAGATTAGGTAATCCAGTCGTTTATTGAAGTAAATAGTTTCATGTAATAAAAACGTCTATGTGGAGTTACTGATTATTAAAGTTGAAAAGTTATCTCTTAAACTCGCTCTTATCTCATATCATAATAGATCAAGATTTGTTAAATGAGAAATAGTTTACATGTTACGACCCATGGCCATTGCATGTACAGAACAGAAACCACAAAAAAAAGCGCGAGGCGAAGCTTTTAGATGACATGCCCACATGACATAGAAAACACGTCTAAAAATACTCCATTTCAACTCTAGGAACCTGATTAGTTTCTAATGAAATGTAAAATTAGATTTGAGTTGCTTTGAAATCGATACATTGGCTACCTACAAAATTGGCAAATATGTGACGTCATAGTTAGCTATAACCGTTCAAAATAATGAGAGAATCGCGTTTTGACAGCTCCTAAAAAGTAAGTTACCTAATTGATAAGCCATGAATCTTACGTACCGTATTATGTAGGTATTATGGGTTTGCATCTAAATCTACTGATGGCACCTTGGACGCTGTATAATACTTTCACAAGACCCATTTTCCAAAACTAATAAAACTAGACCAGTCTATATTTTCCGACATCAAATGAGCGTTAAACCCAAGTACTGTCAGAATAACATTATACATAAACTAAGGACATAATGCAGTGTTTATGAGATTATGCCATAACACTAGCAAATGTAGTTATCTACTGTATGCATCTCCACGCAGCAATAAAACGAACATCTGTGCACTGTTTATTGTTCCACACTCATTAAAGTCACCATCTATTAATAGATCCAGTAGTTTTCTACCACCAACTCAACCTAGCATTCCACTTGACAGATTAAAACAGAAATAAAAAATACTTATTCATTTTAATCCTTTGAACATACGTGACTCGAGACACAATAGAGAGACAATAGCAGCGCGACAGCCGGCTGTCGCTTGGTCGTCGAAAGATTTAGGTCAGTGCAGAAAATAAGTAAGGAAAACCGAGTAACTTGCAGACCTTAACGAGAACAATGAGACTCCAGAACATTACTAAGTACTAATTCCAAGTAAACAGGTACTTAAAGTGAGCCATATATTAAAATATGGCGGTCAGGAGCTAATTTGATTCAGTTAATGACATTAAACAAAGAGGAAAGAAAGGGCTTTTGAGGCCGACGACATTATCTTGTTCCTTACTAATCCTGCCTTGAAGCTGGAAAGGTAATGCTCGTAACTCACTGGATATTAGCCAATTATGAGCCCAAGACAGGTGGACTCAAGGTCCTGGGAAACGCACAGGACACGTTAACAAGTCCTGACATCAAACGACCTTCATTCGTGTTATTTTCTTTCTTCGAAATCCTCATCACCTTTTTTCCGTGGTGTTAAAGTTCAGGATGGTAGAGCCAGCAAGTGGTTCAAGTGTACGAATAAGTTTGTGCACAAGTGTACAAGCTCAAAGTTGGTTTAGGCCACAAGGCTAGCGTCCTCCTACGGTCACCCATATAACAATGCTAATTGTTTGTGACTCACTTTTGTTAGTGATGTACTGGTTCCAAGATAGCAAGGATTAGTCGGACAATGAAAACGTTGCTAGTATTCTTAAAAGTAAAAATAAGGCTCTATTATTATTAATGAACAGTTGGTATGACATGCAGGATTAGGTAAGTGATCTGTGAAGACTTCCGATTTCTTTAAGGAAATAATAATATGAGATATTAATCAAGACATTCGACGTTGCTTTGTCTGGCGTCAC
The DNA here is from genome assembly GCA_033675125.1 of Athetis lepigone. Lineage (NCBI taxonomy): Eukaryota > Metazoa > Arthropoda > Insecta > Lepidoptera > Noctuidae > Athetis > Athetis lepigone. The sequence continues at coordinate 1,249,615 of CM066232.1, read as the reverse complement.
GGTTTCCCTCGGTGCCTTTTGACGTAAGATACCTATTACCTGCTTTAATAAAAGTAAATGAGTCATTCATTCACAGTTTACTGAATCTTTTAGTCTTACCTGTTTCTAAGAATTGAATGAGGTGTCACATTAAAAAAGTGTAACCTTTTGACCTCAAATAGGATAGGATATAATATAATTCTTAATATTATTTTCGTTATCATTCATGCGGGGTCTATGGGTGACATATGGTGATTTGGTGATGGGGCAAGACGACGGCGGCAGCGGCATCTGCAGTCTCCGGAATCATGATAGGAGAAACCGTTGACTTTTAGTTTATTAAATTGGACTTTTAATAAACTAATTACTACTACTATTAATTTCCTTGCTCCCAAAAACTAATACACGCATAAAAATAGACGAGAATTTGAGAAAAAGTCATTAACACATTTTCTCCTGAAGTATGATATGAATATTTGAATTTTTGTAAGCTGCTGATAATTAAAATAGAAGTTTAAAAGAATATATTGACTAGAACTAGTATTTTGCATTTGAATTAAATGTGAACATCACTAAACCTAATCAAGTCGATGGTGACCGACGTATTTTACATACTTTGATCTTTTTTATCACAGAGCCAGTGGGTGGTTAATTGGTTATGGATTTCCTCTCAGTAACTAAATTAAATTTGTTAAACTGCTGTCATTCCGAGGTTATAATAGCCGTGATTATAATCAAGTCGAGCTTTGAATTTTTTAGAGGTTAAAATAAGTCAAAGCAGTGTTTCTATGAAAGTAACATTTCGTCGTTCGTTTCTCTAACTGCTTTGACCTTTTTCTTAGGTGTACCTACGTGTTTCGCGAAAATCCACTTATTGTTTAATTTTCTACTCTGTTATGTTGACTGTTTAGCGTGGTGTTGAATATTAAAAAATGAATTTTCAAAATATGTTCTGGATTTTAATCATAATAAAATCCCGTTCGGCGTTGATTCTCAAGTCATTGCCACCCCGGCCTTACCCGACAACGTGTCAACATTTTTAAGCGTAGCATTTTTAATTATAATCGTATCTAAATTATTACATTAGGTAATAAAAGATTCACATAATACGGACTGTGTCTCCACGAGGATGCGTTGTACTAATTAGTGCTGATGACTTTTGTTATGTTGACTAACACGGTACCTAATGAATAAAATCCCATCGAATTGAGTACCTCCTCCTTTATGAAGTCGGTTAAAAAGCTAAAGTGATGAAAATGTAATTTTATCCTTATTTCCGGGACGGCCCTTCATTAAATAGTGCTGTGAAGAATATTTTTGCTGTCTATAGCTGATCTCGAGGTCTCAAGCGACTAATGATTGATCGTGCAACGTGTGTTTGGGTTTTTTCAGTAGCAGGTCGGTTTTGAAGTGCGACCACCCCTGGCTATGGACGTTACGAAATAGTTCCGAACTTCCGACTGCCAATCGTAGGTCTTTTTGTTTCTGTGTTTCTTTCTGTTGGATAACACGATACTCCTAGGTATAACTGGTTGTCACAGTTTGATAAATTGATAGCCAGGTCATACCGAGGAGTATCGTGTGATCCAGCGACCTTATTGGATCTCATAATCATTTATTTCTTGTAAAAGACGTATTAGACTGGAAGCCGACCTTAACATGGAAGGAGAAGGCTAAGGAGATGATGATTCATTAGTACTGTTATCAAAACAAAAATATCAGCAGAACAAAATCTAGACCTGATTCATTATCCTTGTTTTATATTCACACATTGGTCATTAGGTTTTCCATTGAGGGAATTTCGTAATGCAAATGTTAATTGATGATAACATCACTTAGTTGTGCATAGAATAATTTATTATGTCATAGACTCATAGTCCAAACGTGTTAAGTACTGAAGATTTACGTGGTAGGTAGCGCCATCTGTTGTAGTTTGTTGTAAGTTTTTGATTGGAGAAACTTTATAACTTGTTTTTTTTTATTTATATATCTTTACTGTAATACAAATGTATTCTAAAGATTTTGGTTCAAATGTCGTGATGGCGTAGTGGTTAAGGCTTCCCACCTCTCATGTAAAGAGGTTGCGGGTTCGAATCCGGGTAAATACCTACCATGTGACTTTTTCAATTGATAGGTATTGTACTTTTTAAAGTTTATCTCGGACATTCATCACACATATCGGTAAAGGATAACTTCGTGAGGAAACCGGGGCTGGTAATAAATATGAGCCCGAAACCGCCAATCCACCTCGATCGCGTAGTAATCAATGCTCGTGCCTTCTCTGTATGAGAAGAGGCCTTCGTCCTGCAGTGGGTCAGTAATAGGCTGGTATCATAATTATTATTAGACTTTTGGTTTGTGTAGGCTACTTGCGTAGAAACTTTGCTGGAATATATCCCTTGGTTAGGTTAGGTTAGGTTAGAATATATCCCTTGGTTAGATTATTAGACTTACGGGTTTTTCAAGTTTTGGTTAGAACGACAATTTTAGGCAAGGGATGACAGTGATGTTGTTGCAGTTGGTACACACTATGTGACTTTTCTAACCTAATACGTGGATTCAAATAGTCACATTGGTATTTGCCTGGTTTCGCACACACAGTGAGATGCAGGAGGAAAAATACTGGTGCAAGACAAATGAGACCAACGATATTGATTGAATGATTTTAATTACAATGGATGAACAAAATTATAAGGTACCTTAATTTTACTATATGTCGGTACCGTAAACAAATTATAGGTGGATACAAGAAATTGCTTCAATACTTATAATTAAACATTATTGACCACACTTAAAACTATAATATTGATATTGTACATGACAGAAATATGTGTTTTGTACCTATGCAAAGAATAAGTGTAAGTACCTAAGTAAATTATATTAAATTTATTTAACTACTAGCTTCTGCCCGCGGCTTCGCTCGCGTTAGAAAGAGACAAAAAGTAGCCTATGTTACTCTCCATTCCTTCAACTATCTCCCCTTAAAAAAAACCTTAAAAAATCACGTCAATCCGTTGCTCCGTTTTGCCGTGAAAGAAAGACAAACAGACAGACAGACACACTTTCCCATTTATAATATTAGTATGGATCTACAGCATTTTTATATTTGTAAAATTACGAATGAAAACTGACTGACTCAGAGTCCAAACTACTGGTACCTTTCTTTTAATCATCGGTTCGTCCCCTCTATAAGAAAGGTGTGAAAACATTATGTACTTTTACAATAGTTTTTTTAATGAAGTCTTCATACAAATCCATAACGAGAAACGTAACGAGAAAGCATTGTTGATTTTACACAATTTTTCGAATAGGCGAGATGACAAAAAATACTAATTAGTCCGTCAGTTTATCAAAAGATTTTGGACACGTAATTTTTCTATTTTCTCGTAAGCGACAAATGACGAAGATACAGTGCGAAAGTTCCGCGTGACGTCACGCCTAGGTACAATTTTTACTAAACAGTGACGTCACAAGCTCCGTATTCTTACTCCATAACTTTGATGCTATTTACATTTTACCTATGTTACATATTATTGATTTGATCAAGCAAAAAAAAATGAGAAATATTTTTGAAGGATCTTACGGACGGACGGACGAAACAGGATGTCTGTTCTTTAATGAAATTGTCATGCCTATTGAGATATAGTTATTTGATTATGAAGAAAATATTTTTTGTACTACAGACATACGAGTACGATGACAAAGTGTTTTTCTTTAAGATTGGCATTGCACACTCAGATTATTGACTGACACTGAACAAAAGAGAGTGCCCGTTGTGGAATACAAATCACTGATCAATATTTATTTATCTACACATAAAGTTGTAACAAAGTATAGTACTATATAGTACTAGTATACCTATGTACCGCCGAAGAAATTGAACCATTTGTAACATTATTATTATTCTGGGGGTCTACCACAAGCTCCACATTATTATGATATGTGTTGTGGATGATGAACAATTTAGTAATTAGATTATTATTTGATATTTATCTCATTAATGTTCAGTCAGTCACATAAAACTCATCGCATGGATATCTAAATCGATGTGGATTTGTGTGTTCCTATAAAGAGTATCATTTATTTGGGATTTTATTAGTCAGGGTAGGGCCAAGGGTTCTCTTCCCGGCTCGGACCTTGCCACGACTTACACAAGTATCTTTATGGTCCCTGCATCTATTATAGACTTCTAACAAGGGCTCCTTCTGACCCCTGGGGGCCCGTGGGATTTTGTCCGGTTTTTCTTCTAAAGCTACTGACTGAGCAAGCAAAGCCCCAAGCACAGCTAGTCTATGTATTCAGTTGAGATGTGCCTTGACACTTGTTGATACAAACACCTTCTTCAAAAGGTTTTACTGTTCGTTTGTTGAGCTAATATTTGGGGGAAATAAGAGAGGTAATTTGTCTCGGGAGGTATATTCTTTGTTCTCTTTATTTATTTATTTAGTTTAAGTATGATTATAGTTTATTACCTTTAAAGTAATATCAGTTTACTTACATATAGGAATGCTTATGTGTAATATGGTGTGAGCACTTACATTTTGTCCCTAAGTTTATTATTGAATTTATATAAAATCAAATTTATGTAATAAATGTATTTATTAAAGTCTTAAATTAATATTGCTATAATACATTAAAGTCCTTTCACTCATTTATTTTTTAAATTGAGAGTTTGTTTATTTTCGGAAGGCTTACAGATAAACAACTAACCACTATTTCAAATACCAGGTCGCAACAAGCAGTACTTATTATGGCAAATTACAATACTTAACATGTTAATCTAGGCAAGGATCTGAGTATTATTATTAAGTAAATATATTTCTAAATACAAAACACTCATAATACCAATCCATAGCAGAAATAAAATAATTAATGATTTAACTAAACAAATTATATTTTATTGAGATAATACATTTTGTAGATGAAGTTTCAACAAATAGGCAAAACAAAAGTTTTTCTTACAGTACGAATTTATTTTATAACAGGAAAATAAGAAATAAACATTTTAGTATATTAAACAGTATGTAGAATCTCTGATTAACTTTATTTACAACTAATAATATTAGTAAGTTTCCTAGTTGTATCTTTGAACCTTATCAGGCTTTTAACACGGGTAACAATTAAGATGATAGTTGAAATTATATAAATGTGGTTGAACATTTTAAATGTATTTTTTTTATTCTCTAGCTATCATGAATTCTACATTTCTTATACTAAATTTTTGAATTAAATGTAATCTCTTAACACATAAGGCAGTATATTTCAAGGAGTTCCTCAAGGGCGTATATTGGGCCCAACACCATTTCCATGAAAACCATTCTTAAGATTTACATGTTGTTAAAGCTAGATCAGGTTCAAACATGCACTCAGTATGGGACTAGCTATCACTACATTACCATGGCTTCAGTCATTAGGTCTTGGCTGGCTTCCCTTGAGCCCAGGGTTTGAGGCTGGGTTGTGGCAATTCCTTGCAGTCCACAAGTGGGTTGGTGGCACTGACTGCTTCCATGACCCTGGGTTGCGCCTGGTCTAGCAAGTCTTCATTGGCACAGATTACTCCAGCAAGGGTAGTCTTGCGGATTTCTGTTAGTTGTTCTGCGGGAGATGGAAATATAAAATGTAGAAATGTGGTGAACTGTGGTTGATTTTTAGTGAAATATTAAGAACGAGATGTATATGAAATAGATTCAACCTATTTCTGCATCCCTAAAGTAGTTAAGCTTAAATGCCGATCTCACCCTTATGCACTAGTGTTGCACATTTAGTGTTGGTAAATACGCTTTGAGCTCTGGGTTTCTTAGTCAAAAATATCGACCTTTTTCTCTTGTGCATGTAACTCATTTCTGTTTTTTTTTTTGTATTTCCTTAAATTTTAGTAAACAGTTCTTACCTAAAGTGAATCCGATGGTAGCATCCGAGGTTTCATACCAGAACCGGTCGCCGACCTTCAACCTCAGGAACTGGTCAGCGATGAGGCAGCTGAGGGTAGGACCCAACAAACGTCCCTTGGGGTCCTCAGCTAACGCTCCCGTATATAGGTCTATGTCGTCCACGGAGCTGGAATAAATAGACGTTCAAAATAAATTAAGAAAATAAATTAGAAAATGCTTGCTTTGCAATAGTGTATCGCCTTGGATATGGTACAAAACTTAATATATCATTTTGAAATACATAATTATAATTTTGCTAAGTTTGAAGAAACTATCAATATTTTGATATATTGCAATTTTTTTATGAATGATGAGGATCAGCTTACTAAGTATAAGTATGAATATATATAAGCTATGAATAGTAGACACGGTATTACTATCATATCATGGTTATCAGTAAAAGAGTACTTGATTCCATTGACTCACTTGTAAATCTTACAAATCCTGCTAAGCGAGGACGCATCAAAGATCTCGTCAAGATCAGTAAAATTCCTGGGGCGGGAGAGTCCGCAGTGTTCCCTCCACTGTGGGTAGGCCGGTAAGCCGTGGTCCCGTCCGCGCTGGATGTTCAGCGACACCAGGTCCAGGCCGCATGGACCCGGCATTGCATTGTCAGCGTCCGAGGTGTTGGCGTCGATCGGCTTTTCGAATAAGTGGTTGCTTAGCTGGAAGAAAGAGTTGAAGATATAAAATTTTAGTTAGAGTGACTAGAAAATAGAGATAAGAGTGTAATTAGAAATCTCAACTATACGTCAAAGATTGCCCGGTATAAAATCTTAAACTTTGGTTGGTTTTTTTGCGACTTGGGACTGAGACTTGTGGTGACATCGCGTAATTTGAGTTTGACGCGGCATTACCAAATACAAAATCTCAATAGCAAATTAAGAAGCACAATTTACCCATCTGTTATGAAGCACCTCTCTTTGGGCTGTGCATTGATTTAGTTAGTCACTCAGTCAGTTAGTTTACCATAATATATAATACGTAGATAATATCAACCCTCCAGCGGAGTATGAATCTCCAAGTACTATGTCATTATCATTAATATACCTCGGTAGTAACATGTGGGTCCACGGCATGTACTAGAGACTCCATGGCGGAGACCACAGCGTTCTTGGGTCCCTTCCTTGTGTACAGCGTGAAGGGGTTGAACAGCATCTGATGCAGGTGCGTGTACTGTACCGTGCCGGTGCTCTTGTCTGTGCTGTGGATCAGACCCTGGGGGAGACACGGTTGTTAGGCAGTTGAACTTGGTAGTTTTGTCGGTATTGTGGTATTTCCTTGCCCTATATTTTTTCTGTTAAAAGATGTACATTGTATTTTTCTCCCTGATAGCATTAGCGTAACCAGATCCGTTACAAGGTACCTGGAATTGTATAAGTCTTTAGGCGGCAGTGACTACTTAACATTAAGTGACGAACTATAAAAATTAGGGACATTTTAGTTTGAAAAGTTCAGTAATTACTGAAGTCAGCAATTTATGGTATTTCATGTTATCGTCAACCGCTTTTTCTCTCGATTTCGTTCACATTAATGTCGGTTATCGTGGGAGCAAACAATGCTACGGATTAGAGTAGAGTAAGGACTAATTTTAATTGAATTAAAGCGCTTTTAATTAAAAGTCTTGGGGTCCAAGAAAACTGAACCAATATAAATCATCAAAATGATAATAGCTAGGGATAAGTTTATGTTGCTTACCGGTAACAAGGTGTGCGCGAATCTGAAGACGGCGGAGGCGAAGTGGTTGGCGATGGAGGGGTCCACGGAGGAGTCGTACACGTCGGAGTAGCCCTCCTCCTGCAGCGTCAGGTTCAGCGCCCACATCACGTCCGTGCCTGGGATATATGAGCATAGTAATGATTATCTTCATCATCGTCGAACAATATCTGCTTTTGTGTTATTTTACTTGCTTCCATTTCAGCCATTATTTTTTGCTCTCTTTCTTACGTGCTAGCTGTGTTAGATATTAGGTACGTAGATTTCCATTCATTTCATTATATTCTTTTATACAATTTATCATTTTGTTCCCTAATCCTTCTTCTATGAACATGTATGACAACGTTATGTTGGACAACAGAAAGAATACGAACTTAAAAATGACGTCTTTCTAAGTCTGATTAAAGCATATAATCTAAGATTTTCAATTAATCCATTTACAATAATATTTAAGTGTTAATAAGTCGAGCAGTGACGTAAAAAGTTAAAGCTAATTTCACGTTATGAAACGAGATAGGTCTCTCGAAAATGTAAAATAGATACGAAATTTTGCTCACGTTACTCTTATTGATAACGATGTAGGCACAGAGGGATATAAAACAATAATAAAGATAGCAGCAGTCTAGTTACCAAGTATACTGGGCAGGAACTCGGAGTACGTGATGTGCTGCATCTGAGCGCCGAGGATCCTCCGTGACTCGTGGAAGATGGTATCATCATCCCACATTGGGTTGAGCTTCCGTAGGATAGCGGCCAGTCGGTTGTGTTGTCGCGCCCACAAGAGATGCATTGTGGTTAAGTGTAGGTTCTCGTTGGCGCGGTCGTCTCCTGGAAAGATGAAGAGCAAATAAAGTTGGTGGGCTTTATAATAAACAATCGTGATGGTTCAAAGTGGGCTGGCAATTTTAGACTTAGTTCCCGAGCTAGGTTTCTTCACATTTCTAATAGACTGAAGAAATTGCAACCGATGTCAGTGATGTTCAGGAAAATAAACTAAGTACGTAAATAGAAAAAGTCACATTGGCTTGTTTAAAAGTTGAACCAATCTTGCAAATGCTATATCGGTTACGGCACGACAATCTCTCTCCACTCAATACAAAACATGTCTTTATTTTATTTGTCTTTCAAAGGACATCACAAAAGTTTCGTTTTAATTGTGCAAAAACGAAAAAAAAGTTCCCAACTCCCTACGCCAAACCTAGATCGGTTTCAATATGTCTAACTTTATACCTGATTCAAAGCAGTACCGTCCCTTAGCGTTCATCTCAACAGTGTTGCAGCTGTCGTCGGGGTCGGTGCTGGGCGGCAGCAGCTGCGTGGCTCCGATCTTCAGCATCCGCAGCTGTCCGCCCACGAAGGAGCGAAGAGACGCACTGCGGGCCGCCGCGAACCCGTACACTGTGGACGCGTCGATGAACGCTGTGGCCTGGTTTAACTGCTCGCGAGGGCCTGGAGTGAGGGGTGTTTCATTTTAGTTTTTGATTGAAATGTTGAATTTTTTTTAGTAGTAAATGTATGTGTATGGGATGTATAAAATAACAAACGTCTTTAACAGATAAGGGCTAGAGATGATGATAACAGTGGTTTTTCATAAGAAATGTTGGAGATATCAGAGGTTGTCTCTAAGAAAAGCTTTAATAGAAAAGAGTTAAAGATAAGAAAAAGGCTGAACTAGTAGGTATAGTACTCAGATATAACGAATGCTTTACTAGCTCAATGTTGATAGCAGATGTATATGTATGAGGATGTGTAGATGTATTGTATGCAGATGTATCCAGTATAAAACAAAACTAAAATCCTTTTCTAGAAAGATTAAATTACGCTTGCAGTTTTACCAAAAAAAAACTTATATCTAGAAACTGAGTTGAGGAGGTCTGAACGACAGTTAAGATTTGGTTAGACTGGGCTAGAAACTAGCCCTAAAATAATTAGAACAACGACAATATTAAGTTATGCAATAACTCAAGTAGACAAAACAGAATAACAAAGTCAACTTACCAAAATGGCAAGTGGGAGCTGGCGCAGACCTGACGAACTCCATGCACGTGATGTTATAGTCCTGGTAGAAGGGATCGTCCACGTCCAGGTGCACGGGGAAGCACTCTGGGTGAGGAGTCTGAGTCGGGTCGCAGCAGGACAGGGCTGTTCCATTCTGACCTGGGGAATAAGAGACGTGGAAAGGTTGAGTAAAACTAGAACGTTCGTGGTCTGAGTTAGTATAATTGTGCCAATTTCAAAGGACTTATACTCAGTTTTACTTTCCAAAGCACTGTTATTACTAACTTATTCAGATAAGTCTGGATAACCATAGTACCTAACAGCGCGCCGTCCAGAAATGTGAATCTCGATGGTCTTAACTAATCTAATACAATTAATATGGATGATGCTGTTGGCGAAGATCTCTTCGTGTGTAAAAATCAAGGACCATATTTGCGTCATGATTAAATACGTTCCCTGTAATTGTGGCAAGGAAGCTTTTCTAGGAACCATGGCTACCATGTTCCACATAGTTACACATACCTTTACTAAGTGCAGTGGCAGTGATGTCATGGTCCAGGAACTGCCCCCACACGGCCAGCATGACGGTGAAGGCTGAGTCGTGCGCGTAACTCGGCCGGTGCACTGTGACGCTCACGTCACGAGCGCTCGGCAGGGCTGCTCCGTCCACTCCCGCGCGAGGTGCGCTGATGCCTTGAGGGAGAAGATTACGAATTTGAGATTTGATAGAATGGGCCATTAACTGCTGACGTTATAATATATTATATCTAAAAACGTAGCCAACTATGCAATTCGTGAAATCTACTAGGGACAGTGATGATCTTTAAAGCTCAAGTTTCAATCCCTGAAAGTACCAAGCAGTGGCCTGTCAGACACAACAATCGATCGTCACAACACAACAAAGGATCTTTTAGTAAAGATTTAGATTTCAATAAAGGATGAATTTTCCTCATATTTTCAAAAAGCTATTTTCGTAGTTCTGTTTGTATAAGCTGAAAGCTATTAAAAACTAAACGATTGTCAATCTTACCATCAGCATAATCAGCCGGCAGCACCCTTCTAAACGGAGTCTTGGAGACTCCATACCGCAGAGGATTCTCCAGGTTGTTGCAGGTGCCGTCCATGGTCCTGTACTTGGACAGCGTGCATGGTGGGGGGTTGTCCTGGCAGTACGGCGGCTCTGGGAAGGACCCGTTGATTAGGGGACCTTGGCCCGATCCGCCAGGGCGTAGGGATATGTCCGTGCTGGAAAGGGTAGAAGAGATTTCATGTTTTTATGAAATTATTAGCTCTTCTAGGCTTCACTGTTGAATAAGGTTACGACAGTGTTACTTCTTTATCGTTCAAGATCTTTTGAATCATTCCGTCCTTTGATAACTAGTGTTTGTGTTTATCACATTCAGATAGACGGACAGACGCGGCGGAGTTTAAAAAATCCGAGTTTGACAAATAACTAAAACAAATTGCGTTCAAAATTAGAATTAATTTCGAAAGTCAAAATAATGCAATAGCAATTATTCGTTCTAATAAGTATAGCAAGAAGTAACCATCAGGCGTTAGTATTTCGACGAAATCTGGAAAAGGGATTGAAAGTTATATCATTCTTCTGTAAATAAGACATGTAGAAAGATAATATGTTAGAATGCTAGGAAGCAATATTGCTTAGCTTATACACTATGGAAACTGGATGAAAACGATATTTCCTACAGCGCAAGTCAAGTGTAAACTGTGACACATTCTAGTGAGGCGATATCTTTGATATGCAACTTTGTCGTTATACTTACAAATAACATTAACCGAGTGAAAGCTTATAATAATTATAGGTAGAAATCAAACATTAATGGGAATAAAATAGGTGTGAGTACCTAATCCTAGCTTTTGACTAACTGATCATGATCAACAAGTTACCTAAGTGCCACTCACCTGAAAATGGTTCAATTGAAATCGTTCGTCGTAAGAGAAACAAGTCTTGATATTTCATAATTGAAATCTATTTTAAGAAGACTTAGTTAAACCCTGAACTTTTAATAATCTTAATGTTTGTTTGTTCTTAATGTAATCATTGTCAAAAGCTAAAGAAAACATTGCGAGGATCTCCCTCCTCGCAATGTTTTCTTTATCTTTTGAAGAAGAATAATACCTAATGTTTCTAATTCCCAGGCCAATACGACACCTACTAAATACTTAGATCGATATTTTTGGCGGAGTTCGGTAACCCGTGCCCACTGAGGCGTAGTGGTCGCGAAGCCACACCAACGCCAACGTATAGTATTACGCGGTTTTATAACACAGATCATGTGTCGAATTACCAAGACCGGTATTCGTCCTAATTCCTACGGACACACGATATTTTGTCTATAATATTCGTCTATGAAAACAGCTGGGTAGGCTAACGAGCAACCAATGACGCATTTTATTTTAGCTGGTATTTTCTTATCTGATATAAAGCTTTGTTGCATCCAAAATTAGACGACTTGATTATTCAGATTTTGTTCTTCCGGGTTTTAGACCATCTGGGGCGTAATAAAATTTGCTTATGCATAATGCACATGTATAATGTGATAGTTTGAATGAGGTCAAGAAGTAGTTACATGCAGCGATGCAGCGACGGGTGATGCCAATTGATCGTTTGTAGACGAACGGAAGAGTGGCCAGCAATTGACTAACCGCTGAATCTATTGAACTAGATGGATTTATGAGTAACGATTATGTTTGTAAATAAGGCATTATGAGCTGAGGATGGGCAGTGGAAACTTTCCTTGACATAACTATTTGTAACGATCAGAAAATCTGAGTCAGGTTTCTCAGAGGTGAATGATTGAAAATACAAGTTTGAGGATACCTACAACTCGTTATTCAATACTACTGACAGAGACAGATTGATCAGATAAAGTTTTTATTTGGTTTACTATTAGCGAAACCACTGGAATAGAACATTGAATATTCACAGAATATCGCATATCGGATGTGATCTGATTTGGTTTTGCAGTTTTTTAACTACCTATACCGGTGTTGTCGTCCTTGTGTGATGGTATTTAAAGGAAAGCCAATTGAGGTATAATCGAAATATCTTTTGCAGGATCTGAAAGCTTCTGAATGGATCCTTAGTTATAAATTAAATGCGACCTTGACATTTTGCGTCGATATTTTTAGTAGAGAACGCCGTACGCGGCAGATAATGAGGCAAAGCGAGTTTTAGAAAAAGTTAAACTTTGCACTTAGCTTTTCGTCTTTGTCACTCACTCATCAATCATCATAAAACGGTTAACCCATTTAAGTAACCTTGATATAATCATGGCCAAATGAGAAAGTGGTTTCGTAAATGCTTTCTTCTAAGTTTATATTTGACATCACAGACGTCGGTAAATCCAAACCAATGGTGCCACCTGGACCTGGATGAAACTTGGACTTTCATTTTATCCTGATTTTAATTCGCCTACAGCAGGCGCGATGAATACCGTTCTTGCCCTGAAGTAGAACATTGTTAATAAGCTGTTACTAGAGCTTACCCATTCATAAGTGCCTTGGTGGCCACTTCAGCAGCATACGCGGCATCAGCCAGTGGTTTCACGTCGGCGGAGGTAGCCGCCGCTCGCTGCGCCTTGTTCGCTGGAGTGCCAGCGTCCAGAGGCCTTCGCTTCCACTCCACCTTCGTCAGTTCTGATAGTGCTGCTTTTCCTTCGATCATGGCAGATGCTATTTGTGCCTTGCTCGGCTTGGTGCTGGCCCATTCTGATGCAGGCTTGTCTAAGGGCAAATTGTTTGATGAGAAAATTGGTTGAGTTGCGAAGTCAATGACAATGGCTTTCTGAGATGCCGATTTTAGTTCGGCGTCAAATCTACTATCATTCATTAACCTTTCATCGGAAGATCAGAAACCAAATAATATAAAAATAAGATGTTTTTTGTTAATGTAATAAAAAACAGAATTAACATTACTTACATAATTTTACCGGCCTGTGTTATTTACATTTCATTGCCTTTAATTTATTATAATATCGTCAAAAATATTCTGATGACGTCAACGTCGGCAATTCTGGTTCTAGAAATTAGTGCGGAAACATTTCGATGTGCTACGTGTAACTATTTATTGGTATTGTTAATTATTTTTTATTTTAAAATATGGTAAAATTATACTTCTAATAAATAGTTAATAGTTGAAGTTGAATAGTTAATTGACTTTGCAGTTTGGAATACAACCTATCAAAGAAAACCCCACAAAACTGGTTCGCGATACATGTCTCGATTTTTCAAGTCTGCAAAAACTATTATATTATTACTAGAACACCTGTAACTTCTGTTCGGAAGATTTCGCAAATTGATTAACTTTAGCCTGGCATTTTCGGAAAAACTGGAATATCTACCAAAACGATCGAAACCATTCCGTTCATAAGAATTCACCTGGTGTTTGTTATTAAAATTCATTTATTATTATTATTACACTTAAAAACTGAATTGTTTGATTTTAGATTCATAAACTCAGTGGCTAACATTCACAAAATCATAAGCTTTTGTTTTTTTCTTCTATTTACATGTCTTTTATTATTTTATTTATTTTTGGTTTTAGAATACATTATAAACTTACCATGTAAAGGCCACTTCTGATCCAACAAAGGCAGAAGAGCCGGGGGCATGGCCTTTAGCGTCAAATTTCCAGTAAACCCTGGTGGTGGTATCATCCCCGGGAACATCTTCAACCGCGTCAGGTTGCTCGCATCCAGGGGCAGAGCTGGTGGGTTCGGTTCTGTCGTATTGTCATCACCTAATGGATCCTGGCTCAGGTTGTAGGAAATTGTCACCAGTAAAGCCACCATCAGGACCGCGCTAGAGGAAGGAATTATTACTTATTTATTATTATCTTTTGCAATGACTCTGGAATGTATTACGTAGCTTATTTTTCATTCAAAATATACCCCACCAGCAAGAGATAGTCTCCGAAAATCCCTCACTGTTAATTTATGTGAAATTGAAATTGAAGGGAAGTGAGATTGAGGTGAGTGAGTTAGGTCAGAAGACCTGTATTCCCCTCTGTTGACAGGGATTGACAACCCGTCTAGAAGCTCACTGCAAACTTTGACCGCGACTCCGTTTGCGCGTCGATTTACTTACGGATTATCATGGATATCTAAATTGATAGGTCTTAGGACGTAAACTGTGTAATAACTGTGTGTGTGTGTGGGTTCAGCTTTACTCCGCTTAAAACTCAAACTCGTACGTGGGTCCGTCTTCGAAGTGACAGATGCTGACGCTGACGGTACTCACATGATAAACACGCAGATGGCGCACTGCGTGTGGTGCAGCCGCTTCTGGTAGCGGCGCGCCAGGCTCGACTCGAACACGTACGTGGGCTGCACCAGCGGCGTGCGCTCACTGCTCGACGTCGCCTGCATCTTCACCTGGACAGCAAATCAATTCAATTTAAATATCGATGATTCCTTGACTGAGGGGACTGGTCCCAAAACTTTTAGATCTCGTGCTAAAGCTATTTGAATCACGACCATTTGTACATTGTTGAATTTTGCTATATTTACATCTTGTACAATTTTTTTTTAATTTTTTTAAGGGTCTATCTTTTAAATTTCAGGAACTTTGAGTCTAATTGGGTAGTTTACACCATTAAGCAATAAATGTAAGGCACAATTTCTATAAAACCTCTTTTAATTTCAGCCCTATAAATTCGGTTCATTTTCAATTTGCTATAAAATTTGATTTTTAGTTGCTTTGAAATCAATAAGTATATAGTCAACTGAGTTGTTATTTAAGTGACGTCATAAGTTGCCATTGCCATACAAAATCTATTGGGGAATTGCTTTTTGACAGCTCATAAAAAGTACGTCAATTGATAATGGTGTAAAATACCGTATTGTCAACATTTGTTATTCATTTAGAGTGGTCTACAAAATCACTCATTGTCCCACAGACGCGGATCCAAATCTTCTTTTTTTTTGAAATCTTTGCCTTACATTAGGAATTTCTTCTTTAGCAAACAAATCATCAACGTTTAGACAAATCAAGTAATGCGTAAAAATATGGTACAGCTACATCCCTAAACACACATTAGACATACGCACGCGGTATTTACATAGTTCATTTTATCTGTTTATTATACATATACGCGTTATCATCTAAGTATTTCAAGAGGGCAGTATACAACAGGTGACAAACAGTCCTCATGGACTGTTTGTCACCTGCTATATACTGCCTGCGATCCTAAAGATATAAAACTGCGACTTTGATGAAACGTCGTCTCTATTCTCAAAATGCCAAATTGCTAAGTCTGAGCTAAATAACACATGTGTCTGATGCCTTAAATAACGAAGAATGAAACAGTTATTGGTTTTCATAGGAAATTGAAACAGTAATACCTAGTTCAGTTCAAATTCGAAGTTTTCAGTTCCTTTAAAATAAAAAAAGGAACACTAGAAACAATAAAGGGATCTAATATAAGCTTCCGTTGTCCAAACCAGACTCTATCATGCTAAAAACAAAGTGGCCAGCATAGGCGATAATAAATGGATTCTGATGTTTGAAAATAATTTGCTTTACATTTCATTCTCAAATAAATATCAATGCGAACGTAAATTGAACATCAATAGCACATCACACTAGCAGACACTTACCTTTCCGTTGTAGGGACTCGTAAATATTGAATCAACAAGCGTCTTTATATCTTTTCTTAACGTTGCTTTACTTTTACTTAATCATGAGTGAGACTAGATAACAAGTCATTTACTAATAAAATTATTGTGTTACAAGATAATTAAATTAGTTACACGCAAACTAACTGCTGAATTCACAGGGAATTCCAATTTAGATTTGACTTAGGCGTTTGACACTGTTCGTTGTCACAATTAGACTGGGGTAAAAAATAACTTGAGGAGTCCTTTCCTATGAACTGTCGTTTTATTAATTTATAGCCTCAATTTTAATAGGCTCATTAGAATTAGGCAAATGAATTGCGACAAAAAATGGATTCGTTTATTTTGGTAATTACAATCAGCCCCATAAATAGATTAGCGAACGTAATTAGAATTATTAGTTGCTGATCACTTAACGTTTTTCTAGGAAAATTGTTTTATTCATCATTTAAATTGTTTAACGAGTGTAAAAAGTTAATGTTTTTCAAGTTTATTTTTGAATAGTCTCTACAACTTATCAAAAACAGGCGGTTACTCAACGCGACACGTTTAAATAAAATAATGTGGTCACTATAATATTAATATATGAAATTCTGTTAAAAAAACTATTTTCGATTCGTTGGAGATTATATATGAGGCTAAAAACAAAAGTCGTTCAGAATTCTTGATTGCTACAATTATTATAACTACAAATCTTCCACAAACCGGTATATCACCATTTTCTATGGTAACTAATAATTATCTTAATATTCTGAATCTCATTCTGCGGCCTTTACTGCTTGTGTGGCGCCGCTTGTTATAGTATCAGATTTTTAAAGTGGCTTATTGGTTTTTCTTTCTTATTTGACTGTGAATCTTTAATTTTTACTAGCTTTTGCCCGTGACTTCGTCCGCTTAGAATAATAGTTTCCGTTCCCGGGGGATTTCCGGGATGAAAACTATCTTATGTCCCTTCTCGAGTTCAAAATGTATGGCATTTCTGACATAGACATTCCATTCTACAGAATTTTGTAGACCTATACCGGCTTGAAACCAGTAATCTTACAAAATTGGTTATTTATTATCAACAATTTCATAATAACAGGCCCGCTGACGTCGATGTCAACGGTGAACGATGGGCCGTGCCGGTCAATATATGGTCATGCGGATGTTGTCATTACTCATCATGACGCCTGAATGGACAAGGGGACGCTATCGTAAAGGGACACTGCCCAGACTCCTTGAACCTGAATGTGAATTTGATAATTTTTGTTGTGATATTGTAAACAAGGTTATGCTTGCGAAATCGGCCGTGTGATACACCTGCTGGCATGCGTATATTATGTAGATGCAGAAAGATACAAAATAAAGAGATAATGAAAGGCATATATTTTTGACCCTTGAGATCATGGTGGACCGCGGAACGGTTCTTCATTCGACCCACGCTCAATGGGCAACTAAAGTACGGAAACAAAACTCCTCTAGAAGGGATCCATGAAGAACAAGAAGAAGAGAGCCTTTCCGTATTAATGGTTTATTTTTTACTTCACTTTAAACTATTATTTAGAAAACATTAGAAGACGACTTTTTAAAGGTAGATAAAGTTTAATGTAGGCAGTATTTTCTTTATCGCCCTGTTGGAGTTTGCCATGGGCTTTGCTTATTTACCTACATAATCAAAGAGCTTGATAAGCAGTAGGATTGATTAGAACTAACGAACGAGTTACCTACTTAGTTATGCATACGGACGAGTAACTGATGGTTCAAAATCAAGATGATATTCCATCCTTAACAATTACGTTTTAATCAGACTGTCGTGATCTTTGGTCTTGATGAACCAGCGGTTAAGGCACTCATCTCTGATGTAAGAGGTTGTGGGTTCGAATTAGAGCAAGTACTAATGTGCCTATTTAAATGCATATGAGTTCTTCTTGAAAAGTTTGTCTTGAACATCGCTCTGTGCCTCGGAAAGCACCTAAAGCCGTTGGGCCCGGTAGTCATTCGTAGAACTTTGACAATCGTGACGGATAGTCAGATGTCAGAAAGCCTGGCCAAAAGGTATCGTGTCGCCCAGTAGGTAAATCAGTTGTGTAAATATCATTTTACTCATTTTGGGGTTTAAGCTTACTACATATTTTTTTTTATCAAAAACGGTTCAGTGATCAGCCATGAAAGCGTAACAAACAGAATTACTTTCACATTTATTATATTAGTATCAGTATGAATATTGTAATAAACTCAAATTGGATCATTTTATATAGGGACCCAACCGGGACCCTTAGTTGTCTAGCTAGCCTATGTTTTGCCTAGTTATAGAACACAAAAGCTTATATTCTTATAATAATAATTTCAGATTAGCTAAGAAGAGTATGGAAGTATGGCATCGCATTTTCGTAGTGAAGTTGATCTAATAATTATGTATTTATGTATAAATTGGACGTAGTATAAAAATAATACTTTTTTGTGAATATCATTCACTATAATTATTATACCTATCTATGACATTTTCAAGAAATTCAAAGTTAGTTAACTCGACGTTAATGTACAAATTACTAAAACTAAATATATTTCAACAACAAAAATATCTGCATCTTTACATAGTACAAAAATTAAGTCGCTTCAGCTGTCGCTTAGATCTTTTAAACTTAACGGATTTTAATTCAATTTTCAGCAATAAATAGGTACCTATAACACATTCTTCAGAGATTTAGATTGTGCTTCAATGCAAAATTGGGGCAGTCGGTAAAATATACCTAAACATAAACTGTGTATTATATCAAGCAACTTACTTGAATTTTCTCTTCCTTTTTAATTAAACAATTTTTAACTTCACTGCATTATAATAACAATTAATTAAAATGTCTTAAATAACATACACGTTAAAAATAACAACAGAATACGTAAATATTAGCTTCTAATTTCAAAAATCTTTTTTTCTTAAATGTCGCGCGCGCTAGCATCTGCGGCAACGGTATAGCCTATCACTAAATAATGGACAGCCTTTTCAAAACCCGTCTGAGTTTAATTAACGATATCAATTTGATCTGCGGTATCGGAGACACGGCTATTCAATTTAGTCGGGTTACTAGGCCCTTCGCGGCTTTCTTGCCGCAATATTGTGAAATATGATAACATTTCTTGTTTTTATTATGGAAAATTTGCCCAGAATACATTATAAAGAAGTTTATTTAATTAATAGTTATAATTTATAATTCTACTGCTTCGCGAGTTCAAACATTTAAATATTAGGTAAAATTTATTAAATGGTACAAAATTTTGTAATATAAATAATATTGTAGAAAACATTTTGGTACGCAAAGCTTTTATGTAAAAATTTTGTATAATATTTGCTTGACTTGATACATTTGGTAGGTTTAACTGACATTTCCAGATTTTTGCCACTTTCGAGTTAAACCCATAAAGACCTTATTAAAAACCGAATAAAACTTATTTTGATATTTACTTTTCGTTCACCACACATGATGACATTGATTGGAGGAGAATTCGTTATAGTTTACATATTTTAGAGACTTGTTTATTAAATACAATAACATCACCGATTACGCTTGTTTTCCGATCAAGGCTAGACGGAGGTGTGTGAGTTGCATTTTCCCAGTTTTTCTATCGTTTTTCATCCTCTTTGAGCTCTTTTTAGATAACCATTTTAAACGAAATTCTTTTGGTACCTAGATAATAAAGTTGGTCAAGCGTAAAAAAGTTATCTTTGTCCCTTTTTGTCTTTTTTGTTTTGACTTTATCAAAACGCTCTCAAGGGGTAGGTTAGGATAGCCCACGTGGTATGCGTGTATATCTATATTTTGAGTTACTCCCTTTTTAATTCGAATGATCGAATCTCTTATTTAGGCTAAGTACATATCAACGTAAATTATTAGCTTAACGAATGAGCCTAGGGGTAGCACGGTTCAGGAAGGAGCGGTACGCGGGCATTAGCATAAGTAATATCTGGCGGTAATTAAGATAAAAAGACAATACTTTATTCATTAATAACGGTTACTGTGCTTCATGGTAGAGCGAAAATGAAGTGATTGACCTAATGAGATAAAAATTAATTACGACGATTAGTTAGTTATTTAGTTACGAAATAAAACTTGTCATAGGCTTGGAGTTGCATACCGGTTCAGATTTTTTTAATGATGGTAAACTGTTACTGAGGAGTCACAAATTTTAGCTTATCAAGGTCGTTGGTAAAGACCTCTTTTATTATATTTTCTGATTTATAAGAAAGCATTGCTGGACGATAATTAATAAGAATACCTACTATAAAATTACTAGCTATCCCTCGCGTTTTTACTCGCGCTTTTATGTTAAATTTTTGGTTAATGCTCTGCTCCCATCGGGCATAGCGTGATGTTATGAAATCTATGTCTCATTCTGATGTATAAGCTATATTACTGTAGAGTTTCATCAAAATCCGTTCAGTAGTTTTTGCGTGAATGCGTAACAAACACACATACAAACTTTTACATGTATAATATATTATTAGTAGGATTACTGTAAAGATTCATCAAAATCCCTCCAGTAGTAAGTATTTGCGTGAGTGAGTACTGAGTAACAAATAACAAACAAACTACTACCAATTTGGTTACACGAGTAGAGCAAGTTCGTAGATACCTACCAGAAGTATCAATTGATGTAAGGGCCATTTTAGCACGAATCAAATTATATTATTACATTTGAATTTTGATTTTATTTTGATTATTTTGTTTTTCGATTTGATTCATACATTAAGAAAGCATAACTTACACCATGGATTCAATTTTTTTTTTAGTGTAAGTGTAATGGAACGCTTCATTCCTAACGTCAAACGTTGAACGTCGTGGCAAGAAAAGTCACTTTGACATTGACATTTTAAAAGTGAGAGTAAAATAGCCCGTGGTGCATTGATTCGATTTTATATAGTTTTTGTGAAAAATAAGTGAAAATGTCTACCGTTGAAGAGTTGCAGAAAAAGGTGAAAGAACTGGAGGCGCAGCTTGCCGCCGCTCAAGGAAATGCGGGCCCAGTACGACAGAAAATCGACGTTATGTCGTCTGAAGTTGTTGATTCTAATCCTTACAGGTATTTTACGATTTTTCTAGTAAGAAAACTATGAAATTTACAGTTTTAAAATTATTTTTGAACGAAGTTCAATGTCTTTACATAAACAGCCTTAAATTTTGGTATTGGGCTGCGTAAACTATATCGAAAATGTTAGCAATATGTTGCCGTGCAATACAGTCTACTACTTGCGTTTATATTGAAATTTATACCTTGAATGTGATTCAGCCAACACTATTGATTTAACCTTTCGACGACCAATCGACAGCCGGCTGTCTGGCTGCTATTGTCTTTCCATTGTGTCTCCAATCACTTGAGTTAGAAGGTTTAACATGGTACTATTTATGTTGCCTTACAAACCAGAATAGCATAGTTAACAAAACCATAGTAAGCAAAATAGCATAGTTATAATGAGCTGAATTTCTTGCAGTCGTCTGATGGCTCTGAAGAGGATGGGCATAGTAGACAACTACGAGAAGATCCGGGAGCTGTCTGTAGCTGTGGTGGGAGTTGGAGGTGTGGGCAGTGTCACTGCGGAGATGCTTACTAGGTGTGGGATTGGGAAGGTAAGGTGTATCATAAAATTCTACTCATGTTGCTTAAAAATTTGTTGTAGATTGTGTTTGAAGCTTAAAGTTAACTAATATAAAGTGAGAAATTATTATGATAGGTACTGTTGAAAATATTAATGGTTGTGAAAAAACATGATTGACGAAAAAAACATGACTTAGGTATATAATACCAGCATATCACTTATGGGAAGGCCTCTTCTGATACATAGGAGGAGAGCATCTCACCAACCACCATGATTTTGTCAAAAAGGATTAGCAGTTTTAGGGATATACAAAATTAACAACTATGACTTAACTAGCTTTTGCCCGCAGCTTCGCTCGCGTTAGAAAAAGACAAAAAGTAGCCTATGGTACTCTCCATCCCTTCAACTATCTCCACTTAAAAAATCACGTCAATTCGTCGCTCCGTTTTGCCGTGAAAGAAAGACAAACATACAGACAGACAGACACACTTTCCCATTTATAATATTAGTATGGATTTATTGATGTTAATAATATCCTGGAAATACTTGGAAAAGCATCTTTTTGAAAACAGGATTATAAATTACAAAGTCATTTTTTTTTACTTTTTACTATGACACACAGTAAAGTTGGAGTTGGCCGGTTAGTCAGATAAAAAGTTGTAGCTATAAAGGTTGATCTCTATAGAAACTTAAAAAAGTGTCTTTTCCAAAACAATGTTTATATTAGAACATCACTTTAACACACTATTGACTGAATACACACATAACTCAATTTTAAGACTCTTAAACTTGTTGCTGTCTTTGTCACTCTAAAGAGATAAGTAAGGATAGCAACAGATTTGAGAGCATTTTATAAATAAGTGATAATCGAATATTCAGGTGTAAGACACACAGTGAAGCTGGACTAGTGGTCAAGATCTTGGCTGCTGTACTATGTGGTGTCCATTTCCAAGACATACATTAGTTATGCTAGTGTTTTACTTATAAAAATACTAAATTATTACATTTTATTTTCCAGTTAATCCTATTTGACTACGACAAGGTGGAGCTGGCAAACATGAACCGTCTGTTCTTCCAACCGCACCAGGCTGGGCTCAGCAAGGTGGATGCTGCGGCTGGCACTCTTCAGAACATTAACCCTGATGTTGTCATTGATGCTTATAACTACAATATTACTACAGTTGATAACTTCCAGCACTTTTGTGATACAATTCGGTAAGATGATTGAATTAAGAAACTCTTTCTTTAAGGAGAAATGATTTCAGGAGAATTCAATATTTTTTTTCCATTCAGCGATTATGGGGGTAATTGTCACGCTGCAGTGTAAATACAGGGAAATGTGGATGCAAAGAAGGCATGAGGTCATCAATATGCCTGTCTTACAGTGTTAAGAGACTTACTTTAATACCCAGATTTCCTTACTTGTTTTACATGAGATATTTTCATTTATTAATGTTGGTGATTTGCAAACAAAACTTTAAAGAGACAGACAAGATGACATTATAAGTAAAAAGGTAACCTACCTAAGGTTATAGGCAGTCCGCTGTGGCACTTCAAAATGTACCTATTTGACCAAATAATTATAATTGCCACAAATTATATTCATCTCTTTTTCACTTGCTATACTTGAATCATGTTATCCTACTTTGACATCTAATTGTATGTGTAATGTGTGCGTTAGTGCGCCGTATTTGAAGACAGAATATCGTATAAGTAACCTATCTACAACGTTTTACTTATAAAAAATAAAAAATCGTTGTTTTGCAGCCTTTCATGGCATGCAAGGTCGCAATTGTAAGGTGAATTGACAATTAACCAAACCGAATTTTTTTATTGGTTTTTTAGTACTGGCAACCTGTCAGGTGGCCCAGTAGACCTAGTGCTGAGCTGTGTGGACAATTTTGAGGCGCGCATGGCCATCAACACGGCCTGCAACGAGCTCAACCAGAAGTGGTTCGAGTCCGGAGTCAGTGAGAATGCTGTGTCTGGACATATACAGTTCATTGTGCCTGGAGAGACTGCGTGTTTTGCTGTAAGTTTAGTACAAAGCACAAATATACTATTTGGCAGTAGACACCAACAATTGACACACTTTTTATAAGCTGTAGAAGTGGTTCATCTTTAGCCTTTGAAAGCAAACAGATATTACTATAAAGCTGAGTTTTTTAGGCTGTTTTGGAAGTGTATTGTTTTATAGTGTCTACTTCAACTTCAACTTTTATATAATATGGCAATCCACCGAATTTACAGTGATTTCTGCCAATGTCCAGTTTAAAAATAAAATAATATTTTAGTGACAATTGTACGGTTATTAAATTATAGTATGGAGATCATACACGTGTTCTTATAACCAAGAACACGAGATGACTCATAGTGTCTACTATTTAATTGAGTTTAGTATTACGAAAACGACCCTGCTATGTCAAATCAGTTAAATTAAAATTTGTTAAATATCAAGATTATAAATCTTTCATCGCATCATCATAAAAAAAAGTTAAGTATATTGACTAGGGTTGGATGTTTTGATAGAACTAACCTTATTATAAAAGCTGGAGGTATATTTAAGCTGTATTTTTTTATATTTTTAAACAGTGTGCCCCACCATTAGTGGTTGCGTCTAAAATCGACGAGAGGACATTGAAGAGGGAAGGAGTTTGCGCAGCCAGTCTGCCCACTACTATGGGCATTGTTGCGGGATTCTTAGGTAATTAAAACTAAATTAAAGTGACGACGAGCACAGCTAAACCGACTTCACAGAAAATGGCGTGTTGCGCTCAGTGATGCCACATCTGCCTCTCTCAATGCGTTAATTACTTTTACTCCTTTTACACATTTGAAACATTATAATTAATATTATGTTTTTCTTCTTTTACAGTGCAAAACACATTGAAATACTTATTAGAGTTTGGAACAGTCAGTCATTACTTAGGATATAGTGCATTAACAGATTTCTTTCCCATGATGGCATTAAAGGTAAAAATTATATTTATTTTAATACCGTTGAACGTACTGAAACCTTGCTTAGTGCGGCCGTGACTCCAGTGCGTCCAGAATGGCTATGTTTATGACAATTGAGCTTAGTACCTATCAGTTACCTAAGACCCTACTGACTATAAACCTAGCCTTATAACAATTACCTCGCACCCTAATTACCCTAATGCCCTACCCTACCATACAAACCGAACCATACAAACCACACCAGTCGTACACTACGTTGGTGTTACGTGAGGGATGTCTGTTACAAGGAGACCTACGGTAACAGACGGAAGTTGGGTAGGAATAGGGTGTTGTATACGTCGTGCGATGTACACAGGAAATGGTTTTCTCACTGCCAATCCCACAGACTCATAGGATCGATGATGGCTAAAGGTGTCTTGGCCACAGTGAGAGGATGTTGTTGGAGATGAATCAAACTCGACTCCCGCTTGATGACTAATTTATTTACAATAATTAATGTTATTATATACAATTTTTGTGGTCAATACACATTGACGGCTATTTACATGTGTGTTGTCGGTGTATTGAGCCGATGAAGCACAGATCTCAGTAGGTCAGATCTTAGCGCTGACGGTGTGCCGATGATGCGGCGTGTGCGACAAGTGCATGTTCAAAGGTTGAACATTCTGCCGCCTCTCAGGAGCTGGACTCCAATTGGTATAATTCAATGGTTTCGTGTTGGTGTGGTACGCTGTGCACAGTTTCCGTTGTGCCAGTGGGTTGTCGTGTAGCTTGGTGGTTGGATGTCACGTTGGCACGGTTTTGTTCACCTCCTGGATGGTAAGCTGGTTCGGGACTTGTCCTTCTGCTCGTGCGCTGCATTGTGACTCTCGTCCATCTCAGTATTGATGGACCGTAGTACACTAATAACACAAATAATACAAACATTATTAGACAAGCTATTGTATTTGTTACGTATGTGTGAGTACTAATTTGACTCCAAACAGTACTATCTAATTCGGTGTGTAGGGCGTTTTCTTCATTAACTAAATGCTGAAGAATCTCCTTTGAACTACTTATGATTTCTTCTTTGCTAATGTTAAGAATAGGTTGAGTCACTATGTGTGTATTTATGGGAAAGTCTATTTGTTTTGAGTATGATGTTACTATTGGTACTGAAACAGTTCTTTTGGCAGTTAATATGTTATTAGTCGTCTTAATAATGCAGTTATCTGCGAGTCGTATTACACCAACATCTTGGAGCTCAAGTTCTTGTCTTTGTCCATCACAAAGTATCGAAGTTGTAATCCGATCTCTTACAATGAACAACCAGGTATTTGGCATGTACGGTTGTTTCCATATTATTTTATTCGATAATTGAAACGTTTTGGTAGGGCATTTCGTTTGTGTCTGGTTTTTAAACAGCTGGTTAACAATGCAATTTTCATTTAATTGCATGTTCTTCACGGCCCCAGGAAAACAAATAAAATGGTTAGTCCATTCTAAACAACTTTTGAACTCCTCATAGCTTAGGTCAAAATATAGTTCGTTGTTGTAATCCAATCCTATGTAAGCTTTAGTTACTTCTAGACTTTGGACAGACTTATCAGAGTTTCTCCTTGGAACTGCTGTTATATACATTAAGGTGTATTTGGTTATATCTTGTATAGGAAAATATGAGTATACTTTTATATGTGTGTTGTTTTCAGAAATTTTGGTGTCTAGCAATTGCTGCTGAACGATTTTCAGATTAGCAGGCAATTTCTCGTTTGCTAATGATATCAAGTCACTGACGTTCTTGGGTGTTAGTACACTATATACTGTTGCCTTGGTTAAGTATATTTCTAACAGTCCGTTATAATAATCCATGATTTCTTCCATGTAATTATATGCTAACTGGTAAGTCTGCATGATCCGTATGTTAACACTGTTGTGGTCGACTGTACTGTACCAATTGTTATAATTATCCATGTACGCTATTACTTGGTTTAGTTTAGTTTGAAATCCTACAAGTTTCTGATTTATTTTTTCTTCAGTTTTGTTGACTTGTGAGATTGTTGATATCATAAATTTGGTTTGATGGTTGGCAGCTTCAATTAGTTTCTTTTGGTTTAAATTTAGTGACTCTATGTCTCGGTATGCCTCATCATTTACTCCGAATATAGATGTTAGTAATTGTCCTAAGACCCCTCTCTTCTTCCTGGTTTGGTTTACTTCTGTCAAGTATTCTTTAGTTCGCCCAAATTTTCCTTCTTCTTCTAACAAATGGTGGTGTAGTTGTTTGCAAAATCCAGAACTCGTTATTTTTTCTGCATTTATACATAATTGATGGAACTGTGACGTAACTGTTTTTATTTTCACGGACTCTTGTTCTAGGTGTTGTTTCTCATAATTAATTTCTATCCTAAATATTCCTCTGTCGATGTTTGCTGTTCCTATTTGTTCAACATAGAATCCTGGTGGTACTGTTTTCAATGAGTATGTCGTTGTGGACGCTTTTGCTGATCCCAATATTTGTAAAATAATAAAAAGCACTGCGAACCATTTGGATATTTTATTACCTTGTTTAAGTTGATTAGTTTTCTTATTTTTTGTGATTGTAGCGATGTGTGTTTGTGTTGTATGCACGGCTTTATTACTACTACTACTGCACGTATTTGTTTCGATTGGCAATGGTATTAATTTGTGAATTGATCGCTTTTGGGTGGATCCTGACGCTTTTTGCAGTGTCACAACTCGGGTTAAGTCGTCGTTACCCGGATGTATTTCCTTTATTTTTGCAAGTGGCCATTTGCTGGGAGAAGTATTTTCATCTTTTATCAGTACCAGAGTTCCAACTGACAAATTTCCTTGATTAGTTTTCCATTTGTACCTCTGTTGTAATTGGTGTAAATAATCTTTTGACCAACTTTTCCAGAAATCCTTTTTCATTTTTTGCACTTGTTTCCATCTGTTTATGTGATCTGTGTTAGTTTCCGCTAGTGGGTCTGGTACCCCTACTGCTTCTCTTCCTATTAAGAAATGGCTAGGCGTTAACACGATGTTATCGTTTATTTCTTCACTTAGTGCACATAACGGTCTTGTGTTTAAGCATGCTTCCGTTTGATGTAAAAACGTGCTCATTTCTTCATAAGTTAGTGTCTGTTCTCCTATCACTCTACGCAAATGGTGTTTCATTGATTTTACTCCTGCTTCCCAAATCCCTCCGAAATGGGGAGACGATGGAGGAATAAAGTGCCATTGTGTTCCCATGTTGGTCAATGTATTTTGAAAGTCGTCAGACTGGGTTATGTCTAACATTTCTTTATACAAGTAATTGGCAGCGCCTACGAAATTTGTCGCGTTGTCGCTATACATATGCGATACTGGTCCTCTGCGTGCCATAAATCTGCGTAGTGCGGCGATGAACGTTTCTGTTGATAAATCACCTGCTAGTTCCAGGTGTACTGCCTTTGTGGATAAGCAAACAAATATCGCGATGTAGCCTTTGTAAGATTTATGACCCCTGCCTTTCATTGCTCTTACTGATATTGGTCCAGCGTAATCCACGCCGGTGTGACTGAATGGGTAAGATTCTGTCACTCTTGGTTTTGGTAATGAGCCCATTTTTTGTGCGGCAGTCATTGACTTGTATCTAGTACACCTTACACACTTTCTGATGCAACTTTTCACTGTTCGCTTTCCTCCAAGTATCCAATATTTCTGCCGAATATACGCTAAGGTCAAGCTGTTACCTCCGTGTAATGTAGTTAAATGAGCATCATGAACTATAATTAATGTTACATGATGGTCGTGAGGTAACAGTATTGGGTGTTTTTGATCGTATGGTAGACTGGAGTTGTGAAGCCTTCCTCCTACTCGCAGTATGCCCTCACTATCATTAAACGGATCAAGGCATGATAACTTGTTTCCTTTCCTCAATGATTGTCCGGTTTTAATGGATTTGTATTCCTCAGCAAATACTTCTTGTTGAACGAGGCGGAGGACTTTTTTAGTAGTTGCATGAATTTCCATGCAACTCAATGGTTTGTTGTTCCCTTGTTTATTTATGAATCTATAACAATATGATAATACTCGTATCATCCTTTGGAAGCTTGAAAACCTTATCCAGATTTCGTTTTTTGGTTGATTTTGAATGGTTATATGATAACATCGTTTTATCTCCTCACATAACTCTGGTACTGTTTTTGTTATAGGAATGTTATCACTTTGTAACCATTCTGGTCCATTCCACCACAGAGATGAGTGCTGTAGTTTACTTGGCGAAGCACCTCTTGTAATTAGGTCAGCTGGATTTTGTGACGTATTTACATAATTCCATCTCGCTTGTGGTAACGTTTTTTGTATTTGAGATACCCTATTCGCGACGAATGTCTTCCATCGCTCCGCTTCACCTTTGATCCAGCCGAGAGTAATCATTGAGTCGGTCCAACAATAGATGTTTGCGATTTCCATCTCCATTCCATTAATTACTTTCTCCGTCAGTTGCGTTAATAATACTAGCAGCACATAGTTCCAACTTCGGTATTGTAGTTTTGTGCTTTTTTGGCGCGACCTTTGATTTAGCTTGTAATAGGGTTATATTATAGGTATTATCATTTTTTATTCGACAGTATACAACTGCTCCGTAGGCCTTGTCAGAAGCATCACTAAATCCGTACAGTTCCACTATGGATTTTTTTGAAAAATAACACCATCTTGGTATGGAAATTTTCTCAATAGTCTTCAGTTGTGTTTGTAGTTCAATCCATCTTGTTTTAATAGTTTCCTCTACGGGCTGATCCCACTCTGTGCCATTTGTCCATAGTTCCTGGATCATGAGTTTCATGGTTATGACAATAGGTGCTAGCCATCCCAGAGGATCGAATATTTTAGCGATTTCTGATAAAATAAATCGTTTGGTTGGTTTTTCATTTTGAATACTAGTAATTTGAAAACAAAAACTATCCTGTAATGGTGACCATAGTACACCTAAGGATTTTCTAGTTTCATCGAACGGTATTTTCATTACTTGGTCATCTTTGCTTCCATTAGGTATATTTTCCAATAACTCTGCGCTGTTAGACGACCATTTTCGTAATTTAAATCCGCCTTTTCGCAGCATATTTATTAGATTTTCTTGTAGGATTTTTGCCGACTCGATACTGGTATCTCCCGATAATACGTCATCAACGTAAAAATCCTTGAGAGTCCTTTGGCTGGCTAATGGATAATTCGCTTTTTCATCAACAGCAAGTTGCTGCAGCGTTTTAATCGCCGAGTACGGGGCAGATGCGGTTCCGTATGTCACAGTAGTTAACTCGTATTCATCGATAATATGTTTTGGAGACTTTCTCCATACTATTCGTTGATATTTAAAGTCTTGTTTGTTGATTTTAATGTACCTATACATTTTTTCGATGTCAGCTATAAATGCTATTTTGTGTTTACGCCAACGTAACAGAATAACTGCTAAATCTTGTTGTAATCTTGGTCCCGTAAACAAATTATCGTTTAAACTTATGTTGGTACTCGACTTACTCGACGCATCAAATACTACTCGTAGCTTAGTGGTTAACGATTCTTCCTTGATCACAGGTTGGTGTGGTATATAGTATTTCCCTTGGTAATAGTCAGATCTAATTACTTTCCTCATATGGCCCATTTCTAGATATTCATCAAGGAACTCTTGATATTTCTTCCGCAAGTTTTCATCTTTGTCAAACTTTCGTTCTAATTGTAACAGTCTGGCAACCGCTTTTTTACGCGAATCCCCGTAATCTACGTCGTGATTCTTGAATGGCAGTTTAACTGTGTACGTGCCATCTGGATTTCTAATAGTAGTGTTTTTGTAATAGTCTTCGCAAGCCTGATCCTCGTTGGATAATTGGTATTTTTCGGGAATTTCTTCTAATTCCCAAAACTTGTTTAGTTGTTGTACTTCTGTAGTACGTGTCATCATACTGATAACTGTTTTAGTATTGACAACAGTGCCGCAAATGCCGGATAGAATCCACCCAAACTCGGTATTTTGAGCGATTATTCCGTCTTGCATCTTGTATAACCCGTTTAGTAGTAAGTTACTGTATTCTTGAGCGCCCAATATAATATCTATTGGACCTCTTTTGTAGTATGTAGGATCGGCAAATAGTTTGTTTTGTAAACAGTCTGGCTTTAGTTCTGGTACATTTTTCTCTGGCAGACAGCCAGTTAATTTTGGTAATATTATAAGAGTGACCGGCAACCTATATTCACTTGGAAATCTAGGCTGTAACGTGACATTGATGCAGCTTTTCGATGTCTTAGGTTGTTCGTCAGCAATCCCGATTACTTCGGTATGTATTTTAATACGTGGGTACGCCAATAGTTGGGCAACCTCTTCCGAACAACATGATGCCTCTGAACCTTGGTCACATAAAACCCTGAGTAATTGCGATGTCCCATCCGACGAGTAAATCCTTATAAGGGCTGTCGCTAGTAATGTAGTTTTTGGTATAGTATTTTTGTGAACAGTAGACATGTTAGACACAGTTTTCTTCATGGGTTCACTTGAAGACGGGGTTGACATGTTCTCTGACTTGCCTTTAGTTTGTTTTATAGTACTATTGTTGTAGTTTTGGTGTAAATAGGAATGATGACCCCGTTTCCCACAGTATCCACATGTTTTCATGCTGTGACATTTTGTCGACGTTTCATGTGTCAGGCAATTTTTGCACATTTGTTTTTCGTTTACAATCTTATTTCGATCTTGAACTGATAGCGATTTAAAAGTGGCACACTGGTAAATGATGTGTTCGTGACTTTGACAAAACCAGCATACACTTTTATTTATTTGTTTGATTGATGTATTTGTTGACTCATAGCGCGATCTTTGAACCACCGATTCTTCCCTCCACGAGTGTGAAGTTTCGAGACACTTAAATCTTTTTTCTAGAAATTGCATCATTGCCGACAAATCTTGTAATTTATTCGGCTCTTTTAATTGGTGTTCGTACTTTTCATCGGTTTCCGAGTCCCATATTCTACTAAGTATCCTTGTTAAAATAGGGTCCCAAGTTGAAATGTCGATGTTTTGACTTTTTAGTGCTTCTAGATTCTCGTTGAACGTATCATGAAGATTTCTCAAGTTCGTGGCATTACTTTTATTTATTTTTGGCAAACTCAGAATATTATCAATATGTTTAGTAATAATCATTCTTTCATTTTTGTATCGTCTTGTCAGCAGATTCCATGCAGTTATGTAATTCGCGTCACAAACTGTTAAATGCTTAATCAGTTTAGCGGCGTCGCCTCGAACATGTGTTTTTAAATACTGCATTTTTTCCGTGTCACTTAATGACTTGTCTTCGTGTACTATTTTCAAGAATAAATCATAAAAGGAATTCCATGACTCGTAACTTCCACTAAATGTTGGAATTATTATTTTTGGTAACTTAGCCGAGGTTTTATGGTTGCTGTTTGTCGATTTTTGCCCAATTTTTGTAGACAAATTTTCTATTACAACGTCGAATTCCGTTTGTGTTTTCTCAAACATATTTTCTTGAAAATAGCTATGTTCCAATGTACTATCTTCCATTAGAATGATAACATGAGTTTCTTCAATTTCTTGCCATTGTTTTTGTAATGTAGTCACTAACGATTCCAAATACCAGCTTGCTTTCTCTTCAGTCATCGACTGAGTTGCCAATTGTAACTTTTTCTGAAGCTGATTAATTCGAAATAATTGTATAAACAATTTTGGTGATCTCATGCCTTCTTCCTCTTCGGGTTTTATATCTTCTGGTTCATATAGTTGGTTTACTACTTGTATTCTATTCTCGCATTTCAGCAGGTATTCCATAACCTGCGTATACAGTGTGTTGATAGAACTAAAGTAGTCGGTGGTGATGTATTTGTGATCACACAACACATCTTGGTCTTTTAATACTCCATGGTTTTTGGATGTTCTGGTAAATAGTTCTGTGAGTCGATTTCTTCTCTCCGTTATGTATTTTAACGTTTTTCTTGATGGTGAGTCTTTCTTGATGTTGGTGAATATTTGTCTTAGTTCATTGTAATCTGCTTCTTGACTTCTTATTAGTTCATTTATTTGTTGTATGTCCATTTTTCCTAACTGTCCCTACTAATCCTAATCATTAACAACGTTACGCACAAGTACGTAGGTATGTCAGTCTCAGTAAGGCGTGAGAATATGACAATCACTATACATACATCAACCAAGCGCTTTTGATTGCGCTAGTTTGAAATAAATAAGTACGTCGTCAATCATTAAATACAACGTACCTAACAAAATTTTTCGCTCGAAGGACCAAAATGAACGTACTGAAACCTTGCTTAGTGCGGCCGTGACTCCAGTGCGTCCAGAATGGCTATGTTTATGACAATTGAGCTTAGTACCTATCAGTTACCTAAGACCCTACTGACTATAAACCTAGCCTTATAACAATTACCTCGCACCCTAATTACCCTAATGCCCTACCCTACCATACAAACCGAACCATACAAACCACACCAGTCGTACACTACGTTGGTGTTACGTGAGGGATGTCTGTTACAAGGAGACCTACGGTAACAGACGGAAGTTGGGTAGGAATAGGGTGTTGTATACGTCGTGCGATGTACACAGGAAATGGTTTTCTCACTGCCAATCCCACAGACTCATAGGATCGATGATGGCTAAAGGTGTCTTGGCCACAGTGAGAGGATGTTGTTGGAGATGAATCAAACTCGACTCCCGCTTGATGACTAATTTATTTACAATAATTAATGTTATTATATACAATTTTTGTGGTCAATACACATTGACGGCTATTTACATGTGTGTTGTCGGTGTATTGAGCCGATGAAGCACAGATCTCAGTAGGTCAGATCTTAGCGCTGACGGTGTGCCGATGATGCGGCGTGTGCGACAAGTGCATGTTCAAAGGTTGAACAACCGTGCTGTTTTTTACCGTGCCGTCTTTGGTCACTGCATCACCTAACCCCTCCTAAACGACTGGGCTGATTTGGATGAAATTTTGTGTGAATGTTCAAAAAGTTTTGCCCAAATATTGGTATAGATTGATACTCTTCAGGAATTAATCGATAGAGGCGCGACATATCCTTAGATTAATAATTTATACGTCACGAAAATCTTTCCTTCTAATGATATATTTTTCACTAGCTTTTGCCAGTGGCTTCGCTCGCGTTAGAAAGAGACAAAAAGTAGCCTGTGTCACTCTCCATCCCTCCTAGCATCCCCACTTAAAAAATGACGTCAATCTATCGCTCCATTTTACCGTAAACGACAGACAAACAGACACACCCTTTTTGAATTTATGATATTAGTATGGATTGTCCGTCCCCAGCCGAACCCGCAGTGCGACGACAGCTACTGCCGGTCACGGCAGGCGGAGTTCCGCGCCAAGCCCGTCGTGGAGCTCGCCACCGAGGTCACTGAGGATCTCGCGCCCGTGCACGCTGATAATGAGTGGGGTACGTTCTTTTATGTTCATTTATATTGGATTCTGGCTGCTCCTTCGTCGATGCTAAAGTTGGTATAATATCCCAGGGGAAATGGGTTGAAAAGTATACTTCAGTTAAAACTGTTCAGGTCTTGTAATCTATCATTTTCATCATTGTCATCCTGTTTCAGTCCACTCCTGGTCAGGTTTTAATTTTTTTCTAGTTTTGCTCAGCCGTTATAGAGATAAAACATTAAATTAGTCCTCCATACTGATAATATGTTTGAACCACAGCCATTTAAAACCACAAAAATTGCTACGTACTTCCTCTTAAGGTGGACAATATCGAGGCTAATAAATAACTATATTACATGGTAATTTTGTCTACAGGAATCAGTCTAGTTGATGAAAATACGCCAGAAGATGATGACTGCTCACACCTTAAATTAGTAGATGGAGTTCAGGTAATTACACCTCTGTATTACAACTGTACAATCATAGAATAGAATAACAACATATTTTGGTTTGATTCGCGTACAAAACAAATATTTGTTTTATTGGTGGCAACGAATATTGATCCGTGTCTATTAATTTATGTTTGTAAATGTATTTAAATATAAATACACATAATACAAGCAACCAGGGGCCCTAGTCTGCTATTACAATCGTTTCTCAATGACAAGTCATCGGCCGGATATTTGACTTTTACAGTTTTTGTATAGGAAATGTGTCAAAAGTTTGACGTTACACGTCAAATATCGATCATTGAGGCACGATTGTAATAGCAGACTAGGACCCCAGACCCAATGCAAATATTTCTCAATGACGAAAGAATTGATACCAACCATATTACCTAAGAAAACTATTGTTTATTAAAAGAAGACAGTTTATTTTACACTAAATAAATCTTTCTTCAGGTGGCCTATAGCGTACCCGTGGACAATAGCACTCCAGAGTCAAGCACGGGCGGCGCAGTCGCGGCTTCTGAACTATCTCTCGAAGAACTCATGCAGCAGATGAAATCCATGTAATTTGCCCACTGCTGGGCAAAAAGGCCATGTTCCACTCCGTAACATAACGAATTAATATGTTACCTGGGCATTTATCTTTGGTTGTACGTTAAAAAACGCGATGGTGATGAAATTCAAACGAAATATTATTCTTTATTTAATGTCTAAGAAGGAAAATTGCTTCCATTATTTATTAATTTAATCCTGCCTCGAAAGTGATATTGTTTTGTTGCGAAAAACATGCTTGTAATGCTCAAATTGGAATCAAATTGTTTATGACATGACAGTAAAATAATGATGTATGTAAGTTTTTATACAAGTTCAAAACGATGTGATGAATTACGAAATGTTCCAAAATAATTGTTTTTTTTTATTTATTATGTGTTTGTTGATGCTTTATCTACATCAATGTAGGTAAAGGCATTTGTGATTGTGTACGCTTGAAGAGCGTCATAAAACGGATCTAAAATATTTACTTGTTGCGATGGCTAACTTAAAAATGTATCTAAATTTAAAACAGGCGGTCTATTTTGTAAATTTAGGCGATGTGAGGATACTTCGGAAATATAAAAGTAAGCTTGGATGGCGTTTAAAATTGCCAGTGTTGTTTTTATTTTAAGATTGTGAGTTTTATTTTAAGATTCTAGCTGATGAATATATTCAAAAAACACGAATTGTTGAGGTAAACTCGTTCAGGCTCAAAATGCTATGCCAACGTTATTGCTAGAGATAGACATTTACGGTTAAATCAGTAAGCTAGATTTCAGCTATCTACAATACAGAGTTATTCTTTATAATTTTTCGCTTATTATTCTTCGCTTCACCTAAATTTACTTACGGAGATATTTTCAGAATAGACCGCCTAACTTACGAACCGCTTCGTGACAGCATTGAAACATTCCAGCTTTATTGTTACTATATTAATATTTATTTAAGAGTCAATGAATAGAGTAAGAAGTAGTTAATTTTTTCGATGTGTTTAATTTTTATAGCAATATTGTTGTTAGCTGCGCTGAGCTGAATATCATTATACATATTATTGTATTGTAACAAATTTTATTACTATTAAATATCGTCTGTGAGTAGTTTGTTCTTTATTTTGTCTATACAGGCGTTCAGCTTGTTGGTGATGCGTTTATTTTCTGGTGGCAGAGAGTTGTTCTGGAAAAAAAAGAGAACACATAGAAAAGGTAATAATTTTATTAGTATGTATATACAATGTTAAAAAAACCGCAGTAGTTCTATGATCACTTAGTCAAAGGTCAATATTACATTAATTTATTCAACAAAGTATATTATTTATCTGATAATTGTTTCCTGAAAGACATACAGCTTATATTAAAAAGGAGACTATATTCAAAATAAATATTTTTTAAATAATTGTACAGGCCACATTACCATGACAGAGTCCATGAGCACCTTGGCCCTTGCGAGAGTCCCGGGCGCTAGTCCGGCGGCTGCGGCCACGTGAAGCGCGAAACTGGTGTCTGCGCCCCCCTCACATACTCGAAACAGGAACACTGGCTCACCGTCTTGTAGTATGAACTCAAACCGCTGCCATAGGGAGGAACAGAGTAAGAAATAAATCCTCCCCACACAATAAAATATTAATACATTTTTTTTTTGGTGAGTGGGAAATCATCCAATGACTGCTCCCGTCCTGGATGCGGTAGGAGGGCGTGTCAGACTCTTACTGACTAAAACCCACTCATGCTCCTTCGATTGCCCTTTATGTTCCAGGGTCACGGTAACTATTATAAACATTCCGCAACCCCGGCAGGCGTTGTAAATATTAATACATAATATGAAACAAAGTCGCTCCCCGCTCTCTGTACCCATGTATGCTTAAATCTTTAAAACTCCGCAACGGATTCTGATACAGTTTTTTTAAATCTATAGAGTAACTCTACTAGAGAATGCATAATAAAGTAGAAGAGGCTGGGGTTTTCAATGCTTTACAGTACATTGTACATTTACAGTGCATATTGCATAATAGATGTGTGCGTTTTCGATCCATGTTATCATATTTATTTTCCCTTGAAATTTATTGAAATATTTATGTAAACATTACAAATCATTGTTAATCAATATAAATTATGCTTTTCTTCTTTTACAGGCAGAGAATGAAAACGCACCTAAAGGAACATGTTTGCAAGTTTCAGACAATAAGCAGATAGAGAGCAGAACAGCATCTGAATCTGAAGAAACGTTTGTAATTTTGAGAAAGCGTAAAAGACCTGCAAAATGAGAAAGCGTAAAAGACCACTACATGCAAGATTTGATATTGGTAAATGGTCTTACCAAAAACCTGACAAGAGGCGTTTCCACAATATAGTCCTTGATAGTCAGGTAATGCGTGGCCAGCAGCACATGCGGGCAGTTCTCTCCCCTACACAGCAGAGTGTTGAGACAGGCCGCGAGGAGGGCCAGCCCATCCGTCGCGCGAGTTCCCTTGCCGAACTCGTCCACTATGAGGAGGGAGTTGGACGTCGACTCTTGGAGGGCTAGGGCCATCTATGGGAGATAGTTATGAGATATATCGCCCACAGAAAACTGGCCTGCGAGCCAGACGTCCACTTTTTTATATGTGCTTGGGTAGTTTCGCCCTGATCACATTATATGATCAGGTCAGAAGTCGGCTGTTAAAAAGTATAAGGATTTTTTCCGCAAAGTCGTATATTTTTGACTAATTATACCAGATATCAAAAATTTTAAACAGTACATTATTTTCCAAGGAATTAGCCCATGCTCATTTTAAAAAAGTGGATAGAGGTCCACTTTCTGGCCCACGAGCCAGATTTTTGTTAATTTAATTAGTGTTTTTTCTTAATTTCTAACACATTTTTCTACATACAGACAGACTGGAATACATCCCACCTGTCTCATGTCAATGAGGAAGGCAGACATGTGCTGTGCGACACACTCAGTGCTTTGTATGCGAGTGTGTATGTGACGCACTACGCCGATGGTGGCCGACTCCGCCGGCACGAAGCTACCGATGTGGGCCAGGTATACTATCAGACCTATTGGGAAGACTGGTACGTTATATTTTGATTTGGAGTTATTAACCTTTTGACCGCCATGCCCGAATACTCAAACGTCGCTTAATTTTAAGCCGGTCTCAAATCTGTGGCTGTCTTTGTCGCTCTAAAGAGATAAAGTAAGGACAGCAACAGATCTCACGTATAGATGGCAAATCAAAACGTCAAATTTCTATATATTTTTAAAAGCTTGACGCTGAGGGCACGAAATCGCTGTTTTGACGAGGCGGTCAAAAGGTTAACATATATTTTGACGCAGTTGATTTTAAAAATAACAAATTCATACATAAACGCCACTTAAATTATTTATAATGGACAGACTAAGCGCTGATTATATGTAGAATCACATGATAGCATTCTTAGCTTTTCTTGTTCTGGAATGTTATTAGTTTCCGCATAAATCCGCCTTAAGTGGTTATAGCTTTGAATTTTTTCTGCTCAATTATTCCGTGCCCTTTTTCACCCCAAAGTAGTCGAAAGTAAGTGTACCAATTAGTTAACCCAGTGAATAGTTTTTTTTTTATATTTCGAGTAGTCGAAACGGACACATGACTAAGTTGTGGAAGTCTAATAGGCAGTCGCTCCATGTAAAACACTAATGAAAGGATCTCGTTAAACAAGCCGACCCCAACACATAGTTGAGAAAATGCTAGGGAAATGATGATGGGTCTACACAAAGGGACCACCTACTTTTACTACCTATCCTCAGTTTAGAAACTACACGAATCCTTACCAATCTGCTTCATATACACCGACTTGCCGCTAGAGTTGGGCCCAGTCAGTATCTTGACGCAGCCGGCTTCCTGACTGGACTCCACGTCATTGGGCACAAAGTTGTCACACGTCAGCACGTACAGAGGGTGTCTGCCTTGTCTGATGCTGATCAGCTTCTCAGGAGTCAGCGTGGGGCGGACGTAGTTGAACTCTTTGCACACTTTTGATATTGCTATTAGGCTGGAAGGTTTACGTATCATGATAGACATGGTGACAGGTTTTAATGATTTAGTAGAGTAGTCACTTATAACTCCTCATGTGAAAGGTTGGGTTCGAGTCCGAACAAGTACCTGACTTTGTACAACAACAATTATGTCGCTTTTTCATTCATTTTATAATTATGATTCTAAAGTTTATCTTGGTCATCACTGACATGCTTCGGAAAGCATGTAAAGCCTTTGGCCCTGGTTGTCATTAGTAGAACTATGTCGACAGTCGTTACAGGTAGTCAGAGGCCAGAAAGTCTGACCAGTCTAATCAAGGGGAATCGTGTCGCCCAGTAACTGGGTTGTGAAGGTCTGACAGACAGTCGCTTTACGTAAAACACTGGTCTCCAGCTGAATCCGGTTAGGCTGGAAGCCGACCCTAACAAAGTTGGGAAAAGGCTAGAGAGATGAATAGAGTAGTCACTAACAATTAACCTCTCAACTGCCGGAACGTAGATCTACGACACAAAAATTGTTACCGTAAACTGCCGGAACGCAGATCTACGGCGCAATTCTAGTATTTAAAAATTGTCTTTATTATCACTTAAAATAAGTAAACTAATCCTCTAAACTAATATATGAATGAAAATATGAACAGAAGAATCAAATACAAACGGTTACTGCCTTCATGAACGAATGAAAGGTCATTTTAAAATTATTTTTTCTAACGTGTCGGTACGTGTACGTGACTTTCTCTAACAAAAGTGATTTTTGTGTGAAAAAGTAACAGAAGGTAAGTAATTATTTGTGCAGTAATGTTTTTAGGGCCTAAGTTATCATAATTATTTGTCTATCATAAACAGTCACAAGAATTACAAACTTTCGTCGTTTTCAAAGTAAAAAACTGATAAAAAGGGCGCGCGGCGCGCGTTCCGCTCAGTTCGCGGCAGTTGAGCGAGTTACTACGTGAGCGATGCGCGGCAGTCGAGAGGTTAAATGCCATATCGCGAGGATATTCACATACCGCATTATTGGCAAACCGCGCTATTGTCATGTAGGGGTTTTGAAAACCTCTTAGTTTACATGAGACAAGTTACATCGTCAGTTATGAGTAGCTTAGGGTGTTATCAATACGTTACGAACATTATTTACCATGAAAATTGGTCTAGCCGATCTTGAGTTATAAGTGTTGAAACAAACCCGTCTTTGTTTTATATATATAGATGTATTTAGTATATAAGTATGTATATCAGTTATCTCTATCTGGTTACGAGTACCATAACTCAAGGTCTGCTTAACTTGGGATCAGATGACGGTGTGTGACTTTTTCCGAGATATTTATTTAATTTTTTTTATTTACGTTACCAGTCGAGCAGCGCGCACTGTTCCACGACTTGTGCGAGGCTGTGCAGATGCTGCATCATGACGCTGGTGAGACGCATCATGATGCGCGTCTCGTGCGCCACTATCTCAGGGTACGTGTCGCCTATCATCACGTCCAGCTCTGGAATATGGTAATGGGTTGTTCGTGGGAAGGCCACTTCCCCCACAAAAAAAGTAAGGTACCCAGTTGGAGAAATCAGACTTATCTTCACATCTTCAGGACTAAATTGCTTTAGCCTTTATATTTATTTTGTGGTTGATTTTAATTTTATTCGCACATCTTTTTTTTTTTTTTTTAATCTTATTTTAAGGGCTTTATCGCTAAGCGATAACGTCGCCCTGTAACATCATCACTAAGGTTGAAACCCACAATGACTGCGATTTCCTATCCTAAAACAAACAATGCCAGCCTGTACATGATTCTGGCTTGATCTGATAAAGGACAAGCTAGTATAGCATTACACTCTCCAACATCGAACTTATCTATGGCTCCGCGTAAGTTAAATCTTAGAGCTTCATTCCGCACACATTCCATCAAAACGTGTTGCACATCTTCGACTACCCCACATTCCTCACAATTGGGTGACGTAACCTTTTTCATAAGAAAGTCAAACTTTTTTGATGGAATGTGACCGGAACGAAGTCTAAATGCCATAACTAAATCTCTTCGGCTTAGTACATTTTGATCAATCCAATTATGAACTGGGAGCTGTGGTTGGATAGTTCTGTACCAAATTCCTTTTTCTGTTGACCTCTGGTTAAAATATTCACTCCACACATCTCAACACTGTTGTTTAATAAGTTTGATGTAGTCAGTAAACAGAGGAAGAACTTCCACACTAATTCCATCTGTCACTGCCTGGTTAGCTAACAGATCCACTCTTTCGTTATCCTCAATCTGTACGTGAGACGGGATCCACTGTAAGATAATAGAAATAGATTTCTGACCAAACTTGAATAAGACTCCAAAATCGAGTAGGCTATCGGTACTCCTCGCACAGACGAGGTGCACCGAGCCAAGTGTTGCAGCGAGCTCTTCGAGTCTGTTAGGATGACAACTTTATCATGGCAAATTGAGTTAGCATAAGAAAGAGCCTCTGCTATTGCCGTTAACTCTATATGCATAATGGAGATATCTGAGTCTATAGTAAGTTTGACAAATGTATTTAGTTGTGGATCCCAAACGGCAGCCCCACTGCCAGCACCAGTTTTAGAACCATCCGTGTAAATCTTATGGAAATCACCGTATTCCTCCTCTATATATATATCTTTTTTTTTTTGGTCTGTGGCAACACTGTTGACAAGACGTCAACAAAACTTCTCCCAATATTTTATTTCAAATTTAATTTAAATCTTTTGTTTTTAATGTTTTTGTTACCTATTTCATACGCAAAAATTAATTCTAGTTGTAAAGACAGTGTTATCTTGTGAAATTAAAGTGTATTTAACGTATAAAACGGACTTGAAAACTGTGACCAAGTTTCGCTGTCAAAGTTAAATTCGTAACGTAAAATATTGTAAATAGTGCATTGTCATCGATATTCCTGTGAGTATTTTACTATAATTATCTTATCAGATCGTTTTTATTTACATTAAAACGTAACTGCTGTAATTTTATTGTTCTAATTCCTTATACAAAGTTACCATCTTACCTTACCTGCTCAACCTATCAAAGTTCTTGCTTTTTTTTCTTTGTTTTGAAAAACCTGTCAAGCACTGTCAAGGATGAGTAGAATCATGACCAGAGGGGCTACTGCACGCTTAGAGGAATCTAAGCTGCAGTTAGCCTTAGAGGAACTTAAAAAATATAAGGATTTGTGTGAGGAATTAAAGCGGGAACAAGATGACAATGAGAGGGAAGTTCTAAATATTCTAAACAGCAATAAAAAGCTTAAGAGTGAGATGGCTGAACTGCATAACCAGCTATGTACCATCAGTGCAGAACGGGATAAGCTTCAGCATACAGTGGACAGCTTTGATCAGTGTAGCAATGAGTTTGATGTTACTATCAAACGCAACACTGAGTTGAAATGTAGGCTAAGTGAAGCCCAGGACACCATAAGCAAGATGGAGAGTGCCAGCCGGAGACTCCAGACAGAGCAGACTCATGCGCTGTTTGATGAACTGGTTGGCCCGACTCCATTGTGTTC
The DNA here is from genome assembly GCA_033675125.1 of Athetis lepigone. NCBI lineage: Eukaryota > Metazoa > Arthropoda > Insecta > Lepidoptera > Noctuidae > Athetis > Athetis lepigone. The sequence goes on along the minus strand of CM066232.1, from coordinate 1,206,919 downwards.
TGCCAACTCAATCTTGAGCGATAAGATTGAAATTATTGACCTTACTAGCGATGATAGTACAATATCAAGCCCTCAGGTTAAACTAATAAACTGTAGTAAAAATAAGTTAAAAAAGTACATTAAAATTAATAAAATTATTAAAAAGACACAAAAGCAAATAAAAAGTAATAAAAACTGTTTTACTAAAAAGTATAAGTTGTTAAAAAGTATTCAAAAATTAAATGAACAAATAAGTGGGCATAATCTAATACTAAATACCGTTAAAAACAATTATGAGGCTGAAATACAACAATTACAGTCAGAGATCTTCCGTTTACAGAATTCCTTACATAATATAACATCCAAGTATGAGATTTCTCAAAAGGAAATGGGAGAGTATATTCTGGCAATGAACAGTTTGGTGGATTTATGTAGTGAGAATGAGAGAATGTTCAATTCAATAACAAACAATCTAACACCTGATTGTAAACATGGTTCATCATGCTGTTCACGGTCTGATGTCTCTAATGAGTCTCCACCATCAGTGGCTCATTCTGTAAAGTTGTCTGAAGGTCTCAGCAGCACTTCCCTCGCCACACCAACAAAACAAATAACAAATAATAAAACTGCCAAAAACCAAATAATAATGTACTGCGATGAAATGGGTAAAAATCTAGGAAATAGAATACAACATTATTTGAATGATCAATTAATTAATCATTGTATGCCTGAAGCTAGTTATAGTGAAATTCTGGAAAAAGTTATAAGTAGTGAGTACAGCCCATCAACTACTATTGTCATCCTAATTGGGAGAAGAGGAAAAGCAAACAGTATAAAGATTAAGAAATATTTTGAATTATTATCCCAGTTAAATGTTTATAAAATAGTCTTGTTTGCCTTTCCTTATGGTAATGGCTTGTCACAGACCGAAAATGACATTAGATATAGATATAATTTAAAATTGCAAACATTGACATTGTATAATGAAAAATTCGAATTTATTGACTCTAATGCAATCATTAGTAACAATTATTTTACGACCGAAGATAATTATTATCTTTGCAATTTTTTTAAAGGACAGATAGCAGAATCGCTATCCTATTGTTTATATAAGTCAGCCAAGTGTTTGGCTAACTATACTGCTTCTATTGAGCAGTTAAGTAATACACTTCACAGTAATGAGCAGAGCTTGGAATTTGTTCCAAGCTATTTAAATTACAACTTGAGACAATAGAGTCAACCTCTAGCAATAATTTAAATACCAAGTTTGACATTCCGACAATAGAGTTAAACTCTAGCATAATTTCAATCCAAGATATTATATCACACCCATCTAATAATAGCATCCAAAGTAAATTTAAAAATAATTCTCTAAAAATTGTTCATCAGAATATACAGGGTGTGATAGGTAAAGAATTAGAAATGGAGTTGTTCATGAACTGTAGTTACATAGATATCTTTTGTGTTACTGAACATTGGTTAAAATCCCATCAGTTCATGTTCAGCTTTAACAATCACCAGGTTGCCAGCTCGTTCAGCAGAGTAAATATGATACGGGGTGGCTCCCTAATATTTCTTCGTAATAATATTAAATTTAAAGAACGTAACGATATTGTAAGCCTTTCTGTTGAACGAGTTATTGAAATTGCTTGCATTGAGCTCGAGCAGTTCATTGTAATGAGTGTATACAGGCCCCCATGTGCTTCCTATGATGTTTTTGAGAAATATATGGAAGAAGCTTTATTAAAGACTTGTAATAGCAACAAAACAGTTGTTGTCTGTGGAGACTTCAATATTAATATTTTAGAAAAATGTACTATAGTAAATAGATTTCTTGTTTTATTCAAGTCCTATAACTTGTACGCAAGATTCTTTGAGCCGACTAGAATAACTGCCACTAGTGCCACCTGTATAGACAATATTTTTACAAACTTTAGACCTACTGACCATTTAATTATAAATGCGTTAGACTCTGATCACTGTGGTCAGTTAGTAACTTTCCCTCAGAAAGGTCAAGTCAGAGCTCAAAGAAAATTTGTGAGCTTTGTTCCTGTTAACAAAAATCGTTTGGGACAATTTAAAAATAATGTAATGGAAAAACTACCGGACTTGCCCTACCACAACAATCCGGATCATGCATACAAATTATTATTTAATTTAATAAATCGTGAATTTATGAAAGTGTTTACAAAGAAAACTTTGCCTGTTAGTGACCGTATAATATTTAGTGACTGGGCAACCCCAGGTATTTATAAAAGTAGACAAAAATTGTTTGAGTTATATGACGAAAAAACCTATAACCATGATGTTAATTTTAAAGAATATGTTAAAAAATATTCAAAATTTTTTAAAAAGGCCTGTTGCTCTGCTAAAGCCATTCATATTAAAAATAGAATAAAGTCTGCTGGTAATAAAATTAAAACCACTTGGAATATTATAAATTCAGAAACAGGAAGAACCACTGTACAGAACCATGACTATCATCTAAAAATCAATGATATAGATGTTACGGCAGACATGGAGGTGGCGACAGAGTTTGAGAATTTCTTTACTAATATTCCTTTAATAACAACAAAAGCCTTGCCGTCCTCCTCCACTTCTGCTTACTTAATACTCAAAGAATGTTTACCAGAATGTAATAAGCACTTTGAATTTACCACTGTTATTGCTAAAGACGTTATAGAATCTTTTAAAGATATTGATGTTAAAAAAACTGCTGATATTTGGGGATTGTCAGTATATACCTTGTCTTCAATAATTGATATCATTTCACCCTTTTTGGCAATTGTTTCTAATTCATGTATAACATCTGGCATATTTCCTGATTTGATGAAACTAAGCAAAGTGATTCCACTGTTCAAATCGGGTAGTTCAACAGACCCCACGAACTTTCGGCCTATTTCGATATTACCAACATTAAGCAAAATTTTTGAAAAGCTAATTTTAAAACAAATGTTAAGCCATTTTAATGTTCACAATTTATTTCATCTAAAACAATTTGGCTTCACAAAGGGTCGTTCAACTACAGACGCGGGCGTGGAATTACTGAAGAGCATATTCGAGGCTTGGGAGGAGTCGCAGGATGCTCTAGGTATCTTCTGTGACTTGTCCAAAGCCTTCGATTGCGTACATCATGATACACTCATCAGGAAATTGTACCACTATGGTATGAGGGACAGAGCTCTCGACCTTCTGACTTCTTACCTGAATAATAGAATTCAGAAGGTTGATGTAAATGGCAAGAGATCAACAGGATCAGCGGTTACCATGGGCGTTCCGCAGGGTTCAATTCTAGGTCCTTTCTTGTTTTTAATTTATATTAATGACTTACCCTTTCACGTAAGGGATAATCACAAAATAGTATTGTTTGCGGATGATACATCCCTTATTTTTAAAATTAAGCGTCAACTTGGAAATTTTGACGATATTAACAATGCATTATGTAAAGTTGTCCATTGGTTTAATGTAAACAATCTTCTACTAAATGAAAAAAAAACCAAACTTATAAAATTTTCTATGCCTAATGTGCGGCATCTGAGTACCAATGTACAACTGAATGGGAATGAGTTGAGCCCTGTTGAGTCGACAGTTTTTCTGGGATTGACTATTGACTCCAAATTACAATGGGGTCCACACATTGAAAAATTGTCGAGTAGGTTAAGTTCCGCCGCTTATGCTGTCAAAAAAATTCGTCATATAACTGATGTGGATACAGCCAGAATTGTTTATTTCAGTTATTTTCATAGTGTTATGTCGTATGGAATTCTTCTCTGGGGATCCTGTGCGGACATTGATACCATCTTTGTTTTACAGAAAAGAGCTGTTCGAGCTATTTACAACCTTAGTCCTAGGGATTCTCTCAGAGAAAAATTCAAAGAAGTGAACATTCTGACTGTAACGTCACAGTATATATTTGAAAATCTAATGTATGTACAAAAAAATATATCGAACTTTAAGAAAATGTCTGATATTCATAATGTAAATACCAGGAACAAACACAATCTTGCTGTACATCACACTCGCCTCCACAGAGTAGGTAACTCGTTCATGGGTCAATGTATACGTTTTTATAATAAACTTCCCACAGATATTCGGAAATTACCCATTAGAAGATTTAAAAGCTGTATTAAAAGCAACTTTGTAAAAAAGGGTACTATAAAATTTCAGAATATTTAGAAGACATTAAAGCTTGGGATTGAACTGCTCGCTCTGCTAAGCTCTGTTAACCCATACTAGAATATTTTGTTTTTGGTGTATAAAAAAAAAACATTTATATTATTATTGTAAGTGTACAAATCATGTAGAATGCACTATGTAACTATTTTGCACGCGGCTTGCAAGCCCATTTTTTAAGCTCTTACAAGTAATATTGTGTCGGTTCGTGGAGCTCCTTAAGATTAAGTTGAGCTCACGTTGCTTGTTGAGGCAGGTGTACCTAAATATTGCAATTGGAACTTTCCTCAAGAGGTCTGACTGAAACGTATTCTGCATGGTTTGTTGCACAAAAAAATTTGAAATCTATGTCTGGACTTTAAAGGAGACGATAATCCTTTGAGTTTGTTTCGGTATTTCTTCTCAGAGGTAGTCAGCTAGGAAATGCCGACTCCATCTAGTTTAAAAAAATGACATGTAAAAGTGATTTAATATCCTACTTGCATAATAAACAATTTCAATTTCAATTTCAATATACTTCGTACAGATTTGTCTCAGTCTGTTGCAATCATAATGTTGTTTAGGCTTAGTTATAGATGGAATATAATCTTTAATAGTATTATGAACATTGATGTTGCTGACCCATGTCTCCAGAGAAAACATTTCAACCAACTTAACTGAGTGCATAGTAGAAGATTTAAGCTCGTTGTAAATTGAGCCCAATAGGGGTTGCTTCCTGCGTCTCCAGTATTGAGAATTATTAATTCTTAAATGTAATGATTCAATCAAGTTAGTTGATATGTTCTCTCGAAAAGACATACATTTTAAGCAGAATTTTCCTCCTAGAAATTTTCTACGAATATGTAATGGTGGTAGATTCAATTCACTCTCCATCACGTGGATGGGAGTGCTTCTAATAAAGCCACCAATGATGCGGAGAGCTTTATTTTGTGCTTTGTCCAATTTAGATAAATGGCATTGGTAACTACAATCATATAAGAAACTACCATAGTCTAATCTGCTACGAATTAATGAGATATATAACCTACGTAGGTGTTTAGGGTGAACACCCCAACCAGGACCCGCTAACACTTTAAGAATATTCATAAATTTTAACTTTTTGTACCGACTCATTAATGTGTTTTCCCCACCTTAGCGACTGATCCAACCACATCCCCAGGTATTTAATGCTATTTACAACACAAAGATTAATATCATTAACTTTCAAATTAACAGACTGTCTGCACATACCTCTTTTAAAAATACAGACCTTAGTCTTGGTAGGAGATATTTCTAAGCCTAGGTTACTAACTAAAGAATTAAAAATGTCTAAAGCAAACTGCAGTTCTGAGACGACTGTATTGACATTAGAACCTGATTTAAACAGAACAAAATCGTCAGCATACTGAGATATATCAACGTTCGTAATAGCTTCGCAGATGTTGTAGGTCACGATATTAAATAATAGAGGAGAGAGTGGGTCCCCTTGAGCCAGCCCACGATCCGTAGACCTAAAATATTCTTTATTATTAATTTAAATTTTAATTTTAAGTATTCTTTCATTCAAGAATCTCCACAGATATAAGCACATTTTGTGCCCCACTTTAAGTTTATCAAGTATGTTTAACAAACTACCTATATCTACATTATTGTAAGCATTATTGATATCAATAAAACAGCCAGCTGTGACATGATTTGAAGTAAAACCTATTTGAATCTTTGTCGTCAAGATAGTAAGACTATCTAAACATGACTTTGACTTACGAAAACCTATAGTATTATCCGAGAATATACATTTATTTTCGAGATACCATTCCAGCCGTTTATTTAGAATAGAATGAAAAATTTTGCAAAGACAAGACATCAAAGAAATAGGCCGCAGGGAAGATGATAGTCCGGAGTCTCGTCCTGGTTTAGGAATAGGGATGATTTTAATGTTACGCCACTGGTGCCGATTCTCTTGTGCACAAACTATCGTAAATTTAAGTTAAGTGCATCTTTCTCTTTCCATTTCTTAAAGAAAAGGACAGAAGATACATTTTAGTTTAATCCTGTCAAATTAGACAGCGCCTGATGAAAATTGACGTATATTTAGACGCCATGTTTTTAAATTGCGTCTAAATTATCTATGGAGTGTCTAAATTTGACAGGACTTAACTAATATTTGATCTTCTGTCCTTTTCTTAATTAAAAGGAAAGAGAAAGATGCACTTAACTTAAATTTACGATAGTTTGTGCACAAGAGAATCGGCACCACTGTCTTGGAACAAAACCAGAATCGTAAAATGTGTTGTAAAGAGAAAGTAACAATAATTTGCCGCTGACTGGGAGATTTTTGACCATAGTAAATGAAATTTCATCACAACCAGGTGCGGTGTCTTTTGATTTTATGGAATTTTCCAGTTCGTGAATAGAAATTGCAGCTTCTAGTTTATTGTTGTAAGATTGAAAACAGGGTTCAGGGGGAGAAACGTAATCAGGCGTGAGGTCGTTGAGGAGCCTTTCTACTAAATTTGATTCAACATGCTGGTATTTAGATCTACGGCCTTTTACCCATCCCATTTTGCGCCACATATCACTAGCAGAAGTTGTTGAATCTATACTTGAACAAAAATTCCTGAAGGAACTACCTTTAGCTTTACGCGTCACCCTCTGCGATTCCTGAATTTTTTCTTGCAGTAGTGCGTAATTTTGAGGCGTAGGGTTACGCCTAAACTTTGCTAAGGCTAACCGACGTGATGCCACCGATCTAGACAAATCTGGATTCCAATATGGTTTGGGTTTGAAC